>JARWLC010000016.1:65121809-65721809 GCA_033318265.1 Phyllotis vaccarum | reverse complement strand
CTGGACAGTGAGTTAGCTGGGAACCTTCTCAGCCCCCAGCCTCACCCCAGATGCTATGGAAATGAAGAGGCCAGGGTTCAGAGAGTCTCCATCACATCCCAACTGGGACTATCCTAGAAGGGACAGGTCTGCTGGTGTCTAGGTAAGCAGCAGGGCCAGCAGGGCATTCAAGTCGGGAGTGACACTTACTGGGGACCCGATTGATGGCGCGGAGGGGCCGCAGCACACGCACCGTGCGGATGGCAGAGAGGCTCACGTTGTGTCCGTCCAGAGAATACTCCATCATGCTGGGGGAGCATGGGTGCTCAGGAAAAGAATGAGCCCAGGGGCCCATGACTCCTAGCCCATCACCCACTGCCCCATAGGGGGCATCGACATGTGTACTCTGCCCAGCAAGGCCACCTGTTAAAGCCTAGCCCCTCTCAGGTCTCAGCCCCGAGATCAGTCCTAAGATTCCCAAGCATACCAAGCTGAGGCTGCATACCCTGCCATGACAATGAAGAAGTCCAGCCTGTTCCAGGTGTCACCCAGGTAGCACTTCTGCCCAAACAGCCCCAAAGCCACCATCTTGATGACCATCTCCACAGCGAAAAAGGCAAAGATGAAATCATCAAAGGCCTGAGGGAAGGGGTTCACGATGAAGGAGCAGGGAGCTCTTGGCAGCCTCTCTTCCTCCTCACAGTCCTTGACACCTACCTCCAAGATGCTGCAGCGTTCTGAGCGGCACTCAACATCCTCGCAAGGCCGGAACATGCCCAGTGTCACGCAGTTCAGCATGATGACCAGCATGCTGATGTGCTCGAACCACCTGCGGACTGTGCGTTAAGGGCCACGTGCAGCAGACAAGCCCACTCCTCCTCCCAGGTGTTCCCTCCCACATGTCTGTAATCAAGCTGGAGTGGGTCTTCTCCCCTGCCGAGGCAGGGTTCAGCCTCATGTCAACAGTGCAGGCAACAACACCAGAACATGACCACCAGGTGGCGCCATGGCACCATGCTGGCTCCTATCACTCCCAAGTTCCCAACTGCCCCCTGCCCCTGCCACATACCCTGAAATGGCCCTAAAAGTGTTGCAGTGGGCCAACGGTGCCATACAAGGTGTCACATACAAGGCCCAGTGTATGTAAAGGTAACATCAAACACAGTGGGGCCTGGCAGCTTTAGTGAGGGTCCAATATACAGGGGATGTAAGAAAGGCCTGATTGCAGCTGGGGCAGGAGCTTACAAACATGTGGGAGGAGAGACAGAATCTCTTAATGGTGATCTTGAGCAGGTGACCTTGACCTCTACGTCTGTATGGGAGGCTGATCAACAAAGTGCCCACGAAGACAGTAGCAGAGTTCCACCAGCATGTGTTCATGTCCCCAAACAGTAAGCACTATCAGCTCAGTATGGGGATATAGGTCGGCACTGGTGTGGTCTGTGGCCACAATCCACAGAACCAGTACCAGCCAAAGCAACAACCTATTAGAGGTACAGAGAAAGAAGAAGCTGGGAGATATTTTTATGAGGGGCAGAGCTGTACTACCCCACCCATGGGGCTACCTGAGAGCCAAGGAATGGGGAGGGTTAGGGCATTCTCTGAATGCTCTTCTTGTGGTCCTGACCCTGACCCCTCTCACACTCACGGTACTGGGCCCCCAGCCCACACAGGCAGTGTGCTTCACGGTGCCAAGCCACCAATGTAATTACACGTTCCTGCTGAGAGCGTCATAATTACACTTAATGGGTTCAGCAGTAACAAGCGCTCTGCCATAATGGGGCTGCGGAAAACAGAAATCAGCCTCCTGCTGCTGCACACTGACCTGCCTCTGCCAGGCAATACAGTGCTCCTGAGCCACAAGACTATGGAGTTCTTGCCCTCTGTATCTGTCCGCATCCGGCTAAGAGCCACCCAAGTGGCTTCTGTACACCCCACACCCAGCAATTCCTAGCTCTAATAAGCACATTCACCACACCATTCTATTCTCTACCTGGAAAGTCAAGGGGGGGCAAGGGATGGACATTCTAGGCTGGTCTCACTGTGGGCATCCTCATGTGGTTCAGTGCTAGACTAATTTCCAAGGTGAGGGGGTTACTGCTCTGGCTTAAAGAGAACAGGCTAGGGGAAGCAACCAAAGCTGTGGGGG
Organism: Phyllotis vaccarum; assembly: GCA_033318265.1. NCBI lineage: Eukaryota > Metazoa > Chordata > Mammalia > Rodentia > Cricetidae > Phyllotis > Phyllotis vaccarum. The sequence goes on along the minus strand of JARWLC010000016.1, from coordinate 65,719,681 downwards.
GGGGCAGGAACCCCGTTACATTGGCCAGCAAAGGTCACCAGTAAGACATATGGTCAGGACAAATAAAATGGCTTCCAGGCCTGACTGGACTCAAAGACTACAAGGTGCTATGCCTTTCCAAATCTGCCTGCTTGGAAAGTTTGGATAGTAACCTTCCCTCCCTTCGCGAGACTGGGATCTACTTCTCTGTCCACTCCCAGAAGAGGCTGGAACAGGCTTTCTAGCTCATCCTACCCTAGCTATCCCCACCCACTCAACTCCAGAATCCAGGACTAGAGGCCTGTCCAGGACTGGAGCCTGTTTCTTGACTTTTTTGCTCATTGCTTTATTTGTCTAGGTCTTGGCCCATATTATTTAAGGAAGGCTGAGACTGATTGTACTTCTGGAAGTCTGCTTGCCTGGACTGTCTCTAGAATCTACAGTCCATCTACTACGTAACCCCAGGCCCCCAGCGTCACACACAGCTACTGCTAAGACCAATGACACCAAGGTTGGTGTATGGACACCTTGAGTTACTGTTGCTTCTGGACAGGAGACAGACCTGGGTATCTGTAGAGCAGGGGAAACTTGCAGGCAGCTTGACAAGACCCCTAACCTGGTGGGGAAGGGGCTCAAGTCCAGAATCCAGGGCTGGTTCATGCCAGGCACAGACTTGGGACCTGCCTAAGCAGAGAATATGTCAGCTTCCTCCAACAGCAAGGACGCACCTCACGTGTCACACTGCCCCCTGGTCATGTTCTGTGGGCAGCTAAGGACAGGAGGCACCAACTGGTCAGATCACGTGGAGCCGGGTGACTTCCAGAGGCTTAATTACAACAGATAGATTTTCTTGGTTTAATTAAAATTCCTGCAGGCTTTGAGCTGACTTCTACAAATTAGAATCAATTTCCATGGGGGTTCGGGAAAACCAAATGGGTATGTGAACAGGAGATGGTGCTGGTAGAGGCCAGGGCCTAAATCTAGACAAGTGGACTAATCTAGTCTCTCCTTGAGGGGGGATCTCACTCAAAGGCAAGGACTCACCCAGCTCTGAGGTTTAGCAAGCAGCAAAGGTCTGAGAAACAGGGCCAAGAGGGGAGCTGAGGGAGTCCCAGGAAATCTCCCCTGGATGGTGGGTCCTGCGGCTAAACATAGTGCCTATATACTCTGTTGGCCACCACTCCAAACTCCAAGTACCCTCATTTTCTGCCTGGCCACTTAACTCTGTGTACTTTGGGGGCTCAAATGCCTTCCCATTCTGCACCACACCACGAGGCCAGGATCCCAGACATCAGTCAGCAAAGGGAGGGCCCTTCCATGGAGACTTCAGAACATTAGCTAAAGAAACCTTTCTCTAGGCTCTCAGGCTATCTGCTATGGACATGGCCTCCCTGGGGAATGTGGAACACAAGGCTCCCCCCACAGCAGGGGCCTCCTCTTACTTGTACAGGAAACTCACACTGGGCTCATGACAGAGTCCCCAGAAGGGTCTTCAGTACATAGCTGGGTGGTCTCCAATGCACTTCAAATAAAACCCCTCAAAGGCAGCCTTACAGATGGACAGCACTGATGGTGGCCGCTGTCCGTGGTGCTGAAGCAGCTGTCCTACCTGGGGCCCATCCAGGATGAGCATCAGGTTGGGCTGGCTGGGAAAAGGGTACAAACCACGGAGGGGAGTGTCCTTCACTGGAGCAGAGTGGCTCTATGAAAAAACACCTTGGACCTGCCCTTCCTCACTCAAAGAGAGGCGATAGGAAAACACACAGCACATGGCTGCTGAGAAAGGTGGTCACTTGCCACACAAGCCCCTGTCTACAGGGTCCTTCCCTGTGTATGCAAGAAGATGAGGTCACACCTAACCTGCTGACTAGGGTGGCCATTGTCACTTCTATGAAATCCCCGAGGCCTGGCAGGTAAAAATCTCTTGTTGCTTCCTTGGCTAACCTAACAAGATACTGGCTCCCCCGTGGATGATAGTCCCAGCTGATCTCCAGATGGAATACAGTCCCTCATAGTAAAACTGTACGACACACGATGGTATGGCCCATGTGATCCTGTACCCCCAGACCCAAGTCTTTATTAACACTCAGCTTGGCACAGCCCCCCATGTCTGATGGCTTAGAGTCCCTGGCATTCTTCTCACCCCACCTTAGTGACTCATGTCTAGATTACAGTCAGAGACAGGAAATCAGCCCCAACTCTGTCTCTCTTCCAGTCTCAGTTTCTCCATCGCTCATACACGTTTAATTCATGCAGACCCTACCGGCATAGCAACAGCCGGGCCTTAAGTCCTCCTGCCATGTGCTCAGGCCCTGGGCTAGGTTTCTGAGGATCACCCACCAGTGTTATTCTGCACAAGAGGGGATAAAAAGGGTGCCACCACAGACTAGCAGGGCAGAGGCAGCAGTGAGGTTTGCAGTACCTAAACCAGGGAGCTAACCAAGGCCCCAGAGTCCCACAATCTTATACCACTGGGTAGTATGGCCATGCTAGCTGGGGTGAGGGTCAGGTGTAGCTGCTGTCAGGCCTCCATTGCTGGAGTGGCCCCCAAATAAGACAGGGATTTAGGATTCCAACAGGGCTCCCTGCTAGGCAGTGCATGAGATCAGAGGATTAGCTCTGAGCTGTTCCAGCCCCGCCTGCCAGCCCCCAGAGCAATCTGCACAGCCAACTAAGCTCCATTAGGTCAGATCCAGAACAGCTTGGCTTGCATGTGAGAGGGGTAGAAGGCTGGAGGACCCACTACAGGAAAGGAGATTGGGCAGTCAGTACCACACTCAAGACCCTATGCTTCCTGCCTTGGGGTCTGGGGCATCTCTGCAGGGATTTCTGGTTTTGCAGAGCCCTCCTTGTCCTGGGGGTCTGGAGCCTTCACTGTCTCTCTGCAGCATGAAGCCCACATACCATGCTTACCGCTGCCCTTCCTGCCACTGTGTTCTCAGGAGCACTCAACCTTACTTTCCCAATTTGTTCAAGAAGAAACGGACATGTTTATTCATAGTGAAGACTGCCCTCAAAAGAACAGCCCAGCCCAATGAGGAAGTGAGTCTGCCCATGAGTCCTTAACACACTTCATGGGAGCTGCTCGTCTCTTCTGGCAGAATAACAACTTCTGGTCCTACATCAAATAACCCTCCTGGGCAGGTAGCTGCAGTGCCTGGCGTTCAGTGGACAGTGAAATACCTACCCAGGACAGTCCAACTCTCCTAGTATGGCCTTCCTGAGACTCCGTCTTCCCAACCCTTCTTCCTGTGACAATGAGATCATGATGGGCCCTGAAGCCTATACAACTGTGGTGGTGAGGGGGGCCCAAGGGCTTCTGACCCATGCACCAGGGCTCCCTGTGTTGAAAAGTTAAAAACGGAAAAACATCTGTGCAAGCGCATGTGGTATGTAACAGTGGCACTGTTGTTCAAAGAACTGATGCTGCTCTATAAATTAGGGCACAATGACATGGGAGGGACAGAGAAGGAGGTAACAAGTTATGGAAGGCACATAGCCCCATCTACGAAAAATGTCAGTGCAAAACTGTTCCAAAAGGATGTGAACTCCCTACATGCATATAAAGGAAAGACAAGTGAGGCCATCACTCATCCATGGGCATATGCTTAAGGCTCAAGTTGGAGATAGAGGGACGGGAGAAACAGCCACTCCATTTTAGCTCTCTTCACACAACCACTGTCACATCATTTGACTCTGTGGATGCGCTGAGGACCAAGGTACTGCCTCTGCTTGAGGATGCAACTCGAGCAAGAAATGCTGGGCTCCTGAAACAGGAGGCCACACCACAGCAACCTCCAGTTGGCAGGTGGCAAGGACTCATCATGAACTGTCAGTGCAAACGGATGAAAAGGAAGAGGGTGTGGAGGCACACCTGCTCCGGGCTACCAGCCCAGTTAACCTGACTCTTCCCACACCTGGGTAGAGTGAGTGAGGGTCCCACACCTGGGTGGAGTGAGTGAGGGTCCCACACCTGGGTGGAGTGAGTGAGGGTCCCACACCTGGGTAGTGAATGAGGGTCCCACACCTGGGGAGTGAGTGAGGGTCCCACACCTGGGTAGTGAGTGAGGGTCCCACACCTGGGTAGAGTGAGTGAGGGTCCCACACCTGGGTGGAGTGAGTGAGGGTCCCACACCTGGGTAGTGAGTGAGGGTCCCACACCTGGGTAGAGTGAGTGAGGGTCCCACACCTGGGTAGTGAGTGAGGGTCCCACACCTGGGTAGAGTGAGTGAGGGTCCCACACCTGGGTAGAGTGAGTGAGGGTCCCACACCTGGGTAGAGTGAGTGAGGGTCCCACACCTGGGTAGTGAGTGAGGGGCTCCAGGCCACGCTCAGTGACCTCCATGGCTCCTTACTATGTGTGCCTCAGGCAGATATTCTGGTCCTGGAGCTCTGGGAGCCTGGAAGGGTCTGGGACAGGTCTCCTGAGCAAAGACCATGCATCAGGGGAGGGAGCAGATGGACATGACTATGCTCTATGGAAGCCAGTTTTCCATCTGTCCCTGTCAGTTTGGGGTCAGCAGGACCCAAGACCGGGTACAGTTCAGGGTGGTTGGCTTACATGGGATATATGTGATCCTATAGATCCGTTGGCCAGCTGATGGAATAAGCTAATTAGCTAGTGATCACTCTGTGGCAGTGGGCATGTCTGAGGCAAGGTGTCTAAAGATCTAAGGAGTCTGCAAAGGGAGCTACCCACTGGAGGATGACACCTTCCAGAATAACAAGCATACTGTGCTATACACCTTCACCCTGGTTATGTCTCCAATTTTGGGGACCCTAACATCTTCCACCCGCAACCTTCTTTGGCTGTCCCTCAACCCGTGAACATCTAGTCCTGCTCACTCCTCAAAACCTTTGGTCCCACACTCAGCCCTAAATAACTGGGTACCCACAGTCCATTGTGAGCCAGAAACATCCTGCTGAGAGGTCCCAGATCTGTCCTTGTTCCTGCCATGACATCACCCCTCAAACCATCTGAACTGCCTCTAAAACAAGGCAACACCCTGCTATGCCCTGGACACATAATCCAAACCAGAGCCCTGTGTGGCCTAGCTCTAGGAAAGCAATGCTGGACTCCACTTTGCCCTGGCTGCTCCAGGCATTCAGTCCTCTGCTATTCCCTACAATGGCCTTTCCAGCCTGTAGGGTGGCTCTCCCAGGAATAATAAGAAACCCCTGGAAGGTATTATGGATGGAGCCTGAGCAAGTGACTGCTGGAGCCTCTACTGATACAAAGTCCTTCATGCTAGCAAGCTTAACACAGTTGTTTCTGGCATCCACATCAACCAAGAGGTTCTGGGAAGATGCTCTGAAGGGTAGGCAGGCTGCCACCAAGTAGAACATGAAGGGAGCAGCTATAGGAGCTAAGTGGGTTCTGCCACCCTTACATGCTCCTCCATGACCCACACTTTGGATGCAGATGGGGAGGACAGAATGCTGTGGCTTAGGAAACATGGTCCAGCCGTGGCCTGGGAAGGAACCTCAGAGCTGCCCCAGATAATCTTGCTACCTCACAAGTTAGAGTAGGTGGGGCCTACTACTCACCCCCTCCTGGTACTATGCACAGGGGGTGGGGTGAGGGAGCCTGAAATGCACAGGGGGCCTGCAGATCTGGGTATGGCCATGTCCTCCAACCTACATTGCTAGCCATGACCTCTGTGTATGAGAACTGCAAAGAAGGCCAGCTCCCAGACCACTGGGTCTGCATGCCTTCCTTTTTCTCCAGGATAAGTGCCTCAAACACTTCTCACAGGTCTGATGCCCAGGGAGGTCTCTGTGGGCATTTGTCCTGGGCTCCTGTGAGCCCTGAGGGGCGGAGCACTCACTCTGCAGGGTGTGCTGATTGAAGGAGGTTTCTCTTTCTTCCCTGAGGCTGTTGCCATGCCGACAGCTGATAACAAGGTGAGGAGGAACCTGGAGACCCAATTAGGGCAAATGCAGAGGGGATTCCCCAGCCTAGCTCCATTTGCGAAGGCTTCCATCAACCCTGTCCCAGCTCCGCCACACATTCCTGCTTAGTACTGCTGCTCTTAAGAGGGGAGAATGTGTTGAGAATCCTATTTAGGTTTGGGGAGAAAGATGGCGATTGTAGGTAGGGTCAGGGACAAGGTGGCCGGGGGGGGGGGGGGGGGGGGAGTCATCGGAGTGATCCCACACAGGGAACCCTGATACGGGTAGCAACTTCCATCCCAAACTGCCCCTCCTTGAGGGGGATAATATACCCCAGATCCACATCAAACCCTACCTATACCTGGGCCAGCTGGTTTTACTCAGAGCTCTTCAGAAGTGGGCTGTTTAATGTTGTGTGCAGATCTGTCCCAGCTACCACAGGACCACCTATGTCCCCACCCAGGCCCTTCTTCCCGGGGAGGGGGTGTGGGGGCAGTTATCTAAGGTCTGGATCTCAGCCCTCTCTCCATCAGTACAGGAGGCCTGTGCACAGAGCTGCAACAAGTGAGCATAGACACCAGGGGCTGAGACCTGTCACCAATTGCTCAGGGATCAGTAATGCTAACCATCACCTGAGTTACCTGAAAGTGACTGGCTCCACAAGGCTCAGAGTTTGCCCTAGTGACGGGCTGGAGGGACACAGGTGGGATAGCTGGTCCAGTGTATCACCTCTGCCCAGGGCTCAGGGTCTTGGGGTTGGGGGGAGGGGGGATCTAGGCTCAGTTCTCTCCTCACTAGCCTTTCTAGGCCCCATCCCCATGCCTATTAGTCTGGTTCCTGCCCTCAGCTCCTACTCCAGGAGACCTTTTTCTCTACCCTATCCCCCATGGCCTGTCCCAGGGAACATGGCCTGGAAGCCTGGGCCTAGGCCTGTGTGACTCACAGCAGGCTGGGCTGAGCTGGGGCTGGGGGTGGGGAGTAAGGGCAGCGGACCAAACATGGAGCTGTTCTCCAGCTGCCTGCTCTGCTCGGGGTCACCCAGGGGAAGGGGGGCAGGCTGTCTGTGGAAGAATACTTCCTCCTGAAGCTAGGGTGTGAGAGCTACTCTCCACTATAGCCCTTTAAATGGGGGAGGGAAAGAAGAGGGAAGGACAACCTATAAATATTCAGTTCTAGCTTCCAGAACATTCTATCTCATCCTCATCCTCTCCTGTGCCCTATGAAGGACTTTGCTTTCCCAGTCCTTTGACTAGTAACGACTAGGGTGAGCTGACATTCCCCAAGGCCTGGGCAATAAATATACAACTCCCCCCAGCACCAACACCACCAACTGTTCTGGCCCTAGCTAAATTGTGTTCCGGATGTTAGCTGGAAGAGTAGGCTGGAACAGTGGGACACCCAGAGCTAGGCTTGGATACTAGGCACGTACTCATAAGCCCATGTGTATACTACTATCTGTTCTAACATGCTATACATCACACATACACCCCCCACACACAACAGGAGCACTTGTACCGCACAAGTAAACAAACCCCGAGGTCTTCAAAGGAGGGCAGGACCCCAGGCCTTCCCAGGCCATGTCCCAGTCCTCTGGGACAGGACTGACATTGTGGAGCCTGGCTGAGCCCATGACAATGACACTAATTGTGTAGTTTTTAAAGCCATGCTAATTAGAAAGTGCGCTAATGTCTCTGCTTAGCTCTTAATAAAAAGCTTGATTCCGGGATCTTTTCAAGGGATAATTGAGTGGAAGGGTGCCTAATCCCACCCTTCCAGTCCCTGCGCCTGCAGGAAAGCAGGCTGTGTAGGCGAGAAACCTCACCCAGACTCTGCCAGCCGCTTGGCGGCAGCGTACAACCCCTACAAACACCATGGGGGTGCTGCTTGGATGGGCAGCCAGGCCCAGCCTGTTTCCCATATTTTCAGACTCTCCAGGTTGACCCTCCAGAGCACCAGTCATAGTGACAGCCCCTCCTCCCCACCCCCAGCCGGTCCTTAGACAATCCACACTCCCCTGAGGGTTAGCAGTTTTATCCTGGGAGAAAGTGAGAGAGCCTGGCTTGGCCTCTGCCCCGAAGGGTCCCCAAAAGACTTCTATACACCCTACTCTAGAAGTAAGGAAGGGAAGAATGAATGGAAGACGCAAGAAACAAAGCCAGGTGATTCCTGGGAAGGATAACTGCCCCCAGGGATGGGCTTTCAGGGACTGCTTTGCTGGAATTCTCTGGGCCAGAAATAACTGCCTAGGCCTCGCTGCACAGCTGCCTGCAGCTCAAATTAGTGACCCCAGGGGATTGGACACTCCTTCCATGGGAACATGGCCTAGTATCTTCTTCCCCACCCCCACCCTCAGGGGTCTGCTTCTTTCTGTAGGAGAACTGTGGTCTGCATGGGGCCCCCAGGTGGTTTCCGTTCTCCATGGCTGGGCAGTAAGAATCAGGGCTGGCCTGGGAAAAGTACAGAGCAGAGCTCTTCTGTGGGACCCAGAACTGACTGTTGTAGCCCTGTGGGACCCTATGATGCCTGGGCCTGGGGGCTGAGAAGCTGCTCAAGGGAGGGGTCACAGGATGTCTTCAGTCTGCAGTACTGTCCCTTTCTGTCAAGAACTCTGCCTGAGTCCTGTGTCTGCTGCCTTATCCAGCTCCACAGAGTGCCTACAGAGGATAAAGTAAGCTATTCTGGGAGAGTTACTACCAGCCACCACATTCTTGTCTGCAAGGCCCCACAAGACACACCCTTCTCATGTCCTCACCATATGCTCACACAGGCTGTCCTCTCAGAGAGTCAAAAGACTTTATCTGTTCCTCAAGGGATGGAAGGGCTGGGTGGTCCATGAGGGCAGATGCTCAATTCCCCTCTGCTGGCTAGGGGCTGGAGCCTCTCTGGGTGGACCTTAGATTCCCAGTCCATGTGGCTGTGTCCTTTCTCTTTTCTACATACTGCTAGTGACGCCATCATCTCCACCTTCATATGAAAACCCAGCTCACACTTGTGACCTGAGGTATGTGTGTGGGCTGTTGCAAACACAAATTTGTAACTACATGGGAGCTGGGGTCCCAGGCACACAGGGAAAGGGGACAGGTAGGGACTACCTTATAGCTTGATGATTAACATCCACGAGAAACTCCTCGAAGCCCTGCAGCAGACTATGTTCCCACTGGGTCCTTGCCACCCCCCTCCCCATCCATCTATGCAAAGCCTGGCTATCCCCACCAGTGTTGCCTGGCAACCGGGTATTTATTTAAAAGGGAGACCTCACAGTAATGCCTACCACCAGCCTGCTCTCCCAGCCTGGTGCAAACCCCTCTCCAGTTTTTGGCTCCCACACCCTCAGAGACATATTTGTCTGTCCCTGGGCCACAAGCCCATCTTACCCACTTTCCTGCAATCCTAAAGGCACTGAGGACAGCAGACCACACTTTAATAATTGCACTTTCCTAGCAGGGCGGAGAGCAGCTGCTGTTCACAGAGCCTGGCAGCCTGCCAGGCTCTAAGCCTCCTGTGCCTAGGACCCCTAGCAACTCACATTTCATGGACACCTATCTATAAGATCCCAGATCTCAGGGTGCAATGAGTCAGGGCCTCCTGGGCTGCTAAGCTACTGGGAGCGCCATACTGAGGCTATAGGCTAGCCCAGGGTGTGGAGGTCAAGGCCCAGTTGGAGTCCTACATGCCAGTGACCATTATCTAGAATCTTAAAGCCCCAGGTACTGGCGGTGAGGTTGGCTCCTGCTCTCCTGAGGAGCCCTAAGCTTAATTGGCTGCTGAAAGACACGAAGAGGCTGTTCAATGCTGTCCAGGACCTACCTCCAGGTCTTCTGCTCATGCAGAGCTTTGGAATCCCCTAACTCTTAGAGCCCCTTACCTCTCTACCTACCAGATTTTGGTTCAGACCTGTTTGTGAGAAGGTAACTCAGTCCTCTGCCTGAGCTGTGACTGTCTGGATCTGACAGGCTGCCACAGAGCTATATCTCTCAGTAGACACATGGCAGCATCAAAGCTAGATTAAACCTCCTATGACTCCTCTCTGGTCCTTCAGGGAAGTCCTGCAGGGAAGTCAGCAGGCCTCAACTATGTCGACCCCCACCCAAGCCTCATGCAGCTTTCTTAAGTCTACACAGGGACTGGCCCTGTTTTCACAGCACCTGGCCTATATCCCGGAGGCTGCTCAGGTTGGGAATGAACTAACCGGCTCTGGCCTTGACCACATCTTCCTTTCACTGACAGCCATGTTATTAATAGTGGTGACATTTTAAAAGGATGGCCCAGACCCCTGAAAAATTTGATTTCAAAGTGAAGTTTGCTGGGCCTTGACTTCCTAAGGTCACTGCTTCATCCTCGAGGTCAGTCTCTCTGCTATCTGAGCATCAGCCCCAACATGACATTTATGCACTGACTATGTTCTCAGAGGCTCTGTCTCAAAGTTCAGAACCATAAGCCCGTGTTTCCCACTACTGCCCAGGTACGGAGTTAGTTGGGCAAGGATGGCCCAGAGGTAGTTCAGCATCCCACAAACTGTTTCAGGTGTGAGCTGGTGGTGGGTGAAGAACATGAAGAAATCCCAGCCTCCAGGCATACCCAGGCCCAATCTGGAACAAAGTGGAATGGGAGGGGTAGAGCCTTTTGAGACTAGGGACTTTCGTATAACATCTTAGTCTGGAGGCTGGAGAGCAGAAAAGGGCGGGGCAGAGGTTTCTGGGTGCAGGCAGCTGACTTCTGTGTTCACAAGTGGCAGAAGTCATTTACACAGGTGACTCTGAGGACCCTTACTTTCATAACCATATTTGATCACCACAGATCAGATAATACAACCTGCAAAGGCTCTACTTCCTGTTCTAACACATTACTGAGATGTTTCAATTGCTGGATTTGAGGGCAAACAAAATTCAGTCCATGACAGGTGGCCACCTCCTGCTAAGGCTCAGTTGTCCTGGGCAGGCCAGTCCTCCTCAGGTAGAATATTATGGCATAGCTCCAGAACCAAGAACCTGAGATGTGTGTACACAGGGCCTTGGAATAAAGTAAAATATGGTTCAAAGCAGGGTCTTTATTCAATGGGACAGGTCCTCATGGGAAGAAACCAGGGCACAGATCATGTGACTATAAGTAGACATCATCCACAGAACCTGACATCTGCAGCTTCTGGGGACTTGAGATGATAATTTGTCACAGCATGTATATAAAACAGGCCCTGTAGATATAACATGTTCTGGTGGGGAAAAAAAAAAAAAAAAAAAAAAAAAAACAATGCTCAGGGTATGTCACCTGCCAGGTCACTGACATTTGGGCTTGGCTAGCCTCAAACCCCCCATCAGTCATGTCACTCTTTGCCCACTGCCCCAGGAAACGAGGTCATAATAGCCCTGTGCTCATGGGCCTACCACACCCTTCAGGGACAGGTCCTTGTAGACCCAGCTCAACTTGCCTAATATAGGGAACAGCCAAATTCATGGGCAGGGTGGAAAACACAGAAACATCACATCTATGCCGTGTGCATGCACCCCAAGTCAGTGGAGGCTACCAGCCAGGCATTAATTAGAGCTCCATGTGGCTTAAAGAACAGTCAGGGCGGCTCCGGCACAAATATTTCAAACCGCATGGTATTTGTGTTTAATGGGATGAAATTCTTTAAGCCTAGAACCCAGCTGAGCCATTATGCCAGCCAATTTGCACAGAAGTGGGAAGCACAGTGCATGATGCCTTCCATGGCTTATCCACTAACTAGAGAGGAAGCCGAGTAGGCTAAGCACAGCCTGCCTGCCTCCTGGCCCCAGACACTGTGATTCCACCTTGGCCTGGAAATGTTGCAGCCTTGGGCCATAGGGGGTGGTCACTTTGGGGAGGGGGTCTAGAGGGGTGAACAGGGAGTCATGGCAGCCACTACACTCAATAATACCCACCACTCAGCCTCAAAAGCCCATCTCAGGAAGAAGCAGACTCCTCTGAGTCTGTCACTGAGCAACAAAATCCATCACAGATCCACAGACCTGGGTGGGAGTGAACTGACAGAGGCCGGCCTTCATCAAGCTGGTGCAGGGGACAGTGAAGGACAGACTCATGATAAGCAAGCGGATGTGGGACAAGGCTCAGAGTTAAGTGGAGAAGGGCAGGAGACAGTGGGGAGCTCTATAGGCCCAAGTTATCACCCTACACTGGGGCTTCAAAGTACAAACTCACAAACAGACCTACTAGGGGAAAAAGAGCCTACTGAACCCCCTCAGAGACCCCTGCTTCCTCCAATAGCGGGGGGGGGGGGCAAACAAAGGAGTCCTTACTCACAGTAGGGCCTTACATCAGGTGCAAATATAGACCCAAATGTAGTTAAAGCCTTGGTCTAGATGTATCACACTTTAGGGTACCACCCACAAGAGTGTATGCACTCACGTGTGTGTACACATACTCTCTTCTTCCCTGTCACTCGCCCCCTTCCAGGTCCCCAATGCAGGGACTGGCCACCCTACCAGAACTGTGATTCTCCTGTGGCCACCAGAAGCTAGGTGCCTCTCATTGGCTGGCTGCCTGCCCACCAGCCCACTGACCGCAGACCTGGACCCCAGGGAGTCTCCTGGCCAGTGCCACACCAATTTGCTGGTTCTGGCTTCCCTCCAGCTACCCATGTCTCAATCGATCCCCTAATAACTCGATCCATTATGTCAGAATAGGATTCTTGGAAACCAGCAGGAAAAGGAAGCTCTGAGAATCGTCTGAATCATTTTTTTTTTTTTTAAAACTAACAATGGGGCACCTCTCCCCTCCCCAGCATGGTAAGCTGCACTGCCTCCGCGTGTTCTAGAAGGTGCTGTGCAGTGTTTTGGAAGGTGTTGGATGCATGGCCGAGGTGGGTCAGGATAGCCTTATACAGAGCAGGGTCTCTCTAATGGAGTTTATCCCTTCTTCCTCTCAAGCTGGCCTCATACCAGATTCCAACCCAGCAAGGCTGGCCAGCCCTGTGCTCTGGCTACCTACAGCTGGGGAATCCTGGTGCTATCCCCCTCCCTGGGAGCCAGGGAGACGCCCCCTCACACACCCGCAAATTGGAGAGGATGAGCTTAAATTACACTTGGCTGTGGGAGTGTGTTACTCATGGATCTTGGGCTCCTCACAGTTGGTATGGGCACCTCAGGGTCCAGCACCTAACAAAGAGAGAGGGAAGCTGTGCCCAACCCTAGGTGACAAAGCCAGACCTAACAACCCAACACAGAGACAGAGACATGGCCCCTGTCCTGGGTGATTGGGAGTTGGGGCGGTGCTCAGTCTACAAAAATAATGGGGAATTCTCTGTGGCAGCACAGATCCTTTCTCCACAAGCCACAGTTCTCCGCTAGGCCAGATGGCTGAGACCCCAAAGATTAACAAGCAATGTCCCTGCTCCCACTGAATCTCTGTGTTTAGAAAAAAACAGCCATTTTTCATGAAAGAATGTTTTAACACACAAGGTGTTATTTTTAAAGGGATTTTTAAAGTGAACTGGACAGTAAGGAGTTTTCAATTTCCCAGTTTTAAGATATATTTTTAAATTGTGCAAGCACGTGTCTGTGCACAGGACTGTGGTTGCACTTGGAGGGCAGAGGTGCTAAATCCCAGGGAGCTGGAGTTACACGTTGGTATGAGCACCCACATGTGGGTGCTGGGAACCAAAATTGGGTCCAGCAAGAGTAGTACATGTTCATAGTTACTAAACCATCTCTCCAGTTCCTAAATTTCCAAGTGTTTAAACATCATTAGGATAACCCACCAGGACCTCACTCCAGCTGCTCCTAGGCCCTCATTCATCTATACATCTTGCCAGAGTCCCGAGACCCCCTTGAGTATGGCAGCCACTATCTCGAGGGCGGTGCAACCTTGTCAGAGAACATGACATGAGTGCCCCATTATATCAGGGCTCCCATTTACTCTAGCTGTCTAACTGGGCTTCTGAATACCATCCCCCTTGGTACCAGCAAAGAACACCCCCTACACACTGCCCTAAAGTTATCCATCTACAGCCTCACAATATAAGATCAATAGCTATTCCAGCTTGATACCCCAACATCCCTAGGGATCTCCATGATGCTCTAGGCAGGTGCCTCCCCCTCCTTCAGACACCTACCACTTCTCATGATGTCCTTCCCTAATGTTCCTAGGATATTTCTGAGATCTGGCCTGCGGTAGAACAAATCACCCCAGGGCAGACCAGGCTGATGACCCTGGGCTCTGTTTAACCCCAGGAGTTGATGAGTCTCATAATTTGCTAAGTCTCACAAACATCCTTTGGGCTCCAAGATGATTCCAAGGAGACATGGAGCACCAGTTTGGGTTACTGGTAAACTACACAAGCTACAAACTCTAAATAGGGTGTCAGATTGCACGCTGCCCACCAGTGCAGCTCCTGTAGGATGGCTGCCTGTCTGTTCCCGCGGCTGTAGTAGAAAGCAGCTCCAAGGAAGACAGCCTCTTTAATAATAAATTGCTTAATTAGGGAACCTCCAGGCTCCCATGAGGAGCCAGCGCAGTGTGGAACACCAGCTTGAGGGATGTTACCTGCTGTTCCCACATCTTGGGGATCCCCCCACCATGACAAGGTGATGATGATACAAGTCTCAGCATACACTGTAGGTACCATCCTACCAGCATCTCACAGAGAGGCAGGCCACGCCCCAGTACAGGAACCACTCTGGTAGGGAGAGAGTGGGGAGGAGGGCCTAGAACGGGGTGTCTCCTAAGGTGGGAGAGCTATCCTAGGCCTGTATGGGGCTCCAGGCTCTACTAGGGAAGACGGATGAGGGAAAACCCAGGGCAGCCACAGAGACAGCCCTGTCCACTCTAGCATGGTCTCTGCTACACCTGCAGCAGAGGACCTGCCAAGTGGCAAATGTGAAGGGATACATACAGGACCTGAGCCAGCTGGCCAAGGGGGTTGGCTAGAAATCTCTGTCTTCCCTACCCCAGCCACTTCAAGGCTTCTTGTGGTATTGGCCCCCTGACCACAGAACCTATACAGCCCGAGAAATTTCCACAGGTATGGACCATCCTTACCACTCCTTCTGCTATGAAGCCCAGTGTGAATAGTAAGGATGAGGTGGAGGGATTCAGGGAGCCCACCTCACTCTCTGCTCTCCCTGCCCGAGTAAGAATGGCTTAAAACAGATGATATGGAACAACGTGTCCAGCAGCTACGGAGGTGGGGTCAGAGGTACAGAATGGAGGGCAGAATAAGTGAGTACTACATGTGGCAGGTCACAGGCTACCTGGACACTGGATCCCTACAGGAGTCCGCTTTGTAAGGAATGAAATCACAGCATACCCAATTCCCTGCCTCCTTCAAGATTCAGATTTTTATTTCCAGAAGCTTCCATTAGTTTCTGTGTGAAGAGGCTTCTGTGATCTATTGACTCTATGGACAGCAATCTGCAGCAAGCAGGCAGGTTGTGAGGCTCATGAGCACCCTGCTCTATTTAAATGGCCCTGCCCTGCTTGGTCCCTGGGGCCCCTCTTCTCCAGTTACCCAGTCTCACCTCATAGAGGCCAAGAGCCCTCAAAGAAAAGAAAAACAGACATGGAGGATACCCCATAGGAAAGAGGGATTCCAGAATACCATCAAGAGAGGGAAGACCAGCCTGGCCTATAGGGGAGGAGGCTAGGTTAGGTAAAGACCTAGAGAGGGGTGGTGGGATGGGGGACCCCCTACCCTGGATAGGTGTGTGTGGGTATGTATTCTGGGGGTGGAGAGATAAGAGGCACACAGACTATGCAGCCCCTCAACAGCATCTTTCAGTCTGTGCCTTTACTTCCTCAGGGCCAGGGATGCCTGAGTCTTAGCTCCTGGATCACCTGCCAGTGTCATGGTCCCGGCAAGAATCCTCTGGACTCTCCTATATGTTCTCTGAACACATTGTGGTCACAGACACACGTGTGTACACAGAAAGAGAAGCGAGTTGCCAAGAACTAGTCCCCGCTGTCTTAGAGGATCAAGTTGTGGGTCCTGCTTACAAGGACCCCTACTCTCTCCCTTTAGCCACCCACAAGCCTGGGTGGCTGGGCAGGAGTGGAGGTGACAACCCCCCACTCAGCTGACATGGCAACCAGGAAGACAGCCCAGAGCCCCATTAGACCAATCCTTGCAGAGTAATTTCCTAGTTAAAGTCAAACAGTCAAGATCAATCCTCAAGCAGCCCTTCTAGCTCATAAAGGAGCCGAGAGTGGTGGTCGCTGCCTGCTTCCGTTCCTGTCTCCCTAGGCGACAGCTGAATGCATTTAGTACTGATGCCAGATTCTGCTCCCTGCCCTGTGGCTCCACCCATGCAGCCGGCTGGCAGGACAGTCTGGCCACAGCGTGACCTCAGATCCCCATCCCAAAAAGGCCTATACCATGTGGGGAGAGGGCTGCCTTCACAAAGAGGGCTCTGCGGTGGGACCTGGAAGATACCAGTGCTCACTAACCTGGGAACCCCTGCAGGGCTGGGGAAATACTTGCAGCTCAAAGGGGTGGGGGCTAGGGGCCAGGCTTTGCCATGGTTAGCTCCAGGGAGGGGGAATTGTAGCTCCTGACACACACCCCAGGGGACCCTGCAACCCCCAGACAGCTGGAAGCAGAGGGTAGTAAAGAGGGAGGCACTGAGGGGCAGGCAGAAACTCCAGCCCAGCACATAAACAGTCTAAATTAGGAATTAAAACATCCCGAAGCCAATCCCAGCCACCATCATTGGGCAGGGTGTATTTCAAAGGAGTAGAAAAACATCCCTGCTTCAAGACCTAAACTTTCCAGTATGATTCCAGCATGATGGCCAGGGATATGTGTCCACAAACACCTGTACAGACACGGTCCTATGTGCATATGGACAGCTCACCTAAGGACAAGGACAGGTCTGGTCTGAGAGGGAGACACACACAGTCTCCCATGGGTACAGACTGGGCAGGACTATCCCAAGCCCCTCACACCCACAGCAATTGGACTATTATGTGGCCTCCTGCCAAGCCCAAGCCCCACACTGTGGCTTTAGTCCAGCTCCTGGTTTCCAGGGGAGGAAACCCCAGGGTTCGGGGACTGGCCTGGAATGCTCCCATCCTGTCCTGTGACTGGGGCCACCAGACCTGGTTGTATTCTCCAGGAGAGAAGCCAGGGTGAACAGCAGGCATGAGTAACCCTAAACAGATGGTGGGGGAGGGGCAGCACTGGAACACAGCACCCTTCTGACTGGGCTGTGGCTTTTGCAGCCCAAGTTCCAAAGCAGATGGCAGCGGATGGAGCTTCTGCATCCCTCTGCCACATCCTATCTTGCCTTCCTGACCTAAACACCTGCAACACTGTTCCCACAGGATCAGGGAGCTGCCCCTGGGAGGAAGGGAGCTCTATGCTAGAGCTCAGACAGTGGGCCAGCCAGTGTTACCTATGGGCCAGGAGGAAAAGCAGGCTCAACCAGGCAAAGCCTATGATGTCAGAGGGGTCGAGGGTCACCCAGCCTGGTCACTCTCTAGGTTGACTCCAGGTCAGGAGTGAAGATGAGTTACTTCCTGGGTTAGGGGCCAAGTAGGCCCCAACTCAAAGCCCTGACATCTACAGGGGCTCCATGCTATTATTGTATAGACTGTATGTCATGTTTGACACTGCCTCATAGGTCTGACCTTTGACCACATCCCGTCTGTCTGGCTGCTGTTTTTCCTAACACAAAGCGAGAAACCCAAGCCCTCCAGCATGCATCAGCAGACACAAGTCTTGAGTCACACAGCCTAGCAATAGATACTCTGCCACTACAGAAGGCCAAGAGGGTAAAAGGCTGCTGACACTCAGAACCCAGGTGACCAAGGGACGTGGGACCTGGTCCCAACACCATCAGCTGCCACCATGGCCATCAGCTCAGCTGCTTGAGCAGCCACCTCAGCCACAAGGGTCACGTTGCTGTGGTGCCTAAAAAAAGAGGGATCCTACTGGTGTTCCCCAGTTGTAGATACTGGGTTCCTGGTCACCCACCTGTTCAAGTCTGATCTAGCTGCCTGCTACATCCATCCACCCAATTCTCCAAGGCTCTCAGGCCCGAACCCCACCAAAGCAGGTATAAACTATCCAGACTCTGCAACATGGGGCTCAGGCAGAAGCAACTCCACTGAGAAGTGCCTGGGAGATTATAGGAGGTCTGAGCGTGTTTCCAGAGATGACTAAGTCAGGGTATGCTCGGTATGTGGGCAGCACCATCCCATAGTCTGGGGACCTAAAAGGAAGAAGAGACGGAGGGTGAGGATCGCTGATGCACACGTTCTTTCTGTTTCCTGGCCTCCTTTTCCACACACTTCCTGGATATTAGGCTGGAAGTAAGGGAGTCAGCTGACCATTGACTGAAACTTTTGAAACCATGGGCCCAAAACCAGTCTTTCTCCTAAATTGTTTTCTCTGTCACAGGGACAAGAAAATAACTCGTGCAGGGGCCACAGATGTCCTGGAACAAAGGGGTCAGATGCTTACTCCCAGAGACTGACGCATAGTGCATAGCACTGTGTGGATGTGTCATATACTCTGGTCCTTTCCACCCATCCCATCCCCATCATCTACAACTATGTCTTCGACTGGCAAACTGAAGCTGGGAGAGGTCTGCCTGCAGTTTCCCGATACCCTCATGTCAGCCTCCTTGTCTATGACTATCCCTTGCTTGGAAGCCCCTACAAGATGCCCTGCCTGAGATCACAGGCTGGCAGGAAGTAGGGCTAGCCACTAATATAACAGTCTATCTTGGCCAGTAGTGAGTTTAGGAAGGGATCACTAAGGATGAGAAGTGGAGTGTCTCAGGCCCATGCTTGGGGCTTATGCCAAAAGTTCTACTACCTTGAGGGCTACAGAACCTCTGTCCTCTCGTGGATGCTAACCAACTATTTACTGAATAGTTGAACAAGCTCTTGAACTCAAGGCTCTTCAGTACTGCTCCATGAACTAGCTGTGGGTAGTCTTAATCCACACAGCAATTCTCCAGACCCTGAGATCCTAGTCCTGACCTATCCCTTGTATCACCGGGTATGTAGAACATTAGGATTCAGAATGGCCTATTGTTTCTTCAAGGCCAACAGGGCTCTATCAAGCTGGCAGCCAGGGGACCAGCAAGGTTATATACATGGTGGGTAGCATCTATGCACATGTCAGCTCATGAGTCCTATTTTAGGCCCAGCTTGCACCCATACCTGCTGGGGTACTTCAGTGTAGGTACTTTAAGCTGTGCCATATAGAATCCTCTCTTTGGCAGAGCCAAAGACATCATATCTGTTCTAGATACCTTGGGATCCCATCTGTGGCCCTAGAAGAAGCGTGATGCCCCAGGGAGGCTGATGGGGCTGGGAGCAGCAAGGATCATGGTAGGAGGCTTTATGTAAGCATAAGCGGGCAGCTGGCTCCTGGGGCCAGGCCGGTAAACCAGGAGCTGGCTGGGGATTAGTGACAGGCGTTACCATGGCAACCCAAGGAGAAGGAAGCATGCTTGGTCTGAGCATAGCTCAGCCCTGCTCTAGCTCCGCAAAGGTAAGAGGAAACCCCAGAGATTCATTAGCAACAGGTTCCCATGGCAACTGCACCAAGCTCATTAATAATTTTTTTTTTAAAAAAATTTCAAGTGTGGGTGTTGAAATCCTCCAGAGAATGAAGGGAGGGACGGATGCAGAGCAAACACACGCGCCAGCTACTCCTACCTGTGGCCCAGACACCACCTGACAGTAACACCTGTCCCTACCCCAACTGGAAGCCAGGACCTAGCCTTCATAGAAATGGGCAGTCAAGCTCAGGGACCATAGGCAAGGCTCCTATTTTGGATCCACTAGACAGGCTGCTACACCCAGGAGAGGCCACATGTCCTGTCGTAGCACCTGGGGGCCCAGACTCAAAAGGGTTAACAAGAGAGGGTTGTTTTGGAAAAGCCCTGGTGGTTTCTCATGTGACCAAACAATGTTCCTATGTGACCCAGCAATTCTGTTCCCAGTATTCACCTCCAAGGACTAAACCCACCGATTCACACCAAGTTCCGAACCTGCAGCACTTTCAACCACGGGTATGATCACCTGGACACCTGTTAGTCCGTGAGCACAAAAGCTCCACCTATGCCTTGGAATAGTACCCATAAAAGAAAGCCTGTGTGCACTGAGGCTTACTTCAGTGAAACCAAACCTCACAACCAGATGGCTCACAGTGCTCCATCACCAACACATGCAAGCATGTGATCCCACTACATGACACTTCCAGAATGGAGACATGTAGATGAAGGTGGTGGTCAGCAGAGATGGCATGGTGCTCCTTTACATGGCAAGAAGTGCTCTGAAGCACACTGCAGCTGTGAATGCTCCAGTGTGAGACGAGGGTTACAAATGCAGAGCTGTATGTCCACCCACAAGTTGCTCATGTGACTGTGATCCTCTCCAATAGTACAAGCGGTGTTGGGGTCGGCCTACCAGTTCCAAACCCTGCATACCCACAGGGTAGACATACAGAGGCTTGGTGAGGTGAACAGAATGCAGACCCCTGGACATGTCATGTGCCAGGCAGGCAGGCAGGCGCTCATGTCTTCTGCTCTGGACAGTTGACTAAAGACCACTGACTTCTGGGACAAACTGGGTCAGCAGAGGAACTTGGCAACCTTTAGGGGTGCATAGAAAACTACATGAAGATCATTACACCCACACTAAGTCCCAGACCACCTCATGGGGTAAGATGTGCTTTCTGGTCCCCAATGCCACTTGGGCCACTAGAAGCTTGATGTCCCCTCTTAGGCCTTGCCAGGCCCTGAGAAAGCACCAAATAACAAGAAACCCCGGTCACTGCTCCTAAGAACCTCTTGGTAGTAGCTCACAATCAGGAACATGTCTTTTACAGCAATATGAAGACAAGGGAGTGGTCACAAAGAAAATGGCGATGTAGAATTAAAAGGCAAAAATCAGGAGCCATTTGCTGCCTGTGCCACACACCACTCAGACCCCACACTGTAATAACAGCCCAGTGGGCCAGGCCCAGACAGAGCCAATTTCCCAATTAGAAGGCATGAGCCCGCCCATTCATGGGGCACAGTACAGTCCATTCTTTCCCAGCAAGTAAGAAACCAGTTTTCATCCTGGCACTTGGGAGAAAAAAGTACTGCAGAAGGAAGGTTAAGGGGGACACGGGATGGATGTCTGAGTGAAGCAGTGGGAAGGGTGGTATATACATTGCCACCTGAGGATGGGTCAAGGACTTGGGCATAAGAAGGGATGAAGTGTCCCTCTGGCTCTCTGAATTCCCAAAATTGACGCTCCAGGGCTGGGGTGCCAAGCACTCCCCCGAAGAAGCTCTACTGAACCAGGCACTGGTAGACAGGACACTCTATTCCTTCCCAAGGCATGCCCAGCCTCCCCTGGCAGCTTCATGCTGGCTGGACCTTGCCCCACTGGCTTGGTGACCCAGACCCCAATGTTGAGAAGCAATCGAGGTTCTGGGATATTATGGAAGAATGTGGCAGCAGGCCCAGCTTCTGAGACAAACCCCACGGCCTGGTATCAGTTTGTGAGCCTTTGTTCCCAGGCCCCTCTGACAAACTTGTTTCTGTGGCACTGTCTGGGGAACATTCCCCTTGATGATGGCACTTGAAACACAGTGGTATGAAGGGGTCATTGTTTTTCTTTTATTTGTTTGTTCATTTATTTACATCATGTGTATTTGTGTTTTGACATGGGTGTCGGGGCCCCTGGAACTGCCACATGGATGCTGGGAATTGAACCTGGGTCCTCTGGAAGAGCAGTCAGTGCTCTTAACCACTGAGACAGCTTTCGAGCCTCTGAGGGAGATTCTTGGGCAGTGGCCTCACCTCATAGATAGCTAGCTGCCTTCCCTACCAGACACAGCCTGATCCACAGAAAGTCTTCAGGGGCCTTCTCCCCACCAAACAGATCAGCATTACCCACTCCTGTGTCAGTAACGTGTGTTTCACATCCTAGAACCTCCATGGGACAAAAAAGCCTGGGATTCACTGCCTGCAGGACACACAGTTTAGGGGCAAGACTGAGACCCTGAAAGGAGAGGAAGCCATTGACTTCCATGAGACGGGCAAACACTAGGGAACTGGAGGGACCCATACTCAGAAGCTGACCTAGGGTCATGAGTCCCCAGGTCTCTTGCCCTGAGTTGTTACAGTGGCCCACACCCAGCTAGTCACTATTAGCACAAACAAACCTTAAACCAACCAACCATGTTGTACAAGGTCCTTTCTACCCGGCTCAGGCATGGATCTCAGAGTGGGGTCTGGTAGGGTCTCTGATATAGGAACAATGAAGACCTAGTTCCAACCTGGGTGTGTGTCACCAACCATCTGGTCCCATCGAGGCTCCCTTATAAGATGAGGTGGGGAGGCAGCAGCCAGTCCACACCTATATCCAGGACTCATGCCAGAGTTGTGAGGGGAACAAATTACCAGCAGCCCCAGAACTGGGAAAGGAGCAGAGCTTGGTAGGGATTGTCCACATGGGCCACACTGCAGATGAGTAAACCAAGGCTCCTTGGGTAGGGGTAGCTACACCACACACAGGTAGCACATGATGACCAATACATCCTCACTGTTCACCTCACAGGATAAGGATTAAGGTATTCCAAGCGGATGCCATCTCACTAGGCTGGGCACCAGAGGCTTCCATGAACAAGGGTCTGAAAGGCTAATCAGAGATATGCCCACACAAGAATGTTAGATTGCACCAATGAGGATCCCCTACCCTGGAGAATGTAGGTCAGCTGTGTCCACTACTATGTACAGTCCCCTAAACTTAAGTGCTTGGGATGAGGTCACAGAGCTCAGCTGGTAGAAATGTGCTTGGCATGTATACAAACCCCACACGTTAGGCATAGTGATCCGGGACCTATGATCCTAGGACTCAGGAGATGGAGAGCGAAGTTCAAGGTCAACCTGGCTACATGAGATTCTGTCTCCAATAAAAATCCTGAGATGGCCCTGGCAGGTGACCATATGCCACTAAGGCTGATGACAGAGTTTGATCTCCAAGACCCACATGACACAAAGAGATGCCCAACTCCCACACAATGCCTTCTGACCTCCACATGCACAGTAACACACATACACAAAAATAAATACCCACATCTTAGACCTGAATTCCAGACAAAAAACCACTTTTACTGTGTTTCAGTTACTTACTTGGTAGTTTCATTTATATCTTTTGGTGGAAATACTAATTTCACAGGGCATCTTGAGTTTCTTCCAGCAGCAAGATGCAGCCCCAGAGCTGGCCTGTATCCTCCACACCACAGTAGCACCACAGTAGCTAGGCATGCCTGCACCCACCCCAAGACCGCTACTATGAAACTGGCTTGGAAAATGGGCATATGGCCTCAGCGCCTACAGCTGCTCCTTGTGAGGCCCCTCACTTCTGCATTAATGCAGAAGATGCTGAGTGACGATGATGGTGTAGGAAGACTGTCCCCTACAGTCACCACAGCAACACAGCAGAGGCTTAGGCTGTCACCACCCAGAAAGGACTGGAGGAAAATGTCTTATGGGAAGCATCCTATGGGCATCCTGAACCTTGTTGAGTCCATGGTGTGGTGGATGTGGGTGGGGACGCAGCACATGCTAACAGAGTGGAGACCTCATCCGGCTTTAGGCACAGCCAGGGCAAGGGCAGGAGACACTAGGCTTCCCTCAGCAGCGCAGGAAGAGTCTGTCCATTTTAATGAGACACTAATGCAGGCTGACTCACCAGCCGTTGGCCAGAGGCTGGACTGGTGTCTGCTGCCAAAGACAAAGGGACAGGACAGGACAGGGGCACTACCATGTGGTCCCATGGCCCTCTGTACCTTCCTGAGAGTGGTGGTTGGGCATCTGGGCAGGGTTATTGTCCCTGTATCAGGTTAGACTGCTCCTCAGAGGACACTCACCAGGCATCTCGGGACTAGAGTCTTCAGCCCAGAAAGATAGCAGGAAGAGACTGGCTGAAGAACTGACATCCCCATACTGCTCTGACCTCTGGTCCTGCACAGGGTCCCTGGTTCTCACCAGGCCCTCTACTACCTTCAGATGCATACCTGGGCCCTGCCACACTGCAAATGGGGCCACAGATTTATTAAACAGGGGTGTAGGCCCTTAACTTGCAGGCTACCCCTTCTGCTTGAGGCACAGAACAGAGAAGTTGGGTATAAAACCCCAAAGACACTAAGGCGGGAGCATGTGGCCACTAGCCAGGAGGACACAGGATAGCTTCAAGGTGACTGTATGACAACTTCCACACAATAACCACAAGAACAAATATCTCAAGGGTCTCACTCCTAGGCCACAGCTGCCCCCTCCAGTCATCCCTGTTCATATTCACCCCACATCCCCTAGCCTGACCTATCAATGACCTATCCAGTGGTCTGCCTAAGAGCAGGGCCTGAGTGTCTCCTGGAGGCCCCGGGAGAAACATAATGGTCCATAATGTACTTCCCAGTACTGAGCTGGGGCTGGGGCAGGATGCAGCTTCAGATTAGAGCAGTCTCCTCCCTGGCCATCTGTGGCCAATACTCTTCTCCACAGACAACCAAGAGGGAAGATGGTCCGTTCCTCTGGGGATAGATGCAACAGCTAGAGGCAGCTAACATCCAAGGCCTTAGGGGCCACATTTCTGGGAACCTGAACCCCAGCCAAATGGGTTCAGCTACTGTTTCTACTGCTCTCTGCTCAGAAGCAGCAGAAAAGCTCCTGAAGGACTGAAACCACCAGGATGGGTAGGGATGAGGAATCCCAGGGGCTTAGTAGGGTTCCTCGTGGGCAGAAGAGCCCCATTGTGGACTGACATGCAGGGTACCTTCCAGAAAGTTCCCAGGCTGGATAGGAGTGGTTCAGAGCTGCCTGGAGATCTCCCCATAAATACACCAGACACCTGCAATAGCCTCTGGGAGGGGCCTTTGACCAGAACATAGAGCCCCATGCATGGCCTGCTTGGCAGACCAGACAGTCAGAATGACCGATTTCATGGTCGATTTCTCCTCTCCTCAGGTGGCCCACTCCTTGTCTTTAGTGCCTGACCCTGAACATTTGATTTATCCCAAGTGGCCACCTCCAGTTAGCACATCACAGCCTCCTGCCCTCACCAAGCAGAACTGTTCATCTCCCTCCAGGGGTGGGTCAGGCTATGTGGGAAAGGCTCATTCAGGCGTGCATGCATAGAAGGGCACACTCACAGCCACGTGGGCAAGCGTGCCACCAGTTGGGATGGAGTTCTGTGGCTCTGTAAAAAGCATCACAGGGCAGCAACCTCAATCAACAGAAACTTTCTCTTGCTCAGTCTGGGCCTGAAGTTCCCAGTCCAGGTCTCAACAGGGACTGCTTATCTCCAAAGTTCTGAGGAGGCTGTGCCTGACCTTCAATACCTTCCGGTGTCAGTCACAGTCCTAGTATTCTATGGCCACACTGCTCCAATCTCTCTCATAGTTGTCCCATACCCTGTCCTCTTCCCAGAGATTCCCATGCGACACCTAGTCCAGCCTTTTTGCAGCTCAACTGGTTACATCTAGAAATATCCCATTGTCAAATGGGGTGGATTCACATTCTTCTGGCCACAGGTTCTGAAGGGGACAATGTTCAGCCCAGCATAGCAACCGAAGCACTGTGTGTATAGGTCGCCTTGTCATGCAACTGGATGCCACAGGGTCACAGGGACCAAAACCAAAGACCCAAAAGTGATCTATTCATAGAAACAATGTGATTTTGGTACCCCCCTCCACCACCCGAACTTCAGAGGGCCCCCAGTCTGCTTCCTCTAAAGGTCCTACTACTTTCCAGAAACCCTACTGACCTATCCCTTCTGTGTATCACCATGTCTGATGATGTACGCCCCACTATTGGCCAATGCAACAAGGCCCAGGGAGCTGGGTGCTACTCAGCACTGGGGCTGAGAGCAGTCCCAGGGGATGGAGCCTGCACCCACCATCCAGAATTCCCACTGCATTAGCCCTGTGTACAACAGACCTGGCCAACAGCCTCCCACCCTGCAGCACATCCAGCCACTGCACCTGCCCACTTGGCACCCTGCCCAAGTACTCTGAACACGTAAGCATCAGAGTCAACTGTGTTGTCGACCTTCCTGTAGCTACAGGGACCTAGGGCACAAGAGAATCCCGCTACTCCTCTATTGTAAAGGCTACTGTCCCCAACAGCATCGGAGAATCTCCTTTAGTTTCATGCCTGTGAGAGACCCAGAGGGACCCTCCCCCCAACTACCATCACCATGAACTCTGCCAGGTAGAGACTGGTAAAGAAGAGATGGACCAGAACTAAGTGGGGTGGCCAGAGCAATGGAGCAATGAGATCTTATACCCTTCCAGCCCCTTCCTCAGGTCGCCGTCACAGCCGCACCAACCTGGAACCTAGCCTGGGGAGGGGACAGTCCTGGAACAGTCCAGAGGGACGAAGACAAGGCAACCAAGCCAACCGTCGTGCCTGCCAGGAACATCCTGTGTGCTGCCAGGGTCAGGCCATGGAGAGCTGCACCATTCATTTATTTAAACATAGCTGATCAGGGACTGTGGTCCCCAGGACTGGCCTGTTCCTACTGTCTGCTGCAGGTCTGGCCAGCTAAGAGGCTGAAGCTTCATGCTGGTGCCTTGTTAATAAAACATCGACTCTTTACCTAATGCTCAGATCCAAGAAACCCATTTTTGTACTACAGCCACATCCCTCACGAAAAAACACAGAAGTACCAAGAGACACAGACAACAAAGGGTGAATAAATCTGGCTGGATCAGGTAGGGCAGAGACATTGCCCTTGGGTCTTTTATCGGGAGGTGGTGGATGAGTGTGGGTGCAGGAATAGGGCCCCTCTGCAACCTGGGCAGCCAGAGGAACTGCTCTAATCCTAATGCAACCCCTAACTTTTGGAGTATAAGGGAGGCTTCCAAGTCTAGTCCTCAACTTAGGCAAAGGCTTGGGTAACCTATGTCTGAAATCCTCTTGTCACCAAGATCAGCCTCTGCTGGGCCAGGAGGGGCTGACTCCTGCCTGTCCAGGGCTTCTCTACCCAAGGCTCACACATGCCAGTGACAGAAGCAGTTAATCAGTTGCTGGCATTCCCCAATCCAGCACCTATTCACCATATTTTTTAGTTGTCCCTGATACCTGCCCCTGCCACCAGAACCCCAATCTCCTTGCCAGCCTTTGGCTCACCTCTTCCTCCTGCCAGCCACTGGACCTAGAGAGATTTGAGAGACCAGAGATACCAGTCCTGGTAACTACAGGGCAGCAGTGGTTCATGCCTTTTCCAGAAGGCTTTTCCTGAGAAAATGGTGAGTGGCTTTAGTGGAAAGCTTTATCTGTCATTCCAGACAGGCACAACGCTCTGGGGACAGTGCCCAGACCTTCTGTCAACTCTCTTGAGCTGGAGACAGGGCTGAAAGTCAGTAGGCTCCTTTCCTCCTTGTCCCTGGCCCCCTGGACATCATCCTATCTGGCTTTTGTCCCCTATCTCTGACCAAAGATCCAGCCCTACACCACAACACAAGGCGGATGACCTACACTACACCTTGTTTCTGTCCTGGGCTCTGGTCAGCCTTTAATCTCAGGCTTGGAAATGTAATGTGGGCCCCCATTTCTTAGGGGTGCTCCAAGACAGGCCAGGACTGACCACCCAGGAGAAGAGAGAAGGGTACCGGCTTCCCAGGTCGGGAAGGAACATTTTGAGTCAGGTCCTGAGAGCTGCTACCCCTTCCCCAGCAGGCTCAGCTCAGCATCAGGGCCGACGTCTGCATAAACAAAGGTAACGGATTTGCATGCCTGACCTTGACTGCTCAAGACCGAGGATTGGACTTGGCCACAGGCCACTGCTCTGGATTCATCCCTGTTTGACAGGCTGCCCCATCCCCCGCATTCTTCCACATCCTGACCCTGTATGGGGTGGCGGCCAGCAGCACTGGGAGCAGGCCCACTGCATATGAAGAAGCAAAGGGAGCTCCCAGACCACCCTGTGTGCTTCTCCTGCAGGCCACTGAGACACCCACAGCCTGCATTAGTGGCTCACTCTACAAGCACGGTGCTGAGGTGTCTAAGCATGCTATACACACCAAGCCTCCAAAATATAAAGGTACTCGCATTCACCTCTCATTCTTCCTGCAGTACGGTTACATTCCAGGTTTACTTCAATTTCCCACAGGCTAGATTCCAACACTGGCCTCTTCCCGAGGAACACACCAGATCCCGGAGTTCCCAGGCTGACCTATACCCCTCTTTGGTATCCCAATTCTCCATTTCATCTCACACCCCACACTCAGAACAGCAGATTCTGGGAATCCAGAACTGTTTCCTTCGTGTTTCCCTCTACTTCAGATTAGCTGTGGTTTCACTTACCTCAGGAACAGAACCATGGCACTTGCTGGCCAGTCTGGTTCTGCTACTGGCCTCCTCTCACACAGGCTCAGTGGTCACCAATTAGCTGCCAATTCCCTGGTCCTGGTACTAGCAGCCTCTAGAACAGACTCTGCACCTTCCAAAGGGCCCCACCTGCCACAGGCATAGGATAGCTGGGGGGACCTTGGCTAAAGTAGTCAAGGCCACTGGTATTAGAAAGCCCTCCCTTTACAAATTCTTTCAACACAGGGGTTTCAAGGATTCATCAGGGAAAACGCACATGGACAAGGGTGCTAAGAGTCTGCCATGGTCCCCATGTGACTGGTGACCCCGGCTCTAGTGCCCACTTGAGACATTGAGACTAACAGAGAAAGCAGTACTAGGTTTGGTCAACCCTAGAGGTGATTAGGATAGGAACAAGCAGGGTAAGGCCTGCTAAAAGAAGCCACCATCCACTGGCAGCAGAGGTGAGCCTGGAGCCATCAACCCTGCTTGTCAGTATACAGGAAGGAAATGTTATCGGTTAGGAGAGCAAGACTGTCAGTCCATCTGAACAGATCCAACAATTCCAAACACACTTAGGTAACACAGCCATCCCTGTTGCGCACAAAGCAGGTCTGGGGGACACAGTCCCTGCCAGAGCAGAGCCTGTTCTAGAACAAGATTCCTACCCCTATTTCTTTCTCATGGGCAGGCACTGTAACCTATGTGTGCCCTGCAGTCCTTCAGCAGAGCATGCTTGGCCTCACTGGCATCATGCCCATTTCATGGAGGGATGAGATGAGAAAGGTGATATCACATGGGTATGTGGACCTGTCACCTCCTTGATGGAGAATGAATAACTCTCCAACAGACGTTTGGGAGACATCCAGTTCTATAGTTCTCGGGAGGAATGTTGCCTCCCTTGTCCCAATGAGCCCCAGAGCCATAGTACACCTTCACCCAGACACAGCCATGAATCAACACATGCTTCAGATTCCCACTTGGTAGATGTTAGCTAGTATCATCAAAGGTGTGGGGCATATGTCTTGGAATCTTCTCCCAGCAATGACTCCAAAACACTGGATGCTCAGCTCTAGGACCCTGAGGGGGTGGGGTGGGGAAGCCGATTCCCGAAATGCCGGGCCAGCATCCCTAGGTCAGGCATCATAACCAGGCAGCCAGTATCCCTCTAACCCACATCCCATAATCCTAACTGGGTGAGAGTCATGGGTATTAAAGGAAATAGCTGTCTACCAGGGCCAATCAGAAGCTCCAGAGTCCATAGAAACACATTGACAGTTAAAAGTAGGAGAAAGACCCAGAAAGGTATCGGGTTATAGACAGCTAATGAGGGAGCAACAACCCCCACCTAGGATCAAAGAACTCTTAAAGGACCACCAAGAAACTACACTGTTCCTCAGGCAGAGTGCCAGTCAAGGCAAAAGAAGCCTATGCTACTTAATATTCTGGTTCAGAATCCAGGCTCAGGAGTCCCTAGAAGCCCAGTGACCCTCAGCAATCAAGATAGTTTGGTTTTCCTGAAAGCCAGCTCTTGAATGCTCACAAACAGCAGAGATGGATGGTTCTTTAAGCATAAAATCCAGGGAAAAATCACTGGCCCTCCAAGACCAGCACCCTGTAAGTTCCCACTGGGGACATGCATGCCAGGTATTGGCAGCCCCCTTGCAGCATTATGCCCTTGGACATCTCAAAGCATCCATTTTTTTTTAAATGTCACAAGGACTTAGGTTTGTCTAGCCAGGGGTACAACAAAAGTGTGAGTTTCCAGGCTAGGCTGGACCCAACCAGGCCCTCTTCACCTATGTGACCTTGATATGTCCTTCATTCTTTGTTGGTGACTTGAGAGTTTGGTGCCTGTTGCAGGGATGAAGGGGTTAAAGGGATCATCCTAAAGACTCTCATTTCTCAGTACCCAGGTTCCTACTAGATTCTAAACATCCATAGCTCACTTCCCTTGATGACACAGGACAGCCGGGTGCCCACTCCTGAGCTTCCTACCCCTGGGAGGCCCCACCTTCCCTTGCTAGGACAAGCAGCTGCACTTCAGGCAGTTCTGGGTCAGGAGCCTGGGGTGGAGTGGGGTGGGGGAGCCAGGGCAGAACATAACCCAGCGGAGCAAGCTACAACACACGGGTCCCACCCACCTTCCTCTATAAATAAGCCTGTGTAGGAGAAACAGCGCTTTCCCCAAAAGTTCCAGCCCAATTGTATTTTTAAAGAGCAAACTAAATCAATAAAGACAAAGGCTGTCCTTGGAGCCTCCTCTGCCACAGGGATGGGAGACACCATCCAGGTAGAACCAGGACCATGTGTACATCAGTACCTTAGCTAGCCATATGAGAGTTCCAGAAAGGTCCGGGACTGGGAGAAGGTACTTCCGTATGTTCCAACAGCCAACAGAAGACCAGCTACGGCTGGCAGGCATCTGCAGGGAGGCAGTTGTTGCTTCTCACCTGAGAAAAGTGGACTTTTCCCCCTTTGGAAATTTACTCTCTTGTAAGACACACTGTGGCTACCTGCAGGAGACAACTGGGGCTCAGAAAACACCCTCTAGCCACAGGGCACTATACAGTCCCTTGTAAAACCTTGTAAAACCTGGCCAGGCCAGTCACCCATGGTTCCCCTGCCTCATACAAAGCTACTCCTCCCATCTCCCAGGAATGTAAAGAGCCTTAAAGAGTTTGGAAAGCCTCAGCCCACATGGGCTTCCCCAGTAAGCTGATCCTCGGCCTGTCCAGGCATGTAGCTTATTTTAGGATCTCCCTGAGGCCCAGGTTCACGCCCCTGCTCCAGAGCCTGGCATCTGCTGGGGGTCAGACCCATCCCCATGTGGCCAAAGCTCTAATGAACCCACTCCAATGACAGATGCAGAATGCTGACTGGGCCGAATAACCTGGGAAACCAGCTCTTTGTAGAGCATTTCTCTAGCTTATGGATGCTCAGAATCCATCTCTGGCTTTCAGGAATAGAAGAACCAAACTGTGTCTTGAGGTATACACAGCAAGAAGATGGGGTGGGGGGGCGTGGCAGGGTTCCTAGAAAAAGCCAGCAGCTCCAAGACAGGGATGCACTTGAAGGTAGGAGGGATAAGACCTATTTTTCTCCATGTGCTGGTCTCCCCTGCAGGGACAGCATGGCATTCTCTTCCTTAGCTGAGATCTCTCCTCATCTTCCTGCCCCTCTCTTCCAGGGCTGGGAACACCTGAGTCTCTCTGACTCCAAGGGCATCTTCCACTTCGGGCTCACAAAGTCGGCTCAGACCAGGTGGTGATGATAGCTCCACAGCTCTTGAGGACTTACTCTATTACTTACATGAGCCATCCGGTCCCCACCTTCCTTGCACACAGTAACACAAACAACCTTGTTAGAAGTCCTCTGGGACACAGCAGCTCAGAGAACCAGGGTCAGACTCAAGACTCCTATGCAGCCAGATCCTGGCTGACAGGATAAGTCTAGAACCACTCTAGTTATCCCTGGTTTGTACAGCTCTGGAAACAACACATTCAGGCAGCAGCAAAGAACTAGCCTTTGTCCTCTCTCTTGGGCCCACAGTTGCACTGCCCAGTGGCCTATTACCATTCCCAGCCACACCACCTTTCCACCAAAGCCAAGTGGCCCGGTTACCTCTAGTCTAGTTCCTGCAGAGACAAACTGAGGACTGACTCGCAAGGTCACCCCTTTTCTGCAGAGGGCCAGCCAGCCTAAAGGATGCTCACCACAGTCAGTCACCAGAGTCAATTGCAGAGGACAAAGATGACAGGCACTGGAGCCCAAGACGGCTGGCTCAGAGTAGGCCACAGCCATAGTCCTGGGACCACCAGCCTCTTTTATAAGCAGAGAAAAATCTGACTCACCCAGTGTTTGGATTGAAGTGAAAAGAAACACGGGCTTTATTACTTTTTTTGGTACAGATTTCTCTTTTGTATTTAATATTTATACAGTTAAACACACAAGGTAGAGAAACATATACACACATTGCTCATTTTGCCTCTGTCTCCGACTCTGCCGAAGAAGAGTGTTTATGGGCCCATGTCAGCTCCCTTTGGCCCTCCACCCAACCAGCCCAGGAAGGAAGCAGGAGCATCTACAGACCAGCCTACCCTGGGGACCAGCTCTGATGAGTTGCTGGGGGGCAGGGTAAGCAATACCAGGCATGATTTCAGCTCCTCCTCAGAGCCCACCAGGGCAGTCCCCAAAAGGCAACCTTCTGGGGGCCAGAAGCCTCTTTATTGCAGCCCAAAAAATGCCTCCAGCACTGACCCAACCCTGTTCTGGAAGCTTCTCTGAAAGTCTGTGCCCTTGGGGCCAAGAAAAAAAAAAAAAAAAAAAAAAAAGGTGCAATTCCATTCCCTCTAGCCAGGCAACTGAGAAAAGCGGGGGTCAGATTCAAAGCTAGCTGCCTCCCTGCGTCGCCCACCCCACCGCTCATGACTTAAATCAGCCCCTGGACGGACTTTAGCCTGGAAGAGTGAGTTCTCAACCAACGTCACCGCCTCTCCTCGGAGAACTAGGGACCAGCCCTGCCCGGAACACAGCGCCCACAGAGCAGGTGGAAAACTTTCTCCCCTTCCAGCCTCTCAGCCTCCAGCGAGGGTCTTCCACACAAGCTCAGGTGCTCGTTTGGAAAGCTAGACAGGCGGGGATTCCCACCCCCACCCTCCCGTAGGACGCCACGAGTTAATAACTACCTTTCCTTCCCTTCCGAGCCGGCGGCATCATCGCTGCTTCTGCCCATACTCTCCCGTCCCAAGATGCCTCTGAACCCAGATCCCACCGGTGAGTTCCGAGGCGTACCCTCCTCACCATCTCTGAGAACACAGCCCTCGCACCCCAGCCCGTGCCCACGGATTCGAGAAGCCGGGGGTTCAATCAGGGCATACGCAGGGGGGAGTCCCACACCCCAACCCCCAGCGCCCGGCCAACCCCGTAAGGATATGGGTTACAAACCAGTCGGAGGCACCAGCTGCGTGGCCGCGTGGTTTGCCCAAGACAGAAGAAGACCGTGGCCGCCAGAGCCGGGTATGGGACGGGCTGTTCCTCGTCGGCGCCCAGGTCAGCACCACACTCGGTGGCTGGGCTCTCGGGTGCCAACACGCCGGACCCGGATCCTCGCTGCTCCTCGCGCCCCGGCGCCCCGGGACTCGCTGGGGAAGCCCTCAGCGGCGCTGCAGGGGCCGGAGGCGAAGCGCCCAGGGGCACCCGGACCTCGTCCGCGGCCAACGTGCCCTCGTTCATGGTGGCAGAGGGCAGCACCTGCGGGGAGAGAGCAGGCGGTGACCCCGGCCCAGGAACGACGCCCCCGCCCCGCCTCTGGAGGAGCGGAGCTGCGGGAACAGCCGCGGCCGCCGGGATGTCTTTGTCTCTCCTTATTAGAGACAAATGCGCCCCCCGCCCCCTCCCGCCGGCAAAGGCTGGCAGCCCCACCCCCAAGGCCCAGGCGAAGGGCTGCGGGAGCCCGAGGGGCTCTGCGCCCACAGAGCTCAAGTTCAAAGGGTCCCAGGCGCGCAGTAAGCGCGCGTACCCACCGCGTCTCACCTCGCTCCGGTGGCCAGCGGCGTCCCCGTGGGCATCGCCCGGGCGGCGCTGTCACTGGGGAGCCAGCCCGGAGCCCGGAGCTGGGCCAGTACCGTCACCACGACCCGCGCCCCCGGCCCACCCGGCACCGGCTCTCGCGGAGGCTCTGGCTCCCGCTCGCCCGGCAGCAGCAACGGTGTCCCGATGCGGAAAACCGCTAAATGCACGGCGGGGCGGGGCGGGCGCGGACCGCGGGCACGGGCCGGGGGCGCGGCCGAGCGGGAGAGTGAGCGAGCGAGCCCTGGAGCCGGTCCGCGCACAGCGCAGGAAACTTCGGAGTGAGCAGCGGAGGGGAGGGGAGGGGGGGCGGGACGGCGGGGGCGGCCCATGAGGCGGGGCCAGCGCGCCGGGGCGGGCCGGGGGCGACCCGCAGGGACCGGGATAGGGACGGTGGGTGGGCGGGGGTCATCAGCCCGGCCCGCCCCCACCCAGACGCACGCTATCCCACGACACCCCCTGCTCGGTTCTTCAGTGCCAGTATCCCGCCTGCCCCAAGTCCAGGACTGGGCGTACCGGGTCTGCGCCCCCCTCCCCGACCTCTCCTCCCGCCCCATACCGTCTCGCGGGAGAGCACGGCAGCAGGGGGCGCTCGCAAAGATGCTCGGGCGAGGGGCGGGGGAAGCGGCGCCAACGTCCTTCCCCGCCCCCACTGCGGGGGCGCGGAGCCGGCGGGGACCCCCCTCCTTTTCTCGCGCGCCTCCCCTTCCCTTCTCTGCTAGGGTCGGCTAGGGGGCGGGGCTCAGCAGGCGTGGGAGGCACGCCGTGACCATGTCAGCGAGGCGCGTGCCCTTCCCCCACAGCGTGTGTCTTGGGTGTGCCGGGGCGCCAGTGTCCTGGCGCGCGTGGGCGACATGGGGTGCGATGCGCGACGCGACGACACCGATTGTCCTGGGGCAGTCCGGGTGCTCCGGTATGCAGCTCCCCCACACTCCTCCCAGTTTCGGCAAACTTGCGAGTGCCCATCCCCCTCCCCCCCTCTCGTGGGGGACTGGGGCGCACAGAAGGACCTGGTGAAGGGGTGCAAGCCGACTGGGGCCTCCCAGCACCCGCGGGCGCACAGAGGATATACCCTGAGCATATCGCTGAATTTCCCTTCGTACTCCTGGGGTTGTAGGACCCTTGTCCCAAGGAGGCGAGGCGTAAACAGAGGGGGCCGCTCCCCCTCTTCCACTGAAGGTACTCAGGGATTTGCTCTCTCCCAATTTCTACTCCAGGGTCATAAAATTCCAGCTCCTAGGTGTGTAACCACTCAAATTTCAACCAACAAGGGGCTCTTTCACCCTCACTTAAGGCGGTTACTGGGAATGATCACTCCTGTCCTAGACAAAGAACAGCCTCCTTCTGGCCTGGAGCAGCTAGGTTCATTGGTGGGCCAGAGCTATATAGCAACCCCAGACCTGGCTGGGCCCCTGGCAGGATGGGCTGCAGAGAAGTGGAGTTTCCCAGGTGTGGTTCTGGAACTTTAGGAGGGTCTCACACCTGGGCCTCAGAAGGGCACAAACTGGAGGAAGGTCATAGAAGGCAAGAGCTATGTCCTGTGTATGTAGGTTCAGGCGGGGCAATCCCCTGGGCCCAGCACCACCTCCTCTTGTATATGTGAACTTTTCAAGAAAAGGAAAACATTTACTCTATTTTAATGCTCCTACTTACCAGTGGGTGGCTTCGGCTCATAATTAAGGTCCTCAAAGAGCAATTAAGGACCTAGCCACCCAGGAGAGGGACCAGGGAGCGCCTAGAGCCTTGCACACAGCTGAGAGAAGTGTGGACAAGTGGGGGCAGATCATGCCAAAGCAAGGTCCTGGTAAGCCTGCCACTTTCCTTAAACCCCTTGGGTGGTGGTTTGCTTGAAAAGTAGCTGGAGGCTGATCAGGTGTCAGGCCCTGATTGGAGCTGAAAGAACAATTGAGGTGGCCACTATAAATCTTTCCCTTGTTCCTGGGAGCTTCATTTCAGGGGGAGGAGGCAAATATCTGTTGGCTAGAGCAAGTGCCTCAGAGACCTCTCTAGCATCAAGGCTCTTATGCAAAAGCCCCCTGGAAACAGTGATGGCTAGACAGTGGTCAGACACAAAAGGCGCCCTTGTAGAGAGGCCAGCTGTAAGATGGAAGAAGCTGGCCAGAGCCGATCTTCTGCAGGAACTGATAAAGCCTGGAGGGACCTTCAAATACCCTAGATTTGAGGGTTGTCACACCCATCTCTGTTACTTGCTGCTGTCAAATTCCTAAGACAGGAAAGGGCCCCAGACTTGTATATATATGACTGAGCCATTTCCCCAGCCCTGGCTATAGACTTTTAAAAGAAAGCTATGAGCTGGGCGTGGTAGGCACGCCTTTGGTTCCAGCACTCCAGAGGCAGAGGCAGGAAGATCTCTCTGAGTTTGAGGCCAGCCTGGTCTAAAAAGTGAGTTCCAGAATAGCTAGGACTGTTACACAGAGAAACCCTGTCTCAAAAAACAAAACAAAAAAATGCCCACATCCAGCAGGGGCACTTAGCTTGGGTAACTTCTCTCCATGTCAAGCCGTCTGAAGACCTACTCTACTGTCCTCACAGGGTCTCATGTCCCTGGGCTGATACTCTGCTCAGCATCCTGTGGCAATGGTCATTCTTGTCGGCCTTCACCTGAGTATTTATTAGTCCAAGATAATGTCCTCTCTGTTACAGGGGGTGAGCATGTCCACGTGATACAGTCTTGCCTTCAGGAGAGGAAATGAAAAGCAGACACTGCTCAGATATGAGATGAGAAAATCGGGTTCAAAACAATGAACACATAATACGATCACGTGGCAAGCAAGGAATGAGAGAGACAAGCATAGGACAACTTGGAAGTTGGCGTTAAAATTGTTTAATTAAACCGCACAGAGTGTTCAGATGCATTTTAAAATCCTTCAGGCCTCTGGAAAATTTGCTTCTGCTTTTTGCTATTTCCTTTGTGTGTGTGTGTGTGTGTGTGTGTGTGTGTGTGTGTGTGTGTGTGTGTGTGTATGAGTGTGAAGAGCTGCTGCTTCCAGAGGGCTGGAAGGGGAACAAATAACCTGGGAATTTGGCCAGTGGGAACCTCAGGGCCATGATCCTGGAGATCACTGGCCCCTCCACCTAGCAGTTCATGGACAACTGAAGGCATGCTGGCCCACAGGGCAGTGGGCAGTGGGGATGCCTGCACCACAGCCTGAGGGCACCTGTCCAGCTCAGAAGGTGCTCTTGACATCCATCCCCAACCAGATACAGATTCTTATGACCTTTCATTCAAGCTTCAAGGGGTTTCCTCCTCCCCTTCACACACTCGTGTCCTTCCTGAAGATCACAGTGGTTCACATGCTGCTTGGGTTAAGTCTGAGCTTGGAGCTTCCACTGCATCCTCCATGAATGGGTAGGTACCTGAAGGGTCATTATTAGCCCACTTAAGCATGTGGCTCTGGCAGAACTTGCCACCCCTCCCACACACACACACACCATTCCTTCTGCCTTGCTTTAAAGAAAAAGCTATTAGCTTACATTCCTAAAGCTAGCCACCAAGGTCTATTCCCTTATTTGGTCACTTCCTCTTCCTGAGGCTGACTACCAAGGTCCTGCTACCGAAAGTATTGAAGTCTAGCAATCAGAAACCCCTTTGGTTTGCCTAGTTAACAGGCCCAGTTAAAATAAACACCTCACCCTAGTACAAGGTTTCCCCTTGTACCTTTATAAACCACCATTTTCCAGTGGGCCACATCTGTGTCTCTCTATCTATAGGCTGTTCTTTGTCCCTCTGGACAAGTATTCCTTTCCCCTGTTCCCTTCCCCTCTCTCTTTTTCTATCTCCTCTGTTTGTCCCTTATCTCTGCCCTCTGTTTGCCCTGGGTGACTTGGTGTTGGGGGTCCTCAGCTGATGCTGTTCTTTTACAGTACCCACACCTAGGCACCAAATATCCTCCTGTCTTCTCTTGGCTGTCTCCATCGGACCACACGCATCTTTCCCTGGCCTATTGGCCCTTCCATGTTCTCAAACCTGATTTTACCTACAGTTAGGCCCCTCCAACTGGGGGCCTTAGGGTCCTCTTGGATTGTATCACCCGGCCTCCCAGCCTGCACTCCCTACCTCCATGTCTACTAGACCAGGTGTCTGCAGGTTTTATACAGTGTTCCTGTGGTTGCTCTGTTTTTATGTACGAGGTTGTGTCTTGAACCCAGGTACACTTCCAGCCCCAGGTGGGTGGACAGGACATATTTGTTGTGTGAGTAGGTAATAGCACAGCGATGTTCAGCCTCAGAGACGCTAAAGGGATCATCAAGCAGGTGAGCAGCCGTGGATAGGTGTCCACTGAGCTGTAACAGAGTTAAAGATCTTCATTTCTACACCCTGCTTTTCCTAAGGGCGCCAAGCAACTCCATACATCCCCAGGAGTGCAGAACTCAAAGATGGAGGGGGGAGAAGCAAGCACCTTAAGGTTGCTATAGATTCTAGCCTCTTTACCTTTTGGAAAGAGGGTGTCTTTGATGGGGGGGGGGCGCAAGCAAGACATTGGGGATGGGATATTTCCTGAGATGGCCCTGTGGACTGGTTGGTTTTATGTCAGCTTGGCACTGTGGGAGTCATCAGATCAGGGATCCTCAGTTGAGAAAAGGTCTCCATAAAATCGGGCTATAGGCAAGCTTGCAGGGCTTTTTCTTAAGTAGTGATTGATTTGGGGGGGTTGTGGATGGGGCCACCCCTAGGCTGGTGGTCCTGGGTGCTATAAGAAAGCAGGCTGAGCAAGCCATGGGAACCAAGCCAGTAAGCAGCCCTTCTCCATGGCCTCTGCATCCTCCCTGCCTCCTTCATGAACTCTGTACCCACTGCTTCTGATGATGGACTGTTAGATAGAGCTGTGTTATATGGAACCTTTTCTTCCCCATGTTGCTTTTGGTCCTGGTGTTTCATCACAGCAATATTAACTGTAACTACGACAAGTTGGTACAAGGGTAGTGTGGTCTTGAGATAGACCCAACCATGTTGTTTTGAGGAGGACGGTGGAAGAACTTTGGAACTATGAGCTAGAAAAGTCATTGAGTGTTAAGAGCTCAGTGGGATGTTTTGTGAAAACTTGGAAGATAAGAATGTTGAGGTCAGTGCAGATGATAGAGGCGTGGCATATGATGTTTCAGAGGGAAGCAAAGACTTGTGTGTGAACAGTCTGTGGGGGCTGGAGAATCAGCTGTGATGAGCAAGAGACCAGAACCATTAAAGGGAAACCTTTGCTTTGCTAGGACAATGGATGCTGCTCAGCTGGGGCTGGAGAGTCAGCTGTGATTAAGGAGAGACCAGCATCATTGAGATGGAGTGCTCTGGGAAGTGTTTCCTCAGGGTCAGCGCACAGAAGCCATGTTCCAGAGGAGGCTGATGTTATACCTCCTGCTGGCAGCCAAACTTGGTAACAATGTGAGAGTCACCCAGGTGGTACTGGTTTGGGAGGCATGAAGGGATTCTGAAGAGCAGCTCCAGGCTTGGCATTGTGTGGCAGGGCCGGAATCCCCGAAGAGAGCCCAGGTGAGGTCACTGGTGAGAGCACAGCACAGATGTGGAAAGGGGTTTAGCATTTTGGAGATGCCAGTATCGTGGGATGACCACCGAGAACAGCAGAAGCGGTGGTGTGGAGCCAGCCGGAGCCTAAAAAACAAGCTATGTGTGGTGCAGAGGGTGGAGCCAGAGAAGTGACCCAAGCCGCTTAGAGGAGCCCTTAAGACTGTGAGCGAACCTCAGATAACTGGGCATTGAGTTATTTACACTGTTGGCCTTGAACTCACAGAAATCTGTCTGTCTCTGCCTCCCAAGTGCTGGGACTAAAAGGGTGCACGACCACGGTCCAGCATGGTTCTTCTCTCTTGAAGAAGGTATTTGATTTAATTTTGATTTTTGCAGTAGCCCACGGCTGAAAGACTTTGAATTTTAAAAAGAGATTTTGGATTTTTGAAGAGATTGGATATTTTAAGGAGACTTAACATTGAATGTGTTTGAATTTATATGTTTCCTGTTGTGATATTGATATTAAAATGGTATCATGGGAAGAAATGAGGAAGAAAAGGTTCTAATTGAAATGTTTTGTGTTTGTGTGTCAGGCTGACAAGGGGTCAGTTGTACTGGTTTGTTCTGTGTCGACTTGACACAAGCTAAAGTTGTCAGAGGAGGAGCCTCAATGAAAACACGTCTCCATAAGATCTGGCTGCGGGCAAAGCCTGTAGGGCATTTTCTTAATTAGTGTTTGATGTGGGAGAGCCCAGCCCATTGTGGATGAGGCCATCCCTAGGCTGGTGGTCCTGGGTTCTATAAGAAAACAGGCTGAGCAAGTCATGGGTAGCAAGCCAGTAAAAAGCTCCCCTCAGAGACCTCTGCATCAGCTCCTGCCTCCAGGTTCCTGCCCTGTGTGAGTTCCTGCCCCCACCGCTTTTGATGATGAACTGTGATATGGAACTATGACTGAAATAAACCCTTTTCCTCCCCAAGCTGCTTTTGGTCATGGTGTTTTATCGAAGCAGTAATAACTCTAACTCAGACACCCTGTTTCCTCCAGAGCTGGCCTGTGTGAGCAGAACTCAAAGCAGGATGAACCAAGAGCTTTGTTCCTACAGTCTAAAGATTTAGCCACGATGTCCATCCCCACAGACCAGTAAGACCCTGTCTTCTTCCTGACTCCTTGTGATATCCTTTCTGCCACCCTGCAAGCAAGTAAATGCTTCCCTCAGACCACT
The DNA here is from genome assembly GCA_033318265.1 of Phyllotis vaccarum. Classification (NCBI taxonomy): domain Eukaryota; kingdom Metazoa; phylum Chordata; class Mammalia; order Rodentia; family Cricetidae; genus Phyllotis; species Phyllotis vaccarum. The sequence continues at coordinate 65,679,236 of JARWLC010000016.1, read as the reverse complement.
GTCACCAAAGGTCTATCCAAGCCTAATGCTATCTGGAAACTAGACCCAATGTTGCTCTACTTGGTGTCCAGGTGCAAGGGCCAGTCTGAGCCCCTGTGCTGGAATGGGCCTTCAGAGCAAGCAGCTGGCCATGCTAATCTCTGGCTCGACCCAGCTCTATCATATCTTGGCTGTGTGGCCTTTCAGAGATGTTTTGACCTGAGAATTAAATTTCCTGCACTGGAAAACATTTCTCATCAAATGACAAGGTAAAATGGCAGGTCCGAGGACAGTTAAGCAGGGAACTGGGATAGAATGTCCACACAGAAACGTATTCATGAGCAGCTACAGCAGCACAATTCACAGTAGCCTGGCAGGTGAGAACTGCCAAATGTCCAGTAGACAGAGAGATAAGTGGAATGTGGCCTTTCTATAGGGTCAGATATGTTCATGGAGCCCCAACATGTGTGAAACAGTCCTTGAAGATGCCCTGCTTCAAAGAATACAACCAAATGTGCAAGACAACATCCACAGCTTTGAGTAGATAAAATTATCACAACCTATAAAGACACAGAGACACAGCCAACTGTGGCTTTCAGAAGAGGAGGTGACAGCAGTGGGTGGGGGACCCTTTGTGAGTGATGAAAGGGTCTGAGAGGATTGGCAATGACAGAATATACTGAAGCCCGTAGCTTGTATCTTTGAAGGAATCTTGATTCTGTGAGGCTATAGATGCATCAGGAAAAGGGCAGGATGGACTTGAGTACTCATGGGGGAGTTGGAGCCTCTGGGATGCAGCCTCTATGGGAGCTAGTTGGTGTATTGGCTGTCTTGGGCAAGGGATCCAGCCTTACAGCCTGTCCTGTGGGTCCTTGGGGTCTCAGGAGTTCTGAAAGTTGGGAGCTGAGCTGCAGAAACATCTGGTCAGCCAAATGGGGTGAGCTGTTGGGAATTCGGCTCAGGCTGTGAGCTTGCAGACATTGGAGGGGCTGTGAGAAACACAGGCAGATGCCAGGCCCTGCTGATGGCTGTCCTGCCCATACTGGGGCCCACTCAGCCCCGAATTCAGCTCAGGCTGTGAGCTTGCAGACATTGGAGGGACTGTGAGAAACACAGGCAGATGCCAGGCCCTGCTGATGGCTGCCCTGCCCAGACTGGGGCCCACTCAGCCCCTCTACAGCAGGAAGGGAAAGCTGAGTTATTGCAGGTCCACTTACAGAGCTCCCACAGAAGGATGCCAGGAGGTACACATGGCAGATCACTCAGTTACAGGCAGACAGACTATAATACCTCTTAAGACTTCAGACACCAGTGCTCTGAGAATAACTCCATCTCCTCCAAACACTGGCCTTGTACCCAGAGAAGGCACCACACATGCTAGTGACATCCCCAAAATGTGTGTCTACATGTGGCCCTAGATTCTTAGCTCGTCCAACCCCAAATATTCCGATTAAAACCCTGAGGGTCATGATGGTCACTTGGGCCAAGAGAGTTGGGGAGAGAGAGGTCACCTAGGCCTGTGACATTGGAAGAACAGTTGAAGCAGTCAAATGGTGCTAGCATCCCACGGACTCCTGGATGGGCACCAAGGGGTAGAGAGTCAGGCTTGGCTCGTGTTAAATGCATAGGGTATGGGTAACACTTTATAGCTTGGCTTTTTTTTTTTTATAGAGTCTGAGCAGGAGGCACAGCCAATTTAGAGCCCATATAGGCACGCAAAGAGGCCAGGTGAGCAGTCAGAGGTCAGCAGGATCCTGGGCTGCAAAGACTATGCTCAGCTGGGAGTCTGACTCATGTCTTCTTCATCCAGTCACCCCCAAGGATGTTTTCTATCTTTACAGCTAAGTTAAGTCATCAACTGCCAGATATTTGAACAACTTCTCTAGGGATGCCCTCATCCAGTTGTGACAAAGGTCAGCACCTGAGGTACCAGCCGAGCTGCAGCATCAGCGGATAATGGTAGCAGATGCATGTGTCTGCCCAGCCACTGCTAAGGCCTGCTCCTTGGCCTTGTTTGAGGGCTCCGACACCATTTACATAATTTATTGTAAATCATTTGCTCTTTGTTTAATGTTCTGTTGATTCTATTTAATACTGGTTTCCTCAGCAGGCCTGCTTGGGTAAGACACAGACAGTAGGTTCAGGGAAAGAGCTGCACCCAGCACAGCGGATGTGGGCGATCAGGGCAGCCACAATGGGCATCTCGGGAACAATGGCACGCTGGGTTTGTGGAACAAATATCATGTGTTGACTACCCTCTCCAGCTCTATTGGGAGCTGCGGCGACCTTGCTGTGGCCAGTACCCCTATTAGGTCCTATCTTCCCAGTAGATTGAGTGAGTTAATAGGAGATCCAGAGTCTAGAACCCCCAACAGAGGTAATGGCAGTCTGCCAGGATGCTCAGGCTGGGCAAAGAAGACCTCATTTGTGTTACAACCTTGAAAATGACCAAAGAGTTGGAAGGCTAGTTATCAGGGACAATAGTGGCGAATAAGCAGATGGGGATGCTTGTTGTGGCTGGGGTCTTAGGGGAAATTGAAACACAAAATGGAATGTCTAAATGCAGGCTTAGGGGAGGCTAGGGAGAAAGTCCACACACCAGGAGGGGCTATGAGTTGGATGTGAGTATCTCTAGAGTAGGTGAGTAAATCCCGAGGGCTCGGATGTCATCAATAGATTGATCTCTTGATGGATTCTAAATCTGTTGGCATTATTGGGAGGTGGCCACACTTAGAAGTGGCTTGGCTGGAGAAAGTGTTACTGTGGATGTGCTTGCTTGCTTGTGCCCCCCCCCCCGCTCCCCCCTCCCCCGCCATTCCATCTCTCCCTTCCCTCTCCCTCCCCCTCCCAAATCCTTTCCTGGCCATTATAAGGATAAGAGCTCTGCTCTGCCACACCCTCCTACCACCATGCTCTACCTTCCTTTAATCCCAGAAACAGAGCCAGCCAATTACGAGACTGAGACCTCTGAAACCATGAGCCGAATAAAAAACCAACAACAGCCGCAAAAACTGACATGGTAGGGTTCACGACACGTTGTGGCCTCTTTGGAAAGCCATGTGGCCGTTTCTTAGGGTGGGCAGCATCCTACACATACATCCTCACCCCATGAGTCTAGACAGGCACCGTCACATGGAGACTTGTCTAAGTGTCCAAGGCAGCCCCTTAAACAGATGATGCCCAATGCCTGGTCCATCCTCAATGACAGCTCTGTGACACAGGGCAGGGTGCTACACACAAAGAATGATTGGACTGTTGGCACAAAATATAGACAACGCCGAAAGCATTTGTGCTGAATGAAAAAAAGCCAAGCAAGAAAGAATACAGTGTGCTGATTTCTTGGTGTAACTATAGATAAATGCACACTCACCTGCAGTGACAGGAAACAGGTGGGCAGCCACCTCAGGGTCAGAGAGGAGGGAGGCATCAGAGCTTGAGAGTGACAGATGTTTTCGCTATCTTAATTGAAGTGGTGGTTTGATAGATGTACACGTGTCAAACTTCAAATGTGTACACTGCACTTGATTTCATCTTAGCAAAGCCTTTTAAATACATGTGCTCAAAAAAAAAAAAAAAAAAAAAAACAAAAATCTCCCTCACCAGGCCTGGTGGTATAGCCCTGTCTTTCCAGCCTCTGGGGAGGCTGACACAGGGAGACCTAAAGTTCTGAGCCAGCCTGCATTACAGAGGGAATTCTGGGCCAGCCCGGGCAATTTAGTGAGATCCTGTGGGTACAGCTCAGTGGTAGGAAGCATGCTTAACATGGGCAAGACCCTGGGTGTAGGATGCTGGGTACACACACACAAAAGAAATACAATAGCTTCCCAGATTCAAAGAATTGGATGTCTTATAGCCGTGCATTTTTGGGCATGTAAAGTTTTCTTCAAGGCTGAGAGTCCAAATAGAGATTTTGTCCAGGACTATAACATGGGAGAAAAGGCTCACATAGGTGCAGGGGCCACTGACCTGCTTGCCAGTCAGCCCTGTTTTCTTCCTGTAGCCTCATCTGTCTTGCTGGGGCGCCTGGTGGCCTGAGCCCTGGCTGTGGATTCCCTATCAGCACAGCGAGTTCTTGGAGATGTTTTGGTCATAGACCACACACACATGCTCTCATTGCACAGTGTTGTCTATCTTCCTGGATCTGATCCTTCTGTTGATGGCAGGTTCAGAGATGCAGCCCGTACCGGGCCACCACAGGCCTGAGCGATGCCATACACAATTCCAAAACTCTTAGGGCAGAGGCTTCAAGCCCTTTGGCCCAAGTGGGCCTTTCGGTCCCTAGTACATGCTTCTGGTTTATGTAGATCTTACAGAGTCTCAGGGTGTGCTACCAGAGTATGTCCCCATAGACTACACTGTTGGGAGGCAGCTGCAGATATAAAACCAGCAGCACCACTGAAGTGGCTGAGCCCTCTGCCCCTCAAGCCCCATCTTTTCCTGCCATCCACCAGCCTGCTCCACCCTTCTGTGATAAGCCAATCCCTCATTCCTCTAAAGAGACACTGAGGCCTAGGGAGAAGAAGGTCATTCTGTTCGCTGGTGATGGGAGGGCCAATGTTCTGGATGGGAAGGGATAACAGTTTGTCCTAGGCCTCTAATCCCAGTGGGCATGTGGGCAGTAGGCAAGGTGAGCATGCCTGCGACACCCAGCAATGCTTGCTCTGTACTGGGACCCGTCCTTCACAGTTAAGGAAGACCCCAGATCAGTATTATCTGAGGGCAGATGGGGAGATCCCTAACCCTTCTCTGAATTAGGGGGAAGGTCATACCTAACCCTTCCCTGAGGTGAGGGGTAGGGGAGGGGGGAGGAGGAGGTCCCTCCTCCTTCCACGGGACAGCAGCAGTGTATTCCTCTTAGCGGGCTGACTTTACCTTTTGAAGTAAGACATTTCTCCAGCCTGAGATTTAGGTGACCCTTCCTTCCACCTGGCTGAGGCATCTGGCTGCTCTATGGGATAAGAGATGCAAAAGGCCCGAATCCAGATTGGCCCTAGTGGCCAGGAGCACAGAGCCTGGTGATCTCTTACATGAAACACAAACTACACTCACTCCCTCGGGACCCCATTTGAAGGTACTGAAACCAAGCTTCGTCTCACCATTTATCACAGTGCCTTCTAGGAGTCCTTGAATTTGCTATCCTGGGTCTGTAACACAGTGTCACAAGCTAGGACTCTCTAGAAGTCAGCTCTATCGTGGCTCTGGAGGAAGAATCTTTCTGTCTCTTGCGGCCACCAGCCTCAGTATTCCTCATTGTGAAGCTTCATGGCTCAGCCTCTACCTTCCCTTGTGGGAACTTGGTCTTCTCTCTGTGCCAAAGACCTGCCCAGATGTTCCCAGATGACCCTACCTCAAGATCTTCAGCTTAATCATGCATGCCAAAAAAAGGATCCTTTTGTCCAACACTAATCTCCATAGGCTAACAGGGCTAGGATGTGGGTGCATCTCTCAAGGACCACCGTTCATCCTAAGGCAGCCTCAGACAGAAGAGAGAAGTTGGGACTCTTGTCAGGCCATTGTGGCAGTTCAGCTCCCAGCTATCAGGAAGCTGCTCCGAGTCCAGCCTAGGGCCTCCTGGTTACCTAGCTCCTGAGTATCTAGCAAATGCTCATGTTGTCCACGGAGATCTGGCCCCATTCAGACTTGTTCACAAACCTGGTGCGTGGTTTGTGGCCTCGGGAAGGGCCTGAAGCTGCACAGGCTTCCCCGGGGAAATGCTCTTGCTTGATGTATATAGATTGCCTTTGTTGTTACTTCCTTATAGCTGTATTGAGCGGCTGCTGCAGCCACCTGGCAGATGACCTCCTTATGTTGCCAAGACTGGCGTCTTCTCCCTTTTTATTTTGCCTTAGCTGGAACATGGGCAGCAGCCTCATCAATGTTTAATGTCTGTGCCAAGACAAGCTTGGAGCTTGCTCTGTGTCCCCAGGGCATGTGCTTGGCTCAGGGGTAGGGGGACTGGCCATGTTGGTAGCTGTGGATCTGTAGAACTTTTAAGTTTACAGTGGAGACTTCAGTCAAGCCTGGTCCTTTGGGGGAAGCCCAGAGATGAGTCTAAGAGTCCCAAGAACTACATAATCACCACATAACCAAGGTTGGTATGAAACCTACTCCAGTAACACCCAAAGTGTCGGTATGTTGGAAAAATGTTACCTCAGGAGCCAGATTTATTAGGAAGGGAAGAAAATCCCCACAGAAGCAGGCAGACAGCCTGATGTCTGTTGTATTGGATGAAGAAGACGTAGGACAAAAGCTGAAATCAAGATCCTCAGAGACAGGCAACCTAGAAGAAGCTCACACTCAGGTATGTCTGTTTCCCTAGACTCCAGACAGGGGAGAATGTGGCTTCTGGAAAATAGTCAGCCTATACTGGACAAAGGTTTATGAACTCACACCTCCAGGGCTGGAACTCCTCCAGCTACAAAATTGAGAAATCCACAGAGAAGTTGAGTCCCAGCCAGTGATTCCCCAAAGCCATGGCATGTGTGATGTTATAGCTTCTCAGGGGGACAACCCTCCAGCCAGGCCTGACTCACGGTACCTGGCAGATAACTTTCTTGCATTGCCAGACTCATGTGTCTTCTACATGGTATCCACCAGAAATAAGAGCCAGCTGAGCTGAAAATCCCTGCAGCAACCCGAAATTAGGAAAAACACAATTAAAATCCTAAGGACAGAAATCAAATATTATAGGGGAAGAGGAATGGACTTTACAGATCATTGAACTAGAGTCTTTGATGTAAAAAAGCAAACAGATGCTTTAGTCAGCTAATTGAGCATGTCTGGTGAGAGAATTAGCAAACTGGAAGATAAAGATGGGAAATCACCAGGTGCCCCCACAGAGTGTGGGAGAAGCTAGGACGTATATAACAGAGCAGAGAGACCAGAGCATGAGGACCAGGTCCCATGTGCCTCTATAATGGCCATAAGGAATAATTGAGGGCCATCATGTGCTTTTGTAATAGGTACTTTGCTGGGACAGCCTCATCCGGCTGCTCGCACACTGTCCCACTCACATGATAAACGGTTTCCATACTGAACCGAAGGAGTTGAAAAGTTGCAACAGGCCATAGTCTGCAAAGTTTTCTATCTGGATCTTTCCAGAAAACAGTTAGTAAGCTGTTCTAGAAGAAATTCTAGGAAGGAGATGAAGAAGAGTAAAAGAGACAGTTGATTAAGTAAGACTGAAAATTTTCCAAAATCAGTGACTTCTGAGTTCTCAGACTTGAGAAACAGAGTGAGCCCCAAACATCGTAAATATACAGGCTTCCCAAGGGGAGCTACAGGGCTCCAAGCTGAATGTCAAGTGTTGAGGAAGCCTGTGGTCTTGAACAGCGTATGGACCTGACCTGCTGCTGTTGCAGCTGTGTGGTTCTAGCTACTCAAGAGGCTAAAGACGGAGGATCATGGGGTTAAGGCCTGAGCACCTTAGTGAGTCCCCACTTCAAAATCAAAAGTAAAAAAGGAAGGAGGAATACAGCTTATTGGTAGAGCGCTTGCCTAGCATGTGTGAGGCCCAGGTTCGGTCTCGGGCACTGGATAAAATGGCAAATGAACAGAGAGAACCTGTTAGTATTTGGACATTTACACCAGCCGGCTCTTGGGGACCTAACAGGATGTGTCAGCAGCAGCCAAGATGTGACAGCCACCAAGAAGAGTACTCTTCCTATGCACATGTGCTAAATCCTCTTATAAAAGGCAAGCCCTCCCCGCACCCTCTCTCTTTTCCTCCTGCTCTCCCTCAGAGGCCGCCTCTGCATGCACACCCTCCCCCCCCCCCCCCCCCCCCCGAGTACTTTGTTGCATGGTGTGACTTTGTGGTGCTCCTTGGCTCCAAGCTGCCAAGGTCACCTTCCGCTGCTAACTGTTACAGATCTTGCATTTGGTACCAATCTCACTGTAAGGAGGAGCCCAGAGACTTCACACAAACCAAGAACTCCCTTTTCAAGATAGAAGTTGCACCTGACATTGACATAAGAAACAGCAGAACATGTTCTTCAAAGTCATAAAAGAGGACCAAAAGCCAGCATGAGCCAAGACACGGGAACTAAGACTCGATGACAGTTGTGCCCAAGTTAATTTACACATTCAATGAACTTTCCATCACATCCCCAGCAGGTGTTTCTTGGGCTCTGAGAAGATGGCCCTACATTTCAGCTGCATGAATAAAGAGCCAAGAGTAAGTAGCTAAGCCTTTGAGAGACAATAGTAAATGAAGAGTCCTTCCATCAGATTTCAGAGTTCATGGTCAAGGCTAGATAGCAAAAGCTAGGGCAGAGAGAGAGAGGCAGAATCAACAGCAAGGGAAGTCTACAGAAGCCAGGCACATGGCCTGAGCAGAGAAGTCACACTGTGATCAGGGGAGTGGAGGTGGCAGGTGCATAAGCAGGTGACACAGCCCTGTGTGGGAACAGGTTCCTCTGAGCCAGTGGGTAAACCTTCAGGAAATTAGTAAGATGCTTGTTAAACACAGCCACCGGTAAGAAGTACGTTATGCAAACTTACAATTAGTGCTGAAATTGAAAAGAAGCTTCTGTTTGACGGGTATCATCTGCGGCAGGGTGAGAAGCAGCTGAACCGTGGATCACGTCTCCAGTTAGTGAGCACACACCTGGTGGAGAAAGCGTTCACCCAATGAGGGAAGACACTGTTCTCAGACTGTGACCACACTGTGGTCCTCCAATACAGGAGGTAGACAAAAAACAAGGGTGGTGTTGGTGTCCTGTGAGACTCAGCAGGCTATGTGGGACTTACAACCAAGCGCATCCCAAACTGTCTATCAATTGTTGGCTACATGTGGTTCATCTCTGTACCCGTTTTAAGCTACAGTGTTCGTGCAGATGCCTGCATTGCTGGATGGTGTTCACACCTAAGCTAAAGTGGTAACTCACAAAGACTATGCCAAGTGTGCCTCATCTTGAGAAGTTTGCAAACACCCAAAGCCTTAGGATGCCGTGTTACTGCTAAGAGAAGGCAAAGTTTTCTTTCCCTGCTTTTTAGAATATGTAAAATATATCATAGTTTGGAAGTTACATTTAGACAGAAATGGGTCCAGCTCTCAAGGTCCTATCTTGTGTCCTCTACAGCCACCCTGGCCCTCATCACTCTAGGTAGGAGCTCATTGACTGGAAATTCTCAGGCTCAGCCCATCCTGTGGGGCAGGCTAGGTCCCCGGAGCAGCAACAGATCTTCCATCTTTCTATCTCATCTGTACCCACCAGACAGACCCTTAGGTTCTAGAGGGGACATTCCCTGCCAAGTCTGGGCAGGGAAGCAATGCTGAGAGGGGTCTCACATGTAAAGGAGCCCCCAAGAGCCAGGTCCACACTGTGAGAGGCAAGAACAGCCCACCTCCAGATCTCTCCTCCAAGGCTCCTCCTTGTTCCCACCTCTGTGCCAAGCTCCTCCCGTCTCTGACCTTTCCCATGCCCAAGACCCCCTCCTTTATCCCATCTCCCAATTCCCACTCAAGCTGGACTTAGGCAGGGGAGCAGAGCATCAGCCCAGGTCCCCACCGTCACAGAGAATCGATCCAATTGTAATTGGGACTTGGAAGAAGTTTAATATTTAACTGGATTAAATATTTAAACAGGAGGAAGCTGGCAGCCAGTTTGACAGCCCGGAAGATGCGGAGAACAGGTCCTGAGATTGGAACACCCCCTCTGGAAAGGATCCTAGGGTCCTACCTCCATGTAAACAGCAGGATGTCTACAGCTCCTTTGAAGGTCGATTGGCCTCCACTCCAGCAATCACTGGAACTTAATTTGGCTCACTGACTGAGCACAGCTGAATGGGACCCTCTTCATCTCAGTCTATGACCCCACCTACTAGTTCTTGACTCAGAGCTAGGAGATGGCAGAGGAAGGAGAAGCACCCATAGCTTGGAGCCAAGAACACCGGGAGGTTTGAGTATGATTCTAGGTGAAGTCTAGACCTTCACCATTTCATTCAAGTCATGCTCTGTGTCCCTCTTAGGACAAAGATGAACACCAGACCTCACTGTTATTTCCCCACCCTTGTCTACAGATTGGAAAATACTTTGTCTTTAGCCTCTACAGTGGGAAGGACAACCTGTCCCTAAAGGTGTCTCCTAAGGGATGGCATAGCTGGTCAGGGCCCTACAGCATCCTGGCCACATGTTCCCACTCTGTAAGGTCCAATCCCTGCTCTGTAGAGAAATTTGTCCGTCACGTGTTCAAGATTCCCTTGGGCCTCACCATCTCTGCCAGGACAGTTCCCTTTGAACTAGAAAGCCACTGTGGCCTTTGGAGTGCCTCGTATTGCACACTTGCCTAAAAGCCTGGCAGTATGTCTGTGGACCCCTACGGTATTTGTTCAGGTCACCCTAGAAGCTGCTTCTGCACCTCATACTCCATACGAACTGTCAGCTCTGTGAGGAGGAAGTGAGCTGGTGGGTACCCATCTTGACGCTTTGGGAAGACAATGCCTGTACACTAGACGTGGGCTTGAGGGCACTGGTTTAGACCCCAGAACGTGACCAGGGCTGAAGAACAAGAGAGTGAAGTGAGAAGTTGAGAGAGCCCTGTAGCTATGAGGTCCCTGGAATGCAGCCCTAAGTCACAGGTCAGCTGGACTTTCTGACTGTGTGACCTCAGCAGGTGACTTTCACACACAGTCTCAATTTTCTCCCCCTATAAATGGGTTTAATAATCATATCTGTGCAGAGGGGGCCACTAGCCAAACACTCTGCTGGAGCCTCTGTGCACGGTACCTTGGTCATCTTTGCAGGGTTTTCTGCTAAGGGGAAAACAGACCAAGGAAAGCTAGGCAAAATCAGAGATGGAAGGAGGAGGATGAGCAGCTGGGGAAGGTGTCTGTGACCTGTGCAACCCTCCCTGATCCCAGCTTCCCTTAAGGCACTGGACATCTGCGAGAAGGGCCTGACCCACATTCCTCGATGCTGCTGCCCCCAGCAGCTCACTCCCAACAGCTGGCTCCTTTGCACTTGGAGGTCTGTGCCTTTTATGGAATATCTGTCCTCGTTCTGGGCTCTGACCTTTGAACAAAAGCCCAGCCCCAAGGTCTTGCCCTAGGGCTTCCTGGAAGCTACAGGAAGGGAGAGGGAGGCAGAAGACAGCTCCAGGCCTAATGGGGGTCGCTATATAGTCCCTGACCTGCTCTTTTCTGTCAGCCGCTGGGCAGCCATCCGGCTGGACTTGAGAATGGATTTCAGTGATCATGACAGGGCAAGACCCAGGTTGCTGGAGGCTAAGGCTCCCATAGAAGAGTTGCCGCAGTTGGAAGGGAGACTAAGTCCCTCAGGTAGGGCCAACATGATAGACAAGACTGTGACTCATATGGCAAGTAGGTGCCCTGGGAGTTGACTTCAACTTGCTTAGGGACAAGGCTAGGCTGTATTGACTCTGTCTTGCTGGGTCTTCCAGCTAAGGTAAGGAGATGAAACATGAAGGCTGGCAGTGGATAGGTTTTTACTATCCTGGCTATAGGCTAACCCAGGGAATACCCAACTGCCATTACATTTAGATAACCGAGTATAGCCATCAAGCCTGGCTACTAGGAAAGTGAGGCAAATATCAATCATGAGCGACACACTCCGACTAGCTTAGGTGACTCCAGTAGCCTGCTTTGAGCCATGATACTGAAGGGTGTCATGGATCATCTGGACATGGTGAACACCTGCCAAGTAGGCTGCAGTCTGGACATTTCCAGGAAGACCCTGTCACCACCAAAGCTGTTGACCAGAGACTGGAATGCTCAACTGGCCCCAGAGGGACAAGGAAGAAACCATGAGGCCATCACAGTATGTCTGCATTGGCAAACACCTAGAATGTGCTCATCTTCTATGATCCATGCTCAGTGAGCACATGGGTGCTGTGACCCTGTGTGTGTGTGCATGTCCCACATCGCAGCCCAATACCAGGCCTCCCTCTGCTTCTTTGCTCTGCCTCAAGGCCTGTCTTCTGTTGCTGGTCTGTGGTTCTTGCATCTCCAGCTTCTAATGAGTTATAACTCAGTGTTTGATCCAATGCCTCATCAGCCTCTGGCCCTCCCCAGGGATGTCAACATTTTCTGTGGGCTGGAGCGTGCGATCCTGGAACTCCAGACCCACAATTGGTGTCTCTGTCCCTGGGTTAGGCCAAAGCCAATGTGTAAGACTTCTGAGGCTTCTGTGACAAATGGCCAGGAACAGCAGATACCTGCTGCCCCACTCTGGAACCCAGAGGTCCAGTTCAGATGCACCAGGTCATCATAGCTCCAGTAATGCTGAAGTAGTCTTCCAGCCTTACCTCTGGCCACGTGACTCTGTCTTTTTCCTCTGTTGTCAATACCCCACCCTCCCCATGCCAGCATCCTCCTGCCTCTTAGGGGGGCAATGTCCCTGGACTTGGGGCCACTCAGATAATCCATGCGATGATCCAGGATGATCCTGGCTTAGGAGCTTCAAGCATAATGACATCTGCTGAGATCCTTTTCCATAAGATCACATTCCCCAGTCCCAGGGGCAAGCCTTATGTGCCTTTTAGAGGCCACTACCCCACCCCCCTGACCTCTTGCCCTCCCAGAGCTGTTCACAGGCTCATTGGAAGTAAATGTGTAAGATGTGACTCTTCAGCATGGTCAGAGGTAACCCCTGGCTTCCAACCTGCATCATGTCCAGTGACTGAATATGGTCAGCCCTGAGTTCTGAGACCACCATTACCAGATAAAGGCAGAAGAGGGTCAGTGTTCTGTGGCTCTGCCCCGCACCCAAAAGGCATCCTGTTTCTATCAACATCTCATCCTCCACAGGTTCATCCCAGTTCTTTGTAGACATGTGAAGCCTGAGTGGCTTGGCAGGGAAGGTCTCCACAGAAACAGCCATGGTGACCAGCCTGTGAGCGACTATGACAAGGGCCTCTTGACATCACCCTGAGACAGTAGGCTGGATAGAGCAAGGCTACCCAGGACATGTTACCCAACTAGGCACCAGTTTTGATAAAGGGAGGCTAGGCCCAGTGGCTGGAGACAGCAAGCAGACCCTTCCCTATGCAGCCTTTGGCTCCAGGTCCAGAGATCTTACCAAGCGGTGAGTATCCACATGTCAGCCTGTGTTCTGATGCTGAGGCATCCCAGCCTAGAAGGCTTCTGAGAGCAGTGTTATGGAGCAAGGCTTCTGGAACCTTCCACTCATATCATAAAAACATGTGACCTGTACTCATGTGTACCAAGGGCTGGGTTGGCTGCTAGAGGGTAGTAACATGGACAAGCTGACCCCATCTGGGCTTCTGGTGCTCAGGGTGAAAGGCTCCTCAGAGACACAGATTCCCAGGTCTCCAAGACTAGCTGAACAGTCCTCTGTATACAGGTTACTTTCACCATAGGAAGCAGAGGATGGCTAAAGTTTTAATATGCCCCCAGCTGTCCTTCCACCCCTGGGGTAGAAGTCATGTCTCTTTAAACTACAGTACCCTGAGAACTATACTGGCAACTCAGCCTGGGATGGGGGTAAATGCCAGCAGGTCTCCTGCTCCCTCCTAGACAGGCAGAGGCGTTGCTTGGCCTGGCGCAGCCTGAGCTCAGAACACAGTGTTTGGTTTCCAGGGCTGCAGGCCTGGTAATGCAAATGTCGGTTCTGTTTCCAACAAATAGTCACAATCCTCAATCTGCCTGGAAGAGCCCAGAAGCCCTGGTGAGACAGCCACACCCACTGCCTCCCATGAGTCAGCTGCAGGGCAGGGTGACTGCCCCCCCCCCACCCCTCTTCCAGAGTCACCTGTGGCCCCTGAAGGATTTATAGATGAGGATCTGGGCATACACAGGGGCCTGGAAGACCATGGTGAGGCCTAGATCTGGATGGGTCAACCTGGGCTTCCAAGAATCTGCCCAAGAGGCCTCAGGTTCTCAAGACAGGGTATGAGGTGTGTGTGTGTGTGTATGTGTGTGTGTGTGTGTGTGTGTGTGTGTGTGTGTGTGTGTGTGTGTCACAGTTTCCTCTCTCACAAGACTGGAACATAATCTGAGGCCATCATCTGATGCCTCTCTTGATCCCAGGTCACCAGCAGGGAACAGAGAGACCAGAGCACAGCCTAGGCTTGGCTCTGGTCTCCATGGGTGTTAGGTCCAGGGCAGCAGTAAGGACTATGGGAGACTGTGGGGTAGAAATAGCCAGAGAACTGACTATGCAGATGAGCTGGTCTGGGCCTCTCCACATCTCACTTCTCTGCCCAAGTCTGAGGGTACAGAGGCTACTTAGAGTTTCCACCCTATTGTCTTGAACTATCTTAGGGGTACTATGCCTGTCTGTGCCCTATGGGAATAGACAATGAAGAAAAGAGCAAGTTAATGTGGTACAGAGTAGGTGACCATTGACTGCTACTGGCAGCCTGAGTCTGTGGGCACACCCAGTAATGAGACTCATTATTTCTCCATGCTCACTGCAGGCTAGTCCCTCAGACAGTAGCCTCTTACACAGGAAGCTTTCCTGGGATCTGAAGATGCTCTGGGCCAGCTTCAATGAGTGGCATTTGGAGACGACAAAGAGGGAACTAACTGGTCTTAGATGCTCAGACCTGCTACTGAGGGTGCTTGGAGGCCATCTCAGAGCTTAAAAAACAAATAACCTCAGTACATTTGGGGAGATCGCTTTGCTCTTATCAGCTTCATTAGTCTGTAACATAGCTAAGCAGCCTTTTCCTAGGGCCAGACTGAGCTTGCGGAGACCCTTGCCCAGGAAGAGCCAGCTGAGACCCTCACTGTGCCTCCCATGCCCCTTATAACTCAGAGATGTTCAAGAGCTTGGCCCAGGCCTCTACTTGATTGTGGTCCCTCTCATGCACCCACATAAGTGTAGGCTGCCCCTGGGCCTATGCATTTACTACCCTTTCCCACAGTGGAGCCCTCCACCTCCTGTCCTCTGTGACCTTTGTGCCACTACCCTCAGGGGCCCACTGGTTCATTATGACCAGGGACAGGAGCTGTATCATAGTATCCTGTCACTGAATATGTTGGCACTCCAGCCACATTCCTGGAGTCAAATGGTCAGGAAGCAGGTGGCGCTGTTTTAGCCCAGGTAGACCGGAAAGTGGAGTTCACAGGTCATAGAGTGCTGCAGGGCCAAAGAGAGAGTCCCAGTTTGTGAGTCCTGCAGGGAGAGCATGTTTTCTGTCCCCAGAGCTCTTCACAATGATTTAGATTTGCCACACTGGGTCCTAGTCCCAGCTTGGGCCCAGTAGTATAACCTCAAGTGACAATGGGGTCACCTCCCGGAGCATTGGCATTTGCATTCTGCACCCCCACTGGTCGATGTCATGATGTCTTTAATTGGAGCCTCACACCCATCCAGTGATCCTCAGATTGTCACACGGGTGGAGGGCATGCCACCCCTGGTCTAAAATTGGGTTTTCATTTCGCAGAGTTGTGTAATCTCTGATTGGGGCCAATAGCTGCAGATTGGATCCGCGCAACCTCTGGACGTCAGTTTCTTTCCCTAGAATGGCAAAGACTGCCCATCCCCAAGGCTCTTTTGGAGGCTTGAGACCAAAGAGCTCTGGGTGGGGCAGGGCAGACACTGAGAGAAATGGATGCTGTGTGTAGGAGGTTGGAACCATAGATGCTCCTTCCTACCCAGGCAGACATGGCTGAGTCCCCCTGCCCCTCTTCCACTGAAGCCTATAGCCCAGAATCCACTCTGAAGAAAAGAGAAACAGGCTTTACCAGGGCAGACACTGGGCAACTTCCCTCCACTGTCCCCTCCTGGCCTGGCCATCTGGGCCCACGGGCAGGAGTGCTGAGCAGAGACAGAGATGGCTGCGTGGGCGCAGGGGCTCAGGCGCACAGGCAGGGGGTTGCCAGGCAACAGCCACGCGCATCCGGCCTGTCTCCTGCACTGAGAGGCTGGATGAGCACAGGTTCCAACCAAATGTAGGAGCTCTGCTGATGACTGAGCCTCGCTTTTTGCTTGGGGTAGCAGGGGCAGGGCTTGGGAGGGGGGAATTCTTGACAACTCTCTTTGGTGCTCAAAGAGACCACCCTGGAGGACAGCAACTATAGTTTGGGTCCAAAAATACCCACTGCTCCCCTCCAGTTCAGCTCTCAGAAGAGGGGATAGCATCATCAGAGCAGATACAATAGTTCAGAGTTGGGAGCAGAATCAGGATGGCCTGACTCCCTCTCTCCCACCTCCAGCTTTGGTGGGGCGCTGAGGCTTCTGTTGGACCCAGAATGACACCAGATGCTGATGTCTCTCTGCCTGGACCAGAGTGAAGAGAAACCCAGATATGGCCCAGCCTATCCCAGGCTACCTGAAGTACAGATCCGATCTCAGCAGGCCTCCCTGGAACATTTTGAGCTGAACTCTTCCATGAAGAGACTAAAGTAGAAGTTTACCACCCCTAACCTCTGTGGGCTTAAGTCTCCCCAAAGTACACAGGGCATCTAGAGTAGCCTGGTAGATCTCCAGTTTAGGTAACCTAAAGCCCAGAGCTGTTGCAGGCAGGCACACTTGGAACCCCTAGGCTATAAGAGAAATGTAGGGCTAGAAAAAGATCTGAGCATTACCTGAAATCTAGGGGAAGGCAATTGGGAATCCAGCTGGTTGGTGCAGAAGCCAAGGAATGTGGGTATTGCATGTTGAACTCATGAAATAGACCCCCAAACCTTGGATGGAACTGTTCAGCAGGGATCCCAGGGGACTGGGCGGTATGTCTGTGTACCTCCTATAATCTGTCTATTCTCCAACTCAAGTGGTCAGTATTCCCCACAATTCTGTCTGTTGACCCCCTTGAGATGGGTCCAGAACTAGACACTGAGCCCTTTGTATGGGTGGAGCTCAGGGTTATGGCTGTAGCCTTCACTGGGATGACCTCCCTCTCCAACATACCTCACATCCTATAGGCAATACTGAGCCTCCATCCCCACCCCATCCATTTGGAAGCCTGATGTTCCCTACATATTGGTAGAGGCACTTTCCCCAAGTGGCCCTGGCCCTCATATCATAGTTATTCAATCTACTCCCCTACCCTCATGCCCAACAGGCTACTCTGCCCCTAGCTGTGGCTACCATATGCCATGGAGTGGAGCCAATCACAGCTCTGGCCCCTCTGCTTGTGTGCCCAGAGTAGATCAACCAGGACTGTGTCCCAACTCTGCCACTTTCAGATTCACTTGAGACTCTCTCTGCACTTTGTATGGGTAGGAGGGGCTTCCTGACAAAGCTGGCCTTGAAGGAGGTTGGTACAGCAGAACCCCTAGCTGTCCCTGGTTCCTAGGTCTAAACCATGTTGGGGACAGTATCTCCAGGCCCCTGGCACTGGATTTGGTCAGCAAGCCCTGTTTGCCACTAGCAGTGAGCATCTGGGACCAGCTAGTCTTCATTGCCTGCAGGTCACTGCTCTTTCCACCTGACTGTCCAAGTTCCCTCCCTTCTCATTTCCTCATTCCCATCTGTGACATTTAAATCCTGTGACCCTAGGACCTATTCTATCTTTGGACAAAATTTAGAATTGAGCTCCACCTCCATCCCTACAGCCCCAGAAATTTGAACCAAGTGCCTGCCTCGGAAGATCTGCAGAACTACCAGAAGCTTTGCCTAGATACACAGACTAGGCCCTGCTGAGACACCAGGATTCCAGAGGGGCAAGATCCTCCTGGAGAACCAGCCTACAGCAAGAAGGGGTCTCAGAAGGGCCAGATGGCCTGGATGTCCCTAAAGGAAGTCATCATTCTGTTGCAGTTTAGGCCATGGGTCTGGCTTCGAAGGGACTGTTTATTATCAGAAAGCTGGGAATCAGGATTACTTTTGGGAAATGGGATGTTTATTAGCTACCCCTTCTGTTGGAAGAATCTCAGATGTGGTTACAATTGATGACAGTTCCTCAGTGAGACCTGGGGATGTCATTTCATCTCTTCTGCCAAGGATCTTGAAGTCACAGCCTCTCTCCTGGCTGAGAATCCCAATCATAAGGATTCTGAGGATGAGAACTGGGGTCTCATTCAAAGCAGCCCTAACACACAGAAGCTAGGAGACAAAGAGGTGGGATTCGCGCTCCCTGGGACCTAGGGTATCCTCTTTACCATTTACATTATGGACAAGATTCTTGGATAACATGTTTGTGTTGACCTATCCTGTGACCCTGCAGAGCTCCCAGACTGGATGAATATCTTTCCATAGAGTAGTGGCCCCAGCTGGCCCTTGAGCCTGCAGCCTGCAGACTCTACCCATTCTGCAACCAGAGTGAATACCTCCAAATGCCTGGAGCTCTTTAGCTATCCCCTCAAGCTCTATGGTTGAAGGAGCTGGGCACCCGTTCTTTCTGAGTATGCCCCTCCCTCTTATAACTTGTCACATCCTGCTCCTGTTCTGGGGTCCCACAGCCTCAACCCTTGTGGAGACTCTCCCTGAGCCTGTGTCTTCCAAATACCAGCAACTGTGACCTTTCAGAACCATTTTTACAGGCTACCAGGCCTGGAGCATTCTGTGCCTGGCTGTAGTTCAGGCAGTGGTGACTGAGTTGGAAGTGGTCTGTAGCTGGCTCACTGAACTTTGACCTTCCCGATGGTAATTATCCAAGGCAAACCCCGTTAGATCTCTCGCACACTACTGAAGAGTTTAAAAATAATTCATCACAGATCCTGTTGGCTGAAGTTCAAGGCAGGTGCTATGTACTCAATTGAGAATCAGCCTTCTGTTATGTGAATGGCTCACCTTTCATGAAGGTTGAGGAGTCGTCCAAGGTGGGGACAATGACCTTCCTGAGGGAGCGGGAAGCAGATTCTTCCTTTTCTGGGTCCCTGGGGAACTCCTGTGCATTCTAGGGCCCTGGAGACTACAGGAAGAGCCCCCTTTGTATGTTCCCGATGCGTGGAAGCGTCTCAATTCTCATAATTTTATTTTACATCCATTCTTTTCCTGTGTTTGTGAATTCATCTGTTTGTGCATGCAGTTATGTGTACACACATAAACACATATGTGGAGGCCAATGGTTTCTTTCTTTTTCTGAGACAGGGTTTCTCTGTGTAACAGCCCTGGCTGTCCTGGAACTCACTCTGTTGACCAGGCTGGCCTCAAACTCACAGAGATCTGCCTGCCTCTCTCTTGAGTGCTGGAATTAGGTGTGCGTCACCACTGCCCGGCTATCTGGTGCCTTTTTTGGTCACTCTCCTTATTTCATGATAGTTTCTCATTAGATACAGCATTCATCAATTAAACTAGATTGGGAAAGTCCCAGACATCTTCCTGTCTCTGTTTCCCCAGAACTGGGGTTATAGGTACGTGCCACCATGCCCAGGATTTTTAGTTTAAAGTCTGTTTTGTCAGATATTAGGATGGCAACTCCTGCTTGCTTCTGGATCCCATTTGCTTGGGTACTTTGCTCCACCCTCTCACTTTGAGGTGGTACCTGTCATTAGATCTAAGACAGCATTCCAGAAATAAGGATTTTGTTTCTTTAAGAATAAGTGCTCTATCGGCGCATACAACTTTATGTCAGAAGAGGGCATTAGATCCCACTATAGATGGTTGTGGGTGCTGGGAATTAAACCTGGATTCTCTGGAAGAGCAGCCAGTGCTCTTAACCACTGAGCTATCTCTCCAGCCCAGATTTTGTTTCTTAATTCATTCAAGCTAGCCTGTCTTTGGATTGGAGAGTTGAGAGCATAAATATTTAAGGTTGTTATTGAAAAGTATGTGTGTGTGTGTGTGTGTGTGTGTGTGTGTATGTGTGTGTGTATGTGTGTGTGTATATGTGTGTATATGTGTGTATGTGTGTGTGTATGTGTGTGTATGTTTGTGTGTGTGTGCACGTGTGTGTGTGTATGTGTGTGTATGTGTGTGTGTTGCTGTTTGTATTTTTAACTGTGCTTTGTATTTCATTAATTATAGTTTGATTTTTTTGTTTGCTTGTTTGTTTTTTCTCTAGAGTCTCCTGGATACGTTTATTCTTCCTTTGGTTTGAGGTGTTGCTCAGTTTAGCATTCTGTTTGGCGTTTTGCTGTTGGTGAGTATGATTTTTAAGGCTGTTTGGGTCATGGGAAGCTTTGCCCTTCATCTGTGGCAGGCAGTTTTGGGCTTGGTGGTCGGGGCTGGCAGTCGTGTCTTTTAGAACTTGGAATGCATTGCTCAGGGCTCCTCAGGCCTTCAGAATCTCCATCAACAAACCAGCTGTTATCCTGATGGGTTTTTCCTTCAGATCTGGCTTATATTTTGTCTCTTGCAGCTTTCAATGACGTTTTCATTGTTTCGTAAACTTAGTATTTGAACTACGATAAGCCTGGGGAAGTTTTTATTTCTGATCCTAAGTTGGGAGGTTCAATGCTCTCCTCCTCCTCCCCACCTCCTCTCCTTCTGTTTCTTCTTTTCAAGACACGATTTCTCTGTGTAGCCCTGGCTATCCCAAAACTCACTCTGTTGACCAGGCTGGCCTTGAATTCAGAGATCCTCCTGCCTCTGCCTCTCCGATGCTGAAATTAAAGGTGTGGGCCACCAGCGCCTGGCACCTGTGTGCTTCTTGTATTTATGTGGATGTGTCTTTCTGTTTTTAGTCTGGGGGTGTTTTCTTCTCTTAGACTGTTACAGATCTGCTCTGTGCCATTGTCCTGGGATTCTTCCCTCTTGCCTATGTCTTTAACTAGAAGATTCGGCCTTTTGAAAAGTGTTCCTTTCTTTTTTCATATTCTTTGTTTGGTTCAGCTCCTCTGCTTTGTATTTGAATTCTGTTTCTATCCTCCGCTTGATTCATTCTGCTTGTCAGCCTTCCCCCTGAGTTTTCTAATCGGGATGTTGACTTTCTCATTTTCTACCTTCATTTCTTCTCCAGTCTCTTCAGAGCTTTTAATTTCTTTATTGAATCCAGTTTTCAAATGCTGAATTATTTTCATTTCCTTCAGCTGGGCATTTGTATTTTCTTGAGCTCTGTCATGGTGTTTTTATTGTCCTCAAAGTTCAATGAAGGGCTCATGTCTTCTTTAAATTCTTTGTATTCTAATAAACCTTAAAGTTGTTCTTTCAAATTCCGTGTCCTGGGTTCAGGTAGACAGTTCTCGCCAGAATGTGTAGCGGGTCTGAGGGGAGACTGCTGCCTTGGCCCTTCATGCTGGCTTTGTTTTTATGTTTTCACCTGGATACCGACTTCTCAGTTATATGTGGTTGAGTATCTGTCCCGCCTTCAACGGGGCCAGGAGCTGCCTGACCTGAGCTGGTGAATAAACTGTTTAATTGAACCAAATAAAAATGACTCCCAAACCATGGGTCTGAAGCTGGGCCTGCGGATGTAAAGGTGCATGCCCAGGTTTCTATATGAATAATTGATCTCAGAGCCTCGTGTTTTGTGGAAAACATTTTACTGACTGAGCTGAATTCCCACCTCTCAGCTCCATTCTTTGACTCAGGTGCTTGCTTCCCTGGCGGGCGGCCAGGGTTTCAAGCTTCTTTCCACTCTCTACTATTTGCTAGGATTAGGAAGCTGGGGATAAGGTTTGAGTCTTAGAATGGTGAGGTGAGGGTGACTGTTAGTCATATTCCAGTGTTGGAGAAAGTGTTGTATCCTCGACAGACCTCAGGCCTCCAGGACTGATGGAGAGGAACACCAAAGCAGGGAAGAGCCACAGGTAGAAGTGGAGTGCATGAGAAGGTACCCCAACACGTGGGCTCTTAGGTAATCTAGTCTGACAGGAATGTCTCTCAGTGCCAAAGTTTCAACCTTTGGTAGTGAGGGGACTAGATTGTCCCTCCTCTGTGACTCTCCAGGCCTGGTGAGCAGTTTCTCACTGAGATACATAGGTGAATAGTCTTTTGTCTTAAAACCAGACCATGCTCCCAGAATGCACCGTGGTCTTTGTGACCCTTTCTGGCTAGTTAGTGCTCTTGCCTTACTTGTGCATCAAGAAGGACTCACTATGGAAGCACCCAGACCTCCTGATTCTACCTCACACACCTTCCCTTGCTATGCCACACTGCTAGACCACCCAGCTTGCTAAGCCCCAGCCCATCTAACTAGGACAAAAGTCAGCCCTGAGCCAGCAGGGAGCCCCCAGAGACCACAGGGACAGGAAAACTCTTCCATGGTTACTACAGGAGAGTACATCCTACAGTACCCTGCTACATTCCAAGGTTACACTTCAGTTTCTAGAACACCATGGAGAATCAACTCCTCTTGTTTTAAAGCCACCAGATCTGTGGGGCTGGCCTAGAATGTCTCTAGACTGAAGTGTCACCTGAGTGAATGTCACTCTGATCTTTAACATGATAAGCTAGAATATAAGGTGGGAGAGGGGGATTGAGAGGAGACAGGCAGAATGGTACTGGAGGGCTGTAGGTGGAGAAGTGGGCAGGACCCATCTCCAAGAGGGGTCCTGGGCAGGTCTTTGCAAATAGAGTAGAGGGAGATGATTTCCAAGAGGGGTGCAGCCATGGGGTCAGAATCATCAAGGAAGCAACTAGTAGGTAGACTGGAGCATGTGACATGGGAGACTAGGGATGAGCAAAATTGGGGTGACCTTGAGGCCAGTAGTACCCTCAAGGGACCAGCCTCTATGTGTCTGAAGCCAGGGCATGGAGTCTATTCCCAGCCAAGGCTGACTCCCTGAGTACCCTCAATGCTGTTCAGAAAAGCTCCACTTACAATAATGCACAGTGCATTAGCGCCAGGGAGGGGTCTGCTGCCAGCCGGCCCTGGCGTCTTTACAGGCTCTTTGTGTTGGCTGCTGCTGGGCTATTTCAAGGCTGATCAGGGGCCTCCAGGGGGAGGCCTTGTTAATGGGGAGCAGCCAAGGCCACACCCCCATGCCTCTGTTGTAGCTCCACCCTGGCCCTGGCCTGGTGGCTGAGAGGCCCTCCCTGCCCTGACTTGCTGCTTATGAGGAGACCATATCTGTATTTCACCGCTGTGTTCAGGAGCTTCCCTGCCCTTGTGAGGGTGGATGTTAGTCTAGTTTATAGTCAATGGCTCAGGGATGTGTCAAGTAGAAAATGAGGTCCTGTGTGGATCTGGGGGTTTGGGCAGTTCACTGCTGCCTTTAATTTTGGTGCCCAGTGAATACCTAGCAAATGCTGGGAACACCACATAGTCTGAGAATTGACTATAACCAGTCACTGGTGCAAGTGACAGGTGGGACTTATAGAGCACCACGGGACTGCCATCTTCGTCCATGCTATTACCTTCTGAGGGCTCATGAGCAGGAAGTTCTGTGCTTCCCCATTGCTTGGTAAGGTCTAGTCCCTTCCTAGCTGTAAGGCAGGTCTTAGGGAGGACACAGATTCTCTTGGGCAGCTCTTTTACCTCAACAGGTGGCCATGGGCACCTAGAGGTACCAACTGGGTAGCCTGGCCTTGTAGAACTGGAAGATTCAGCAGCTGAGTGGCCCTGGCCTTGGCTCTATCACCCCCTCCTTCTTAGCCTTCAAAGAACTCAGATCCCATCCTGGGGTCTCCCTGGGTCTTTCACCCACTGATGTGGCCTTTTGCAACTGCTGTTTAGACACCCGGAGGCCCACTTCTTCCTCATCTTCTTCCAAGGATCTCCTTGCCTTTCCAGGATCTTGCTGTCTGGAAAGGACATCGACGTATTGGAACTATGTTGATATTTGACATCATCAAGTAGAGACAGGAAGTCTGAAAAATTGCAGAGGGAAGACGTAATGAGCTCAGAGCTAGCAAGGAAGGAAAAAACCAGTCCCCACTTCCTCTCTCCCAGCCCAGGAAGACGGGATAGCCACCTCACATTCCCTGGTCCTGCTTGGGGGATGGGTGGCTGACTGGTTGGAGTATATGGTCAGGTCCTAGTTCTGAGCCCCACCCCGCCCCCTTGCAGCCCTGCAGGTCCTGCAACCCCAGTGGGTTCCTCCCTTTTAGCATTGGATACCTAGGCCTCTCTTAGCGGGGGATGCTGCTACTTTCCTTTATTGTGAACAGGGCCATTTGCAAAACCATGCACAAGTCTGTGTGAGTATGTTCAAGGTTGCATTCAGGGCAGCGTTTTATATTCAGGGCTATCTGCACGGCTGTGTGGTTGTGTACTGCAGCGTGAAAGGTTTTCTGGTTCCCTTCTTTGCCTTACTAATCCCCTGACCAGCTCCTAAATGATAATATTGTGCTCTCCTCTCTACTTTAAAGCAGCCAAGGAATGTGTGGAAGGAAAATAGTTCATTCTAATCTGTCATTAACACCCTGTTTCAAGTCACCTCCAACCCAGACTTCATGGTGCATCTTGTTCATCTTGGGCTACTCTGTGACAGCTCTGGCCTGGGGTCTAGTGAGCAAAAAGTGGAGGTGTTGTGAGATGTTAACACCCCCCCCCCCCATGGAGTTCCTTCCTGTTCTCTGTTTCCTCACTTCAGACCTATGCTAAAGAGGTGACAGGGTGGACTCTGCAGCCAGCCCTCAGGAGAGCCCCAGGGACAGCATCTTCACCTTGTGGTTTCATGCAGAGTACAAGGTGACAAGAACTACCTCCATAGGGAAGAGATCCGAAGCTCAGGCTGGCTCTGTGGGGAGAAGGAATGCCAGGAAGAGGTCATGGCGGTGTGGAGGTCAAGGCCAGAAGATGTCTGAAGGCTGGCATGGAAACACGGCCGTGAAGATGTGAATGGAAACTGGGTGGTATGGACAGCTTGGCCAGGAGGATAGAGATTGGTCCAGTGGCCTGCTATCTCCTCCTGCACTTAATGGGTGGTTTGCTCCCTCCTGGTGGGGACTTGAACTTTTGAGTGCTTCTGGTTCCATCAGCTAAATGGCTCTAGACCATAGCCACGGCTCCCAAGAGGATCTTTGGGGGCATGTGAATCTAGTTGGCTTTTTTCATGTCTATTTTCAGGGCCTCTTTGGATTAAGTGATGGGTGGAGCCCAGACCCTCTTGTCTATTTATGTCCCTGGGTGGTGGGCACAAAAGAGCTGGCCTAGGCTCCTGGGCCAACATAATCTACAGGCCTGACCACTCCCAAAAGCACTTGGCAGAGATCCCTTGATATCCTGACTTCAAAGCTGCACTGTGCCCTTCACCTGCCATCTCCTCCTAGGACAGAACCAGAGGATAGAGGAAGGAAGGCCAGGGCAGCAGGGAGAGGCCAGGACAGTGGAGAATCCTGTCGTCCCAGCCTGATCTCTGTGCCTGCCCTCCAAACGACCCTCAGGGCCTTATCTCTCACCAGCACAGCCCTAATCTGCTCTGCTGTGACAGCATCTTTTGGAAGATGTGGGGCCTCTTTAACATCCCTGGGGCTGAGAATTCCCAGTGCTGCCCCATCCCCCTCAGCTGAGATGGTCAAGGTCACAGGGCTGTTGTCACTGTTAGAACCGGAGGCATGCCTAGCCAGTGTGGTGGCTGCTGAAGCCTGCTAGGTAGAAGCATTGGGCTGGCTGACCAGAGGATTAGATCAGGGTGTCTCTAACAATTAATACCATGACAATGGAGGGGGCCAGAGGCCATGAGTACCCCACTGTGGATGGGTTCCACTGTGTTCTCTCTGCTAGGTTTAGGGACAGAAACATGTCCCACTTTTCTCACCAGCCTCCAAGGACCCCAGTTGCTACCTGTCTAGCTCTCTGGGAAGGGTATGGTGGAAGATTCTGGGACTGGACAAGCACCTAGGGACGCAGGTGGGGAGGCAGTGTCAAGGGTGGGTCATTGATCCAGTACCCACCGAGCTCATGCAGATAGGTGTTTCGGAGGGTCCTTCCTGGAGACCACATTGCCGGGCTAACCACCAGGTATTGGCCTTGGGCTGTCTTCACTTTGGTTATACTCCACTGATAGTGTCTGTCCTGAGAAGGTGTCATGAGCCCCCCAAACCTTCCAGACTGGGTCAGCCCCTCAACACTGGTAAACTTAGCCAGCTGGGCTGACAAGCCCTGTGTCTCAAAGCCCTGGGATGACCCAGGTTCCTGAGGACCTGGAACTAAGCAGGGCCCAGATGACCTTACTTGGTCTCTAGACAGGAATGTGACCACTCTGGTCCTCTGGTCAATGCAGAGATTCTTTACTTTGTGTACTGCTGACCCTTTGTGGCTGATAGGCCTCCTGGGAGGTTTTCAAAGGCTTTGCCAGCTCCTTCTGGATCCAATCCATTGTGTGTGTATATGTGTGTGTGTTTTCACTCTCGTGTGAAAGGGAAAGTTGGCCGCAGACCAGTCCTTGGGGATGATAGTTCTTGGAGCAAAGGTTTTTCCCAGCTGCTGAAGGCAATACATATTCCCTGCTCAACCCAGGCCCCTTAGTCTACATGGGTCCACAGATCAGATGCCCTTGGGGACTTTTTAGCTTCATGAGATGTCTCTCCACCTAAAAAAAACTGCCCCTTGCCTTCAGTTTCACAGCCCACAGCCCTCGCAGCTGTATCTAAGGTGCTAATAGGGATGTCCAGGACCCTCACTGCGGCGCCCTGAAGAGGAAACGCCCTGAGGAGATTAACAGGAACCCACAGGACACCAGTCAGCTTTTTCCCCTCTGCATAGGAACTTTCCTTGAGGACCATGGATGAGCGGAAACCATCAGGAACCCCCATGGTCCCTGCCTACCTGTAGCCCCACCGCAGGAGTAACCAAGTGGCACTGGTTCCTATTCTGAGACTCAGGGATGTGAGAGTAGCATGTGGGCTTCTGACTTACAGAAGGGATAGTGAATCTAGAGGTCTGCACACCCATGACAATTAGGCCCAGCTTCTGGGCTGACCTCTGGGCATCTCTCCTCTCATCTGTTTCTCGGCAGTTCCAGTAGGTCACAGAGGCCGAGCTTGGGCGACTCTGCATGAAC
Source organism: Phyllotis vaccarum (assembly GCA_033318265.1). Taxonomy (NCBI): domain Eukaryota; kingdom Metazoa; phylum Chordata; class Mammalia; order Rodentia; family Cricetidae; genus Phyllotis; species Phyllotis vaccarum. Next base: position 65,652,557 of record JARWLC010000016.1, on the reverse strand, counting down.
AGAGTGAGTCAGACTTTACTGGTATCTCAGGAAGCCGAAGTTCCCAGGGCCCACAGGACGAGTCTTCCGTTGCTGGATACCAGCTGCTCTGTCCTTTAGTCTCCCATCTATCAAAGAGGCACTGAGACTGCTCTGTTGGGGGCTTGTAGAATGCCCTAGCGTCTGGCTGTGGAGGGATTTTTTTGTGGGGGAGGATTATGATGTCTATCTCTCTGGGCTGCTCATACTTTGTCCTTGGAGGAAGCACTTGAGCACCGTAGCTACACTTTGGGGTGCCTGGGAGTATGACCACACAGCTCCTATGGAAGCTAATGGTATCACTTCTCAGAGCCTCAGCTTCCCCATCCAGGCATTTGGGGAAGGGAAGGGAAAAGCCTAGCACCCTCTGTGTAGTACTGGTTGAAGTTGCCCTCTCCACTAGCCTCTGAGCCTTCAGGGTCAGGTAGGGTCAGGTGGGGTGACTGCCCACCCAGCGGGACTCTGCTCATTAACCTCCAGTGAGCTAACCCATCCCAGCCTCTGCCCAGGCTGTCTCAGAATCTCTGCTAAATCCTCTATTTAATTTTCTTCTCAGGGAATTGTAGGAGGTTTTGTAGATAAAGCTGAGCTGATAAAGTAGGGATTTGGCTGTTCTCAAAGGCAGTAGGCCCTGGGCACTGTCTCATAGGCCTGTTGGGTATGAGGCAGCTACACCTGTAGGGGTATGTTCCTCCTGGCTCCCTGGCACAAAAAGCCCCTGGTGTGGGTGCATTAGGAGAATCCCCTGGTCATTAAATTTAGGCTTCTGTATACTCCATAGGTTTCTCATGGCTGCTGAATAGGCAGTTGGGGCGAGCCAGGATGATACTCTGTCCCCAGGAATCCCCTCTGGCCTACAGGAAACCCTAAAACCCCTTTTTTATGGAGACAAGGGCCAGTCTGGAACTACCTCCTCCATTCCGTTCAGCAGCATTTTTCCTGGCTGTCTCAACCCTGCCCAGCTCCCGTGGCTGACTCCAGGCCAGGCTTCCTGTTGGCTTGGCATTTGAAACCTCAGACTCTCCTGGGTGTCAGCTTTGACTGTGTCCCTCCTGTTCCTGCAAGTAGATGCCTGTGTCCCTGCAGGGGCTCAGCTGGGAATCCTGCTCGCTGCCTGCCTTTCACCGTATATGAATCTCTGTGTGTTTCAAATGTGTGCTCTGATCTCCGGTATGTCCTTGGAAAGGGATCCTCACTCTGGCTCTGTTTACCCTTCTGTTAGGTGCAGGTCCCTATCTGCTTTTTTTCTTGTGATGTGTCTCTGGGACAAAGCTTGCTGCAAATGGTGGTTCCCTGTCCGTTTTGAACCTCCTTTTTTGATTTGGAGTCATTTCCTATGGCTGTATTTCAAAGCCTCGCATTGCTCAGTGACTGGGCGGTGCCGCCTGCTGAGAAAGATTTTGTGGACTGTCCTCAGACATGTCCATACTGTGTTTCCTCGTTTTGATATTTTTTTCCTATTTGGTGAGTGTGGTGATAGTTGTTTAGGTTGGTTTTTTGTTTGGTTGGTTTTTATGAGACAAGATTTCTCTGTGTAGCCCTGGCTGTCATGGAACTCGCTCTGTAGACCATGTCGGCCTCGAACTCAGAGATCCACCTGCTTCTGCTTCCTGAGTGCTGGGACTAAAGGCAAGTGCCACCACCATTTGGCCTAGGTTATTGTTTTCAAGGCAGGGAAAGGTGTAACTCCATGTTTTTTGAGACAGGATCTCTCATTGAACCCGAAGCTCAATGACAGGTTATATTAACTCATCCTCTATAGGAAGCTCCATGAATCCTCCTGCTTCCCATCTTCCCCACTCTGATATTAGAGGTGTGTGCTGCTACACCTAGCTCCTTACAAGTGTGCTGGGGACCCACACTCAGGTCTCATGTTTGTGTGGCAAGCAATTTACTGACTGAGCCATCTCTCCTGGCCAAGCTTTGACCCGAAAGCAGAGGTTCTCAACATGTGGGTTGTGACCTCTTGGGGGGAGGTCACATATCAGACATTTACATTATGATTCGTAACAGTAGCAAAATCACAGTTACAAAGTAGCAACAAGAGTAATTTTGATTAGGAGTCACTGCTAAGAGTCACAGTATTAGAAAGGTTTAGAACCATTCCAGTCCCAGGCTGAGATTTTTAAAGAAATGTTTTCACACAGCCTTGGTCCTGTGGCTGGGAAGCTGCTCATACCGGGTGCATCCATAAGGTAGGGACAGTCTGAGTGCCAGGCTGAGTAGCTCTGGATCCTTGAGGTGGACACAGCTGTCTGGACAGCTACACACAGTCACAGTCAGGCAGGTGACCTGAGCCACATAGGTCTCATCTCAGTTCCTCCTCTGAGTCTATCTGCCTAAGCAAGAGGTAGGTGGGGCAGATCCCATGGATATGCATATGTATTACACACTCACACACACACACACACACACACACACACACACACACACACACACACACACACCCCACACACACGTTCACTGCTTAGGAAAACAGGTGAGAGTCAAGTAGGAGTTATTTGCCATTGGCTTCCTCCTGTTTCTGCCTTGTGAAGCGGAGAAGCTCAAGCCCAGTGCCGGCCTCAGATGGTGGTCAGACCACTGGACTCAGCCCTCAGCATGCTGTCCATTCCACATCTTGCTTTGTCTCATACTCTAGGGCAATGGATCTTAACTTTCTTCACCCCTGGCCCCTCCTTTGGTTTTGGTTTTTTTCTGAGACAGGGTTTCTCTGTGTAACAGCTGACTGTCCTGGAACTCACTCACAGAGGTCTAACTGCATTTGCCTCTGGGATAAAGGCATGTGCCACCACAGCCTGGCCAGTTCTCAACCTTCTTAATGCTGTGACCCTTAATACAGTTCCTGGTGTTCTCATGCCCTCCAACCAAAACACTATTTGATTGTTACTTCATAACTGTAATTTTGCTACTTTTATGAATTGTAATGTAAATATCTGATATGCAGGATATCTGATACGTGACCTCCAAAGGGGTTGCAACCCACTGATTGAAAATCACTACTTTGATACCTCTGAAGGGAAGCAGGATTTTCACAGTGGCCCAGGGAGTCATAGAGAAGGAGTACACCCCCAATATTCTACACAGCTCTTTCCTATCATTGTTCAGACTTGGACTTGAGAACTCTTCTTCCCGGAAGTCCTTGGCTGCCTCCTCCTGCTTGCTTGTTGCCTGTGTAACCAACACCTGGCCACTGCAGCTCAGGAATGCCAAGGAGCTTCGGATCCTTTTATAATTAAAATGTCCTACTGGCCTGGGAGGTGTGACTGTGCCCCCCCCCCCCACTGCTCCTGCTGCTGGGTCTGCTCCAGTTGGGATGGCTCCTTGGGCTGTCATTCCAGGCAGGAACAAGTGGGGACACTAGCCAGAGTACATGAGGTGGCCATATGGCGGTCTCTCTTTTGCTGGTCCTATCATGTCAGTGTGACCTTGGGCCCATCTCAGCCTGGGACACCATGACAGGGTGTGCTAGTCATGGGTAGAGGCCCTCCCATTTAGAACTTTGCAGGCTGGATGCCTTCTGGCCACGGGGGCCTGGTGGCCAGACTCAAAAGAAAGGGACCCTTTTTGCCACAGTCCATCCCATTTATGGTGACTAGAACTTGAAAAGCAATATGTACAGAGGACATCTGCACTCTTGGTCAGTCCTGTGTCACAGAACTGTCCCTCTATTTCCTAGGCATCCTGAAGGGCTGTCCTATATGGAGGGGCCTGGTCCCTGGGGATAGAGGCGGAGTGTCCATAGAACTGGCCCAGTCAAGACCCCTAACTGCCAAGAAAGACACTGCCACAGTTGTGCTGTGGGAACCTTCACCGGTGCCTGGACTCAATTTTCCCATTGCAAGTGCAGCTTGGAAAGAAGTCCAGCATAAGAGATGACCTCTCCACCCTTGCTGGCCAGTGGTAGCACACACCTTCAGTCCCAGCCAGCACTAGGGAGGCAGAGGCAGGCGGATCTCTGTGAGTTCGAGGGCAGCCTAGTCTACAGATTGAGTTTCAGAACAGGCTCCAAAGCTACACAGTGAAACCATGTCTCAAGGCCCCCTCCAAAAGAGAGGACATTCAGAACAGTTCCATATCCCACCACCATGTGTCCACACGTCCCATTCAGTTTCTTTGTGTCCCACTGTGGCTTTGTCTACCTGTTCTCCTTGTAGCCCTAGCTGTGAGTACAGTCCTGACTGCCTTGTTAGTTCCGGGGAAGTCTTGCGGAATAACTGGTGTTCCTCCCTGCTGGGGGTGGGGAGAGGCCAGCAGGAGCTACGCAATGACACCTTTACAGCATAAATGCCTTTTGCTCTAGACGGAGGGTCAAACTAGTAGCTGATGGCAACAAAGACTCAACCCATCCCTGCAGGCGCCTGGCAAGTCCTGACCCTTCCATCTGGGGAATGAGGTCCAGACTCTGCTTTGAAGACTTTCCTGGCACAGGGGAGCCCACATTGAGACCTGGCCTTCCTCATTAGCTTGAGGATGCCATGGTGCATTCTACCTCCTGTACCCTAATAAATAGTGAATAGTAAAGCTGAAGATTATGTAGTCAGTGGGCTAAGGCTAGGTTTCCTCCTTGGCAGTCCCTAGGTCCACACATCGGGATGAGGCTAAGTAAAAGTCATAGTCATGCTCTAGGTGATACCATCTGGGAAAACTGAGTCCACAGGAGACAGATGGAGATCCACATTGGCCCTCAAAGGTTCCTGGTCTCCAGCTCTTGAGGGACAACAACTCTTATGTGGTCTAGTTATAAATTCTCAGGGCTTCTATACCCCACCCCACCCCACCCCAATACACAGGCATAAAAACATCCATTGTCCATTCTGGTATAAATACCAGGCTTCACTATCAGAAGGTGGTCAAGACAGCATGGAGTGAGGAGCCAAATGTTATGGGGTGAGCACCAGGGAATGGGGCTAAGAATACACAGCCCAGGAAGAAGCTGGGGGGTGGAACCACGCTTGTGTGTTGAGCAGAGAAAGCCTGAGGTACTTGAGGCTGGAAATGGGGAACAGGACAATGGCAAGGGAAGAGGCTGAAGGGGCTCTGTCATAGATCCTATGTTGGCTAAGGGTGTGGATTTCTTTTAGAGAGGACTCAGTATGTGGGCGCGTCTGGGGAAGGCCAGGTGGGTGGGGAGGTAGACCACACAGGCCAGGTCAGGAAATAGGTGGCTAGAACATTCTGCAGTCAATGTTGCCCTCTCTCGGGCACATTGGGTATTGTCTTAGACCAGCGATAGCGTTTCCTAATTAATGTCCTGGGGACAACTGCCATACAGAATCCATCTCCTCAAGAGCAAATCAGGACATTTAACTCCAGGTACATCCAGCAGGTGAACGCCCTTCAGAACACTGGCCTGCATTCCCAGGAGGCCCTGACTGTGAGTCTAGCTATGGGATGCAGGAGGAAGAGGAAGAAGAGGAAGGCCTAGCCATAGACAGTGGCCTTGGCAGTGGATGGGGTCAGGCTCCCTGTGGATACATCCGTGGATTCAGCTCCCAAAGCGAATCCCAGAGGCTGAGACAAAGTGGGTGTTTGATCCCCTAGGCCTGAGTGAGGAGTTCAGACCACATGAACAGTATGGCCAAGCTGTAGGATCATGGGGACCGAGAGTTAGTGTTGAAGAGAATGAACAAGAAAAGGAAACACTTCTAGGGCTGAGGAATCCCTCCATGTTTCCACCGCCCCTCTCAACTCCTCCCCACCCCCAACTCAGCTTATTCACCCCAAAGTGGCCTTTAAGTAGGCAGAGCCGCCTCCTCCCTGCTCCAGCAGAGGAGAGCCAAGCTCAGAACCGGGCCATGGAGGGCGATCCCAGGAAAGAACAGAGGAGCCAGGGCTTTCAGGACCCTTCACTACTCCAGTGTTGGAGTCCAGGGCTGGCCCCAGGATCCTCTAGTGAATATGAATCCTGAGCATCTACTGCTTGGGTCACAGTGGGGTGAAGAGGGATGATTTGGGGGCCTGCTTGGTCTCTTTTGTGTGTGTGTATGTATGTAAGTGCTTATGTGTATGGGTATTTGTGTGCATGTGGAGCCCAGAGGAAATGGTGATATTTCTCAGGCAGTACCCACCTTGGTTTGTTGTTTGTGTGTGTGTGATTGTTTTGTTATTGTTGTGGGGTTTTTTTGGCAGGGATTGCTTTGTTTGAGACAGGGTCTCACCATGTAGCCCTGACCAGGCTGGTCTCAAACTTACAAAGATCTACCTGCCGTAGCCTCCTGAGTGCTGGATTAAAAGTGTTTGTTATGGACTTGAGAGATGGCTCAGACGTTAAGAGTGCTGGCTGTTTTCCCAAGGGTCCTGGCTTCAATTCCCAGCAGCCACATGGTAGCTCATAACTTTCTACAATATGATCTGGTGCCCTCTTCTGGCATGAAGGCAGAACACTGTACACATAAAAATAAATCCTTTTTTTTTTCTTTTTTCAAAGTATTTGCCATGATGTCTGGTCAGTCTTATTTTTTGACAAAGTCTTTCACTGGCCTAGAACTTATCAAATGTAGCCAGTGAACTCCATAGATAAACCTATCTCTGCCTTCCCAGTGCTGGGATTACGTTGCGTCACACCACCCATTTTTTCTTTGTTGTTGTTTTGGGTTTTTTGGTTGGTTTCACCATTTGTGTTCTGGGAATCGAACACTTATAAGGCAAATACTTTTATCTATTTAAGCTATCTCCCCAGCCTATGGCCCTTTAAGAGAGCAGCTCTGCCCCTCCCCGAGTGGCCCTGTTGCCCAGCAACAGGAGGCAGTTGGTGTATACAATGTTCCTGAGGCAACCAGGAGCCTTGCTCGGGACAGAGTGACCAGTACTGCCCCGCTGATCGTGCCTGGCTGACTGCCCAGTGACCCTCTCTCCATTCTGCCCCCCTTCCCGCTCAGCCAGACAATGGGATCCATGGCACAGACAGACGTGCTCCTGACCAAGGAGCCAGCCCCACAGTCCATACAGGCCTGTGAGTTGCCCAGCAAAGAGTATGATGTGGCCTGCAATACCGGTGCCTACACGTCCTCGGGGCTGGCCACCGCTGGCTTCCGCACAGCCAAATACCTGATGGACGAGTGGTTTCAGAACTGTTATGCCCGCTACCATCAGGCCTTTGCCGACCGGGACCACTCTGAACGGCAGCGGCATGAGAGCAAGCAGCTGGCAGCCGAGACGGAGGCGCTGGCCCAGCGCACACAGCAGGACTCCTCACGGAAGGTCGGAGAGCGCCTGGAGGACATGCATTGCTGGAAGTCAGAGCTGCAGCGAGAGATAGATGATCTGTCTACCGAGACTGACTTGATGCTGGCCCAGAAAATGCGGCTACAGCGCTCCTTGGATGCCACGGCTGTGCCTTTCTCCATTGCCACGGACAACCTACAGTGCCGAGAACGCCGTCAGCAACCCGACCTTGTGCGGGACTACGTGGAGGTGGAGCTGCTAAAGGTGCAGCTGATGACTCAGGCCCGAGTGGGGAGGCAGGCTCTGGCACTCGCAAGCATCACAGGGCCTCAGGGTTCACACAGTGCTATGTCCCTCTGTTCAAAGGACTCCTGGTCTTTCAGACACAGGAGGGTTTTTTTTTGTTTTTTGTTTTTTTTTTTTACTACATGGAGCCTCTGACTTCCAAGTAATTTTCTCTTCTTGGGGAACCCCTCCAGCCCACAAGATTTCAAAGACATTAACCCCGACCCTAATTGGTTTGTTTTTTGCTAAGCCTTAGGCTCCCCTGGTACCAGCATGCCCCTTGTTTCGGTATTTGCTCTCAAGGTGGAAAGCCGGGCCATCCGGTGCTGCAAAGGGGGTGTGGAGAGCCATGGCATATGTTTTTTGTGCCCAGAGTCCAAAGCCTCAGCTTCAAAGCTCTTCTCCTTCTATACACTTAGAATCCCAGTATCAGGGAGACTGAAGAAGGAGGGTCACAGGTTCCAGACCAGTCTGGACTACACGTCAAGACTCTTGAAACAAAGCAAAGAAAACAAAACCATACCTCTTCCTCCCTTCCTTAGACACCTTTTCCTCCAAACCCAGCACTGCTTGCTTTGGGGAACCTAAGATTAGGGGGTCACTCAGACTGGATGCTGCACAATCCTGAATTCCCCTGAGCTGGACCCCCCCCCCCCCCGCCCCGCCGGGGTGGGCTTAGACCTGTGGGCAATGATGAAAGAAAAGATAGATAAACAGCTATCCTAGGACTTCAGGGAACCCCTGTCAGGCCTTGACTGCTGCTGAATAACAAGGTATTGTTAGTGGTGTAGACGAGGGCCATTTGCTGAGGATGTAGGACAGTGAGAGCATGGTCCATGTGGACTTGCACACGAAAGGATTATTCCTGATACCCAGAAAATGTTAGGGTATAAAAGAACAAAGAGTTTCCTTCCTGTTCTTGTGGGCACTGGGCAGCAGACAGAGGGCATCTAACTTCCTATGGGCTTGGGGTCTTCAGAAGTAGTCTAGGGCCTGAGATAAGGCTGATGCCCCTCAGTAGATGGTGGGAGTATTGGAGATGTCCCCAGAGCCTGGACAACTGTGACGGGTGATCCAACAGCCAAAAGATACCCCTAAAGGAAACACTTATTTACAACAAGCCCAAACCACCCAGAATAAACCTAGCACAAAAGGGCTGGGCTCATACCTCCTTTGGGGGGGGGGGGCTAAGACAAAAACCAATAGAGGTAAAGTCCATGCCTCCTCTCCTGCTTGGTCCCTCACTCCCTCCTCCAGGAGGAGGGGCAGGGCTCTGTTGCTCAGAGGGAACTGTCTCCTCTCTAGGAGGCGGAGCTCATTAGGAACATCCAGGAACTTCTGAAGAGGACTATCGCACAAGCTGTGGGCCAGATAAGGTGGGTTGTGACAGCCCAGAGAAACAACCCTGGTCCCAGCCCCGAGGCTGCTCAGAGACGGAAGGAGGCAGGATAGTTACGCCTTGGAGAGGTCAGAGGGTTCTGTATCATAACCAGTGAGGCAGGGACCGCTCAGATGGGCACATGCAACTACCTCCACTTTTCTTCTGGAACCCAGCACTGCTGGCCGTGGAAGGATGCCTGAGCAGGAACTAGAGACCCCGAAGCGGGAATGGGGCCCATTTCTGGGTTCTTCTGGCACATAATGGGCCCTGCACTTCCCCTCCCCACTAGGCTGAACCGGGAACATAAGGAGACCTGTGAGATGGACTGGTCAGACAAAGTGGAGGCCTACAACATCGACGAGACCTGCGCTCGTTACAACAATGAGAGCACTCAGGTGCAGTTCCACCCGCATTCCAGCAAGTTCGAGGAGAGGTAGGCTCCTAGGCATCCACGTTTGCCCGGTCACTTTGGTTCTACCTCCAAAATCTGAGGAAGAACTCCTGCCCCGAGGACCCAGACCAGTTCTCTGGGGAGTCTCTGTCTGCAGCTGGGGTGGGAAAACGGGAAGCGCCCTATCCAAGTGCGTGGCACCCACAATTCACACAGGGTTGGTGCCTGCTCCAACCCCCCTGGACCCCTGTGAGTGGCCTGGACTGCGTTTCTGCTCACGGCCAGCAGAGGGCAAGCAACCACCAGCAGAGGTCCCGGAGAACCCAGGGATGTCTGTGTGAGACGGGGTACAATGGGGATCGCTCCGCAGTGCCTCCGCGTGGCTACACCCCGACCAGGCTGCCCCTCTGCCCTCAGTGCCTCCACTCCCGAGACGTGGGCCAAATTCACCCAGGATAACCTCCTTCGAGCCGAACGCGAGCGGCTAGCCTCGGTTAACCTGCGGAAATTAATTGACTGCATCCTGCGGGATACGGCCGAGGACCTGCGGCTGCAGTGCGACGCGGTGAACATGGCCTTCTCACGCCGCTGTGAAGAACTGGACGACGCCCTCCACAAACTGCAGTACCACCTACAAAAGGTGGGACCGCAGGGAACGCCCACCGTTGGACACGCCCACCCGTCTGAATGCACCCAGGACACGCCTGCCAGCAAGCCTACCCCATGCTTAGGGCATACTCACATCTGGGCTCCCCTCCCCACACCCTTCCCTCACCCATTCCCTTAACCACAGGCACCAGGGTTGCAGAGACCAGGGTTGATACCTACTCTTTGCTTAGTCACGACCTCGTTTCTAGGGCTTCTCTGTGACAGGCCCGCCCGGAAGCAGCCATCAATACACCTCCATAGGCTCCCTGAGCTGATGTAAAAGCCACTTGAGGAGGCTGACCCGAAGGAACTGCCAGCTGAGGGGTGTGGGAGGGAGATGGTATGGGGCATAGTGTGTCTGTGAGGTCCTATTCTAGGCACTCATTGTGGACTCCAAGCCCTGACTGGGGCTGGAGGACAGTCTGCCCTGGCTCACAGGACCCTGGACAGACTCTGGACTCATTGTCTCCAGTCAGGGCCAGGAGATGAGGGAGCAAGTGGTCTGGCCCTCCACACATACTGGGTTGGGGTAGGCGGGTGTCCTGATTGCTCCAAGCTTGAGCCTGCCTCAGGCTCACAAATTGTCCTGTACAGACGCTGAGGGAGATCATGGACCAGGAGCACCAGATAGCAGCCTTGAAGCAGGCCATCAAGGACAAGGAGGCCCCTCTGCGTGTGGCCCAGACCCGCCTATACCAGCGCTCACGCCGGCCCAATGTGGAGTTGTGCCGAGATGCCGCACAGTTCAGGTACCACTGGCTGCTGGAGCAGTCCCGGGTGGCTAGGGTCATCCTTGAGGCCCCTAGATCTTCCTCAGACCTTGAGGCTACCATGAGCCCCTCCCACAGCACCCTTCCATATATAAGCAGACATGAGCTGCTTCTGGGGGAGGGGGAGTGGCCCTGGAGAGGGTTGCACGTCAGGAACACAGGGTCTTGTGCCACTCTGAGATGCCTCAACCTCCTGGAAGAAGCCTAGAGGCTGACAACCCAGAATCCTGAGGCCACAGGGCACAGAGGCCAGGCAGAGTCTACCCACCCCTGTATCTCAGGTGTGATCCTGTGTTCCATGTAGCTCCCACAGGCCTGGTGAATTATGCCCAGTGTTTTCCTCACCTTTAGAAGTGCCAGGATGCCCTTCTAAGAATAATGTGTCTGTCTTCTTCCTCCTTCCTTGCCTATAATTTTGTTCTAGAAATCAAGGTTTTAAGGGTGGTTCCTGCCCAGAAACATCAGGGTTAGCACCAGTTCAGGCTGCTGTTGCCTACCCCGCTCCATTGCTCATTTTCGCCACAAGGGGGCAGTGTTTCAAGACTCCCTCTCCCCGCTCCAGAGCAGCCGAGGGAGACCCCTTTGGGCTGAAAATGAGGGTCCTTTTTGATTGGTGCCAGGTTCCCAGTGATTTTACAACACTGTAGCCTATTTGGAGGGGTTCCCGTAAGCCTTTTGGGGTCCTCTGTAGCCTGACTGCCTCTTTCCTTGCCCCTCCCCTGCAGGTTGATGAGTGAGGTGGAAGAACTGACCATGTCCCTCAATGCCCTGAAGGAGAAGCTTCAGGATTCGGAGCAGGCACTGCGGAACCTGGAGGACACACGCATGAGCCTGGAGAAGGACATTGCAGTCAAGACCAACAGCCTCTTCATCGACCGCCAGAAGTGTATGGTCCACCGTAACCGCTACCCCACTGTCCTCCAGCTGGCTGGCTACCAGTGACTGGGGCTGGCTCCTGGCCACATGGTCTCATTCAAATAAAGATCACCTTAGGTTTCTTTTCTTTTAACTCGAGTGTGTTATAGCATGAAGAGGCACATGGCTGTCCATTTGGATGGACGTTTCAGAACTCCTGTACAGCCAAGCTTTGTCCATGAACCCATCAGCCTCCATATCTCAGGGGAAATCATCTACGCAGGTGAGGCCAGATACTCCGCCAAATTCCTGCTTAGAGCCCCACCAAGGCTGGGTCTCTCCTATCTTCACCAGAAGTTGGGGGGATTTGGCTTCCTTTCCCTCTAACCCCCAGGCCTGAAGCCTAGCTTATATCCCTTTGATTATGCCATTTGCTACACATGATATCTCTCCTGATGTTAGCTATACTCAGAGAAATTCTTCAGTCAGAACCCCACCCCAGTAACATTTATAACTCAGCAGCTCCTTACTGCCCAGTGCTCCCAGAATGGAGTCAGGAGGGGAAGCATGTTCATACCCTGCAACTGTTGGGGGTAGGGGGTACTTGTTTCTTGTCCCGGCCTGTAAAGGGGAGCAGAGTAACATGCCTCCACCGCAAGCTGCCCACACGGGGACATCTGACCCCATTCTGGCCACTGCTCCCCACATCTGGTGATACATGTTCCAGGAGAAATTGCTACATGTCCCCATGCCTACTGCATATAAACATCTGGAGAGGACCGTTTGGAAACATGAGAGTGTTCCTGGAAATCAAAGCCTGGAAGGGGACATGGGACAGCTATGTAGGGGCAGTTGAGGACAGGCAGAGCTTTCTGGAGGTGGTGGCCTGGATTTCACAATTCAGACTATGACTAGTTCTGGTCCAGGGCAGGGTGTAGCCATACTGATGGGACTGGGTGGTTTCTCATCTCTGGAGTTTATGTGGAGCAGATGCCTCGGTTTCCTGAACACATTGTCCTTGGTGCATTCTGGGATGATGAAGTGTGCATTAATTGGGGTCTTATTAGGGAGATATTTCTAAAAGGCACATGACCCCTGATAGAGGGTCCCTTATTTCCCAGTTCAGGCAGAAAGCTCAGCCTGTAACCAGTCCACTGGGCCCTACCTGCCAGACAGCCTTAGTCCTGGGGCTCTGCGTGGCACCCTTTGTGACCATACCCTTTGTCCTGCAGCCTGCAGCCTCTGCGGTGGGGGTGGGAGAGGCACTAGGCCCTCTCTCCAGCGCACTGTTCAGAGGACACGTCACCTCCCGTCCCCACGGAAACCATGCCACTTGTCACAGTTGTTGGTCACCACAGCGACAGCCAGACAGCAGCTCATGCTCTTTGGGGTGCCATTAAGAATGTGCCCTGGGTGCAGCAGCAGGATAGTCCCTGGGTTCAGGGCACATGACACCTATGGGGACTGCACCCGGGATACATTTTAGGTGGGAAGGCAGGAACAGAAGCTGCAGGGTGTAGTGGGTAGAGGCAGCAGAACCCCTACTGCTTGCCTTGGGGTGGTATGGTGGGTTCTGTTCAGGTCCCGTCTCCATGGCCTGGCTACAAGTGTTACCCTTGCCAGCCTGGGGCACAGTAGCCGGATGACTCCCTGTGCCATGGGCAGTGGTGAGGCCTCCTTGCTGAGCCCACTCTCACCTACTCTCCATAACACGTCCCTCTCCCCTTCAGCTGCCACTCACCCCCATGAGGAGGGAAGTGGGAGACCCCGGGGAAGAGGATCAAGCCTGCCTCTCAGACTCTATCATCACCTCCCACTGAGGTCGTTCACACGCTCCAGCAGGGTGGGGCCTTCTCTGACTTCCCAAGGGTGGTAGTCTAGGGTGAGCTGGTGCATAGGGGTGGGGGCAACTGGGTACTATTGTAAGCATGCCACATGTTTAAATGTTGCCTCCATTGTGGCAGGTCCTGTCATTTTACAAGTAGAGAAAGCAAGGTCAGGAAAGCCCCTGAGCCCTTATGCTCACATCTGAAATAGATAGGAGATAATCTCTCCCTCTTTGTGACCTCAGACACCTGGCCAACAGCAGGTGAACCTTGTCCTCAGGTGAAGGTGGTGACCACATCGTAACGCTGCTGCTGGGTTGTCTTGAGCCCATCCAGACAAAAGCAGCTGTTCTGTGCCCAAAGATCCTTATGGCTTGCTCTGGGAAGGCCCCTCTGACTCCAAGTCCCAGGCAGAATGAGATGAGATAGTAAGGATCCAAGCCATCACAGTACGCAGGAGGGGGTTCTGGATGTCGTCTGCATCTTCTGCTGCATGATCATTTGTGGGAAGACATAAAGAGCTCTCTAGTCACTCTAGATAGGTGCAGGCACTGACAGACCAAAAAAAGAGATCTGTCCAAGCATAGCTTGGTGAGCTAATGGGTTGATTGGGCTACTTACACAAGGCTACTTGTGAGGATCCTAAGGCAGCTATGCCATCTGGAGATTCCTTGAGAAGCTCATGGCTGCACCACTGAAGGGTCTCCACAAAAAGACTCCTGCCCCAACCAACCTCTATCCCCTCACCAGGAGATTGCCTGCTCCAGGAGGGTGAGTCTATATATAGGCTGGATTTCAACAGTCTTGGGCTGAGACATCACAGCTGTACAGATTCAAGATGGTGGTGATCATGTCAACCCAAGGAGACAGACATGTAATACCTTCTGCCCACTCTGGGACCATAGATTCAAGTTGAAAAAGGAAACACAGGTGCTCTCTCTGGTGCTTTGCTGTCCAGGGCAGGCATCTATGGGACGCCAGTGGTGGTGCTGCTTGAACTTTTCCTGGGTGTATGAGGACAAACACCTTCTTCTCCCAAGATAGGTCATCAGCAACAGACCAAAGTATTATCTCATCTAGTTCTTCCTTGAACCTATTAGGCTTACTTACAGATCATGGGTGAGGGTTTACTTACCCCATCCCAACAGATGCATCATTGAATTGTCTCCCCCAGCAGGATGACAGCTCCCTCATCCTGCCCCACCCCTGAGGTAACCCCTGAAATTTCATATACTCCAGCATCTTTTGAACCACCAAGACTTCATGCAACTGGGGTAGGTCACATATGGTTTGGAGAGGTAGGAAGGGAGGACTGAAGGGAGGACTGAAGGGAGGACTGAGATCTCTGGTGAGGCATGTGGAACCCTCTCACACTCTCCTTCAACGAGGGAAGGTCAACTGTCAACAGATCCATTCTTGAAGGCCACTTGCAAATGGTCACAGCTTCTCTGGTAATGACGGTAAGGGTTGTTAGGCTTGGAGGAGAGAATTCCACCAAAGATGGGCCATGGCCTCAATAGAGCAGAGCTGGAAAAGGAGGGCCATGCCCAGCTTCCCTGGTTCCCCGTAACCACCAAGGGATCCCAGTGTCTCAGAGTCAACCCTGTGCTCCCTTTATATAGCACTAACCAGCTGAGTCTGGATACAGGCTGCCTTGGCTTGCCTGGGTTTGCTCCTTAGCTTCCCTCCAAGCATCCAGCTCTCCTTGCAAATTGAGCCTCTTGCCAAGTGGTTACTTCTCTTGGAGACCAGGGATTGTCCCTACAGTCCCAACTACAGTTCTGCCACCCATTCTTTCTTGGACTGGCTGGCTTTGACTGGCTGCTGTGGGATTTGTTTTCATTCATTTGGCCTCAGACTCCTCCCCCCTGTCATTCCCCCCTGTTACTGCATCTTCTTCAGGGAATACTGAGGATGTCACAGAAAGAGGGTCTCTGGGACTATAGCTGGCCGGGCCAGTAGCATCCCTTAGTAACGTCACTGTCTTTCCTGCTACTAAGAACACTCCTGAGCCTGCCAAGCTGCCATTAAATTCAGAGATCCTACACTTAGTCTGTTCCCTGGACTGGGGTCCTGAACAATAGAGTCCCAAGCACTTTTGTGGACTACTGACCAGATCTACCAGGAGCTTCCTGGTGCCGAGTCCATCCCAGCCATGCCCCTGGCAAAGCTTGGAAGCTTCCAGATCTATGCCACATAGAGCATGACTTTGCAGACTTGTAGGGCTGGAGACAGCAAAGGGAGTACATAGCTTCTCCACAGCTCAGCAGGACATCTACTGCTGGGGGCCAAGACACTCTGTCGTCACGGTGATGCTGGTGGCTGTGCTCTGCCAGAGCTATTTCTGGCCCGAGACTTACTGTCCTGTCCACTAAGTCACCATGAATGCTGACCACTCTGCTCAGTGTCCATTAGACACATATACCTGTCTGGCCAGCCCACTGGCCAGAAGGACACCCCAGCCCCCCTACCAGGTCTAGACTTGAAAACTCAGGCGCCTCCTCAGCGTTGGCTCTGGAAAAGGCTCTTTCACATACTCTCTGAGTCCCTGCCCACCCCATCAGAAAGTGCATCTTCTTCAGGGAATACTGAGGATGTCACAGAAAGAGGGTCTCTGGGACTATAGCTGGCTGGGGCAGTAGCATCCCTTAGTAACGCCACTGTCTTTCCTGCTACTGAGAACACTCCTGAGCTTGCTGAGCTGCTATTTATTTCAGAAACCAATGCTCAGACTTAGGGTGCTATCTTTCTCTAGGAAACCACAGAGAGGTCCTTCCTGATCCCTGTACTTCTTTCAGGGAGATTTCCCTACTGTCCCTGTCAACCAGGCCAAAGCTGTTCTGGGAAGGGGGGTTGTCTGACCTGACTGAATGTGATTCAGTCGCTAGGCCTCTGTCTTCACACCTCCCCCATCTGAGTCACCACAGCCATCAATGGGTGGCAAGCCCAGAGGGGCCTCTGTGTCTGCTGGGTGCTGAGCTGATGTGAACTGTCATCTGTGGCTAGCAGCGGTGGCTGCCCTTAACTTTCACCAGCCCATGTTCATCTGCAGCCTATCCCTCAAGAGTCCTCACAGATACACATTCTGGGTCTTCTCCTCCCCTCCTGCCTTTCTTTCCTGGCCATCAGAGTGGATGGTCTAAAGGGGAGCTGGGCATGTGGCTAGACTCCAACTATACTATACCACAGAATGAAGCTAGCTTGCCCCAGAACACTGGCTGTGTGCCTCCCCAAACAATTAGTTTGGCTCTGGGCACTCAGTCCCTGGGAGTAGTGTGTGTTCAGGGACTGAGCTGGTATGAGGGAGTCCTATTAGGTTTGGTCTGGGGTCACCAGGGATTGTAGGGAGACCACCGTAAGCCATTCTTACTTGGGCAGCTCAGGAGCTCAAACACCTTTTCCCTGAGGCTGACTGGGATATCAGCATGTGGGGAAGGAGGCATCACAGAGCATGACCAAATGCTACTCTGCAGAGCTCAATCTGTCCACAGCTAGACACTGTGACCAGGTGGATCAGTGGCCTAGCTTGTTGGGTGCAGTATGTGGCCCTAGGCTGGGTCCTCTAGACCAGTTTCCTCACCAAGTCCTGCACTGTGGGACTCATTACCTCAGACAAGAAGCAAGCTCACTTTCCTGTGGTGGAGGGGATACTAGGGAACATACTAGTGAGGGGTTGAAGCACTGGACTCCACAGGATTCACAGGAGGACCCTGGAGCCCTAGTCAGACTATGAAGAGCCTGAGGCATGTGGCCTAGGGCAGGCTGTGTGGTGGATGGAGTATATCTTCCAGCATTTTGCCCAGCTCGATGGAGCCAGCCCTTAGCCTATTGGTCTTGGATAGACCAGGGGAAGCCACAGGCACCAGGCATCGTGAAAGGGTTCTTTGACTGAGTGCTGGGGGAAAGAGCCATGCTCACGGCTGAGCAGGCAGCCAGCACTACCTTGAGATAGTAACAGGAAGTGGTAGGTGATGTGGGGAGGGGAGTGTCTTCATGCCACCCTGGGCAAGCTTGTCAGGCTCTCCTCTGCCTGGCTGTGAGATGACTGTGCCTCGAATGTTTACTGTGTGGGATCAGGTACAGGGACATCAGGGACCCAGAGCTCCAAGAGTACCATTTCGCCGTCTAAACTGTGCAGAGGCACCCCCAGAACCTGCAGTAGTTCCCTGGACTGTGGCTCTCAATGGTGCCCATTCCATCCCAGGCACTCTGGTGTCAGTGCTTGAATGCAAGATCTCAGTAGTGGATGAGTCCGGCCTGTTCTTACTGGGACAGCACAGATGATAGTCTGCAGTACAGAAAGCTGTGGCTGGTGGCTGAAATGCCTCATAGTACTGCTATGGACGGCTGTTCTTTGGGACTGACACTGCTGTTGCCCTCTTGAGCACTCATGAGCTGCACAAGTCCTGCCCATAGGAAGAGAGACTCAAAAAAGAAAAAAAAGACACTACCCCTCCCTGTGGATGTATAGAGAGTTAACTGTTGCTGAGAGCAGGGGATAATGAGGTCCTGTGCCTCCCTCCAGACTGCAGATAGTGTGTGTTGTGTGTGTGTTGTGTGTGTGTTGTGTGTGGTGTGTGGTGTGTGTGTGTGTGGTGTGTGTTGTGTGTATGTTGTGTGTGTTGTGTGTGTGTTGTGTGTGTGATGTGTGTGGTGTGTGTGTGTGTGGTGTGTGTTGTGTGTGTTGTGTGTGTTGTGTGTGTGGTGTGTGTGTGGTGTGTGTTGTGTGTGTGTAGTGTGTGTGTGTGGTGTGTGTGTGGTGTATGTGTGGTGTGTGTGTGGTGTGTGTGTGGTGTATGTGTGGTGTGTGTGTGGTGTGTGTGTGGTGTGTGTGTGTGGTGTGTGTGTGTGTGGTGTGTGTGTGTGGTGTATGTGTGGTGTGTGTGTGTGGTGTGTGTGTGTGGTGTGTGTGTGGTGTGTGTGTGTGGTGTGTGTGTGGTGTGTGTGTGTGGTGTGTGTGTGTGGTGTGTGTGTGGTGTGTGTGTGGTGTGTGTGTGGTGTGTGTGTGGTGTGTGTGTGTGGTGTGTGTGTATGTGTAGTGTGTGTGTATGTGTTGTGTGTGTGTGGTGTGTGTGGTGTGTGTGGTGTGTGTGGTGTGTGGTGTGTGTGTGGTGTGTGTGTGGTGTGTGTGTGTGGTGTGTGTGTGTGTGGTGTGTGTGGTGTGTACTTGCCAAGCTCCACCCTTCCTCCTGTACTGTATGGGAAGTTAACAGTTAGTATGGAGTGTGGTGCTCACAAGTCTCACCTCTCCCGATGACAAACACACAGTTGACAACTGTTGAGAGAGAGGCATTTTCTTGGCTGATGGAGCTGCCGTGAGTTACCCATGCTTCAGTGAGTAACCTCAGTTAAACCAAGCTAGGTTTACCAAGCTAGGCTTGAATAGAACTGTTTATTTAGTCTGTGGTTGATGGCTGGTAGCTGGGGCACAAATAAACTTTTTTTAAAATCTTCCTCCCCAAAGTTCATATAATAGGGATGTGGGGTGGCCACGTGCCACCTAGGAGAGGACGCTTGGTTCTGACCATAAAGGGCTGTTCCAGGATCTGCTGTGCAGCCCACATCTCTTTTGAAAGCACCAAATGAGCTGGGTAGGTGAGGGGGGGACCAAGGGGATCACAGGAGGCTGGACCTTGAAAGGCTCAGGAAACAAAAGGGGGTGGATTTGGCATAAGCCGGCTGGAACCCCACCTCAGTCTTGGGGTGAACACACAGCTGAGCACTGAGGGGTTGAATGGGGCTCATGAAGTCTCCCATCTGGAAAGGTCTGGATGTGGAGAAAGGTTTGTACATAGGCCCCAGAGTCTAGGATTAGATCCTGGGGGTTCCACTTTGTTCTTAGACATAGGAAAGATTAGGGTCACTTTTCCTGGCTGTACCCCTCTTTCTCTGTGTAAAAGGTGTGAGGCTGTGGCAAGACACATCCCAGTCTTCATCTGCCCTCAGGTTGGAGTGACTGAAGTTGTTGACAGCCCCCCCTCCCCGCAATGCCCCATACCTGTCCCTAGCCAACCCCAACTGATCCCATGAGTCTCCTCTCCTCCTGGTTCTTCCTTCACTAGCCTCCTCCTTAGGGTACTTCTAAGAGTTTCATTTGGTATCTCAAGGCTGGCCAAATTGTCTAGGATCCAGGGAAGCGTACATCTTTGCAGGCAGAAACATGGGAACATGACAAAGATGTCAGCTGGTGTCAAGGGCTCCTCTCCCCGCCTTGTGCCAGGGCTATTGGCACTGGACAGTCACGGGGTTGTCCTGAGAGGCGCCTAGCCCATGAGCCCTGTGTTTTCTAGGGTCAGGGCCTGCCCTGGATCTGGTCCTATTCACTTCCCACATCCCTGAGGACAGGTATTGTTCACAACTGGAACAGTGAGCTGGGTCTAGGGCTTCTTAAGGCTCTGGTCAGCTGGTGGGCAGTATGAGCAGGTGGCACCTGCAGACAGTTCTCATATCCTTCCGTGAGAACATGATGACCCTCTGGGTCACTGTGGTGACCAATGGGCATGGACTCCCAGGTGATCCCTTAGGACCACCACCATGAGTCATGCCAAGAAATATTTCCATCTGTCCCCTTAAACGACAGTGGCAAATATAATGGCTAGTATATCAGGATATTGTCACCTGTTGTTTGTGCTCACCAAGAAGCTGGCTGTAGGAGCAGAGTTGTCCTGCCTGTCATTTTAGACCCATGGTTGTCTCAAAGAGTCCTCCAAGGCCCCTTGTCTGGGGGTGAGCTGTGGTAGGAAGGAAAACAGAGCACAGCCCCAGAGTGAAAGCACCTGCCTTGAGGAGATAAAGCATTGTCACTCCTGTGACACAATGGTGGGATGGTGGGAACGGCAAGTCCGAAGTGCAGCCAGGGGAAGATCATCCCCAGAGACAGAGCTCAGTTCTAGACCTTCAGTTGACTGTCTCAACTTCCCCACTTGGTTCCTGCCACATGTTTACATGTTCCTGATTTGATGGTGTTGTCTCTATTTTTTTTTGCTATTTGTTCATTTATTGGAAGACCCATCTAAGGGGGACAGATACTCTGTTCAGCCCAGGACATTCTCTATTAGGAACTCCAGCTGGCTGCCTTGAAGGGACGTCCCAAGTCAATTAATGCTGGCTGTTTTGATGACCCAAGTTGACGATGCTTTGCTATTATCCACATCTGTCTTTTGGTAATTACTTTTACTTTGATCGCTATATACTTAATAAACTCACTAATCCAAAATGGAAAGTATGACTATTGTATATTAGTCCCTGGACACTATAGGACTCAGGGCTGGCCAGTGAGGAATCAGGAAATGAAGAACAAGACAGTAGTGTGTTGTAAGAGGTTTCTGGCCTGGACTTTCCGTCCTAGTCTCCTGGCCCAGATTTTCCAGTCTAGCCTGGTGGCCTGGACTTTCAGATCCACAGTCCCATAGTCCCACTAGAACACACAGATGCTTGTATTAATTGTACACTGATTTACCTAGGGCCCAGGCATATAACTTGCTAGCTGTTGCTCTTAAACTAACCCATGATTCTTATCCTACTCAGCCATGTGGCTTAGTACCTTTCCTCAGAGCAGCATAGCTGTCCTCTGCTTCTGCTTCCTTCTCTGGCGTCTCTGTGGTATCTCTGTTCTTCTTGGTCCCAGATTTTTTCTTTTAGTCTGGTAGTCCCGCCCATACTTCCTGTCTGCCTTCAGCCAATCAGCGTTTTTATTAAACTAGTAGGTGGAACAATTATTTACAATGTAACAATTCATAATCCCACTACATCAGTGTCTCCTTAGGAATGTCTAACTCTTGGGACTCTCCCACTTTATTACTGAGAGATGTCCATTCCAAGTGGACATGGAGTGCCCTGGCCAATTCCTGAAAAGAAAGAATACCTTGCTTCAGGAGGTCACTGAGACCCAGCTAGACATGTAGAAACCTAAGCACAATGGTCCAGAAAGATCCCAGGCCCAGTGAATGTGGCAGGTGTCCAGCCCCACTCAGGATGCTGAGATCAGTGGAGCTCAGGCTGAACTTTGGCCCTTGGTTCATGTACACTTACAGATAGAATATCTGGGCACACCCAGGATGCTGGGCAAACAGGAGTTATGCTAGGAACTGCCTTCACGTGCTAGTAAGGAATGTAGAAAGAAAGGGTCCCCTATAGAGAACCCCACCATGTCCAAACAGGAAGGGGGAGGACCAAAGGGGAATCTTCTCAGGACCTGGTCTCCTCTCCCCAGCTTGGGAAGCAGAGAAACCCCAGGCCTGGTCCTGCCGGTGCATCCTCAGATCTGCTGCCTGATCACTAAAACACGATGGTGTTCACAGGAGTCTGCTGAAGCCCAGTGCTGGACACAGTAGTTTCTCTACCTTGTTCTGAGGTGAGTGGTCCAGCCTGGATACCTCCATATGAAACCTGCATTCTGGTCAGCTCGCATGTACATGGGGTACAAAGAGCCCCAGTTGGGGTCTCCACAACTAGGCCTGTTTTGCAGACCCAGAGAATCCCATTGTCTCTTGACAGCCTTACAGTGTGAACACAATTGGTGCTTCAAGACTGCTGGGGACCCTGGACCCTAGGCTCCTGGGTGACTCAGGAGAGTGGAGGAGTTGGCACCTGGCCATGGTGCAGACACCTGGTCTCCTGCTGGGTCATGAGCAGCTGGGATTTGTAGGATGGTGACTTGAGGGTCAAAGGGTACCTGTTGTCCTAGACTGCTGTCTTTGAAGGCTTTGGACAGGCACTCCCGGACAACAGCATCCTCACTCAGCCCTGAACGAGCTCCTCAGATCCACAGTGCAGATGTTGCCATGCGTGGACGGATGCAGGAAAGGCTCCTCCATACATGGACCCAGAAAATGCCTACTACCAGGCCAAAGATACAGGAAAGCCATTGGCAGGCCTGCTTCCAGGTAGCCCATTTACAAGGGCAGAAGTAGGGTCACGAGGAGGCAATGTAACCACGGGCTTATACAAACACCACCATAGTGTGGGCAGGGCAGAGCAAAGGAGAAAAGAAGGCCCCAGCTCTCAGAAGGTAACAAAGGGTGGTTGATAAACTCTGGCTGTATGGGGGACTAAGAGTCTTCCTGTACTCTTGGAGATGTGCCTGCACCCCACACTCACCCCTACTCAGCATCTTCCACTCCCTCCCAGCGCATTTATCTTAAGATGACCAGAGTTGGAAGGGGATGTGATAGTCAGGATTCGATTTTCTGCACAATGATAAAAGCCAGTGGGACCCGGCTGATCCTGGCAGAGTGATAAGCACACCCTGTGAAAAGGCCCAAGATGGAAAATCAATGGCACTGTGGCCACTGCCCTGAGCAATTAGAGATTAAAGTTAGAGGGAATTTATGGCAGCAGCCTAGACTGCCAGCTGTGCAGAGCCAGAGTTAATCAGGAACATGCTGGCTCCACTCCATGTGATAAAACTAAAAAAAATATACAGGGGCTGGAGGGATGGCTCAGTGGTTAAGGGCACTTGCTGCTCTTTCAATGGCTCTCAGAACCATGTTTGGCAGTTCACAACCACCTGTAACTCCAGCTCCAGGGGATCTGGCATCTCTGGCCTCCATGGTACCTGCACTCACACCCATTTACCTACATGCATTCACATATGCTAGCACATAATTAAAAATAATCAAAAATCAATCTTTTTTAAAAAGTCAGGTGTGGTGGGACACATCTTTAAACCCAGCATTTGGGAGACAGAGGCAGGCAGATCTCTATGAGTTTCGAGGCCAGCCTGGTCTACAGAACACATTCCAGGACAGCCAGGGTTACACAGAGAAAGCTTGTCTCCAAAAAAAAGAAGGAGGAAGGAAGGAAGGGAAGAAAGAAAAATATTCAGGTATGCAGACGTTTTGGCAATGCTCCTGCCTCAAAAGATTTGCCTTGAATGAAGTATTTGATTTCCAACTGAGTAAATTCCTATCAAAACTAAATCTGGAATCATTAGCTGAAACCTGAAACTTTTTATTTGATGGCAAACAGTCGAATAGCATTTAACACACAGCTTGGGAAGCCTCCCTCTCCATTCAGCTCCCCAAGGAATCTGTGTTTACAGACGGCCACCTAGTCCCCTCCTGAGACCTGGTGATGGGACTCTAGTCTTCCTGGCTCTGCCCCTAGTGGGCATCTTGAGCAAATAGAATCACAGTCTATACTCTGTGTGCCCCTCACAGAGCAACCTCCCATCCCCCACTTCCTTCCTTCCCCTCCTCTTCTCCCAACCCTCTTTCTTCTTTATCTTTGAAAGAAGGTCTCTTCCTGTATCTGAGATTGGCCTCGAAATTGTGATTCTTGAGGTTGGAGAGCTGACTCAGTGGTTAAGAGGCTTTGCTGTTCTCACACAGGACCTGAGCTCTGCTCCCAAAGCCTATGTCAGGGGCTTACAACTACCTGTAGTTCTCGGTCCAGTTCTGATGCCCACTTCTTGTATTCACAGGCATCTGTGCGCGCGCACACACACACACAACTCAGAGAGAAATAATAAAAATAGAGTTTAAAATTTCAATCCTCCTGCCTCAGCTGTGCTGGTTTACAGGCTGAGTCACCATGCCTGGCTTGACCGTCATATTTCTGGGCTTCACCTTTATTATCATTGGCATTAGACTTTCTTTTCTTTTTATGGCTGAGTCATATTCCATCATACGGGCAGAACTCATCTGTTCATCTGAGGGTGTATCTATCTGCTGTCTATTATGAACAATACTATTACAAATACTGTGTAGAAAAATCTATGTTTTTAACTCCGTAAAATAGCATTAGTGAGAAAGAATGAACAGACTAGAAGATTTTGGAGTTTAACTTTCTGAAATATATACTGAGACAAGGTCTCATGTAACCCAGACTGGCCTTGAACCCATAATAGCTGAGGCTGGTCCTGAGCTCCTGATTCCCACGCTCCCTGCTGCCATTATCCAACTGCTGGGATTATACATTATCAAGCCCAAATGGTGGCACAATCCATGTGTCTGCCGAGCATGAAGCATGCCCCAGATGGCTATGGAATACTATTCAGGACATCGAGATGAATCTTGGTATTATGCTAGTGTAGTAATCCAGTGATGGAGCAAGTATTGTATAATTGCACGTTTGCAAGGCTCTTGGAGAAATGCAATCCACTGACAAGCAAGAACAGGATGTCACTGGGAGCTATGGGAGGGAGCACATCTGGTAGGGAAGAGGAGCTGATGTTACTAGGAATGGGGAGCACACCTGGTAGGCAGAAGAAGCTGATGCCACTGGGAGTTATGGGAGGGAGCACATCTGACAGGGAGGAGGAGCTGACGTCACTGGGAGCTATGGGAGGGAGCACATCTGGTAGGCAGGAGGAGCACTCTGATTGTTCCAGGAAACCTAGTATAAACTAGTCAGGGCTGAGTTAGGAGTGAAGACACATACTTCTGAGGTAATAGGACTTTGGCTCCTTCCCAAAGGCTTCAGGCATCATGGGAAGGAAGAGATTCAGAGGTCAGATGGACAGGTATCCTCTCCTGCGATCAGAGTGAAGGGCCAGGTATTTCCAGCTTTCCTGCCCAATCTCAGCCTTCTCACTGGCCTGCATTCACTCTGGACAGTCATGAACTCAACAAAAGCTTTTAGCTGTGCCTGACTAAGTTCAGCCCCGGCAGACCATGTAGGCAGGAGGGTGTAGGCCGCTGTCCCTGGGTGTTCCTGTGTGGGACCCCTCTCTTGTCTTCTCTTCTGGGTCTGATGATGCTGACCCTGCCCTGTATCTTGGCTTATACAAGCTCTCGTTGTTTCCATTGGAAGGCACGAAGTGTCCTTCCATTAAACCTTCCTGTTGCTATTCCCACAGAGAGGCCCCATTTCCCATAACAGAGGACAGGACCTCAGCAAGCGTGGAAGGCGGGTCCTGATGAGAAGTGGGAAAGACCAATGAACATCCCCAGCCCTTCCCTGTCCTACATCTTCAGTCTTTACTACTTAGTAAGAAGCAATGGTGTCTTCCAGAACCTGGGCCAGTGGCAGTGTGCCATCTTTACTCATCTACCTGTCCTTCTTCCCTAGGACACCTGAAAGTGGTGGTTGATGGGAACAATGTTCCTTACTCTTAGAATCTGTGTTGGGATCCATGATACTATTCCTGCTGATAGGGGTGGGTGGGTCAATAGGAGCTGCCACATGGTTCTACTAAAGAGGACTACTTCATTGTTACCACCATTTCCAGGCTGCACCCCACCCTGCCAGGCAAACAGACACCTCCTGTCCCCCTCCCCATCCTCGGCCCTGCCCCACACGCCGGATTTCCTGGGCAAGGTCACTCAGTTGCTGGAACCCAGTGTCCAATAAAACCCACTGATGCGGACAGAGCCATAAAGTAGATCAGCAGACCGCCACAGTGGCCTCAGGATGTTTGCTTTGGGCTACCCCTGCAATTCTCCATGACTGCAGTGGAGAACATCCCAGTATTCACAGTGTCCAGGACCCATGGCTCTCCTAGACACCCATCAGATCTTTAATACAGGTGTGCTTGGGGTGTTCAGGGTCCTGCATCCCCTGTTCATCCACGACATCCAAGTTTGGACCTCCCAGAATAGTCCACACATTTCACAATCCTGGGTCTTGCCCTACCATGTTCCCTAGTCAGGAACCAGTCTGGGGTTACTGCCCCAGCCCTCGCCAGTGACATCATGCTAGCCTCTCTGCACTTTGGGAGACCGATCTCACTCGCCCATTTGCTCAGGCCACATCCTGCCCATTCCTAGGAGCCCAGCACCTGCATGGTACTCCCACTCTGGGTCTTCTCATTTCAGCTTCACTTGACCCTTTAGGCAGAGCTGGGGCTGTACCTATCCTCTTTTCTGCTGCAACTTGTCCCCGACAGCCTGCCAATTCTGACCGGAGGGTGCATTTGCCTGTGTTCCTTGGCCTCTGAGACTTCACACACATGGGTCTGTTAGAATACTCTTCCAGCCTTGCTTAGGGAAGCATTGGAACTGATGCCTGCCCACGAGGTCAGCACAGCCAGGACCACCAGGGAGGATTAGAAAGGGACATTGTGTACCAGTGGTTTGGGTCTGGGGCAGGGAGGGCATGCACTTGTCCATCAAGTGGTCAGTGGAATGGGTAAAGGTCCCAAGAGTGCAGTATGGCCAGACTGTAGCCCTGTTGGGGAGTAGCCTGATTGGGGTACAAAAGAGTGGGCTCCCTGGTGCTGGAGGCTGAATGCTGCTGCCTGCCATATGGGGTTTCAGGCTGACAAGATAGGGAGCAGGATGCCCATAGGTGTAAGGGAAGTTTCTAGGAACAGGAATAATCTAAAAAGTACCCTCCATCCATTTCTATGTCCAACTCCATGGGGCCTTGCTCCCTGCAAGAGGATTCTGGCTACCTGTCACATCTATACCTCTGTTTGGTCAGGAATCCCCTTTGTAAAACCATTAGTGGACCTGAGCCCTCTGCTCACACCCCTGAGTCATTTGGCATGGTTACTCTTGGTGGTCTGTCCAATCCCAGGAGGCCCAATGGTGGGCAGAGGTTGAGGTGTAAAGTGGCCTCAGTTTCCTCTGGGAACTTTGAGATACTGACATTGGTGGCTGAGGTGGGTTTTGTCCCCAGCTCCTAAGAATTAAGTCCAGAACCTCCAGCTAGAATTTCCTTCCTCATCTGAAGTCAGTTCTCTGGGAGCCGATGACATTGCATCTATAGGTTCTCTGCTTTGAGCTGGCTTCATTTGGCTCCACAGACAATATTTGCTTTGGGAAAAAAAAATCAAACACCTTATTTTCTAATTTATTCCGGGGCAGGTTGTCAGACACAAGTACCCTCACTAGGAGGGATGAGCTTCCAGCTTGGCATCCGTCTAGGGAGGAGTCACATTTGAGACCCAGTAGCTTCCATAGACTTCCTCTGCCCAGTCCTGCTGGCCTGGCCTCTGAACCCTCCCCGGGACCAGGCACTGCCAGGCAGGTCTGCATAGAGCAGGAGAATAATGAAGTTAACTTCTTTCTCCAGCTTCAGAAAGGCCCAAAGGTGCCCCAGGGACCCCAGCAAAATGTGGACACAGTGGCTCTTTGAGCACATTCTGGGTCTGGAGCAGAGAAACTGCTAGCGGTGGCTGAGGAGGGATCGGGGATCCCCAGGGACTTGGCCTCTCTGGTACTGGCGTTTGCACACTCTCACATGGTAGGTCTTTCCAGGCTGTGCTGTTTGCACTGGGAGCAGGTCTTGCCTCTACCTGCTCACCCTGATCCCTCCCCAAGAACAGAGCCCTAGCCTTCCGCCTTAAAGCGAACGGAGGCTATTAAGTGGCCTGTGTGTCCTCGGTCTCTGAACCTCAGGGATGCCACTGGAGAGTCTTTCTCTAGGGCCACCCTTACCGGGACACTCCGTATAGACTGGGTCCTGGTGAATTTGTTCTTCCAGCCCTTCGCCACATGTCTGCCCTGCACATCCAACTTGCACTATGGAGGCCAAGGCCTCACTTTCCTCCTGCTGGAGAAAGGCCAGAGTTGGGCCCCAGGGTCTTATCTCTTCTGTCCCAGGACCAATGCAGCTTTGCTTCAACTATTGCCCAGAGTACATGCAGCTGCGAGATCACAGAGGCCTAGGAGCTTTGTGAGAGGCTGGGGTCAAGCACAAATGGAGAGTTTTTATTTGGCTTCCATGCTGACCAGAACATGGATGGAGTAGAGGCTGTAGGGCCAGCAGCTCAGCACATCTTCAGGGTGGAAAGTCACCGGCCAAACCACTAGTTTAACCAAACATCTCCTGGCTTCCTTCTGGAAAGTTGCCTCTCAGCCAGAGAGGCTGACGATTGTGTCACACTTGGGGTTAAGGTGCCTGAATAGTTCCAGGGGGGAAAATCCAGCCCTTTCTCCTTGCCAAACCTGTCTCATGATCTCCAAACTCTCAGACCTTGGCTTGACAGAACATTTTGATGAAAGAAATGGTCCATAACCACAGGACACCAGCTGTGTTGTCTACCTGCGGCTTAACCCCAGGCGGCTGTCTTCACAATGCCCCCAAGGAGAGTCCAACTTGCAGACCCAGGGTCAAGAGCATCTTATCACACTCACATCCCAGAAGACATCAAAAAGGCCTGGCAGGACCTGGATGCTACTGGGGACACTCAAAGCCTGCTGGTCTGCATGAGCCCATTGGCCTCACAGCTGCGTGTGGGCAGTGTGGCCTGCAGCCGCCCACTCTTGTCTGGTCGTGGCTCGATGGCATCTGCATCCTCCATACCATATCCTCTACGTAGGCACAGAACCTTCCGGAAGCTCTGGCGGAAGTTATCAGAGAGAAAGCCATAGAGCAAAGGGTTGGCACAACTGTTTGCATAAGACAGGACCACCACAAAGAAGTATAGGCCGGCAGAAGCGGGTTCTTCAGGCAGTGTGAAGGCCAGGTTGACAATGTTGACAATAAAGAAAGGCAGCCAGCAGCCCACAAACACTAGCACTACCACCACCACCATGCGAGTCACTTTGCGCTCTGAACGCCGTCGTCGAGATGAGCCTACACGCACACCTGCAGCCTTCACCTTCAACACTATGAGCAGATAGCACAGACAGATGACCAGCAGGGGCCCGAAGAAGCCCAGCACAGACGTGTAGGTAATGAAGGCTGCACCCCACAGACCCACAGGCTCCGGCCAGCTCAGGTTACAGGTGCCCCAGCCCTCTTGGACATCCGCAAAAACCAAAAGTGGCAGAGACATGAGCAGTGAGAAGATCCAGACAGCGGCGCTGGCCAGTTTGGCTACCCGGGGGCGACGCCACCGGGCTGAGCGGAGAGGGTGGACCACAGCCAGGTAGCGGTCAACACTCATGACCATCAGGCAGAAGATACTGGTGAACTGGTTGATGCCATCCAGTGTCATGACCAGGCGGCAAAGGAAGGAGCCAAAGGGCCAATAGGAGACGGCGTTCTGCGTAGCCAGGAAGGGAAGCCCTAACATAAACAATACGTCAGCCACAGCCAGATTCAGGATGTACACATTAGTAACCGTCTTCATCTTGGCATACCGCAGCACCACATAGATGACCAGTGTATTTCCACCCAGCCCCACCATGCATACCAGCAAGTAGAGCACAGGTACTAATACCGCCCGGGCTCCCATCGATGACACCGGTCCTTCCAGTGACCAGTTATGGTGACCACTGGAAGCAGCTGAGGAATTCCAGCTGGGTGTGGAAGCTGGAAAGAGGGGCTCCATGTTGCCAGCTTGGGGCCAGGTACTAGCCCACGTGTGTGTCTCTGCAAGAGAAAAGGATGTCATGAGTGGGCACATTCAGGCATTCCTTCCTCTAGCTGTCCCCAGCCTGCCTGCCCGACGGTGGTGGGTAAACACCATTAGTCATGTTCAACTTGGCTGGGAATCGAATTAAGCAAATTGTTTGGAAAACAATCTGGTGAAGAAGCCACTGTGGGGACAATATGAGTGATTCGGTGAGTCAAGAGGGGCATTACCTGTCCGTACTGATACTACCTGGGACTCCCCTGGTCTGCTATCCAGCACCCTGTCTCCAAAACCTCTCAGAGACCTGGAGAGCAGCATTTCAGGGAAGTGACATAAGCTCAGTGGGTATCACCTTCACAAGGGGTCCCCAACCTATGAAGAGAAGTGGCTGATACGGAAGGTACAGGGAGGCTGAGATGCCGTGGCTGTAGTAAGCTGGCCATACACATGTGGCATCCTAAGCCTGCTCTGCCAATAAGTCCAAGGTTGGACTCTCTAGCCTTCCCCCAACAGGATATCCTAGGAAATGCTGTCCCCAGTAGACAGTTTCCACTCCCAGCAGGGCCTGAGCCTCTCTGCAGCAGTGGTGACTCCAGAGGTCCCTGTACTATACAGTGGCTGGCCCACTTCTCACCCCTGAGTATACCTGGTTGAGTGTACTGCTGTACAAGGTAAAGGTCTATATTTTGTTCCACAATGGCATATATCCTTAAGTCCAGGCTTAGTGTACAGTGTGGAACTGAAAGGCGCCTAATGCAAGGAGTCCAAACACTTGGAACAAACCTAACAGCCAATAGGAACACATCAGGCTGTGGGCATAGTGTAGGAGGCAGCACACAGCCCACCACATGGCGGAGCCAGGCAAACTAAGGCTTGGGAAGCAGAGGGAGGACACAGGGTCAGTGCATGGGCTTGTGGGAAAGTGGAGAGGCAGGTGTGGGAGGACAGTATCTGACAGATGAGCGGCAGGTACATACACTCTCACAGGCTTTGTGTTTCTTTGTGTTTGAAATCTTTCATAAAAGCAAAGATGCTCTAGAAGAAATAAACACCTCTGTTTCTGGGGAAGAAGGAGATGGGCAGGCCTGGTGCCTATGGCTGGGCAATCTGCAAGGGACTGAAGTACCTGGAGAACACAGGCCGAGACAGGCCACGGGGAGACAGGAGCCGTCAGCCTAAGCCAGGCTGTCTGTTAGCTATGGCTGCCCGCTAAAACCTGGGTCTGCCCAGCCGATCTGTACTGGCCTGAGCCATAGTGAGCATGGGACACTCCAAGAGTTGTGGGGTGGCTGGGACCAAGCAGAGGCAATTACAATGTGAAGAACAAGGGAAAGCAGGGTGGGGTGTGGGGATCCAAGAGTGAACAGCAGCAGCAAAAAACTGAAATTGCTCCTCTGCACAAGCCAACACACCAAAGCCTAAGTTCTCAAGGCTCAAGGATGCTAGGGAGATATGACCCGAAAAATCAAAGAGAAGGAGACCGACCAGCAGTTGGATAGGCTGAAGTTGAGTAAGACGATTTCATAGTATGCCTAGAACATGTTTCAGCAAGTGTAAGATCTTTGAGAAAGGATGGATAAAGTACTACAAGGAGTAACTAGAGCAGGTTTCCCCTATTTGAAGTCACACAACTTGGGTATGAAAAATAATCATTTACTGTCCGGAAAGGTGGTCCATCTGTTAAAAGTATAGACTGTTCTTGCAGAGGATCCAAATTAGATTTCTACACTTATGTTGAGTAGCTCACAACTGTCTGTAACGCCAGCTCTAGGGGGATCTGATACCTCTGGCCTCCATGAACTTACATGCAGGTAACCACACATAGACACACATAATTTAAAATAAAACAAACCGTTACAAAATGGAAAGTACAGTCATTTATATAAACAAAAACATTAAAAAAAACCAAACAACAATAAAAACAAGCCAACAGGAATAAAGACTAATTTTAATCTAGACAGCGCTGAGGAAAGAGTGAAGTAGGAAGCACTGAGAAGATGCATATATGGGAGCGATAGGAAGGGCAAGCAGGGGCCACAGGACAAGGGGTAAGGGTGAGACTCCACCTTCCAGAGAAGATGCCACCTCCAGGCTAATCATGTCTCCAGTAGGATTAAATCACAATGTACCAGCATCACCACAGAGCTGCAGAAAATCCTGAAGAATATCAGTAACATCATGGAAACACCATAAACAGTGACAATGATAATATCCATCAGCAAAGATAAGGCAAGAGGTAAGTGACAGATCTTATTTAATAATAACAATAAAAAAAAAAAAGAGTCCAAGGGCAGGGCTGGGAATATAGAGTGATTGCCTAGCGATTAACTGGGTTCCCTTCCTAACAGTGCATAAACTAGCACAGGCTTGTGAGTCCAGCACTTGAAAGAGGTTGAGGCAGAGAATTAGAAACTCAAGGTTATTCCTGATTAGATACTAAGTTTGAGGGCAGCCCGTAATACATGAAACTGGTATTAAGAATGGAGGATGGCAGAAGAGATGGAGAGTTTGAGATCACTGCCTGTTCTTCCAGAGGACCCGGGTTCAATTCCCAGCACCCACATGACAGCTCACAGCTGTTTATAACTCCAGTCCCAGGGGATCCAAGGCCCTCTTCTGGTCTCTGCATGCACAACACTACATGCATGCAGTACACAGACATACGTGAAGACAAAATGCCCATACACATATAAATAACTGTAAAAGACAAGAGAAACGGTATGAGATGGTCTGTAGCTGAGTAAGAGATGGAGTTTCTCTGTTGGCCTCAAACCTCTGGCCTGGAAGGGTGTCCCTGGATTGGGGACAAAAATGGCTTCAGACGGTGGGTGCCCATATCACACATAGCTTCAGCAGGAAACTATGGTTAACAGCCTTTTCTCAGACATTCGGACAGGAGCTTCCTTGGAAGCCAGTAGGTGGGACTGTTAATCGGCTCACAGGGGTTGATCTCAGGAAGTGTTTATGTGGTACTTTTAAAGTTATGTCCACAGTGTCTTGGAGCCTTGTAGAGACCTATCCTTAAAAGGATCGTGGTTCATCCAGGGGTAGTGAAATGTCATTTCACATGGCCAATATGCATGGACCTGCTGCAGAGACTCTCTCCAAAAGTCACATCTCTCCAAAAGACTACACAAGGGACCTGAAAAATCTGGACGGCATTGATGGGTTCCTTGATCATGAACTGTCCACTGCTGGGCAAAGAGCTGACTGGCCCAGGGCCTCCCTCACAGGCTCTGGCTTTGGGTAGCAGTTCTTGAACACATTCTGACCATATCTAGCTCTCATTTTCTCTGGGCTCCTCTGAGGTTTCTCTCTGGCCCATCCCTCCTCATTGCTGACACCCAGGAGTGGCTTAGCAGGCCACCAGCCCTTGTCATCTATACAAACACTACAGCTCCCAATTGGTCTCAGAGCTACAAAGAACAAAATAGGTCCCAGAGCTGTGCCTGCCTCATAGAATATAATTCTGCAAGAACTGTTTTTAAAAGAGCAATCTTCTTATTCACAAGAATTACATGTTCACGCAAAAATTGCCCCTCAGGCTATTTCAACTGTGGGAGGGAGGAAAGAAGGAGGGAATTTCACATTCAGAGTCCAACTAAAGACCTGCTTAGACAACCCTCCCCTCTCCCCCAGCGCCATCTTCCCCAGCAGGTCCTGACTCCTTTCCCAATACCTGTAATCTTAGGGACCTTGGTGCTTCCTTGAGCCCAGGCTTCAGGTGTAAGCAAGTCCATGCAAATGTAGAGTTGATGGAATAAGTGATCCTGCCCCGACTGACTCATCATGTCAAGCCTCCCATGCTGTATGCTTCTCCCCCCTCTTCCTGTATTGAAGGGTTGGAATGGAGTCAGACCCACAGACCTTAGCAACACCTTTTCTTTCCCTTTTCCCCAAATACATTCCACCTCTGAACACTTCTGGAGGCAGCTTGGGTCAGGGCAGGGGGAAAGTGAGGCAGGCTTAGGACCAGCTGGGATGCTAGGAGCCCACAATCCTGCAAAGGAGCTCAGCTGGGTCTCCCTGCCCTAAAGGAGGTTATTTCCATCTCCAGCACATTTCATCAAAAATCTGGGCCTTTACTTTACGGGGAACCCAAATGCCGGCTTATTGTCGGTCATTAGTGCAACTAGAGGATCTGGTGCCTCCCACCTGACCCTGCGATGCATTCTGTTGCTCAGCAACAGTTCCTATGTCTGACTTTGGGCACCTGGGTTCTGGCCCTCATAATCCTAAGTCACCAACGGGTGGCAAGGAAGGGAGTGGCCCTACACACCAAGGAAAGTTCCAGGACGTTCTTGATCCCACGGATGGGACGAATGGCGGAGGACCAGTGGAGTCTAGGACACAAGTGCCCCTCCCTCGCCATGTGGGGACTTGATTCCCAGTCTACTCAGACTCTCTCTTCCGCGCAAACAATCGCGGAGACCCCAGATCCTGTAGGGCGTCTTTGTCAGGCCGCAGCCCCATGGCTAGCCTCACTATGCCCGCCACCAGCCGACCCTAATGCGCACGCAGCTGCTTCTCCCCATCGTCCCCTGGCGTCCAGCTGCAGACCTCCTAGCCTGCCTGATGTGCGCTCTGCGCCCTCCCACCTTCCCTCCGAGCCCGGGGCTCCTGAGGCCTCGGCGTTTGTCCAGTCTGCAACCTTCTCTGGCACTGGGGGTGCGCGCCACGGAGAGACCGGACCCGAGGGTGCATGAGCAGAGGGAGACATCGGAGTCCCTTGTGGCTTCTGACCTGACCCAGGTACACCAGGCGGCCTCCGGGTCTCCGAATGCCGGCGAGTCGCGAGAGCAAAGGCAGAGGGAAACAGCTCCGAGGTTGGGGAGAGGACCCCAGAGGGACTGGGACAGAGGCAGGTGAGCCGGGCAGATACCCAGGATAGCTTAGGGATCCTGTGCGCCGCAGGCAGGTTACGAATGGCGAGACCTCAGGTCCGGGCTATGCAGAGACAAAACGGGAGAAATCGACAAACCTGTGCGGGACACGGCAGCGGCACTTCGCAACCTGGCAGCGCCCTCGAGCTCCAAAAGCAGCGCGCTCACTCTCTTGCCATAGGAGGTCGGCGCCCAGCCTCAGGCTAGGGGGAGGGAAAGGGTGAAGAAGATGAAGTGGGAGGGGCGTGGCGAGCGCCTCGGGTGGGGTGGGGAGGCGGGGTAAGGATGGGCGAGCTTCCGTGGGCAGGGCCTGAAAGGGAATTCCAGGGGGCAGTGGGGACTTTGGGAAGTAGGGTCGGGTTGTCTGGGTGGTACTCTGGTCCAGGCAACTTCATCTGCCCAGCTCCCTGTATGCCCCAAGTCACATATGTCTATCCGCATCCCTAATACTATAGTCAGTGACTTAGACCACGCCCCTGTCCCATCTTCTTTCCAGCTACTTTGGGCTGTGACTGAAAGCTGAAGGTTGAAAGGAGTCTCTTTGGCACCTGGAGAGTCTGAGAAGAATCTTTCTGAGAGAAGTCTGGCTGCCAAAGAGATGTCTGAGGTGAGGAGTGGGGAGGCAGCGGGAATCCTTAGGGCAGAGTGTGAGCATCTGAGGTTCTCTGAACCTGCATGACTGAGTGTGAAAGTCTGTACGTCCCACCAGGCCCTAGGCCTTGAGACGTCCCTCACTGAAGAGTTGCTGAGCTCATCTAGACACAGAGGCTGTCCCAGCAGCTTCCTGGCCCTGGTGCCTGCTCGCAGTTCTTTAACCTAAAGTCCTGCAGTCTCACCAAGACCAACTGAGTGAGATGACATACATCTAGATGACGTCAGGACCTGGCCAAAGGATGGGGAGGAGGGTCAGCCACACACTGCTTCCCCTCAAGTGGAGATGCTTCAGCTGATCAGGTAGGCAGTGCCTGGGCTTTCTCAGTTTTCCTGTGGTTCTACATTTTCTCCATGGATTTTGGATTAGGTTTGTAATAGAGAAAAACCAACTACATAGCAATTGCCCATGCTCCAGCTCCTCATAATGCTTCCCAGACAGACTTGGCCTCCATATTCAGGATGACTTTAACTTTCCCCTTAATCCTGGGCTCCATTTCATAAGTGACTGTCAGCTTCCCAAGGAGGTAGTACAGATCCTGCCTTAAAGACACCTCCGCTCTTTTACAGACTGAAGGGCTCATGGTGGCTGTTAGCCATTCGGGACACCGGATGTGTGTGTGGGGAGTGGTAAGGAGGTGTCTTTGTTAGAAATGGGCATGGCCATGAGTGGAGCACCAGATATTCTGAGGTGGCATGTGACTGTGTGAGATGAAAAGACAGGCCAGGGCCCAGTGGAATGTCCAGTGCCCTCGGGCTGGGGAAGTAATCTGGACACCCATCTGCAGGCCTTCAGAACCCTCTCTGCATTTAGGAAAAGAGACCATTTCTGAGCATTCCCACTGAGGCGGACACACCTGGGGGCAAAACCAGCACCCACCCACCTGTTCATGGTGTAGCAGAGAGGTAATAAACAGAGGTAAATGAACAAAAACTTAATGGAGAAAGTCTAGGGACTGGAGAGGTGGCTCAGAGTTAAGATCATTGGCTGCAAGATGAAGATTCTGTTCCCAGCCACCACATGGTAGCTCACTTGGGTACAACACTTATACATATATATAAAATAATAATAAAAAAATAAGGCATCTTTAGATTGTGCTAAAGACAAGCAGAAGGCCTGGGCCCACCTCTCCACAGTACAATGTGAACACCACAAGGAAGAGACTTAGACAGAAACCAGCAGGTGTGAAGGTTCCCCAGGGCAAAGAGAAGCTCTGTAGCTGAGCTAGTAAGCTACACACAGGTGGCGGCTTCTTGTTCTGTGTCACAATTCAGCTCTCCTCCATTGTAGCCATTGTCCCCATTCACACCTCCTCCCACCCTGCAGCCTGTCACCAGCCCACACTGCTTAGTGTAACCATGTCCAAGATGGGGAGGTGGACAGCCAGCCAGTAGGGCTTGACCAAAGACCAACAGGGGCCTCAAGAGGCTGCTTCCTGGTCACTGCTCACCTGTAAAATGGGAGTGCTCGCTGCTCACCTGACCTGGGATCCTTCAACTGGGTTAACAGAGACAGTCAGAGAGCCTGATCTCTGACTCTCTCAGAGATCTCCAACATAACCCCCCTTGGGCTGATCTCCATTTGGCCACACCTCATACTCTATCATTAGCAGAGTGTGCCCAGGATGCAGAGGGATCTATGTTCCTAGCTCACTGGTCTCTGAGCTAGCAAAGATGGAAACTCACAAACACATCCGCCATGACCTTGCTTGGCCACACTGAGATTGGTTCCTTCTCTGAGCATTTTTTTTTTTTTTTTAATTGTGGGACACTGGGTAAGGGGTGATAGGAGCTGGCTTCTGACTGCCATCTGAACCAGAGGTACTGCTGACTGAGCACAGGGTTGCCTTTGGCCTTGGAGCCACCTTTGGGGTGACACTAGGGGAAGCACAGGCTGGGCCAGCATGAACCTCATTCTCAGAGTCTCATATGAGGACTAGCTCTGTAGGCTGGCCACTGAGGGATGGGTGAGCAGGCCTCACTCCTCACCTTACAGAATTCAGGTTAGCCCCTCTCTCGGGTCTTCACTAGAACAGGCCACTTCCCACAGGTGTATCTCTGTCATACTGGCCCAGGGGCAAACTCTGCCCTGTCTTGGTGGCCCTAGGTTCACAAGAGACAAGCAAGCCCCTTCTTACCAGACAAAGACAGGTTGCTGGATACCTCAGGGAAGGCTGTCTACACGAGGCCTTAATGGGAGGGCCCAAGCCAGGAAGCAATAGTTGTCCAGAGGGACAGCTGAAAGGGTGGGTTCTGGTTCCTGGGTTCCGGGTCCCCAGTGTGTCTCCAGAAAGGAATGTGGTGTCAAAACATGGTCAGTAAAGGGATGTAGCCTGAGGGTTTAGATTGTTTTAAGTTCTGAGTGTATGCCATACACACAGAGGTTGGTGCCTCTCGGTCCCACTAATCCCTGGATCTTTTCTGAGTGAATGTCTTTGTCCCTTTGGCTGCCTGGCCTTGGCCAGCACTCTAGAGAGCTTCCTGTGCGGGTATTAGTAATTGCCACCTTCCATTCCACAGGCCAGGCCAGGCATGTAAAGCAGGCAGGCAGCAGGGGCCCCATGAGCAAGATCGGAGAACAATCTACACTTCTTGGTGATGGTGAGGACTCTAGCACACACTGCTTGGCTCTCTGCCCTAAGTACCCAGGAAAGAGACGGGATATTCAGGGTCTTTAGGCACCATGAGAATTCCCTGTGCCCAGGAATACCAGTGACAAGTTTTTACAGTGTACACAAGCATTACCCCACAACAAGCCAGTCAACGGAACACTTTGGACTGACTACAGTTCTCAGGCACTGGGCAGCTCCATGATTCCTGGGCTTCCAGGATGCAGACACAAAAACAGTCTGGCTGAAAGGGGATGTCTCAAAGGTCCCACCACCCACTCCCCATGTCTTGTGGAGAAACTTCTGTCCACCTTCCCAGGCTGGGTTCTGGGGAGTAGAGGCTGGACCAGGGCTCCTTCTGCATGTGCTTGGCTCATTAGTATTTCTCTCCTCTGAAGACACTTGGTTTCCACTGCTATACTATACTCTCGGGAAAGTGGATTCTCCAAGTATTAGCATCTGCTCCCTTCGCTCCCAGTCTCCCTGCCTTGGTTCCAATGCCCTAAACACCTTTAAGCCCTGTCAGATCAGAACTCTGCTGTGTTTCCACTTCCCCAGCAAGGCTCTGGGATTCTGCTGACAGTTGCTGATAACCCTGAAAATGGCATAGCCCTTGTTCAAGAAGGATGCTGGGAATTCCTAAGCCCTCCTGGAGTCCATGATAACAGATAGGTGGCCTGGTTGCTGGAGGCCTGCTTTTGCCTTATTGGTGACCTTTGCTCTGAGCAGGAACACCTTACCTCAGGCCATTCTGCCAAGGAGGATTAAATAAGGTGAGGCCCGCTTGGGGACACTGCAGAGAGGTCCAGCCCAGGGGGAGGATTAGCAGCTGCCTGGAACCATGGCAACGGGACAGCAGCCTCATGGTCTCCCCAGAGATGGTCTTGTGCACTGTTTGTGGGAACCTCTACCCCATTTTAGACCCACACCTATGACACCTTGCCAGAGGTGCTCAGTGGCCTCCAGGTACAAAGCCCTGTCCCTCAACCCCTGTCTAGAAGAGGCCTGGATGTCATGAGGCTCTGTGGTTAAGAGTAATGGAGGGCCTTCTCCAGCCAGACACCCTCTGTTTCTTTAGCGACCTCTGACTGGCAAGCCCAACTCTACCCTGTGTCTAATGCAATCAACATCCCTTTCAAGTGATCCCTTACTAACATCAGTGGGCCTTCCTTTGGGAAGACCCCAGTGACCTCATCCTGTCCTGGCTTCTCTGCTTATGTCTGGGGGTCTAGTACACAACAGTAGCCCAATAAACACTGGCCAGCCCACTTCCTGGCCTCTGCTGCTGGAGCGGGTAGTGGGGCCCATGTAGGGGGAGAAGATCTGCTTCCTGTGGGGCCAGCACAGTGGGTTGCCATCCACTCAGCCTCCAGGACATTGCCTGCCAGGCTCCCAGCAGGAGCTCATGGTCACACGGATGCAGTGGTGAACTGTCTCAGCAGGGCCGTGAGAATGTCTCAATAAGAGAATGTCGATGTGTCACCAAGTGTGGAGGGTATCATATAGCCTGCAGATTCTAACTGGGGACTGATCATAGATGGTGTCTGTGAAGGCATACGAGTGAGGTCTCGACAGTTGAATCAGCGTGTGATGCTCACTCAGGGACTAGACAGACAAGGTCCCTGGACTGTTCTGAGCCCTGCTCCTGGGAATCCATAGCCAGGAAGGGACAGCTAATCCTCTCCTGGCTGGGGGCACAGGCTCCAATAGGTGCTCCTTCCCTCTATTAAAATTGGATGCCTTAAAATGCAGTCTTTGGCTGAAGGACCTGTAAAGGGGAAACTGGAGGGTAGAAGTCTTCACCAGGTGACATTGGTGTGACCCCTGAGCAGGGTATGAGGCAACAGTGAGCCACCCCAGGCTCACTGACAGCCGCTGCCCAATGCAGGGCCTGGGTTGGCCCTTGTAGTCTGGCAGGCATCCAGACCCACTTAGGATCATCTGTCCACCTATAGTCAGGAAATTGTCCATCAGTGCCTGGCTTTGGCAGCCAATTTCCGACCCAGACCACAAACTGTATATCTGCACATCATTCAGAGCTCAGTGGTATACCAAGAGCTAAAGGAGAAATTGAGAATGTTCTGTTACAAGGGTGATCTTGGTGCAGACGGTATGCCACAGGAAGCCCCCCCTTTTCTCTGTCTCTCTCCTGCCACCCAGGAAAATGGGATCCACTTTTCACAAGATAGCTTTTTCCAGGGCATCGGGGCCTTGGACGCCACCCCTAAACAAGCATATAGCCAGGGTCCTAGTTGAGGCTCCCTCCAAGAACTGCTGCCTTCTCTAGTGAGAAGGAATCAAGACCCACTGGTGTAGGCTATGGCCAAAGGGATTGTCAGTAGCTACCCAAAGTAAGTAGGAGGTGCTGGCTCACTTCTGCAGGCCCATGTTTCCTCAGACTATGGTCTTCCTTTGTAGATCTTGGGGGATGAGCTCAGATGTTCTTAGGGCTGGGCCAAGTCCTCCATGGCTTTTAGCTTCTCAGGCAGAGGCAGAGCTGTGTCCTCTAGGACAGAGGAGACATTCTTTGCTTCCTTTCTTTCTTACAGCAGAGCCCCTCAAAGCCTTGCATTTCATGTTCAAGGCGCATTTAGATGTTGGCTCAAAGCTTGTTTAACTCACTAATTTATGAGTCCCGGCCAGATCAAATAAGCATGTTTCCCTTGATTTGTTCTCACCAATCAACTATAAAATCAATTTTTAAAAGTCCGTTTCATTGACCGGATGCAAGCAGAGTGCTGTCTTTTCTAATACATTGCAATCTAGCAATTCATCAATTTATTTAATTTCATTTCAATCTGAAAGTCTAATAGCATTGGGGACAGAATTCCTCATCAGGGAACAAGTCATCAAGTTGTCACAGAACACAGTGCTGGCTTTTTGGCTTCATGACCTGCAGGGGCAGCAGTCCATAGGAAAGCAGAAGCAAGGGATTCCGCCGAGATGCCCGCCCCACCCACGCCAGGAACAGCTGCTCCAAGTTTCCAAACACCTGACCAGTTTTCTTTGTTGCAAGAGGTTTTCTTTCCGTTAACGTTTTTAAAAGTTAGAACACAAACTAGTGGGTTTAATTGTCACATTTTATTTTATTTTATTTTCCCATTACATGCATGTCTGTGCATCACTTGTATACCTGGTACCCTCAGACTCTCCTCTACTTTCTTTTTAAAGATTCATTCTACTTTTTAAATTATGTGTGTGGGGGTAGGGTGGGGGGAGTAGAGGTTGTGTATGTGAGTCCAGTGCTAGAAGAAGGCACTGCATCCCCTGGACCTGGTGTCATAGGTTGAGAGTCGGCTAACATGGGTACTAGGAGCTGAATTCTGGTCCTCTTTGAGAATAAAAGCAATAGGGGATACAGGCTCCTAATTGCTGAGTCATCTCTCTATCTAGCCCTTTCTCTCTCTCTCTCTCTCTCTCTCTCTCTCTCTCTCTCTCTCTCTCTCTCTCACACACACACACACACACACACACACACACACACTGAATCTTTGGTTTGTTTTATGTAACATAATAGTCTTCAGTTCCACCCATTTTCTACAAATGTCACACAGCACCACTCTCTTTGTGGCCAAATAAATTGCATGTGTATGTGAACTGCGTGTTCTTCATCTGTTTATCTCTTGATGGACATCTAGGTTGGCTTTATCTCCTGAGTGCTGTGGACACACAGTTCACGGTGAGTCAGCTGACATGGTTTTGCGGGTATGTGTCTCTTGGCTACTCTGATTTTTACCACTTTATAGGTAGGACATATACATATTCTAACATGATTACCTGCAGAAACTGTTTCCTAACATGGTCATGCTGGCAGGTTCTAGGAGTTCAGACTTTGGCTTATCTTTGGGAGTGGGATACAATTCAATCTACATACAGGCCTCCAAGTCCTTGGAAGTTCCAGTCACCCCTGGTCTTGGTGGCCATTGGCCGACTCCGTTCACCAGATGTCCCTCCCTAGGCTTCTGTTCAAGTTCCACATATCTAGTCTATGCCATGGCCCTAAGGTGAGGTGGGACCAGACAGTTAGCTGCTTCTGGTAGAGACAGATTCTGAGGAGGTACAATTTTTACCCTACCTGTGGGTTTCTGGGCTCCTTGGTGTGGGGGCCCCCAAGAGGAGTACTCTTAAGACTTTCTATTATTCATTTGGCTCAAACCAAACCTTGGGTTTGAACATGCCTGATGGCTGTTGCTGCCTCCAGCCTATCCTGGGCTGTGTCCCGTGTGGGCACCTGGGCAGTGCTCTCAGTTCTGGAAGCAATTCATTTGCATATTTGAGCCGCATGGCTGAACAGGATAAGAATCATGGGGGTTAGTTTAAGAGCAAGAGCTAGCTAGCAATATGCTGATCAGCCTAAAATTAATATAAGCCTTTGTGTGGTTATTTGGTGCATAGCGGCAGTGGGGCTGAGAGTGGGTCTGAATCTCGGAGCTAGGCCTGAAAGTCCGGGCCAGAAATCTCATACAACAAATGGTGCCCAACGTGGGTAAAATACACCCACATAAAGCCTTAGAAAGCTTAAAAAACGTCTAGAGCACAGAATCAGAGCCAAAAACAGCTTCCGAGTTGTGTCTCTCACATATACTGGGATACAGAGACACCCTGGTGAGGCGTGTGAATTTGAACTAAAAAATGGCAGGTTTTTGGAGTACAGCTTAACATAGCCAGTTGCTGAAGTCTCACAGGAGCCTAGATTTAAGCAACAAGTTGTAAATGGTGTGTTTACGCATTGTTTATGTAGACAGAAAAGAAACAGAGTCAAGGACTGATTCTTAGTAACAGCAGCATTTTCTTGGGCCAGCTCTGTTTGCTGGAGGCAAGCAGAGAGGCACAGCTTTTTAAGAAAGGCTTCCTGATTCAGCCTTAGAGGCAAAAACACTTGTGAGTCTTTTAAGAGGCCCTGCTGCCAAATGAAGTTCATGAGCAGCAGATGGCTGTGCTTTACTTGGTGATTATATGAACCCTAATATTCCCCAGGGTGGTAATTGTGGGCCCTACCAGTACCTAGGCAAAAAAGCTAAATTCTATGAAGCTGGCCTAGGAGCTGGGTGGAGCCACCCATCCATCCCACCAACCTTTAACCTTAGCCACACCTTGGCAGGTTAAAGGTATGGACAGAAACAAAATAAAACAAGAAATAAGAGGTATACAGTAAAGACAGATTTTAAAAAATACTCCAAATGGTTTAGAGTGCGTTTAAAAGTATACATAGGCTTGAGAGAGAAAATAAAAAGGGAAAAAGGTAGAGAAAGTCCTTAAAAATAGTAATAGGCCACGTAAAGATGGAAAATACAAAGAGTGTCTGGATACTGTATGTTATTGTCTTGTCTTTAAGCTTTTTTAACTGAAAATGAAGTGGTAAAAGCTGCTAAAAGCCATTTGATTATAAATGCTGTTGGATTAACCCAAAGTATATATTTTGTAAATGAGTTGATTTTAAAATTGAAATCAAAAGATATGCTACTTTGGAGAAGAGGTTTTCTTTTTATTTCCACAGAAAATGAGAGGCTATGGATTTATTTCTGATTAAAGAAAATAAGGTTTGATCAGGGAAAACCCCCTGAAGAGTCTCCAATGAAAACGGATGGCCCAGATGATTCAGCATTTCAGAGCACCTCTGTTGAAGTTTCCTCTGAGCTCTGCCTCCAAAACAACTTCAAGGAGACTGGCTGAGGTGACCCAGCCTTATAGACTGTTCCACTAAAGATTTGTCCAAATCCTAAATTTTTCTTTGGGTCCCCATGGGATTGTTAGCCCCCCCATTCAGCAGGAAGTAGCCTAGAGAACTATGCCCACATTCCCAAAAAATGAATTATGGATGTTTGTTTTTGTTTACAGTGTTGGTTATAAGTTGTTATATATAATGGAAAAAAAGAATATTAGATCTGGGGTTCTTCTTGTTTTAAAAAGAAAAAAGGAAGAGATGTAGTTAAATTATGTTGTTACATTGTAAATAATTGTCCTACTAGTTTAATAAAAATACTGATTGGCCAAAGGCAGACAGAAAGTATGGGTGGTGCTACCAGACTAAGAAAACTCTGGGAACAGAAAGAACAGAGCAGAGATGCCACAGAGAAGCCAGAGAAGCCAGCGGATGTAGAGGACAACTATGCTGCTTTGAGAAAAGGTACTGAGCCGCATGGCCGAACAAGAGAAGAATCATGGGTTAGTTTAAGAGCAAGAGCTAGTAGCTAGCAATATGCCAGAGCCATAGGCCGATCAGTGTAAAATTAATATAAGCCTTTGTGTGATTATTTAGTGCTAAGTGGCAATGGGGCTGTGAGTGGGTCTGAATCACAGGTCCAGGCCAGAAACTAAATACAACACATATTAACTTAGCAAATGTCAAAGTGGTGTCTGGAGATGTTTGGAGCTCACATCTTGTCTAATTCTATGTCCATTTAACAGAATAGTAGCAGTAGGCTCTTCTCTGGGGCCTATGTAGGCACAGATTCTTGGCCCTAGTAACAGTACCCGGTATGGATTTCATCTTGAGGAGGGGGACTTGAATCTGGTCAGGAAGTGTTTGGTTATATCCTAGCATCCATTGCATAAGCAGGCATAAAACTCACAGGGTTCATAGCTGGGTAAGGCTGATGGTCACTTTTCTCCTCTGTAGAATGCATTACACCTTGTAGTGCCGTGAAAGCTGACTAGTAGGGGTGGAACGTCCAGACAGAAAGCAGCTTGGCTTCCCCATGCTCTTTGACTCAGGTGTGCGGCATCTTAAGCAACAGGATCTCACCACCAAATTCTAGAGGGTAACCAAGAATAGTGGCCTATAATGTTTGGAGGGGTCTATGGAACCGCATGGGCCAACAGCTCTGAAAGAGGTAACCAGTTCCTCATACTAGGCTTTTTATTGGCTCTTCTGACATGTCTAGAGAGGACATCAACCCCTTCTATAGAGTAACTCCATTTAAACTCTTTATCTGTGTAC
Organism: Phyllotis vaccarum; assembly: GCA_033318265.1. Taxonomy (NCBI): domain Eukaryota; kingdom Metazoa; phylum Chordata; class Mammalia; order Rodentia; family Cricetidae; genus Phyllotis; species Phyllotis vaccarum. Next base: position 65,607,944 of record JARWLC010000016.1, on the reverse strand, counting down.
GTGTATATGTTTTAGGAAGCGTCTACAGGGGTATTTTCTGTATGACTTTTAAAAAGACTAATCTGCCCTCCCATCCCTCAACTCATTCAATCTCCCTGCTCTATTATGCCCTGCTCTCTCTATATCACACATTCTACCTTCTCTGCCTTGAAAGTTACCTTCTTCCCCATGGCCCCTTGACTTCTATAAGTATTCAAATGGATCATATCTAAGGATCAAAAGCTACCATCCACATGCAAGAGACAATGTGACGTTTGTGTTTCTGAGTCTCAGTTACATTTCTCAGGATGATTGTTCTAGCTCCATCCTTTTGCCTGTGGGTTTCATAATTTCATTTTTCTTAACCACTGAAGAATATCCCGTTGTGTAAATGTACCTCACTTCCTTATCTATCCATCATGGACATCCAGTTATTTCCTGGCCATTGTGACCAGAGCAGCAATGAAGATGGATGAGTGTCTCCGTAGTAGGATGCCCTTTGGGTAGATGCCCAAGAGTGGTATAGTGGTAACATGCGGTACATCTATTTTCAGCTTTTGGGGGGACCCTGATTTCCATAGTGGCTTACTCCCACCATCAGTAAATAACTGTTCCCCTTTATACACATCTAGGACAGCTTTTGTTGCTTTTTTTTTTTTTCAAGACAGGGTTTCACTGTGTAGCCCTGGCTATCCTGGAACTCACTCTGTAGACCAGGTTGGCCTTGAACTCACAGAGAGCCGCCTGCCTCAGCCTCCTGAATGATGAGATTAAAGGCATGCACCACCACCCAGCCCTTTTTTCTTCTTTTTTTTTTTAAAAAACCTCTTAGCTGTCATATTACATCCCTTTCCCAAAGGCTCGGGGATCGTAGAGGAATATGGGGCTGGAATATTGTAAGAACCAGAAGAGTTGGATGATACAAAATCTGCTTTGGGAACACAACAGGGCAGCAGCAACATAAACTCACAGGGGCTGTGAAAGCATACCCAAGACCCACGCAAGCTCAAGCCAGGGTTAATCTCAGCATGGAGGGGGAGGGGCATGCAGCCCCATTCCTTGCTGAGGAGCCATTAGCCTCCGAGATTCTAGGGCAGGGAAAGCGATTTTCTTTAAAGGTGTGAGCCTTTGTAGGTCAACCATGCTCCAGGAGATGGCCACATACCCAAGAGCACTGGGCTGCACAAATTGAACTTGATGGAGAGGGAGGGGGAGGGAGAGAGGGAGGGAGGGAGGGAGGGAGAGAGGGAGGGAGGGAGAGAATGAATTTGGGTGATGGGGTGGATCTGAGAGGAGTTGAGGACATCAAAATACACGATGAAATTCTCAAATAATAAAATATCTTTAAAAAAGAGTTAACATATAAAGTTGAGGAGATGGTTCATCAGGTAAAAGGTACACCGGAAGCAGAAATGGAGGGTACTCAGAGCAAGCTGGCTGACTAGGCTCAGGTGGGAGCTGGAAGAGGCCAACTAGGGCATCAGGCTGGGGCTCCTCCTAAGCCGTCGCACCAAGAACATGTGCTAACAAGGACCTTCCTCTCCTGTTTCCCATGCAACATCAGTGGGACTCTGCTTGTCAGAAGGCCTGGAGTCCAGCCAGCCTAGCCTGGGCAGTGAGCCGCAGCCATCAGCCAAAAGTATGAGTCAGGTGTGATCCTTAAAGCCAGAAGCCAGGACTGGATTTTGAAGTCTGATCCCAACATCTCAGGCCTATGCAGGGTTGCAGAATCAAGTAACATTGATGAAAACTAGAACAGGATTTGTGACAAGCTCTACATCGAACCCTTGGCAGACCTTCCCACTTCAGCTCCTGTGAGGGAGGGGTGATGTCTCAGGTGACTGGATATGGTAGGTGTGTTCCAAACCTTCAACCGCATAGCTAAGACCATCGGTTCAAGTCCTGTTGGGGATGCTCGGGCCTGGCTCATCCACTGCCGTTTTTGAGTCAGGGGCCCTGATAAAGCTCTGCTGGAAACTGTGGGGACATGTAGGTCCTGGTTTCAGGACAGAAAAGCTAACAGAATCACACCATAAATATGCCAATAGAAGTGCCCCAGAACAGGACTCCACAGAAGGGTCCCTAATGAGCTCACAGAGAGTGAGGTGGCTGCAGACATAGGGGTGTGCCAGCCAGAGCAGTAAGAACAGAAGACTCAGAGCAGAGTAAGATGATTACAGAGATAATATTAATAGAATGCAGTGTGGTCACACTCAAAAGTCCAACGGATGAAAAAAATCACAAAAACAAACCCAAACAAAAAACATCAAGGGAAACCTTTATGACAAGCAGCATCATAGCATGATCTAAATAGCTCGTAGACGCAGCCAGACAATAAAGGTGTTGGCCAATAGGTCATTTGGCAGATGGTACAGGACACAGCTGGAGAGACACTGGAGCTGAGCTACTAGAGTGAGTGTTCCTGCTGGTGACATTTGCTAGGCAGGGCCCGAGTGACAATGACGAGTGAAGAATTAGGCCGAGTGTTGGTGGTGCCTGGTGCCCTGGCTCCAGCTGCCAAACTCTCCTGCCCTGTGAAATGGCTCCTGAGGCCCCTTCTGTAGATGCAGGTGTGAGGCCCCAGTGGGGACCCCTGAGGCAATAGAAGGAAAGAATGGACAATAAAGGACTTCAGGTAGGTGGGGTTGAGGGGAGAGCACACTTCCCCCCTCTTAGGGCTGAACCTTGATCTTAGCCTCGTCTAAACCAAGCAGGTAAAGAGGAAATACATGTTTGAAGGCCCGTGAGCTCTGAGGCCTGTGAACAGGTTCTCACTGCAACCCATGTCAAGTTGACATTGTGATAATCATCTGAGAAGACAAATTATAATATCAAGCCAGGACAAATTGCAGGCTTGGGAGAGGGAGGTTATGAGCTATCTGTCAGTCCCTGTCTCCCAGTGACTGATTCTGCTCACCTTTCCCAGACACCCCCCTCCCCAGCATTCTCCTCCCCCAAGACAGTGTCTCATGTAGTTCAGGCTGGCTTTGAACTCACTATGTAGCTAACCACGGCCTTCTGACCCTCCTGCTTTCACCTAGTGAGTATGGAGGGTACAGGCATGTACCTCTACACCCAGTTTATTCAAGGCCCATCTCCCTTCAGGTCTCTTTTCTAGAACTCCGATTTGTCCTGTACTCCAGACAGGGTCAGAGCTGTTACTGTCCTATCACTGAGCTCTTTTTAGACCTCACCTGGGTAGCTAAACCAGTGGTCTGGGAGGAGAGAGGGTGGAAGAGAGGGTCTCAGCCAGGACTCCAGGACCACCCTTCTCAACCTTCTCCACCTTCATTTAGAGAAATTGGCTCATCACACACACACACACACACACACACACACACACACACACACACACACACACACACACACACACACACACACACACACACACCCCACTTACACAGCAGGGCTTCCCACTGTACCACTCAGCTGTATCTGTCTTTGCATGGCCAAGAGGGATGGCAATAAAGGGTCAAGGCCCAGCCCCTGACTGGCCCATAGGGTTCTAACGCAGACGCCTTCACAAGTTGGCCTCTGGTGCCATCTTGTGGCCATAATGGTCACTACATGCAGTTGCACTCAGGGCCTGTTGGTAGACGACTTAAGGGTCTGGACTGGCTGAGCCAAATGTCTCCTATTTGAGGTCCTTCCTGAACTAGTTCAAGGGCACTGGCTTCCAGGCCAGTGACCCATACCCATAGGGTCATATGGAATGGCTTTCCAGAATCTCGTACTGTGCAGTGTTGTCTAGATACCCAGCACCTCCCTGCCTTTAGCCTTGATAGGCTCAGTAACACACCATCATGTTCCTTCAGAAGGCCTCCCAGGAGCAATTGCCATAGGGCCTAGTCAGACATCTTCAGTGTGACCCGAGAAGCCCCACAGCCCTCCCAGGCAGGCCTGCACCTAAAACCAGCATCTTCGGCCTTGGCTCCTCTGTGCTCAGGAGGGAGCGTGTGGGCCCAGTGGCTGTCACAGCTCCTCTGTTCTCTCCTTGGGGACCCACCCCAGTGGTACCTCCTCAGCTTGGCTTTGGGGGAAAGGCTAGCCCTTGCAGCTTTTCCAGGCTTAGCTTCACAAGCACCCTCGCTTCCTGAAACTGCCTGGGGAGTCTGTCTCTACTCCTTCAATCTCAGCCAGTCTCAGCAGCGTCCTTTCTCAGTGTCCTTCTGCTCCGACACTGCAAGGCCACAGACCCACCTCAGCCCTAGCTCTCACTAGCCTTGCTATTTCTGGCATAGTAGGGCAACCTGGAACGTGGAGAGGACATGCCTGACTCGGGGTATAACGGTCAGTCCCCAGAGAAAGCCTGGCCAAAGCCCATGTGTGTGAGATCACCCCTTTGGCTCTCCTGCTCTGCTGTTCTCATAGAGCTGAGCCTGGTGTTTCAGACCATGTATATCTGGCTAGGCTCCCTCGGTGGACTTCATAGGCTTACCAGACCTGCATCTGGGGTTTTAGTTCAGGCAGCTTTTTCCTTGCTCCTACACTGCCTAAGCACCCCTAAATTTAAACCTCCTACCCAGCAAGGGGATATTTAGAGTCAACTTTAACATCTCCATGCAACTCTTACCCTCAGACTGTTGCTTCCCAAGGCCCAGAGTCCATCTGCTCATTGTGATCTGCCAGAACAGGCCAACATCAGCCAGTAGGGGGCACTCACATCGTTCATGGTAGCTCATTGTACTACAGCAGCGTGCAATTATCTCACCAGTCCCCAAGATGAGAGGCAGGGTCCTCACCATGCTGCCTACTGCCTTATATTTAGTTTTCCATGTCCCCACCTGCAGGTTTAGTCCCAGGTCCCCGAGGAGGCCTTGGCCTTGTGGACCAGCTGCTACAGTGTCCATTTGAGTGTCTGAGCCGTGCAGGGCAGGGGACAAGGTTCTCCTGCCGCTCTGTACTCTATCCTCTCTCGTCTGGCTCTGCTGCCCCCAGGCAAGTGGCCAGACCAGCAAACCCAGCCCCCCAGCAGCTGGCTGGCCACCCTCCAGGCAGCCCATGGACTCTGCTAGTCAGGCTGACCACACCTGCCATAGCAGATGGCTCGAAATCCCCCCAAATCCTGGCAAACCAACCACTTGGTCCTTCATAGCCAGGCCAGTGTGTCCTTGGCTCAAGAGTTGGGTCTGTCCTTTGCTGAACTGGCTGTCAGGGACCACAGCCAGGTGGGCAAGTGGGTAGCACCCAAGATCCTGGGATGTGAGGGGCTGCCTGCTCCAACCCCATATGGGGCTGGGCGGAGGACTGCAATGGTATCAAATAGCATCAGGAAAAGCCTGGGTCATCTACTCCTAAATTTCCATTCCAGGCTCTTGGGACCCTATATGAAGTGTGACTTGGGGCATGCTTTCAGTGGCTGGAAAGGTGGGGCTTTCTTAGTGGAAGCTACTTGGCCAGAACCAAGCACCCAGACTGCTGAGTTTGCTGTTACATACTTCTGCTCCTACTGGCCTGGGTCTGGCCCTGCTTCTTGCTTCGCTAGCTGCCAGGCTAGCAGAGCCAGAAGACAAGAAGGTGATGTCCACTCCCCTCCAAAGGCCACAGTAGGGTGAGACTCTAGCTTCCTTTCCACACCTCAGAATGCAGGAAGCAAGACTGCATGGTAGTATCGTTACCAGGCTGATATTCTTTCATTTCAAAAATGTACTGAGTGCCTACTGTATGCTAGTGTATCTTTGTCTCTGGGGTGGACCCACCAAGGGATCTAGGGATAATAGCATGGGGCACACAGGGTACCTCTGAATTTTCACCCACCGTGAAGTCTACTTCTTCTCAGTTCCTCACACACCTGCTGGGCAATAGGCATCGCTCCATTGGGACAATAGCAGCTGCCATTATAGTCTGCTAGACGAGGGCTTCCCAAGGAGCTGCTGTGCCATGGCCCTGAGCAGAGAGCTTCAGGGAATAGCTGGAGTGTCATCACATAGGAAGCAGCCCCAAGGGGTTCCCTGGACCACATTGGGTATAGAACTAGGGAACCAGGAGTAGGGAGGGTGGGTCTAGGGGAGAATTAGTCTCTCTGTTCTTCCCTACTCACCTCCCCCAGCATCTGCAGCCGCTGTAACCGATCCCCTGTGGGGGCTGCCTGGGCTCTGGGCTCTCCTGGCTCCCAAGCCTCCGGCCCAGCTGTTGCCGCGGAGGCCTTGTCTGTCCTCGGGGCCAACAGCTGCAGGCCCGGAAGAGCTCCCCCTCATCCCACCCCAGAGCAGGTGTGGCCCCCTTCCCCATCCCAGCCAGCCAAAGAGGGATCCCAGGGGTGCAGAGCTATGAACATCATCCTCTTAGCTCTAGGGGTTCTGGGCTTAGGGCCTCAGGCGTGAGGGCTGCATGGTATCGGCTGTGGCCTCCAGGATGAGTATCAGCAAACAGTCAAAGGCTCACATGGCTGCAGCGTGTGGCTAGATACAGGAGGATGCTCCTTTTAGCTGCTTCCCTCATGTCCAGATCCAGTGGGGGCCCTGTCCTAACGCAACTCTCCCCACCAAGGTTATGGTTCTCGCTGGTCCTCCAGCCTGTGGCTCCACTCCACATACCCAGCTATGGCCAGGTGAAGTACCAGTCACACCATCTCTGAACATTTGTCATCTGAAAGCCGCTAGCCTTAATCTTTTCCTCAGGCTGTTCCCAGCAACCCACTCTGTGATGGCTAGACCCCGTGTCCCGTCTGGGTTGGCCTTAGCCCACATGGTTCCCCACTTCCCTGGTCTAAGGCGCCAAATTGGGACTTATCCTGGGTCCCCCTCTCACCTCTATGCCCAGCTCTGAGCAACGATATCCCCTGGCCTCCCTTGTCCTGGCTTCTTCTCCCTCTGACTTCCCCCCTTTCCTTCTCCTGGTCTTCCCCTCCCCTTTTTCCCTCCCCCCCTCCTGGCCTCCCTATCCTTCTGCTGCCCCCCACCCCCAACTCTCCAACTTGCCTGACTCAGCTCCATTTTCCTGTCCGACGTCTGAACCCTTTCCCTGTTCGTGGCAAGCTCCACCATCATTGCCTAGCCTTACTGCTCTAAAGATGGAGACAGCTCCCTTGCTGGACTCAGGATCCCCAGTGGGAGTGCAGGGACCCAAAAGAGTTATGAATGGAGACCCCTGTACAGAGAAGCTGGGGATCCTGGCATGCTGCCCTCCTACTACTAATACCAGCACTGGGATAAAGTATCCCCCAAATGCATTTCTGTTTGAAATCTTGACTTGGAAATAGGATTTTGCAGGTGTATCAAGATGATCAGGTGGCTCCATATTCAGTGACAAGCTTCCTGAGGCCAACAGAGAGACAGGAGCAGCAGAGCCATAGGTCATACACCAAGAGGTGAGGGCACTCCCCTGCAGCCTGGCAGAGAGAAGTACTGTTGAAGCCTGGACTTGGGTGAGTGCCCTCCAGACCTGGGAGGGGCATGCTCCTATCGTGCTGCCCAGGCAAGGCAGCCCCAGGTCCCTTGCACAGGCTGTGTTGCTGCTTCAGGGCAAGGCAGAAAGCCAGGACAGCTGTGTCCTTATTGGTCTCGGAACCTGGCAAACCTATTTCAGATATTCTGCTAACCCCCTCTCCATAGTGGCTTATGGCTTCAGCATCTTCTCTATACCCTTTCCTCTGGGAATGGCTTCTGGTGGCTGTCTCGACCACCAAGACTCTGCCCAATCAGGAGCCTCTACTGTTCTTGAGCCAGGGAAGTCAGGGACCAGAGAGGGGGATGGGTCTTGGCTGTATCATGCTTCTTTGCCGTGTGCAAAAGTCTGACAGACGTGGCCTTAGCCAAGCCCCACACTAAGGACCAAGGGCTCATCTGTGGCACCTTGGGGGACTTGGAGGCAGAGCAGAGTTGGGTCAGGGTACCAGTTCGCAGAAGCAGATGAAGGATGGGGGTCAGGAGTGCTAAGGAAGAGGGAAAATATCTCTGAACTGACAGATGTGTGAGTTCGTGTTCCCGCATGTGGGTGTCCAAATGAAGGAGTGGGTTTATGGATGCATGTGTGTCACGTTTCTCAGGCTAGAGCCTTGAAGGTCATGATGTCCAGAGGTTGTGACTATGCAGGGCTTGGTGAATGATGTCTGTCTCAGATGTGTTCGTGAGTGTATGATTTGACTGGGTAAGTGGGATAAGACCTATATAACCTAAGAGTCCACTCAACCCCAGCCACAGTGGAGCTCTGGGACACCTCCAGGTGAGTTGCCCATGGCCTAGTCCCCAAGACTTTGGGACTCCTTGGGTATGACCTCCAAGGAAGAGGAAGAGCCAGGTGAGTGGCCCACATTTGTAACACCTGGAGGACCGAGGCAGGAGGATTAAGGACTTCAGGTCAGTCTGAATTACATAGTCTCAAAAAGAAGAAAGGGGAGCAGGAAGAATAAGGGGGGGTGAGAAGTCACCCAGCTCCCCCAGTTGGTCCTGTCCTGAGCCACATGATGAAGACCTGAGCCAGACGCAGTCCCCAGGACACCATGGCCCTGCTCACCCAAAGCAGAGTCTCATATCTGTCACTGTCTTCTCCTTCCAGGTAACTTCAGTCCCAGATCCATGAGTACCCTCCATCCAGGGACAGACATACCTTGCTAAATTCCTTCTGGTTGTGAGGGGGTCAGGGCTGCAAGACAGGTCCATCTGGGTTGCTTCTTCCTCAGGATCTTTCAACGTCTGAGGGTGTGATTTGGGCCTTGACTAGGTCTGGATTTCTCATCAGGGGAGCCTTTGCTTCTGAGAGACATGCCGGGTGGATGTTTATTTTATTGCTTCCCCAGGGCAGAAGTTTAATATCTTAGCAGCAGGTTCCCAGCAGCTCCTGGGGTCGCTGGTCCTTGGGGTGTCTCTTTTCCAGACCCTCATGTGTCTGTTCTGGGCTAGACATGGATCATGTTTTCTCTTGAAATAAGTGGTTTTGCCATTAAAACCTTTGTTCCACTCAATCGTTCTACTGATGCCTCTCCACTGACCCCAGATGCTGTGGCCGCAGCTACATGGGCCTCTATTGGCTCATTGTGAGTCTGCCCCAAAATGCCTTCTGGGGGCTTAGCAAATGGTCTTTACATAAGCCAGGACCATCCCGGAGAAAAGCTTGGGTCCTACATGAGCCATGGGCCCCAAAAATACCCAGAGGAAGACTCCCACCTTTCAGGATGCCTACTAAAACTCCCAAGAGGAATTAGCACCTATTTGGCACTAATTATATACCACAGACAGAATATAGTCATCCCTGAGCTTGATATAGTCCTTATCACAGGAGAAGGGCGAGGTGCTGGGAGGCAGCTTTAGTACATTTCAGCCTGTTCAGCTCACCTTAATCTGACAACTGAGGCTAAGAAGCCAAGATGACCCTTAAGACATGTTGGTACTCTGCTGTTGACCTACTGCACCGGTCTACACACGGCCGCCTCCACAGATGGAATATGAGACCTCTGTCATAGAGGTCTTCTGAGCGGAAACAGTCCTCTGTGTCATCAGATCAGCTCTGCTTGCTTGTAGGAGACTGTCAAAAAGTGGGTCTGTCAAGTTCCATCAGAGCAAGAGGACGTGAGAGAGGTCGTCAGACCCTCACCTGAGATTCCTGCCAATCCTCCAAGCCCTTTGTGCACAGGGCTGTCCTAGCTGATCATAGGCTTTTGGGAGGTGTTCAAGTATATAGACTGGAGGTTAACTGGAAGTGCTTTACCTATGTAGCCGTGAAAGGGCAACCACTCATATTGCATAAAAACTTCCTACTGCAGGGACTTTGGGGTCCTCCCACACTTTTGTAGGAAACCCTCTATAAGCAATCCCAGCAAAATCATTGGCTCCTCGGGGTCTTATTGAAAATGCAGTGAGATCAAAGGATTTGTCACCAGGACCCTATGAGGAGGGGGTTGACATTGCATTTAAGTCTCCCCAGGAAAGAAATTCTTGCAATCTCAGGCAGCCCACCCCTCTGAGCTGGGCAGGGTAAGGACCCAGCTCAGAGTGCAACGGACCCCAACACACATGGACTGTGGTTTGGGACTTAGGGACACAAAGAAGTCCCACCCCCAGCATCTTGGAGTTGATGGGCTAGGCTGCATAGAGCCATGAGGTCCTCAAGCTACAGGTCTAGCACTCTGGGATAGGAAGCAGATCCTGGTTCTTTTCCTAACTCACCTTTTTGCCACCAGAGATCATCTTAGTCTTGATGGGCAGGTGACTCAAGCCCCTGCCCAACCCTCTACCTGCAGCTCCTCTGTCTGATCCTGAGGCTGGCCCAGGCTCAGACCCTTCAGGTTCACTGGGCTTGCACCACTGGGCTGGGCATACAGGGCAGGCTGGCTGGCTGTCCCGATAGTCAGGGGTCAGGTGAGAACATCCCTTCTCTTGTGCTTCCCATCTACCAGCCTAGCTCCAGCTCCACTTGCCCCTGGAAGCCTGGGTAGCTGGGTCTTACCCACTCCACCCTCCCAAAAGGACTCCCTAAATTAATGAACAACAGTGACCAACTGCCAAGTCTCGGTCATTCCAGACGCTGTGGTAAACCATGAGGACACGTGATATCTCACTCCCAAGACAGCCAGTCTCTCTACTCTTGGGATCCCCAGAGCTGACAGGCCTCTGAGAGGCTAAGGTAGGCGGGAGTCAGATGTTCAGAGAGCCACCCATACCATCCATGTTGCCCTGTCTCTGTATCTTTCCTGTTTCTTCCAAGGTGTGGGGTTTATGCTGTCCTAGAGGGCTGCCTGGCATCCCTAGCCAAGTGACCACAGCGCTGCTTCAGCCTGTTTCAGATACTCTGACACCGCCAAGCACTACAGCGCCTTGACCAAGACCAGCTGCCCATGAAGAAGATTGGAGTTGATGGCTACTGCCAGGGATGGGCTCCCACCTCTTCAGGTCCTTGTCCTGCTGGTGATACCAGCTCTGATCCCTGACTCTGTGAGCTGCTTGGTTTATTTGTCAATTTGACACAAACCTTGATCTAAGGAGAGGGAATCTTCTTGAGAAAACGCATGCACACAATTGGCCTGTAGACAAACTTGTAGGGCATTTTCTTGATTAATAATTGATGTGGGAAGGCCCAGCCCACTGGGGGCAGTACCACCCCTGAGCAGGAAGTCCAGGATAGTTTAAGAAAGCAGACTGAGCAAGCCATGGAGAGTTAAGCCAGTAAGAAGCTCTTCTCTGGCTTCTTCTTCAGCTCCTGTCTTGAATTCACACTCCAACTGTCCTCAGAGGTGGAGTGTGACCTGGAAAATTGTAAGCTAAAATAAATCCTTTCTTTCCCAAGCTTCTTTTAGGCATGGTGTTTTATCCCAGCAATAGAATCCACTACTAAGGCTCCCAGTGTCCAGGATGTAGTAAGCAGTCAGAAAGTGCAGTGCCAAGTACCCTCTCTTCCAGCCAGGGAATATCCCCTCACTTTGGAAACACAGGACCTTCCTGCCGCTGCCCCCTCCCGGGGGAGGGGGGTGTCACGCCCTAGCCTGACGACTGTTCCAGCTCCTGCCTAGAACTATCACTGCATCCACCTAGTGTGGCTTGCAGCTGCCTCTGCAATCCTTACTGGTTCCCCCCAACTAGAGCCTCCCCTTCCCCCACACATGTGAGCACAGCTGTGGCCCCAGGATCCAGAGGAAATCCTCAGCTTTGCACAAGCCCAGGGGACCCCTGAGCTTGCAGCTAGCAACAGCCGGTTTGGAGCATGCCTCTGGGGAAACAGTTCTTTCCTCCAGGGCAGGACTGAGCTGAGACAGTTTCTGAGGTGGGGGCAGAGGAGGAGGGATCTCTGTTAGTCCAACCCTTCTGAGATCAGGGGTCTACCCTACACAACTGAGGAGATATGAGGCCAGGCTTCCTACTCCAGGAAGAGGCTGCTGCCCTCCATAGAGCAGCTGTAGGTGAGGGTCTGGTCTGTGCCTCTTGCCAGCGCTCACCACGAGGCTAGAACATTCCTCTCTATGTGGATGTGAAGATCTTTACTGAAGGTCCCAACTTCCACTTGCTAGGAGACAGCAACAGGGCTTGGGCTCTAGAGCCCCTTTCAGTGAATTCAAAGATTTGTGGATCCCAGGATTAGTGGCCATGTGCAGCCTGAGGCTGCCAAGCCTAGAGATCTGCTCAGAGACCCCTGTAGGCTGGCAGAACAAGTCTTTTCCAAAACCTTGGCGGTCCCCAGTCTGTCTCCTGATCCTTTCTGTAGGTCCCATGGTCTTAGGGAGAGTGGGGATGTTCTCAAATCCCACATGCCCAGCTTCAGTTACTGAGGCCTGCTTTCCCAAGAGAAGGAAGGTAATGATGTCACTAAGGGGTCCCTGAGCATTCATTCTCTCCTCTCACTTGGGGTCTACTTCAAACCCTGAAATCCTCTGAGACAAATGAAGGAATAGCCTCCTAGACTTCTGTAAAAGGCATGGGGTTATGAACTGAGGGAACAGCTTTAGGCTTGGCTGGATCCAAGCTCTGAGCTTTCTCCCTCTCAATCAGCTCAGCCTCTCTGGGCCTGTTCTCCCGAGAGTCCAGCATCCTAAATGCACTGTCTTGTCCCCCTTTTTGTCCAGCTCAGGGAAAGCTCTGGTTGACCTGAGGAGTCATATGTCACATCCCAGGGGTGGGTGGAGAGGGACAGTGTGGTAACATTTCCTCACTCACCACAGAGCCCTCCTGCAACATGTTTGGCTTAGCATCCCTGGGTCAGATGCTAGGAGGCAGCACCCGCTGTGGACTGCCTACACAACAGGCTTGTGGCATCTGCCCAGTGGCATGACTGAATTTTTGTTTACTTGTTTGTTTTTATTTTGTTTCTGAGGTTTTTGCCTGGGACATGGGATGCCTGAACCCTCCTAGGACTGGAGACTTCCAGACCTCCTCATGGCCACATATAGAACAGACACTGCTAGCCCTCCTAAGTCTGAGGCTTCCCCCTGAGCAGTATCTTGCAGGACTCCCCAGCAGGATGGGTTTTCAACATTGCTTGGGGTGGCCTCATTGTAACTTGCTTTCTGCTAGGTTCTGGGGAGGCATAATTTTAGGGTCAAGGTAAAGCTAGGGCGGGTGACCCAGGCCTCAGTTCCTGGCTGCTGGAGACCCCTGGTAGTCAGCCCACGGCATAGTCTCTCATTCTCTGGCAGGCAGACCACCAGGAGACAGAAGTAGGGCCCAACTGAATGCTAGGGAGAGGCAGGAACTCTCTGGTCCAGGATGGGGTGGGGCCAGCCTAGCTGGATCCATGCTGCCCATCCAGGGCAGCCGCCCCACACACAACGAGAGACTCTGAGCCTGGGGTGGGCTGGGAGGCACTGCCCGCTGCCTGTTACTCACAAGGGCTTCATTGTGTGGCTGCGGCTGTGGGCAGCAGGTGGCTGCCTGGTCCCACACGGGGAGGCCCTGCCGCCAGCCGCGCGAGCGGAGGAGGGCACGACGGGCCCAGCAGGGTGGGGGCATGGGTACGCTGGGCCAGGTCAGGGCACAGCACACAGCCAGGCCTGCAGAGTGAAGATGTCTGTTTTTCTGCCCCATCTCCTGCTCTGCTGTGCTAAGTTGGGTCAGCATGTGTGAAGCAGCCCATGGACACATCCTCACTATACCCAGGTTATGGGCACCAGAGAAGCGTGTCTGAGGAATGGGGTGGGGGGGGTATTTCTTGTGGAGGGGTTTAGGCAGCTTCTTGGAGATGGTAAGCCATTGCAGATCAGTGCATGCTAGTTAAGGCAGGAAATAGGATGCCCCTAGTTAACACCCCTTACCACTGGGCCACCCAACACCTATCTATGTGTAGTCCTATCTGAAACAAGGGGACAGAACAGAATGTCCTTGCTGCTGAGAAATGACAGAAGCCAGCCCATGGGCAAATGAGGCTGGGGTTTTGTTTTGTTTTGTTTTTTGTTTTTTTGTTTTTTCTTTTTGTTCTTAAGAGACAGTGCCAACTTGGCTGGTGTCCTCACTGTCTACTGCCTGCCCTCACTGGCCACCCAGCCCTCTCCTAGATAGCTCTACCTCCACAGCCCATCATCCAGCAGTTGATAGAGACAGCTTGTAAAGGGCTACTCTCCATGGAGCAGGTGGCCAGTGAAGGTGGAGACCCCAGTGTGCTCCACCCTGGGCAATTCTTATCCTGAGTGTAGGTGAGACAAATAAAGATGGACCACCGAGGCTGAACTGCTAGGTAGTTAGGTTTCCTACCACAGATTCTGAGCCCTTTCACGGCTGCCTCTAATGCTGGGATCAATCACCCTTATCACTCAGCAGAGCAGGAGGTGAGCACCTCTCTAGCAGGTCAAAGATTGAGCAATGTTGTAACCTTGGGGCCTAGCTTCAGTGTCCCTCAGACAAGGGGCCTAGGTCACTGGCCATTTACACATGGGGTGTGCCCAGGATGATCACAAACCCCCGACAAGACTTGAGTCCAAATGCCACTTGTCCTGACTTATTGCTCCCTGAGACATGGACGTTAATGTTACTTGGCAGCCCAGAGCTGTCCAAAAACACAAAACCGTCTAGAAGGGAAAGTCCTAGGTCCTTGGAGGCCCCACGGCAGGTGGCCAGTGTCCACACGCAGCGTCCCCCAGCTCCAGGGGGGCTCCACACAATGGCCTTGCAGGCTGAGCAGGGCCCAGCTGGCTGGTTTAGCAGCCAAGAAAACTGGAGCCCAGAACCCATTGATGCCTGAGGGCCTGTGTGTATCTAGTCCTGGACCAGACTCTCTGCCACTGAGACCCAGACTATCCTTTCTGAGACTCCTCCTGTATGCCTCCTTTGATGCCATTGGGGTGAGGTCTCTTTGCTGTGTTTCTGCCCACAGGGCTTGAGACACTGTGAACCCAGCAGCTTTGGAAGCCAAACCCACTGGGTGTTTTCCCTCCCTGGCACCATGAATGGGCCTTCCCACAGCCCTCTCCCAGACTCTGCCTGTCCTTGGGCTTGAGCCCAACCAGGGAGGCCACTCTGGGTCTGGTAGCTCTGGAATCTACAATTCCAGCCTGCTGGAGTAACAGGAAGGCCATCCTGGGTGATGAAGAACATGACCCCAGGGCAGTACTCCAGAGGATAGGAAGATGTATTTCATTTACTGAAATGATTTGGGCTCCTGTGCCCATGAGGGCTCCCTCCTTCATATCCAGTTCAGGGGATGCCCCACTCCACAGGGATGGTACATGCCCTGTAACAAGGCCTCAGCCTCTGCACATCATCTCCTGCCACCTTGCTCAGAAAATTTACCTGTCCTCTTTCAGATCCTCCTGTCTCCAGTTATGATAAAGGCAAAAGAAATGAGTGAAGCCTGGAGCTTCCCCAGCCCAGTGCTGTCTACCTCTGTCCTTCAGGGAAGGAGAAAGGTTCCCCACCACACCCTGGGTCTCTGATTCTGTCCCACGTGAGCATCTCTATTTTGGGGATGTTTAGGACCAGGATTCTGCAGCTCTGGGTCTTGGATCTGTCAGGCAGCCAGCAGATAGGATAAACCCAACCCCCATACAATGAATATCACCCAGGAGATCCCAGAGTCCTGCCTCTGGCAAGTGAGTGTGGCTCAATGGGGCATCCCAGCTCTCCTCCTAGGCGCCTGGCAGGGAGGCCAGGGGTACATGGGGTGGAGGAGGAAAGGGGGGTTCTGAGCCTTGGAGCCAGAAGATCCCATGGGAGGAATGGGGCTGGGCCAGAGCTCCACACCACAGTCGCCTGGCGTCTGTCATGAGGGACGTGCTTGTATAACATGGCACCAATCAATTCTCCCCCAATTTCTTCCTGGGCCAATCTGGAGCCAGATCAGAGGAGGAATTCCACAGCCGGCTGAGCGGAGCCAGGCTTAATGCTGAGCGAGCCACCTCCCCCACAGCGTTCCCTCTGCAGCCCCCATGGCTGGGCCCAAATCACAGCCAGAGCCCAATTACCAGCCTCCCAACAGGCCCTGGGGGTCCTTGGAAGGGCAGCTGCTGGGCTCAAACACCTCTACCCAGCCTGGACCCGGCCGTGCGGCTGGAATCTCACTGTCCTATCCCTGCTAAGTGGGATCTGGACCCATGGCCACCCCATCATCCCTAAAGACTGAGTTCAGTTCATCTCCCTGCCTGGCCACTGAAGCTAAACCAGGGTTATTTCTGACTGTGTCTGTCCATAATGACTGTCCAACCTGAGATTCTTCCTGTGTGTGATTTGGTAAACTGAGTCATGCATCATCTAGCCTTAAAAACTAGGAATGTCCTTGGTAGCTTGATGGTTTCACAGTGATCCACCACAGCTCACCATCAGGTTTACTCTATAAGGCATAGGTCTGGCTTTCCAGGCAGGAGGTTACAGATGGGGTATGTCGGGGTGGGAAGGCAGGAAACTGCCTGGGGCTGGCTAACAAGGGCTGAGATGGCTGGCTAGAGAGTGGATGGCAGCTTCCGAGGGCTGTTGGGAGTCTCATGGGGAGGCAGAGGCTGCACCAAGGCTGACCTGGTGCAGTAGACAGAACCCTGGCCTTTGACTGAGCCCAGTTCTGACTGTGAGATTGGATGAATGTCCATAGCACTGAGTTGTTGGAAGGTTCATAATGCCTTCAACGTTTCTGCTTCAGGACTTAACCTCCATCACTCCTGCTCTGCCACATTCTTTGTCACAGGTGACAGTGCCCACGGGACAGTATTTCTACCACAGATCCTTAAACTTTCTCTATAATTCCTACATCTTGGACCTTCAAATACTCCAAGATGGGTGTCTCTGACCCAGACAAAAATGCTGTTTCTCTATTAAGCTATCCCTGACTAGCCATGTGAACCTACACTCTGTCATTTCTTTCATGACATGTGTCCCTTCCAGAAACGACCTGATATCTGCACTTGCCTCCGTCTGCGCCTGACTCCTGGGAGGTACAAAGAGAAAGTGCCACTCACTGCTGGCCCCATAACCCAGTCCAGTGCCTGACACTCCGAAGGCATTATAGACGTATTTTCTGGGTGAGTCACTGGACAAACAGTCATCAAAATCCTCAACTAAAACTGAAAATAAAGAAATAACCCTCGGGTTACATGATCCCCCAACATCTGGTCCATGATTCTTTTCAGCGAATTAACCAGCTGTTTTGGAGTCATGCATAACCAGGCTGATTATATTCATCTCTGTAGGTTGACTGGAGTTGGTGGAAGAGAGGAGACTCTGGTCCGAGACCACGCATGCAGGCGGGGCGGGAGGAGGCACTCCTTGGTAACTAGTGTGCAGAGGATGGAGCGTAAGGCTAGCAAGGAGTGGAGAAGGGATTTGATCCCTACCTCACAAGTCTACAAACAAAGATGCCAGATGGATGGAAGGATTTTCTCCCCCCTCCCCCACTCCGGACCATGGAAACCTAACTGCAAAGAAAATGAAACATGATATTTTAATAAATTTGTGCTGTGGAAATTTTTCTAAACATGACACCAATACCAGAAATTATAAAGGGAAAGGTCTATGTAGGTCATAAATAGATTAAATTTCTCAGAGTGTTAGGCTGCATCATGGCCAAGAATGGTGAGCCAAAGTCAAGAGGGAGGGACTTTCTCCTCAAAGAAGTCTGAGGGTGGTAGTCCTTGGAGTTTGCCATCAGTTGAAATGACAACGACCTGGATATCTTTTGGGAGGTGTTGGGGATGGAGCATACTAGACAAATACTCTACCTCTGAGTTATTTTTCCAGATCTTAAAAAACAAACAACTTTTTACTTGAGGCAGAATTTTATTAGGTTGCCCAGGCTAGCCTTGACCTGTCCTTCCTATATAGTTAGGGTGACATATCTGTGCCTCCAGGCCCAGGTGGGATGGCTTAACTGTCTCCTTTTCCAAGGGATGTGGGGAGTCTAGCACTGTGGGTCCCACGTTTTTGTTTTATGTGAATGACTGTTACTCAAGCATCTTGGAGGCTGCCCCCTACCTCATGTTAGAGAGATGCTCAGGGTCATGAGTGTTCTCAAATGGCAGCAGTAATACCACACACACACACACTCATGAACTTTATGCTGGGAGCAGAACACAGGTTAGTGGCTTTAGAGTTTTGGGTTTGGGACATCTTAAATGCATGTGCTCAAAGAATATGCAAAGATTATGAAGCAAGGAGCTGAGCCTGTGGTACATTCAGTGACTCTGTCCCCTTCAACATGTCTTGCTAGATTTCTCAAGTGCTCTACAGTGTATGGAGCCTTGGGACAATGTGCAGATATGAGCACCTTCCTTTAAGAGTTCCTGAGACTTCCTCTGGCCCTTGGGAACCTGGCTTTGCAGATGGTGGCAACTGGACCATGGCAATGGTGACACTTACTTTCATTGCTGCTGAAGGTAGACCGGACATGCTGGCTTTTTGAATAACTGTGTTCAATGGCCTTAGATCCCTCCCATTCTTTTGGATTCTTGGATATGTTTATCTCTCATAGAGATTGCCTCAATTCCGTGCCCAAAGTAGAGACAGTGGGAAGGTTTGAGAACAGATGTATGCATGGAGTCAGGTATGCCATGGGAAGGGTGGCAAACAAAAATTAAACAGAGAAATAATGGAGCTAACAGATGTTATGAATCAAATGGACCTAATAGATATCTACAGAATGTTTCATCCAAACGCAAAAGAAGGCATCTTCTTCTCAGCACCTCATGGAATATTCTCCAAAACTGGATCTGAGACAGTGGCCATGGACAGAGACCCAATGTGCCTGTATGCACATGTTGTCACAGTAACCATTTGGGTGTCTCCAGTGGTCCCCAGCTGTCCTGAGATCTCTGGATGTTTTTTGACTCAAGATCAGCAAAGAATCTAGATATAGCTGCCCCAAAGTTGGAGGTAGCCAGGAGACGGGATTATAGAAAGATGTGCCCAGGTAGGTTTCCTTCAGTCACTTTGTCCTGATTACTCTACAACCCGTGCATGTGGACCCAGGCCAGGCCCTCCTGTGACCCTCCAATGCAGCAGCCCAGGTGCCGTCCTGCCTCTGACTGAGGCCCCTTGCAGTCACAGGCCGGTAACTGGCAATTACCAAAGAAAGCCCACAAACCACTGTACATAATTGTCCCAAATCCCCAAAGCAGAGACCGCATCAGCCACTCTTAGAAGAAGAGGCCACACTGAGGCTGGCTCCAGGCAGATCCCATCTCTCAGCCAGCAGGATCTTAGTGGCCCCCCTGGCCCCCTACAAGGATTCCTAGGGTGGGGAACTGCCCCTCCCACCAATGCCTGTGTTTCTGTTTGTTGTTTCTGGCTCCTTCCTCATTTGGGGCAACTCTGGGATTTCATCTTCAGGAAGCCGGCTCTGGGCTCTGTTCCCCAGCCTGGGAGGTGACGGGCACGTCTCTCGGAAGTCGTGGCTGGAGCCTGAGGTTGGCTGAGTGAGGGAAGAGAAAGCCTTCCTAATTATAAGGCTGGGCCAAGGAAATGCAGGGATTACACGCTTGTGGAGCTGGCAAATGCGGTGCACCAAGCAGTATGAAGTGAGTTAGGCTGCAGGAGAGACTTGTCTTTGTAGGGCTTCTCACTGCTGTGGTCCTTCTGGGGGTCTGATTTCCCCAGAAGAACTGTCAGGCTCTGGAGAAATGATAACCTCCCATGGGTCATAGTGTAACCCCTTGGCTTCAGGGATGGGGAGAGAGACACAGACAGTTTGCATCTAAGTCTTTTTGACAGATTGTTTCTGGCTACCAGGTTGCCAAGGCCAGCATGATTCTGTCAATATAGTGAGAACAGAGCTTCCCCAGGGTACTTTGTACCTTGCAGGAGGACTGACCCAAGGACGTGGAACAGAGGGACATAGAACCTTAGCATAGGCTATTAAGGGAATGGGGTCCTCTGAAAGGGGTCTGTGGCTCTGACATCCCCTCAAGTCCTCACAGAGACAGAAACCACTATAGCATCAGGAGTGGGCAAACCCGGGACATTTCATTCCTGTTCTTCCCTTCAAGGGTCTGTATGCCCTAAGGGAGGAAGGCAGGGCCTTTCAGCCCCCTCCCAGTCCTGAGGTCCTGTGCCTAATAGATGCAGATAACTGCCTGGTAAGTGCATTCACGCCTCGCTTGCCCTAGGTGTAGGTCTTGGGTGTCACCATCCAGAGAGACTCCAAGCAAGGATTCAGGTGCTAGGATCCTGTTGAGAGAGTGAGAAGGAGTTTTTACAGCCTACAGGGTGACAGATTCATGCACAAGTCTGTGCACCCATTCCCAGAGTCCTGAGATGGCAGCTGTTAGTGACAGAGCAGAGGAGAAAAGGTGCTGGGGAACTGGGCTGTGCCCCGTGGGAACCCTGAACCTCTGCAGACCTGGGCAGGCTCTGTGTGCTTTATAACTGTGACAAGACAGACAGCTTAAGAAAAAAAATGCTTAAGAAAAGACTCATTACTTATGGGGGGGGGCAGGAAGGACTAGAGGTCAAGCTTGGGTGCTATTTCTCTGGCACCCACATTGTTTATTGAGAAGGGACTCTCACGGGGTGGCACACTCCTCTGATCCCAGCACTTGGGAGGTAGAGGCAAGTGGATCTCTGTGAGTTTGAGGCCAGCCTGCTCTACAGAATGAGTTTCAGGCCAGGCTCCAAAGCCACAGAGGAACCCTGTCTTGAAAAAACGAAACAAAATAGAGACGGGATCTCTCATTAGTCTGGGACTCTCTGAGTAGGCTAGGCAGACTGATGAGCCCTAGGGAACGTCAGTGGTGACTGTCTTCTTTCCTTCACATGTTTGCACACACATAAATACATGTACCTGCAAACCCATAAACACACACACATACCAAAAAAATTAAGACTCTCATTCTCTGATATTAAGCCTCATCACTGCTGCCCTGAGAAGCCAAGCCTTTAACATGCAGGCCTTTGGGGAACAGCACACTGGAGCTGGTGGTGAATACGGTTCTTCTTACATGACTACCAAGATTATTCCCTGTGTGAGGGCTCAGCTGAGCAGTGCTACATAGGAGGTGCCTAATAAATGCACCCTTTATGACTCCTAGGCTCTGCAGCATCATGTAGGTGCAAACTAAGACCTACCCTCAGCTCACAGTGCATGACCCCTGTTCCTGACTCTGGGTTCCTAGCCCTTAAGGGGTTAATGATAAGTAGGTGGTTGGGCTTAGGAGGTCCCTCTTAACCTCTGCCCCCTAGAGCCCACTCAGGCAGTACTACACAGCACAGGGTTTCTGTTGTTCAGTGCAGCCCACGCTAGGGGCAAAAGGAGGCAGGTCACTGCCCAGACACACATGGCTGATGGCAAAGCAGGGAGAGTCTAGGGCCTGACTAACTTGTGTCCAGGGCATGGCGGCTGACAGGGTGCCTCCATGATGGGCTCTGGAAGGAAGTTGATGAATCCCACTGGCTTCTGTCCATGGTGGCAAAATAAGTTGACTGAGACCCACTTTCTCCCAACATGAATCTACAAGAAAATGACAAGCCTGAGGGACGAGTGTGTGTGGAGCTGATGGAAGACTGGGCCAGCCAAGTCTCCCAAATCTCTCTAGAACCCAGGATCACCAAAACAGCCCCTCCAGACATCCTGAAGATCATTTCTATGGAAGGTAGCCTTCAATCGTTTAGCCCAGCTGGCCTCAAGTTTACAGAAGCAATATTAAAATGGGGCCATTATGTCAGCCACTGCCCCAGCCCCAAGCATCCACTGGGGCCAGGCCTCTTCAAGACTCTGTTTGTGTGTCCTTTCCCTAGAAAACCCACCCTTCCTTTTGACTGTCCAGAGATGTGGGGCTAGCCTCACCCTGAGCCCGGCACCCCCTGGCTGGGTTCCCAGGGCTCTGGCAGCCTGGCTATACTGGCCAGCACCTCTGCCAAGGCCATCCCCGCTCCCAGGTCCAGGCGCCTGATCCTCTCAGCTCTTGCCTGTCTACTTGGGGTGGAACTGTGCCCTTAGGCCTTCTCTAGGTCCTGACCCACTGATTCAGTGGCATAGGGGAGTCATTTCTGCATCCCACCCTGGCATAGCCATACCCAGCTTCCTGTCCTCTGTAGTAGGGATAAGTTTGGACCAGTGACATTTGCCTCCCTGTACACTCCCATATAAAGGAGGGTGAGTAATTATATTGCTGTAAACTGGAAATGCTTTTCAGCTGCAGAAATAGCAGCCAGCAGGCCCAGGATCCCACCCGGAGCTCCAGCTGCAGGCTGGGTTTCCTGCCTGGTGGCCAACGGGAAAAACAACCAGAAAGTGGGTTTGGGACCTGGCTGGACTCCCCTCCCACTCACCACACTCCCAAGGTCAGATGTTCAAAGGCATAGATAAATGAACAGATACATGGATGAGTGGATGGATGCATGGACTGGATTAGTGAATATCAGTTACTTAGATAAGTTAGTGCTTGTCTGGCCAGTTTGATTAGTGAATAATGGATAGCTAGATGGATGTGTGGGAAGAAGAATGGATAGATAGATTGGCAGATGATAGAGAATTAATGGGTAGAGAGATGGGTATATGTGTTGGTGAATAGATAGAAGAACATACAGACAATGGGTGGGGTAGATATCTGGGTAGACACATGGGTGGGTGGATGGATAGAGTAATAGCCAATAGAATATCTAGAATCTAGTAATACGTGTGTGTGTGTGTGTGTGTGTGTGTGTGTGTGTGTGTGTGTGTGTATGTGAGCAAATGCACATGTAGGTTTGCTGTAACATG
The DNA here is from genome assembly GCA_033318265.1 of Phyllotis vaccarum. Classification (NCBI taxonomy): domain Eukaryota; kingdom Metazoa; phylum Chordata; class Mammalia; order Rodentia; family Cricetidae; genus Phyllotis; species Phyllotis vaccarum. The sequence continues at coordinate 65,585,432 of JARWLC010000016.1, read as the reverse complement.
AGGAAATAGAATAAGAAACAGCTATGTCAAAGAAGATAAGGAGCCCAGATTGTCTCTAAGAGGATAAAGCCAAGGTTTTTTCTAGTTCTAAAGGTTTTGTTTCGTTTGGTTTGGCTTAACTTGGTAGTAGATAAGTACCTAAAATATATTTGAGACAGAAGGTACAAATTTTAATGTGAAATTACACAGCTTTTGTTCCAAATGTCTATTCTAATTGTACAGAAATGTCTTGAGCTGTATAGATGTTGGATCTAGTTAATTTTGGTATGTGATGTTTTTATTTATTTTCAAGGTTTTTGTTTGTTTGGGTTTTTTTTTTTTTTTTTTTTTTTTTTTTTTTTTTTTTGAGACTGGGAGGGTTTTGCTGTGTAGCTTTGAGTCTGTCCTGGAACTCACTCTATAAACCAGGCTGGCCTCGAACTCACAGAGATTCTCCCACCTCTGTACCACTACTGCCTGGCTATTCGCAAGTTTTTATAATGAAGTTTATAAAATCTAAGGAGCTGAATAAACGTATAGACATATGGGTGGGTGGGTAGATGAACAGATTTAAAAGGACCTGGGAGATGGTTTGTAGAATCTCCGTTGGATACAAGAGGCTTTGGGAACAGAGCCATTAGCCTGCAAATGTCCCCAGTCCCTTACTCAAGAGGCTCAAAGAAGATGTGGATCTCCCTGACCCTGTCATTTGAATTTTTTGATAATTCTTTGGGTATGCACTTTGCATATCGCCCAGAAGCTTGCTCTAATACCTCCTGTGGGGATTCAGTAAAAGCCTCAGAAGTTTCGGAGATATCAGAGGGAATCTACCCATAGTCTATGTGGGGATTTAATAAAAGCTCCAGAAGTTCCAGAGATCTAACCACAGTCAGTCTAGGAGAATCAGAGAGTAGTGATTCACACCTTTAATCCCAGCACAGGGAGTATCCTGAGAGCTGTGACCTACACCCTTAATCCCAACTGAGTGGAGGTCATTTTAGATTATAGAAGGAATTCCAGGCTCCCAAGCAGGCAGTGGTGGGGCCACGCCTTAATCTAGGCGGGGATAGAAAGGGAGGAGAGGAAGCCAAGGGAAGCCAGGCTGAGGAAGCTGGAAGACAGCTGGGTAAGATCTGACTGTGGTGTTTACTCTCTCTAATATCTCCGACTTTCTCAGAGATCTATCTCGGAGTCTCATTGATTTGTGCAACAACCTCCTTTGCGGGAATTCAGAGGTTGAGACAGTACTCTCTGTCCCCCAGTGATGAGCACACTGGAAAAAGAAGTTATCCTGGGAAATGGATGGCAGATCCCACCCCCTGTGCCCATGGCAGGGCGTGGTATGGAGATGATGAGCACAGAGTCAGGATACTGTGAAGCATGGACTCTATATCAGTTCACTGGGTTGAAAGACTCCAAGTCTTTATGTGTGACATATAAGATACAAAGCTGGAGAAGGCATAGCCACGGAGAAGGAATAAAGGTGATGTGTCCATGAACTAAAACAATGGGAATCTTCAGCAGCAACCCAGAGAGTCACCTCCTTCAATCTGGAGATCCTGGGCCACATCTGGGCTCGTTTGCTATCCAAAACCCCACTAGAGACCATAGAGGCTGACGGTCTTCTCCCATGTAATTCTGAGTAAAGTGTAGGTGAACGAGTGTATGAACAGATGAGTCTGAGGGTGTTCATCTGTCAACTTCTCATCTATAATGGGGGGCAGTGATTTCACAGGAGGCAAAGCCTTCTAACCCCACCTGAGCCCAGTAAACTGTCCTTGAGCCCTACCCAAAGGAAACCAATGTAGCCACACCCCTCCCTGCCCTGCCCAAGGTGGTACCCAGCTAGGAGATTGGGTGGAGGAAGCAGGGACTCTGTCCATCCTTTGGCCCCATGACCCCCCTCCATGTCACATGATCACAGCTTCAGGTTTTGTCTCCTACTCTATAAAGGACTATCATCCCAGCTCCCACTGAGACTCCAGCCCTGTCCCCCTGGTATTATGGTTCAAATGTGAAATGCCCTCTACCCTCACTCCAGCTACTGTGGCTGTTTGGAGAAGTAACAGAACCATGAAGCCTGAGGCATGGAGAAGGTGGTGGACTTGAGGCTTATAGCCAAGGCTTCCTTCTGGCCCAAATGCTCTGCTTTCTGATCCCCAAGACCAAGCACGGCTAAAAGCTGAACCGTAAGCTCCAGTCACATGTATCCTGAACTGTATCCCATAAGCTGTGAGCCAAAAGAAATTCTTCCTCTCTTAGGTGCTTCTGTCAGGTTTTTTGTTACAAAGAGAACACTAGCTATTATGTCCTGGCCCTCTAGCCAAGGAGTGGCCTGTTAGCTGCTAGTCCGCTGTATGTCCTGCCTCTCCTGTGAGCCTATCATTCCTTAGTCCCTAGATTTTGTCTGGTCTAAATGCCCTAGTGAGAGTTCTTTCTTAAGCCTTGTGATCCTGATGCAACTGTCTTTCTTAGTGGCCACAACTGTCCTGCTGAGCTCTGATGACATTCAAGGCCCATGCTGGACACTGACTGTATCTTCTTATTCCCTGTGTCTTGCAAGGGATGGGGGGAGGCACGATATCTAGGCCTGGGTTGTGGGAGCAGTGCCTACTACCTGTCTCTACCTGCCTTGCCCTCTGTTCCCCTTCACACCAGCCTGCAGCTGCAGGGCCGAAAGGAGCTGAGCAGCATAAGACATCTCTAACAGGCTAAGAACGAGGGTCTTCCTCTTCCTTCACAGAACTAGGGATCTCTAGGCACAGTGTTTGGAAGCAACTGAAGCGTGGGAACCTGCTGGCCCTGGGAGCCCCTGGTCTCCCCAAGGCTTGCCCCACTGCCCCGCCCTCTGAGGTCATTTTCCACCCAGCCCACGCCTGCTAGATAGAACAGCCCAGAGTACCTCAGAGGACCAGGCACTCCCTGGTTGCCAAGCCGGAGGGGAGCCATGGGCAAGGGGCCACAGGAACCCCACAAGGCTGCAATTTAAAACAGGAGGCAAAGCTGGCAGCTGCCAGGGAGCGACTGTGGGGCCATGAGGAGCAGCCCATCCTGGGCTCATCAGGCAGGGTGGAGCTAGGACCTGGAGCCAGCTCTGCATGTGGATATGTGCATAAGAGTTGAGACCTACACTGATGTGGCCAGTGTGGCCCAGCCAACTGATGTGGGAGACACATCACTTGTCCTGGAGCAACCCTGAACCCTTGCATTCCAAGCGAGCCTGTGAACCCCATGTGTCCCCTTTTACAAATGCAAAAACTGGAAGCTCATGGAGGGCCATAGGTTCCAGCAATGATGTTATTCACACACAAGCCCCAGAAACCTTGTTCAAGATTGGATCTGTACATAGGGCCAGCTTCAGAGATAAGATGTGAGTGGTGCTGCTATGATTAATCTCAAAGTATGGAGGGGCTTCTGGCACAGATCTGTTCCCTTGGAGGCCTAGTGATCAGGGACCAAGGTCCGTGGGAAAAGCCAAGTTTCCCTCCAAAGTCTTCAGCTTCCTCCCATCCTACTCTGGTTTGAATATGAACTATTTCCTTCATGGGTTCATGTTTTGAGCACTGGGTTTCCAGTTGGTGTTGTTTGAGGGTGTTGCAGAGCCTGTGGGAAGCAGTGCTCCCCCACCCACCCAACACACACACTGGAAGAAGTATGTCACCTGGGGTGGGCCTTGAGGGTTAAAGCCAAGCCTTCCTTTAATCTCATCTGTTTCCTGGTCTGCCAAGATGTGAAGATCGGCCACCTTATGCTTCCACCACTGTGGATGGAACTGCCGCTGTAGGCTTCCAGTGTGATAGGACAAACCATGAGCCACATAAACCTTTCTTCCCACAGATTGTTTCTGTGGGGTATTTTGGTCACACTAACAAGAGAAGTAACTGATAGGCTCCTCTGGCTTCTTCTTGCATCCAGTGTTAAGATCTGGACCATGGTCTCATTCCTCCATCTTGGTCTTCTAACCTCGAGCTTCTTCCCTGTGGGTGTGTCTGGGTTGAGCCTTCTAGAAGGTTCTAGTATACTGATGCAGCACAGGAGCAAAATGCAGTTAAGTATCTCTATCCCCCATGGATCTGCCTCACATCCCTGTAAATTCCAGCTTGTGTATCCCTGGCAGCCTCCCCAGTCTGTCCACTATTCCTGGTGAGGAGAGTGTGGGACTCCATGCAAGTAGAGCAGCCTTATAGGAGGAGAGCATCCCCAAGCAGCAGGACACAGAGGTACCATCACTCCAGGAATCGCTGGAGCAAGAACCCCAGAGACTCTGATCCAGGAACTAAAATACTTGTGTTTATCTCCCTGGCCTCTCTTGAGGAAGGTTGAGCTCTTGGGCTCTAGAGTGGGCCTGGCCAAAGGTTCCTATGCCTGGAGGCCTCCTTGCTAATCTGTAAAAAAGGGGGGAAAATCAGTTAAGATTATTATACATAGGCCAGGTGTGGTGGCACACACACTTAATCCCAGCACTAGAGATACAGAGGCAGGCAGATCTGTGAGTTTGAGGCCAACCTAGTTTACATAGTGAGCTCCAGGAAAGCCAGGATTACATCGAGAGACCCTGTCTCAAAAAAGAAAGACATTAACAACAAAAAGATTATTATACATCAAAATTGTTGTGTTGATCGTTTTAGCAGTCAATGTTAAATTTCACCGAGGAATAAATTTCTCACTCGGTGTAGCTTAGTCCAGCCACATCTGGTTGTTGTTCTGAAGCTGTTTTCCACAAGTGACATGACCAGGACCATCATGGAAGAAATTGCCATAGGGACCTATCGGTGACCTTGACCCATGGTGCAGCTATACAGTGATGCCTGGGTCTTCAGCAATACTGATGAGGCTAATAAAACTCCCCTGTGAAAGGAAGGGGTATCCCCAGACCCTGACCTAAGATTTCATCCACCAGTCCCTCCTGCCAAACTCGGATGGTCACAAGAAATGCAGCTTTCATGAGTTACCACCATGCCTGGCTGGTTTTTCTGTAATACAGCTGATTATTGGTCACCAATACTCTAGTAAGTAATTAACCCCAGAGAGCTCACTGGTTCAGCAAGCATGGGACAGAATCATGCTTCGGTCTCATAGCACCCTGTCTGGGGTGAATAGATGTTTGGGTTTTTTTTTATGTTTCCTTATGAAAAGTCATGTGATAGTAACCTGTGGTGATATATTTTATATTCAATAAAATCAGAGAACAGAGTCACCCACAGTCAAGCCATAAGGATAAGAGAGTGGTATTTTATACCTTTAATCCCATCACTCAGGGGACAGATCTTTCTGTATTTCTGTGAGTTCAAAGCCTAAAAGCAAAACAGTAGTAGCCACATACATGGGTTTGATGATGCCATTGTCCCTGGTCTGATTATGGCTATCATCACCATTACCGCTCACCGTCAGAGCCCACAGCCCCAAGGAAACACAGTTAAGAAAACAATTCTTTGGAGGAAGTGTTGATCTTGGAAATAAACTTGGATTGTGTTCATGGTGGAACATGTTAAAAATAAAAACCAGAGAGGCTGGAGAGATGGCTCAGCTCAGTTAGAATAGTGCCTGCCACATAGGCACAAGGACCTGAGTTTGGGTCCCTGGAACCCGTATAAAAGCCAGGAGTGGTGGCATGTGCCTATAATCCCAGTGCTGGAGAGGTGGAGACAGATGGATCTCTGGGGCCTGCTGGCAGCTAGGCCTGCTGAGTTGGTGAGCTCCAGGTTCATCAAGAGACCCTGTCTCAATAGACAAGGCGAAGGGCATTTGAGAAAGACACTAAGCACTGATCTCTGGCCTCTACAGATTCATACACACACTTGATTATGTATACCTGCAATACACACACACACACACACACACACACGCACGCACACGAGAGAGGGAGGAAGGGGGTCATCTTCTTGCCACCAAAGTTTTTAGGTGCCTCAACTCTTTGTCCCTGAGCCTGTTTTTATATAAAATGATCTGCATCTACCCAGACCCCAAACTCACTTCTTCTGCTGTGTGTCTTTGTGCAGGTAACACGACCATTCTGAGGCTTGTCTACTACTTATTGTCACACGAATAAATGAGACTCAGGGATAGATCTCTGAAGAAGTCGGAGATATTAGAGAGAATAAACACCACAGTCAGATCTTATCTAGCTGTCTTCCAGCTTCCTCAGCCTTGCTTCACTTAGCTTGGCTTCCCCCCAGTCTATGCCTGCTTTAAACTTAAATACTCTCTAGGTAAATTAAGGTCATGGCCCCACCACTGCCTGCTTGGGAGCCTGGATTCCTTCTATATCTAAAGTGACCTGACTCAGTTGGGATTAAGGGCGTAGGCCACCACTCCCAGGATACTCCCTGTGCTGGGATTAAAGGTTTGAATCACCACTCTCTGATTCTCCTAGACTGACTGTGGGTAGAGCTCTGGAACTTCTGGAGCTTTTATTAACTCTCCACATAGACTGTGGATATATTCCCTCTGATGTCTCCAAAACTTCTGAAACTTTTATTGAATCCCCACAACTTATAGTCAGGACAAAGAACAAAACCTGTTCCATATGGTCCTGTGAAGTTATTCACAGAGTAAAGGTGCTGGGAACACTCATGGGGGTGGGGGGTGGATGTGGGGGGGGAGCTGGTTTCTGGTAGGGAGGAGTTGGCTAATGGCACGATTTGAGTTTAGGCCTGGGCATAACTCACCTCCATGAAATTTGCTAGGGCCCAAGTCAAGTGACTACAAAAACCCCACAACCCACCTTCTATTAGTCCTAGAGCCTAGGTGGCATGGTCATGGCATGGGGAGGTCTTCTCTACCTTGGAACACTGTAGTATGTGGTTTCTGGCCTGGACTTTCAGACCCACAGTCCCACTGTCCCACTGAATCATACAGATGCTTGTATTAATTGTACACTGATTGATCTGGGGCCCAGGCATATAACTTGCTAACTCCTTACCCTTAAACTAACCCATAATTCTAATCCTGTTCAGCCATGTGGCTAAGTACCTTTTCTCAGAGCAGCATAGTTGTCCTCTGCGTCTTATGCCTTCTCTGTGGCATTTCTGCTGTTCTTCCTGTTATCATAGATTTCTTAGCCTGGTAGCTCCGCCCACACTTCCTGTCTGCCTTTGGCCAATCAGCATTTTTTATTAAACCAGTAGGCGGGACAATTATTTACAACCGTAACAACATAATTCCACTACAAAAGACCCTGGGGTACCCTACCTCTGAAGTTGCCATCTTGACCTGTGGGCACGATCCTCAGCTCCACTGGGCATTTTTTAGTGCCCTTTTGTGTCTGGCCCCTTCCATAATGATGCTATCTTCAGATTAGCCACTGATCTGTGGATTCCATTGAAATTGGCCTCAAAGATCTTGGATTTCTGGGGCCCCAATTTGATCTACAACAGGACATTACAGTTCCTGAGTGTACTGTCAACACTGCATCTCCAACCCCTCAGTGTTCTGTGCTTACAGAATAGAGAAATGCATGGCCAGTGAGGGGTATATGTGTCCCCCACCCATTTTCAGTTTCCCAGTGTCAGCCTGACTTTCCATGAGGAAGGCCTGATAACCGAATAGAGACAGGAGCTGCACTGGGACCGCTTTCTTCCCCCAGTCACCATAATCACACTTGGGGTGAATGAGAAAACAGCTGTGGAAATGGGGAGCAGCCTGATCCAAGATGATACTGTCCAAGAAGTGGAGACAAAGACAGTTGGCCTAGCCCAGCTCAGTGGGCCATCGGATTCCCTGGGCTTATTGGAACACGGTGTCCCAGCAGCATCACGGAAAGTCCCCTCCCACAGAGGTGGCAGCCTCCCCAAAGCCACATTGATGGAACCCTCAGCTTTTCCGACCTCTCCCCTTTAGCACCTCCAGAGGCCCTGTGCAGCTGGGGTGGATCAGGAGAGAGTTAGTGGTGGAACCTGGGGGTCTGATGACCTTCCTCCCATTCCTTCCCAGAGAGAGTATCGGCAGGCCTGACCTTGGGAGGATATCTGTTTTCAAAACCTATAAAGGTCATGTCGCCGCAAGACACAAGACAGCAATGTACAATATGAACTTCCTGCACAGGTGGGACTTCCCAGTGGCCATGTTTTAAAAATCAAGATCAGGCCGGGCAGTGGCGGCACAGGTCTTTGATCCCAGCACTTGGGAGGCAGAGGCAGGCAGATCTCTGAGTTTGAGGCCAGCCTGGTCTAGAGAGTGAGTTCTAGGACAGCCAGGGACCCTGTCTCAAAAAACAAAAAACAACAAAATCAGAGATGTGAAATGCATCGTAGTATTTAAACTGGTTTACTCACTTGCAGAACATGACCTGAGGGCCTTTAAGGTGGCTCAGGGGGTAAAGGTACTTGCCGCTTGATGATCTAAGTTTGACCCCCAGAACTCACAAAGTAGGAGAGACCTGACTCTGGCAAATTGTCCTCTGACTCACATGAGCCCTGAGGCACTTATATGCTCACACACATACAAAATAAATAAAAATAAAAGGTTAGGGGTGGAGAGAAGGCTCCATTGTAGTGGAATTATGTCACATTGTAAATAATTGTCTCGCTTACTAGTTTAATAAAAACGTTGATTGGCCAAAGGCAGACAGGAAGTATGGGCGGAGCTACCAGACTAAGAAAACTATGGGAACAGGAAGAACAAGCCGGAGATGCCACAGAGTTGCCAGAGAAGCCAGAAGATGCAGAGGGCATCTATGCTGCTCTAAGAAAAGGTACCGAGCCGCATGGCTGAACAGGATAAGAACCATGGGTTAGATTAAGGGTAAAGAGTTAGCAAGTTATATGCCTGGGCCCCAGGTCAATCAGCGTACAATTAATACAAGTGTCTGTGTGTTTCAGTGGGACTATAGGACTGTAGGCCAGAATGTCTGGACCACAAGGCTAGACCGGAAATTCCGGCCAGAAACCTCATACAACACTATGTGGTGAAAAGCACTTGCTGGTCTTCCAGAGGACCTGGGTTTGGTTCTTATCACCCATCATGAATCACTCAGAATCATCTATAATTTCAGCTCCAGGACATCTAATACCTTCTTTTGACCTCTGTAGGCACTCAACTACATCACACACACACACACACACACACACACACACACACACACACACACACACACAGAGAGAGAGAGAGAGAGAGAGAGAGAGAGAGAGAGAGAGAGAGAGAGAGAGAGAGAGAGAGAGATCTTAAAACAACTACAGAAAAAAAAAACTGCAAAATTATTGGCTAGGTGTGGTGGCCCACGCCTTTAATCCTAGTATTTGGGAGGCAGAGCGGGTGGATCTCTGAGTTCCAGGCCAGCCTGGGCTACAGAGTTAGACCTTATATGAGGAGATGCTATAAACTTGAGGTTTTGTTTTTGAGGCAGCGTCTCATTATTTGGCAATCCTACGTTTCAGCCTGCTTAGTGCTGGGATACAAGTCTGAACCACCTTCCCTGGCTCCAGCTCCACTGACACTTATTTCTCACACCCTATTGTTCAGTCCTTCATCAACTGTACATCTGTGGTCTGTCACACATTCACATAGCCACACAAACGCCTCCACAGACAACTTTAGACACTCTTACCGCTATAGAGGAATGTTACACGCTTATCTTCTCCCTTAGCCACTGGCCTCATCCATCTGATTGCTACCTTCATAGTCACCCATCCCCTTTCCTGTCCCCGGGCCATGTAATGTGGTCTTTGTGGCTGAGCATCATCTTGTCAAGACTTGTCCATCTTTTTTCCGTTTTTAATGCTTCATTCCTTTTTATGGCTCCATAAGCTTCCACCCATGGATCCACATTGCCTCATTTTTTTTTTTTTTTGAGAATTGGGCCAACCATATTTCAAGACTCAACAGTGCCACGTGATATAGAGGGGCACGGGGCTGGAGGCAGCACAGGGCTTGGGACAACATCCAGGGCATTCAATCTGAGGTCACACCCCGGGCTCCAGGGCATAAAGCGCTGACCCTGCTGACTGCCTTTGCAGAAAGGCCTAAAACATATCAGCTATGTCAGTGACCCAGCCCACCATCTTATGCACAAATGCAGACACAGCTACCTGGCTCTGTCCTCACTTCTCCCTCCCAGGATGCTTTATGACTGGTAGCGCCATCTCTACAGAGATGGCAGGAGACAGGGTGCTGGGCATTCAGGCCTGTGAATGGCTCTCAGCTGAGTGCCTGGATGAGAAGGTGCTTTATATGTAGGATGACCTCACTCCTCTTTGGGGGACCTGCAAGGGCTGGAGAGAGAGAATACAGGACACATGTCCAGAACCACCTTGGGACCAGCACAGGACCCCAGATAGAAGGTCTGAGTCCTCCTGACTGTAAATGCTACTTTCTGCTATTTCCACTCAGACATGGAGACTGAGGTGGAGGGGGGGGGAAATCCCAGGATGGCCCCACCTGGAAAAACAGCCATAATTTCTCCATGTCTGAGCTAACTGGTGAAAACACAGTTGCCACTCCAGTGCCCCTGGCAAGTCCAAATCTCAGCCCAATCCTTGGTTATCACTTGACTAAGAGGCTCAGCAAACCCAGCTTCTTGTGTTCACTGGTGTGGAGGACTCAGGCCTGGAGAGGCCAAGACCAGGCCTGGGGCTGGCGGAGGTCTGCTAGCCCCAGCCCTTCTTGCCAGCCATGATTAAATCACAGATGTCATCTTTGGGGTCATCAGGTAAAATAGACTCTGTCTGGAAGGGGAAGAGAAGTTGATGTCTGAAGCTACTGGATTGAATATGCCATTAGGCAAAAGACAGGCTTGTTAGGGGGCACAACCCAATAAATAACAACCAGAGATGAGGCAGGTGACAGACCACACAAGCTCCCAAGTGCTTAGCACCCCAAGCCTTGTTTCTCTGGGGGGGGCCTCCAAGACCCCACAGTTTTTCTTGATAGACATTGTAACATTTTACTGTGACCTTCGATTCCTGCTACTTCAACCTTTTAACAGACAAACTACAGCACAGGACCCTGGCCAGTGGTCCAGGTTCTCCCCAGTTTGACAGGAGGAGGCTGGGGCTCAGACCTAGGGTCTCCTGGGATGAGCTGATGTTTACAATGAGACCTCCATCTCAGCTTGGCCTGGCCGGTCCCTACCTGAAGTGCTCATGTGGTGCTCAGCCTATCCTATTCAGGGTAGCAGAGGCTGCTATATTCACTTTCCGAATGTGGAAATCGAGGCTGAGGGAGGAGAAATCCAAAGATGGCAACTGGAAAGATGGAAGAGAAAAGCATAGTGTCAGGGAACAGAGACGCTTTGCAGCTTGTTCTCTGTGGATTCCCCACAAAACAGGAGTCTGGCAGCCCTTCCCCACCCACCAGCCCACCAGCCTCACACAGAAGCCCACTAGCCATATTTGCTGGGTGACAGCTTAGGACCTTTAGAATTGCATCCACAGGTCCAGACTATTCTGGCTGAGAGAAGACAGAGGCTCTCTGAATTTGATTGGGATTCATAGGTTGCCCCTAACTACACTGTGACCCACCCTCAGGAGGTAAGAACCAATCAGCACAGGCCTGTGTCCCAAAAGATGCTGTCTGACCCAGGAGAACTTAGCCTTAGATTGTCACTCGCTATCTCTGAATGTGTCCCCAGTCCTACCCGTCCCACAGAGAGAGGCCAGGGCTTCTGGAGAAGGGCACAGATGAATCACCCTAGGGAGTTCTGTCCTTATGGGGTGGGACAGCCACATGTGCTTTTGCCTGAAGTGGGAAGGAGGAAGATGCCCCTAAAGAGCCTTGACTTATGGCCAAGTAGATTCCAAGGGAATTTTCCAGGAAAATCAGGAAGTAGAGTCTGCTCCAGGCCCAGTCCTCAAGACACACTTTACAGGCACCACAGGGAGAGAATAAAGTACTACTACCCCCAGCCTGCACCCTAGCCAGCTCCCAGAAGGGGAAAGGATACCCTTAGCCAACACTGAACTGTGGGAGCCTGACAGGCCCAGCATCAGCATCAATGGGAATCAAGGTTCCCAATGTGTACCCTGTGATGCTGAAATGCTGGCTTGACCTAGCGACTAGGGGTAGAAGTCATCTCTCATGGGGAGGCAGAGACTGGAACGGTGTACAAGGAAACTATACACGGTGTCAGATTCTTGGGGGGAACTATAGACATTCCCATTCCAATGGAGGAGGCTGGGGAGGCCAGCTACTGATGTAATTGAAGATCTACCAACATGCACCTCAAATTTCTCAGGGTCACCTTCCAGGACTCATGCTAGAATGGGTATGGTAAGAGGGCTCTAGAGTTCCCCAGGGTCTCGGCTGCTGTGGGTTAACCTGAAATTTGCTCTGTGCCTGGTGTTGCAGCAAGCTGCAGATGGGGCCATGTCCATCTTTGAGACGCGAGCACCCACTGTCCCTACTGCTGGTCACTCAGACCATTGCCTGCTGAACTCTGTATTCTGGCAGGAAAGCCCCGCTCCTCCCTGCCTGGGGAATTCGCTCAGAAGCAGAAGTTTGCTCACATACCTTGAAACCCCCGGCCAGGGTCACATTGGGGTGAGGTCCTCAGGGGTATAAGGCAAAGGCTGTAGGAGGAAATTTGGGAACCCCCTGCACACCTGCTGGTCTGGGAGACATTCCAGGTTTTCTTTTAGGGTGTGAGGAACACCAGATCACACATGAGTGAAGCCAAAAGGGCAGGAACCAGGCCCAGCTTCTGGCTACCACATGACCCTGGGCCAGCCACTCCCTGCACCTGACTGTAACATGAGACTAACTGGGATCTCTCTCCCACCTAGGGGACAGTATTTTCTGGGGGTAACCTCCTCCTGTCATAATGACTCCTATTTGGGTAGGGTTCTGACCACTAACCTATCAGTTCCCACATGGTCCTTGTCTGGCGCCACCTGCCACATTGCCAAGGGATGGAGGGAGCTTATTTCTAAATAGCAAGAGAGCCAGTGTGGATCAGGAAGCCAAGGTAGATATCTGCTCAGGCCAGGTCCTTGGAGGACCCGTCCCCAGGTCCTGTCCACTCTGGCACTGTGTAGCTACATGGATGGGTATAGGGAAGAGGAAAGTCCAGCTCATCACACTCTTCTCCTCATCTCTTGACTGGAAGCAGAGAGGAAGATGAGGGACTCCTGGAGAGGGCCGTCCCTCTGTGGAGGACCCTTCTCTTGCTCTACTGCACCCATCCTTTTCAGAGAGCCTTGCCCTGCGAGAGCTGTGTCCTCATCCCTATAGGGTAGGGGACCCCTTAGTGTGTTCCCACATGTAATTCACACCTGTGCAAAGATCACACATTTCTTCATACCCTGCTATCCCGGTCATGGCTGTGTGCCACTCTGGGACTCAAGGACACTCAGAAGTGGGTGATAGTCTGAGGGTACAGACACCAGAGGCACTTTCCTGGGAGCTGGCTCTGGGCATTCCTGTTCTCTTGCCCCTGAGCAGAGCAGGCTCTTAGCTGCTTGGGGGTCCATGAATTTGGTAACAGTGAGGGTGTGAATGGGAAGCTCCAAGGCTAAAGAACAGAAGCAAGGGGGGTCAGGAAAAGCCTCTTGAAGCTGTCGCCAAGACTCGCTATCACCGTCCTGAGAGTGGCCAGTGGGTATTTTCTGAGGCCAGGTACTATGTGTCCCCTGTCCATGTCTGCACTTTGGACTCTGAGGAAGCTGTAAGGAATGACGTACAGAGGAAGAGTCAGCTCCCTGTGTCCGGGTGGTCCTTGGACTCTGAGGATGCCTTGCTGTGCCCCCTGAGAGTCACCACTTGTCCTTAGTTGCATCTTTAGCTAAATTTAATACCTCCAAGTGCCAGAAAAAATGGCCACATGCATCACAGCAGCCTCAGAGAAGATGTGGATTCACAAATACTCTAAACGTAGTTTGGGGATAGAGTGTATCTGCAAGTCACAGCAGCGTCACACAGCTGTGAAATGAGACCTTGCCCAGGCTCACAGTGACTACAGGCCCCTGGCTATCACGCTTTGGGAGTCACGTGGATTTGCCACCCCCACTCTTTCTCTTTGGGTGGTGGTGTGGGGGGGTATGTGTGTGTTGGCAGACCAGAGGTGTCCTGGTGTGGTTTATCAGACTCCTTTTTAGGCAGGGTCTCACTGTCGTGAACGTTGCCTAAAAAGCTAGGATGGCTAGCCAGAAAGCCTCAGGATCTTCTTGTGTTTATCTCCCCGGAGCTAGGATTACAAATATGTAGTACTAGTCTGAATTTGTTTACAATGGATCTGGGGATCAACTCAGTCCTTGTGCCATGTAGGAACTTTACTGAGACTGCATTTGCCATTTCTTGAGGCATCGGTGGGGAAGAGCTTCTGGCCATGTGCAGCAGGAGCAAGGGGGGGTTTTAAAAAGCCCCTTAGTTGCACTCCCATACCTGCTGCTATCGTCAGTCCAAAATCTCATCCATCCTTGGAGCTGCTCTCCCGTTGATGGCCAAATTGATTCCTTGTGTTGCGATTTCTGTTAGTTAAGGCCCTTCATGGGTCACCGCTGGCCACCCGGCCTCTGCTTGTTTTGCACAGAATTTTAATTGTTTCCAAAGGAATCCTCAGGATGGAGTGAGCTCTGCATAGATAAACCAGTCACAAGGAGAGCAACGCACAGCCTATCTTCCCACCCTGAGACAGCCACAGTCTGGCTGGGGTGGCGTGGGCAGCTGCCCAGGGATGTGATGCAATCACCCAGCAATGTCCAGTGTTCTTCCCACCCGGCCACCTCTGAGTGCCCGCTCAGCCAGGCAGACGGCTCTTAGGGAGTTTTTCTTCTTGGCTTGGTTTTCTACTTAATCCCATTTTCGCTCATTTCTATCCAATTTAAGACCGCTTCTGTAAGTCAAAATTAGTTATCCTGCATGATTCCTGTCCTGTAGCCTCTCTGCCCACTGCCTCAAAAAGGAAGAGTTTGGATATCAGGGCAGCAGGGTAGGGAAGAGACACCCCATAACATGAATGGGCTTTGGGGTCCTAGAACCATGCCAAGAAGCTGTCACGTGAGAGAGGGACAAGGGCCCCCCCCCCCTAGCATCATAAAAAAAAACCAGTCACTCCTACCAGCAAACTTTCCCTAATTGTCCTATATATCTGTGCCCAGAAGCCGTGCTCCCTCCCTCTACTTATACATGTACAAGCCCCTGTTCATGCCAGCCCCACTCATGAAGCTCTTGGCCCCCCCTGAAAAGACACAGATGAAACAGGCAACAGAAGAAAAAAAAATATAAATTGAACACTGTCCAAGCTAACAACTTTTATATTATGAATCCAGGAAAAAAAAGAAAAAAATAACCCTTCCAAATGGAAGAGTTTTTCAGACCATCTATCTGATAAGGAGCTTGCATCAGCCACCATGGGTCCATAGAGCTCAGCAATAAGAGACAACCTCCTAAACCAGGGATGGTGGTCCACACCTGTAATCCCAGCATGTGATGGAAGACGGAGGCTGGAAGATTGCTGATAGGTGCAAGATAGCTTGAGTACATAATAAGACCCTGTCTCCAAAAAATAAAAAATAAACAAAAGCCCAGTATGGTGGTGCATGCCTTTGATTCTAGCACCTGGAAGGCAGAGACAGGGATGTCTGTGCTTTTGAGGCCATCTTCCTCTTTATAGTGAGTTCCAGTCCAGCCAGGGCTACAAGAATGAAACCTTGTCTCAGACAAAGCAAAACAACAAAAATGAAACCCTAAAAACAAAAAAACCAAAAAGATGTTATCCTATATTGACAAAGATATCTGTTACCAGAACACACACACACACACACACACACACACACACACACACACACACACGCACACACGCACACACGCATGCACACACACACTTGACATTCCACTAGAGCTGTGATGCATAATCACCCAAGCCTGCAATCTTTTCTGGGGTATCTGCCCAGAATGTCCACACCAACTTGCCCGCGAATGTTTGCTTTGTTATTGGCAGTCATCTGTATTAAGGTGGGAGCCCCAACACTCACCAGCAAATGAGTGTGCAGAGCAGCTGTGGACTGACCACACTGTAGGAACCTGTGCAGAGAAGAACAGGCTCACATGGGAAACCTGAAAAACATGACACACAGAAGAGGCTTAGACACAGGAGGCTGTGTCACATCACTCCGTTCACATGAGATGACTGGAATGGGTGAATCCTTAGGCATGACATGGTATTGATGGTTGTCTGGGGTTGTGCACAGCTCCAGGATTGGGCTTGCTTTGGGAGGTGAGAATATGTTCTAAAGTTGACTGTGACAATGGTTGCACAATTCTATTAAAATCATGCCAAAGACCACTGAGCTATGTGCTTTTAAATAGCAAACTTCAGGGGATGGGAATTGCGTCCAACAAAATAAATTGTGAAAAAGATTAAGGAAGGCTGGAGTTGTGAGTCTGTTGGTAGAGTGTCTGTTTCACAGGCATAGAGCCTTGGGCTCTCTCTCCAGCAGTACAGAAACTCAGCATCCGTAGTAACCCTTGGCTTTAATCCCAGGACTCAGGTGGCAAAAGAAGGATCCAAGTTCAAAGTCATCCTCTGTCGCGTTCTCCCCGTACGGGCCACCACTTGTCGCCAGCAAAGATGACGCAACACCAGGCTCTTCTTTCAGTGGTTTATTCAGGACCTTGAAACTTCTCCTGCTGCTTCTCCGCCTCTGCTACTGCATCTCCTACTGGGGAAAACCCGCTCCCAGCTATATACCCTCTGGACTGCTAGTCACGGGGTGCCACGTGGGCCATGCCAATAGACCCAGGTGCACAGAAGCAAGCCACACCTGGAAGCAAGCCACGAGCTTAGCCTTAGCCAAATGAGTTGTTTATCTCAGAGAGCTCTCAGGTGGAAGGCGGAAGTCAGCACCATCTTTAAGGTGCAACCACGCGGCTCTCTACAATCCTCTGCTACATGGTGAGTTTGAGGCTGGCCTGGGCTTCAACAGAAAACATAAGAGTCTGATTTTATGAGTTGGGCGTTGTGGTCCATACCTCTAATTTCAACAATCCAAAGGCAGGAAAATTAGCCTGAATTCAAAGCTAAGTCTTGGCTACATAGTAAGTATAGCATAGTGAGATTTGGCAAAACCAAACTGAAGAAGTGATCCAAACCAAAACAACAGCAACAAGCAAGGGAATAAAGGATGGCAAAAGAAACTATGAAGGTCAGAGGGGCAGAAGAGCCCCTAAGAGCTGGCAGGGGCTAAAGCCAGCCATAGCTCCCACTGTGTGACACAGTAAAGACAGAAACACCTACATTTTGACGGTGCTGTTGTCTATTGTTTGCTGAGCGTACACTCTGGCTGAGCTTTCTACAGACTTTTTCCTGTGTTGACTCAGTTAACCCTTATGTGATCATCCTTCATAGATGGAGAAACTGAGGCAAGCTCAAGGTCGTCACCGACTGTTTGGTGGAATACCAGGTCTCTGGTTGTTGGGACCAGAGCATTGCCTCTCAACTCTAGTGAAGCCTCCCACACACAGGGAGGACCCTGTGAGAGATATGTTCTAGACATGGCAGTCCTTGCCAAAGAGGCAGGATTGAGATCAGTCCTTGGGGCTATTCAAGGCCATGACAGGCTTCAGGCCAGAGAGGAGGGCTCTGAAACCACTGTGACTGAAACGTAACCATTGAAAACCATAGGCATTCATTCTGTTAATAAGAGCTTGGGATGGCCGTAGGAGCTCACTGGTGCCTTGATGGTCCAGAGCCTTGAGAACATGGAGTAAAGACCTGACCTCCTCGGCCCCGAAGGAGGGCAGAACCCAAGAAACGGGGACTCAGCACCCTGGATTGAGAGAATTCTGAGCTGCAGCATGCTGGGCTGAGATCTTTATATTTTTGTTGCTACTGTCCTAGGGTGGGAGCTGGAGAGGTTGAGTAGAGCCTATGTAGCCACAGTTCACATGCAGTACCAGCTCTACCAGCCCCGTGCAGCTGGAATAGGAAGGGCTGAGCCAATCCCAGAATTAACAGGGCCCTTATATCTGTTCCGTCCTTGGGACCCTCCTATCTTCCTACTGGCTTGTGCCTAATTCTCATAACCAGCATCCTGAGTCCTGTGGGCTCTGGGCCCATTGCTATCTGGCCCCCTCTCCAGTCCTGCAACATCGTGGGGTGGGTGGTGTACTTCAGATGTCTCGGCCTTAATCTTAAGGGATTGCTATTGTCTATCCTTCTTCTGAACCTTACCTGGGACCGTCATTGGTGGATAGATGACCGTGGTCTGATCTGGTGGTACAAAGAATCTTACAGAGAAGTTTGTTTGTTTGTTTGTTTGTTTGTGTTTGTTTGTTTTGTGTAGTAAAAAGGTTTCTTGGTCCCGGGCGGCCAGAGGCCCAGACCCCCAGACCTACAGACCCCTTAGCTGCCTGCCACTGTTCAGGCCCCCAAAATGATTCACTTATATTAACTTCATGCTGTTTGGCCTATGGCTCAGGCACATTGCTAGCTTGCTCTTACATCTTAAATCAACCCATTCTCATTAATTTGTCTGCCATGTGGCCCATGGCTCACCTGTGTTCCTTACATGTTGCTCCTTTGAGCTTCAGCTCGGTCTGTCTGACTCTGCCCTGCTTCTCCTACCTATGCTCTGATTTCTCCTCCTAGTTTTTCTATGGTGCCTGTCATGGGCCAAAACAGCTCCTTTATTTAAAGATTGAGATTCACAACATACAGAAAGGCATTCCCACATCAGTTTTGGTTTGGTTTTTTTTTGTTTGTTTTGGGGGTTTTTTTGTTGTTGTTTTTTGTTTTTTAAAGAGACATAGTCTTGCTATACTGCCAGGATGACTTTGAATTTACAATCCTCCTGACTCGGCTTCCTGAGTGCTGAGGTTAGAGGTGTGCACCACTACACCTAACTTAAGGCCATAAAAATAGGTGCAGCAGGCTATTCCCACAGCCCAGGTGGTAGTCAACACCTTGATGAAGGACAAAAGAGTAGAACCAGATGGCTAAAGTCAAAGATAGTGAAGAAGATGGGTCAGGGCTAGGCATGCCTTCCTCCATCTGTGGCTGGCTGCTCACAGTGTAGAAATCAGGTGAGGGACAGTGAGCCAGGGAGTCCTTTTTGAATACGACACCTAGATCCCTCTGAGGAAGGATCTGGTTTATGAAAGCTCATGAGGACTCATGGAAGTTCATCCTGTGAGAGCCTGAGAAGCTGTTATCCTGTTATGGGCTCTGAAGGCCACTGCTCTCTGCTAACATATGCCCCAGTGGTTGACCTGCCCACTTGCACTGAACAGATTCAGAGGCGAGCAGTTCACCACAAAGAATGGAGCTAGCCCCAAAACACACAGACTTAAGTGCTACCCCAGAGTTGCCTCCTGAGAAATCTGCTCATGGCCATCATGATGGTGTGCTGGATCTGACCGATCACATTGTCACCATATTAAATGTTCCCAAAACTTTCAGGGACCTGGCCTGGACCACACTGCTACATGATGAAAGATAGTTCCCTGCTAAGTGTGGGCTCTCTGCCATAAATTACCAACCACAGCAGGGGTTTCATGCCTGCAGGTAAACATGCTTGTATCCCTTCCTTGTGGGCAGATCCTTTTTCAGAACATTATTTGCCTTGAAAAGCAGCATGCTCACAGAGCTCTCTTTAAAGAGTTCATCATCTTAGGTCAGACCCTCTTCACCCTTGAAATGAGTAGGATGAGGTCCAGCATGGCCAGGTGACACTTGGCTTACATTGTCCTCAGTGGCTACAAAGCACCAGATCATTTTTGGGACCCTGTCCACCTCTCAACTCAGAACAGTATTTGTTCTGAGAAGCCCTGTAGACTCCTCCCACCGAGTGTCCAGGCCTCCCACCTACTATCCCACTGGAAGGGTGGACATGTTTTGTTTATCCAACATGGTAGCCCAAAGGTTGCTGGGTACTTGGGTTCTGGAGCAGAGCTGGCCTGGCGAGGTGGACAGATCTCAGACAACTCTCATGGGCATGGTAGATGTGATTCAACCACAGTCCCACAGGAAGAAGTGGCTCAGGCATGTCACCAATGAGAAAATAAGGCTCAGGGCAGAAGGGGACCTCTGAGTACCAGTCTCCATCCAATTAATAGACTAAAATCAGGAAGGAGCAAAGGATGCCCCAGGATCCACCTCAGCTAAGGCCACATAGTGTGTAGGCATTAGTCTGTTTAGTCCGGATGGGGTGTAGCTTTGTTATTGGGACTAAATAAATCAGGGCTCATGTTAGCTCTTTAGGGCTTGGAGAAACCTCAAGGCCCTTGGTCATTTCCAAGTCCAGGATGGTTCCCTGGGTCCTCCTCACTCTAAACCAAGCTGGGCCAACAGTGAACATAAGCCCTTGTCTGTAGAGGTACAGTAACCCAGACGGAGAGAAGTTGGGAGAAAGGAACATAAACCTGAGCCTCATATCTGTGTGGGCTGGGCTTGACTCAGACCCGGGGTCAGCTCCTGTTTCCCTGGAGACCTGGGAGGGTGAGTTTGGAGCATTGACCACATGGGCCTAGGTTTTCTGGTTGCCTGACAAGGCATTCTTCCCTGGGGAAGGAAGACATACCTCCACTGTGAAGAAAGCAACCAGATCCAGGTCAATACTCTAACCGTCCTTATGCCCTCCCTGGGGTCTCTTCCAGTTGCTCTCCTGTCCTGTCTTGTGCAAGGTTTCAGTAACCCTCACCTTACCTAACAGTTGAGCAGAGCAAAGGGCCCCCCCAGCAGTTCTGAGAAGGCTACCATCCAAATCTGGAATGTGGGACAGCCTCGAATGATCATTCCCATGCCCTATCAGGGTAGTAATGACAGGTCCGTTCGGGATCTGGAAGTGGTGGATGCTGAGGCTGACCTAGGCTGGCTACTATGCCACTGAGGAGCAACTCTAAGACTCTTGGTTCCTAAACTGGGAAGGGTTGTGTGGGGGAGGTGACTAGTCACAGTGAGGAGCTCTGCTCCTCTATCCCAGATGCCACCAATCTCCAAGCCCTGTGCACCTCCTGCAATTATTCCTGACCTTAGGCATAGCTGAAGGTGAGTTTTCTGATGCTGCTGCTGAGAATGTTTGACTCTTCGCTCCCTGCAAGGAAGGGAACAGTATCATCCCAGTACAGGCCATGGTTGAGCCTTCTGCTTCCCCTGGAATCCTTTTCCACCCAGGAAATCAAATCAACACAGAAACAAGGGAGGAAAATAGTTGGTGCTCATTTCAGACCTAAGCTCCTTTCTGTTCTCTAGCTTGTGGTTATTGGAGAATAACTCTCACCCATAGTCCTTGCATGGGATTGACTGGTGAATCCATATAGCTGCTTTTGTTGCTGTGAAAAACCTAGGTACCACCTACTACAAGCATGGCCCTCACTCCCCTCAAAATACAGGATTCTGCATGAAACATGGCTCCCATGAACAGTGCCCTGCTGCTGAAATGAAGACCATAAGCCCACAGGAAGAATTTGTTTAATATGCCACCTTAAGGCAGCAAGCATGGCGCTGAATGTCCTTGTGTCTCACATGTGTACTCACAACACTTGAGTAGGCATAAGGAGGGAGGAGAATCTGCCAATCAAATGAGCTGGAAGGGTGGGCACCTGCTATGCCGCCTACAGAAAATATTCTGAGTCCTCATGGGCCTGTGTGGCAAATCCATCCACTCACTCATTCACTAACCCAACGTCCTAGTTAGCTTTCTGATGCTGTAATAAATGTCATTGCCAAGAGCTTACCTGTCCCCATCACTGTCTGACAGAGTCAGGAAGCTGGAGGCTGGAGACCTTAGAGAAGTGCTGCTCACTGGCTTGTTCCCTGTGGCATTAGGGGTATCTCTACACAGCCCTGGATATGAAGACCATAAGCCCACAGGAAGAATTGGTTTAATATTTTGAATTCACAGAGCTCCTTCTACTTCTGCCTCTTGATTTACTAGGATTAAAGGTGTTCACCAACAAGCTGACTTTCCCAGGACCACCTGTCCAAGAGTGACCCAACCCACAATGGGCTGGGCCCTCTCACATCACTCAGTAATCAAGAAAGTACCCACAACGGCCTACAGGCCAATGTCATGGGAACATTTTCTCAGTTGGGAACATCTTCCCAGTGTCAAGTCAACCCCTCCCTAAATGAATGAATGAATGAATGAATGAATGAATGAACGAACGAACGAACGAACGAGCAAACAAACAAACAAACAAACAAACAAACAAACAAATAAATAAATAGCACACCCACTCATTCACTGTGTGATTCTTTCTCCAGACAGACTGGGTACTACACAGGAAAAACCATGATAGTAGAGAACTTTGACCCACATTTACCTCTGTAGACATGAGCTCTCTGTTGTTTGAGGTAAGCAGGAAGACGCTGTTGTGTTCAGGATATTGCAGAGAGCTGGCCGACCCACTGAGCTCTGTGGGAAGGTCTGCACCATCAATGGAGCCTATGGTTGTTTCACATTACAAGGAAACAGGAGATAGAGGACCAAGGCTCAAGCAGCCCCTCATTGGAGACCCAGGCAATCAACCTTTCTCAGTGGGTTTGCAAAACTTCAATGTAGCTAATCAGCTCCAATGTAGCTTGGGCCTTGAGGACTGTCCCTTCGAGGTATGGCCCTTCACAGCTACCATTGTAGGAGCAGGCCATACAGCAGCAGGATGCTTTGGGAGTGAGAAGGTAGGAAATAGCCCTTCCTGGTCCTGTCTGAAGAGGCCAACCCGGCAAAGTCCCTGGGCCTTTGTGGTGGTGACCATGGTTATGATCACTGTTTCAAGGGATGTTGAGTGTTCACCCTCCCTGGATAGATGGCCCAACACTTGACACAAAGATTATCCACAGGATGTAAGAATCAACCAGCACCCATATGGGACAAACAGGTGCCTGTCGTCTTCACCTAAGGGGTACCCAGCAAGCAGGACAGTAGGAATCAGGGAGAAGGACTCTGAGGTCGCCGTGATGCCAGCCTCCCTGGACACAGGATCACGGATCCTCAGCTCTACCCAGGTGAGGATAGGCTGGTTGATTGGTGATGCTGACCCCACTTGACCCACTCTGCTCCCTGGCTGCACATGTCCTATGAGACCCTTCCTGTTCCCAGTGCAGCTCAGCTGTAGAATGATAAACCTGTAATGGCTGCTGTTTAATCCTCATTGGATTTTTGATCACCTAGAAGACAGCCTTTGGGTGTGGTTTGAGGTTATTTCCAGAGAGCTTTCACTAAGAAAGACACACCTTGGATGTGGGTGACATCATCCCATGGGCTGAGATCCATGCCAAAAGGAATAAAATGAAGAAAGGGGAAGTGAGCTAATCACTAACCCCCCCCCCTCTCTCTCCCTCCCCCCCCCTCTCTCTCTCTGCCTTTTGACTATGGACACAATGTTACCCAAAACTTCCCATTCTCAGCACCGGAGAGATGGCCCAGTGGATAAAGGCACTGGCTACTCTTCCAGAGGACCTGGATTCAATTCCCAGCACTTTATACTCTATACTGGCTGGGAAAGTAATCAGGGAGGTAGGGTAGGAACCTCCCTTCAAAGTCTGTAATGTGTGTAAGAACAAGTCAGTTTGAAAGAGACTGAACAAAGAGAGACGGGACTGAAGGAATTTCTCACCTGAAAACAGCTGCCTAGAGGAGGGTTTTCATAGGTTCAGCCAACAAGCTGCACAGAGGCCACTACAGCTGTGGCAGGGGAGAAATAGAACTTGACCTTGGCTTTGTAGTCACATGACACTGGTTTGAAAAATGCTGAGGTGATGGAGGTTTGCACCAAGGTTCTAGAAAGCTGCAGAGGTTAGGCAGTGTATGGCGGGTTAGAGCCTCTGAAAGGAGGCCGTTGCATTAAAAAGGAGGCCATTGCATAAAGCTGTGAAGAGTAAGTTGGAACAGAGACACCGGGACGGTGAAAATGACAGGACTGTAAGTATCTCCTGCAGAAACCTGCAGAGCAAACCTGTGCTATGGGTGGGAAGAGAGGGGATTTGGGGGGGGGGGATCTGGAAGGACAGTGATGCCCAAGGCAGCCTCGGATAATGCCCAGATGATGCCAGCATGAGCCCAGGTGCCAAGACATGGAGCTTCATGGTTCAGTGTTCGTTCCTCCTTTTTGGAATGGGGATGTTGATTATGCCCTTGAAGATTAGAAATAGGTAATGCTTTTATTTACAGGTGATTAGGGTTAAGAGTTTATCTTGAGCCTCAAAAGAGATCTTAGAATTTGGGCTTCTGAATGGTACTGAGATTGTTAGACTGTGAGGGGTTTTGAAGGTGAATTGGATGCATTGAGCATCTTGAAATGGACATGACCCTTTAAAGGCCAGGAGTCGAATATAACAGTTTTTGAAATGATTTGTTTGAAGATGTGATGGTTATCCTTAGTTGTCAACTTACTACAGGCGGATAAGTAAAACCCAAGAAGCTAGGTACACCTGTGAGGGAGTGAGGGATTTTTCTCAATTAAATCATTTGAAGTGGAAGATCTACCTTTAATCTGGGCAGCCCATATAATTCTAGTGTCTGCCTCTATAAAAGACATGGAAGAAGATAGCTATTGCTCTTTGCCTGCTTTCTCGCTCTCAATGATAAGTTCATTCCTTTATTAGCATTAGAGCTACTTCTTTGGGATTCCAGCATAGACTGAAGACCAGCTGACACATCCAGTCTTATGAACGGAACAACTATTACTGGACTATTAGACTTTCCATTAGTAAACAGCTGTTGTCAGACTAGCTAGACCACAACCTGTAAGCCATTCTAATACATCCCATATATGTGTGTATGTATGTATATGTACATGTATATATGTATGTATATACATACACACACACACACACACACACACACACACACATGCAGCTGGTAGGATGATATTTATTCCATCAATTCTATTCCTCTGGAGCAGCAGTTCTCAACCTGTGGGTTGCGACCCCTTTGGGGGTCCATGACCTTTTCACAGGAATCATTAGAAAACAGATATTTACATTACAATCCACAAGTGCAGCCAAATTACAGTTACGAAGTAGCCACAAAAATAATTTTACGGTTGTGGGTCACCACACTGTGAGGAACTGTATGAAAGGGTTGCAGCATTAGGAAGGTTGACAAATTACTGCCCTAGAGAATCCTGACTAATACAGGGTGTCAATCAAATTGACAAGTAGTTGACTTTTGATGGCTAATCTTTACCGTCAATTTGACTGGATTTGAAGTTCTCAGAGATGTGCCCTTGGACATATCTCTGAACCCAAATGGTGAGGGCTAACGTTATGTTTTTAAGTTTTAATTACTGTGCTTAAGAGATCTGTGAAAACAAAAATGTCTCTAACCTGTAAGCCCCGTCTGTAGACCCCACTTCCTGGAGGACAGATTACTTCCTGGAATGCTGGGGGCTGTTCATATAAGAGAACAACTGTGTTTTCACCTCAGTAAACAAGGTTGGTTGCCCTAAATGCACAGGATGAACTTGATCACACTTAGGTAAAAGGTATACAGGCAAGAAGTATGTCAGGATATATGCTTGCGCCTGACTGGACGAAGGCAGAAAGTATGTAACCTTGTGAATTTTGCCTTTACAAGCACCTGACTAACTTAATTTGTGCCATCCTCTGGGAATTCCAGGTATGGACCTGGCCAGTGTCCATCGTCCTGGCCAGCACTGAATGAAGGTTGCTTCAGATTAGGCTCAAAAATGATGGTAGTGTCTTACTCTCACCTGTGTGGTTAATAATATCTAGAGAGACTTAACTGAGGAGAGAAGCAGCACCCTAAATGCGTATGGCTCTCTGTGGTAGATTGATCCTAACACCAGACTTCATGTCTTTCTGCTTCCTGACTGCGGGTACAACAGTGACCAGCTACTCCTGTTCCCATCATCAAGATATCCTTCCTGCCATGGCCCTGTGTGCTTCCTTAAACTGTGGGCCCAATGAAGTGCTTCCTTCCCTACACGTCTCTTGTTACATATTTTGTTACAATAAAAAGTAACTAGTACAGCTCCCGATACAGCCGTCAGTTTTTGTGAGCTCAAATACCGGGAGACAAGAGCTGGGCAGGCTGGGACATATTCTCAAAGCTGATATGCCTGATTATCAGTGTCATCTCATGTATTAGTTTGGGGGGGGGTGTTTAATTTTACAGCTTACAATCTACCATCAAAGTAAGTCAGGACAGGAACCTAGAGGCAGGAACCCAGAGGCAGGAACTGAAGCAGAGGTCATGGAGAAATGTTGCTCACTGTCTTGCTCACTTTCTTGCTTATACACACAAGATACTTGCTGGCCAAAGGATGGCACCATCCACAATGGCCTTGGCCCTTAAAGAAAATACCCCACTGATGGAAACACACCACCCCCAATTAGGATTCTCTCTTCCCATATAACTTTTTCTTAAGTTGACAAAAAGCCAGCCAGCATACCTCCAGACATTATGGGACACGTTAGAAAATGGACTTTAGTCAAGCTAAAGGCAACTTAGTATAATTTTAGAAATCTATACATATTCCAAACGGGAAAAAGAGAACTAACTACGGCATACCATGAGTAGACAGAAGTCTCTCCATCAGTAGTAACACCCTGATCCTAGGTCTCTCCACTGTCCAAGTCTCCTCTCTATCTTCAACATCATCCCCACACAGAGCTCCATCTTCACCTACAGCCCCTTCGACCTACCCAGAACCCCATCTTGACCAAAATACAGAGAATTTTAACCCTGCCTCTCTCATCTCCACATTCAGATCCATCTTGACCCTCGGGCCCATCTCCTCCCTTGAGCCATATCTCTACCAAAAACTCCATCTCCATCCTGTCCCATCTCCACACTCAGCTGTTTGTGGTGTCCCTGGGTCCTGAAAACCAGACTGAGGTAACTCGGGAATGAATAAGTGTCAGACAATGGGGAGGCAACAGACACACATACAACAGAATCTGGGATAGAGTGGGCTGTGCTCACTCTGATGGAAAGCCCCTGCTGTGCAGCCTGGGAACTCGGCCCATTTATCAAATATAGCCAAGGAGGGGGCTTAGCTAGTCTTGGTAGGAGGTTCCATGTTACAGTCATCCAGGAGAAAGCTTCCTTTGATGTTTTAGTGTACACTGTCAACACTCACACAACCAAATTTCTGCAATTTCACTGAACCTGAACCAGGGAGGCTTTGCCATTCGGGTAGATGTGAGGCCCCGGGACCCTGACATGGCTATGCACATATTCACTCAGGACTTCTTCTACCTACCACAGCTATATCTCCACCCTCAACTCCATCTCCACCCTCAGCTCCATCTCCACCCTCAGCTCCATCTCCACCCTCAGCTCCACCTCCACCCTCAGCTCCATCTCCACCCTCAGCTCCACCTCCACCCTCAGCTCCACCTCCACCCTCAGTTCCACCTCCACCATCAGCCCCATCTCCCTCCTTATCTCTAGCTTCACCTTCAATCCCATCTCCACCCACATTCTCTTCATCATCTTCTTCCTCCCTCTCCATCCAGAGATGAGGCTGCTGCCAGTGCCAACTCCTCTGAATCAATATTTACCAGGCTGGGAGCAGGTCCCCAGGGTTTGGTGGTTCTGGTGGTACAGTGCCCAGACCATAATCTGGACTTCAGTGCTATGTAGAACTGGAAATTCTCTGGGTTCTCTCATTTGCTTTTGGGAAAATAACACCTATTTTTATTTTTTACCATGAAATCATCATTAATGCCTAGAAGTAAGGGAAGTCTCAGGATCAAACCTTTCTGGGAAAATTAAACTCACCCAGTGGCTAGGCAGAAATTTCCTGAGCAGCAGTTTCACCCTGGGCTACTCTTCAGGCCAGCTTCCTAGACTTCCAATGGCAAAATATGAACTGAGGACTGTGTATGTCACCTTCTCTTTTAGACACAGAAAGAGTCATGGTACTGAGCCAAATTCCTATTACCCAAGTCTCCATGGGCACTGATGGTAAGCAAGTCCAATGGGCAGAGAATCTCCAGACACCTGAGGTGGCTTCTACGTGGTTTTCTGTGACTGTTATGAATTGATCATGACTTTCACGGGCTGTCATTCTCTCACTGAGAACTGGGGGTCTGGGATTAAGTTGTAAACCAGTCAGTTCTTCCTCAGGCCTTCCTCCTTTCCCTGTATCCCCCAGGGTCATCCTGAGCATGTCTGTGTCTCTTCCCTATGAGGACATTGATCTTGTTGGATGAGGGTCACTCCCGTGGCTTCATGATGAACTTCATCTTTTTCAAGTCCAAGCATACTCACATTCTGAGTCCTGGGTGGCCAGGGTTTTACTATGAAGGTCTAAGGAGCAGCCCAGTAATGATGAACATAGCAATCACCCCCTCGGAGCTTAACTGCTTACACCACTAGGTGATAACAACCCTTCTTTTTTGAAAAATAAATTTTCTCACGTGTTTTACATACCAACCACAGTTTCTCCTCCCTTCATACCTTCCATCTATTCCCCCCCCACACACACACACCTCCTCCATTCAGAAAGGGGCAGGCCTCCCATGGGACTCAACAAAGAATGTTGTATCACGTTGCATCAAGGTTGGGTGAGGCATCCCAGCATGGAAAATAGGTTCCAAAAAGCCAGCTCATATACCAGGGACAGGTCCCGATCCTACTGCTGGTGCCTCAAAAGCAGACCAAGCTACACAACTGTCATCCCCATGCAGAGGGCCTAGGTCAGTCCCATGCAGGCTCCCTAGTGAGCTCCTGGTAGCTCAGGTCAGCTGGATGACAGCACTTTTTAGTGACTGGGAGGGGCAAAGAGGAAATCCACATGTGTAGCAGTTCCTGGACCTCCTGCCTATGAAAATACATCAGAGTGGAAGAAAGGAACAATAGATGCTTCTAAAATGGAGTTTTAAAAAATTAATCCATTAGTCATTTTTCTGTTTCTTGAGACAGAGTTTTCCTATAAAACCCAGGGCCCTAAATTAGCAACTATCCTCCTATTAACGCTTTCTCAGTACCCCAACATGGCTTTTACACACCTCCCTACACTCTTGGGTTCTAGTGCCATATCCATAGCCTCTCTGAGCCTCAACTTTCCCTATCCATAAAATGGGCCTGGTAGTCCCCATTGCAAAATCAAATAATTTGGGACTTGGGTGAATATGGAGCACAGTATGCTTCTGACATGGTAGCATTCTTATTACAGCAATAGCATGACCAGAAAGCTACGTCTGAGAAGAAAAGGCCACTGCCCTCAGATTTAGGGTCTCTGGCCAGTGACAATGCTCAAGCCAGGCCTAAGAGATAGTCACCCCTAGATCTACCCAGCTCTCTCTCTGAGAAGCAGCACCAGGTCATCATGACTTCATGCGGCAGCCCCTGCCCACCCTGGGAACCACAGGTCCTGGTCCACTAGGCCTATCTGGCTGGGTTCGGTAGCTTGCTGAAGGGCCTTAGCCCTTGGCTCTCAATTGGAGTCGGCCTGCTGCTTTTGGACAAGCAACAGGCACAGGTCCCTAGTAGGCTGGCTGATAGCCTAAGTGAATCCAGATAGCTATCAGCTGTGTGTACTGAAAGAGGACTTTATGTGGTTGGACTTTCTGGGGGGTGTTTGCCTTGTACTGCATCCAGGTACTGATGGGAGAGGGCATTAGGATGAGGCACTCTGGGATTGTCCATGGAAGGTGACCAGCAATCTCCTCAGCCCCTTAGTAGGATCTTGGCTGCTGACCCAGAAGGCCAGTGGAGGCCCCTCCTGGACTCTGGATTTAGGCAGCACTTTCCACAAAGTCTGGAAAATGTATCTGGAGTATGGCTGTGGTACTGGTGGTGGTGAGAAGGTAGAGCCATGCTCAGTGAATGAATAAGACTATTCAGAACACAAGGCGGAGACCCATAGTATATGAGCCAGATGTAGAGGGCTGGAGCCTAGGCCCACACCACTTTCATATTCTTAGCCATAGTTCTTGATGCCTGTGCAGACCCACTGCGCTGGGGTCCTCAGGATCTCAGGCAGCTGGCCACCCTAGACCTAGACCTTCTGGCCCACCACCTACTCGGCCCTGGCTCAGCTCTAGTGAGAGATTTGCTGCTTCTGCCTGAGGAGACTGAGCTCTGTCCACAGCTTGGATAAGCATCTCACGTCTCTAATGAGAACCAACCCTGGATGAGATACTCATCCACTTGCCAGCAAGATGCTGGCTAATCACTTCGTCCCTGAAGTCTTGGGAAAGATCAGTTGGCTCTGTGACCACCGTCAGTGGGCCTTGCACTTTATTGAGGTGAAAGGCCACACACACACATCTTTTTTTCCTTTTATTGGAGCACATCCCCAGCCCCTCTTTGTACCTTTATTTTATTCTACTTATTTTGAGTATATGTGTTCATTTGTGTATGGTGTGCACACGCGCGCATACATTGTGTTGGTACATGTGTACATGTGTGCATGTGTACATGTGTACATGTGTAATTGTGTTGGTACATGTGTGCATGTGTACATGTGTGTGTGTGCATGTGTGCATGTGTCCATGTGTACGTGTGTGCATGTGTGCGTGTGTGCATGTGTGCATGTGTACGTGTGTGCATGTGTGCATGTGTACGTGTGTACATGTGTACATGTGTGCATGTGTGCATGTGTGCGTGTGTGCATGTGTACATGTGCTCATGTGTGCGTGTGTGCATGTGTGCATGTGTGCATGTGTGCATGTGTACATGTGTGCATGTGTACATGTGTGCATGTGTACATGTGTGCATTTACATACAGGAGTCACAAGTTGATGTTGGATGTTTGTTTTCTTCGATCCCTTTGATCTTATTTTTTAATTAAAATTATTTCTTAGCCCTCTTGAGAGAGACAGAGTCCACATTCCTTGTTAAGCTTCTCTTTCCACCGCGTGGACACTCCTATCATCAAGCCTGATGACAAGCACCTTCACCCACTCACTGACCATCTTGTCAGATCCACCTTATTTTTTGAGACAGGGTGTTTCACTGAACTTGGAGCTCTCTGACCAGACCGCAAGTCAGGAAACCCCGTGGATCTGCCTGTCTCCCCTTCCCCTGTACTGGGATCCCAGGCATGAATCACCACCGCACCTGGGCTTCTCCGTCAGGTCCTCACACTTGTTCAGCAAGAAGTTTATCAACTGAGCCAATTCCTTAGCCCTTAGCCTTTATCTGAGGAGGGTCTTACAAAGTTGCCAAGGCTGCCCTTGAACCCCTGATCCTCCTACCTCAGTTCTCAAGTGTTATAATTAGAAGCCTGTACCTTCTTTTAAGCCTTTAAACCATCTTAAACTGAATGATTCAGCAGCATTTCAGGCATTCCTAATGTTATGTGATCACCATCACAGGCTACTTCCAGAACTTTCTCATAACCTCAGGGAAAGCCCACGTGCCCTAACATGACCCATGTCTCTCCCTAACCCCTGGTGACCTCTGACCTGTATCTGCTTGGTTGTTTTTGTAAGCACTAGAGACTGAACCCAGGGCCGTACTCAACCACAGAACCATAGCCTCACCCACCTAGGTCCCGCCTCTTTGGATCAGCCTGTTCTGGACACATAAGTATTTAACATTAGTCCTATGTGTTTAGCCGTAGTCCTGTAATCTGGCTTCTGTGTTGACATGTTCTTGAAGTTTATCTATGATGTGATGCTTGTTGGTGCTTCTTTTCGTGTCTGAGTAAGATTTCATGCTTGTCCACAACCATTGGTGGTTGTGGTTTCCTCCATGGTGAGACTCTCAGGTAAAGAGTTTGTCTGAAGGTTCATGTCTGCACCCCAGGTGGCTGGTCCCTGGCACAGAGTTCTGGCTGAGTTACCTCCGTGATTTGGAATCCATCTCTCTTTCTCTAAGGGCCCAGTCACCCAGAGGGCCCCTAGGAAGGGAAATGCCAATGTGTCCCTTTTTTTGACAGATTTCCAGTTGTCTGTCTTTGCCATCCAGGGTATTTATTCACATCTCGGTCACCCTGAGAACTCTCCCCTGGTGACAGAACCCTGGGAACAACAGAAGATTCAGCCATACCATTCACTATGACATTGCTTCCTAAGGTATCTGCCAGGCTAAAGAGATGACAGAGGCTCTATCTAGGGGTGCCAGCGGGACTGAGCCCACTTAGACAGCCCTGGGTACAACCAGATCACCACCCAATCCCAGCTCTGGAAAGACACATGGAGATCTGAAGGAAAACATTTTGAGAAACTCTCTAAGTGGATTCAGAAGTTTAGAAGTAGGGATTTTGCTGGGGTCCCCATGACTAATGGGGTTCAGTTGTCAGCCCTGTGAAGTCACCTGGAGTCAGCCTGTTCTGCTTGACCCTGAGACCCTGCTTTACCTTCCTGCTTCCTCGTGAAGTGAGGCTGGGTATGCACAGGAGAGCTAAAGAGTGGTCCCAGAAGGTATGTCCATGCATATACCCCTGCCCTGCCTCTGAGTCTTCACACTATGGCCCTGTTTGGAAGAAGGGTTTTAGCTTTTTTGTTACTGTGACTAGACATCTGAGAAAAATAAACAGAGCAAAGGTTTGTTTTGGGTTCACAATTTCAGATGTTAGTCCTTGGTCATGTGCATCCATTGCTTCTGGGCTCGAGATGAGAAGCATGACACCGAAGAGCAGAGTGTGATATAAGGAGGGTCAAAGTTCAAGATTAAAATTTTGTAAAGGACGATGTTCTGGAAGGAAGGCTTGGTGGTTAAGAGCACTTTTTGCTCTTCTAGAGGACCTGAGTTCAGTTCCCAGCACCCCCGTCAGGCCACTCTCCTCCATGGGACCACACTGTACACACACACATGAACATATACATGTACACAGGTACGCGTGCACACCATTTTCTTTTAATTAAAATAAATACAATCAATATTTTTCTTGGCTAGAATATGAGTTCAAGGCCAGCCTGGGCTACATGTGCCAGCCTGGGCTACAGTGTCATAAACAGTCAAAAGCAAAACAGAAGCAAACAAGTTCCAGTGAACCAGGTTGAAGGGCTGTACCTGTATTGTCACCTGTTCTTGGTGGTGGAGTGGTTGAGTGACAGTGATGGATGGAGTCTTAGTCTCTCTCCCGCACGCACACCCTGCTCCAGCCTCTGAGTTTCCTCCAGCTGTCCATAACTCAGTTTCCAGCTGATTTTGTCTCTGGCATTTAGGGAAAGTGACGTCCTCCCTGGAGAAACAGCATTTGTCCAGAGCAACTTTTGGAGCCTGGGTTAAAACCCTCTGGGAAGCTCCAGGAGAGAAAATGTGGTTTTGATTTTCCAGAGCAGCCTGAAGCAAAACTCAGCCCTCGCCCAGACTCAGCAGGTCTGCCCTAAGCAGCTCCCTTAGGGCTGGGGAGCGCCAATCTCAAGGCCAGGACCTTGAAGCAGTGGCCTGGTCCACCAAAGGTACTTCTGCAGCTGGCCTCAGCCTCAGACAGAACCAGAACCAACTCTCAGAGCTCAGTTGGACTATGTGTGAGATTACTAAGAAGCCTAGATAGGAAATGGATTCACCTCACAGCAGGGAAGCTCAGTACTGAGCCACCCCTCAGTGGAAGCTGGGGGCACGCTTGATCCTGGAGCCTTTCTAACACCTGTGTAAAGAGGATGCTGAGATGAAATTCTGAGTCTGGTACGTGTCTGGTTCACTCTGTATCTAGTCTCTCCTCAGCACTCATTACCAGCTTGTTACTTACAAGTGCTTTCTGAGAAGAGCACTCTGCATTCTGTCCAGGCCTCGTCCTGAACCCAGGAGCTAGGAAGACACCAGTGTTTCCCTCTGGGCTCCTGGCAGGGACCCACGGGGCTGATACTGACCACTGCAGCTGGGAGGCAGGAGGGAACGCCAGGCTCATGATCTGAGCCCTAGAGCCCCAGCCCCACCTGCTCTGTAGCTCAGATCTTTCACCCTGCTCTCTGTTTCCTAGTGATGCCCAGTCTCCATGGCTGAGGGCTCAGTGGGTTGCACTGAACCACTTGCTCTCAGCTGTGCTTGGCCTGAGATTTAACATCTACTGTGGACAGTCTCCCTCTGGTTGCCTCAAGCAGGGTCACTCGGTGGCTACTTCCCAAACGGAATCAGAGCTGTTAACGTGAATACGCGGCCCTAGTTCACAGAGAACTCCATCCATCCACCCCTGAAGCTAGGCTCTAGCTCCCACATATCCCCGGGTCCTGGGGGTACAGCCTGAAGACTCTATAGCTTTACAGACTAAGAAAAAAAGGGGGGGGGGAGGATTCGTAGCCTGCGCTCGGGCTTCATGCAAATGAGCCCGCTCAGCCTGTTTTGTAACCAGAAGGCACAAAGACACCGAGGCAGGGAGCGGCAGCGCCCACACACAGATCCGCGCACCCGCTGCCTCCCACGGGCCCTGCGGAATTAGCTCGGGAATGGGAGGAACAGGTGACAGGGCGGGCGCCCTCTCTTAGGGGAGTCAGCTCCTCCAAAATCTCCAGGGTGTGCGGAATGGGAGGCGGAGGCGAGGGATGCGAGACCCCATCAAATAATTGAAGTGTAATTTGTCTCCTTTTCAAAGGAGACAGAGCTGGCTTGGTCCCTGCTTCACAAGAATATGACTTTTCTGCCAGATGGGCGCAGGACGCCCACCTCTGCCGCCGCTACAGTTTCTGTCTTCCTCTGGCGACAGCGCAGCCGCTTACCACCCCCCCCCCCCCCCAGTACCCCATGCATTCCTGAGGAGATGAAAAATGCCTCCCTCAGCCTGGGCCTGCAGAGGGCTGCCTGTGACATCCATTCTCGCCTGGGGCTGGGGGAGCAGGGAATGGTGTTTAATGAAAGGAAATGCTCTAGCCGGCAGCTTCCTGCTCTGGCTGCCTAGCGTCCCGTCTTGTCTCTGGAGCACACCCCATCTTTACAGTGCCCACTCCTCCTAACAGCCTTCTGCACCTGGACACAGAGGACAACTACCAGATGCATTCAGCGGCACACATAGGAGTCTCACTCACAAGAGTGTTTGCTTCCTAAGGTCTAACACCCCAAAACTGCCACAGACCCTCTGGCAGGGCTCAGCAGACAGAGAGCTGCTATTGCTCAGGGCCTCAGGATTGTCCTTGGGAAGTCCTGCCTGACAGGGTCAAAGGGGAAGAGATTGTCCAGGCATGTCTGAGGGTGAGGAAGTCCAAGGGTATCTGCAAAGAACCTTTTAGTCTTTTAAACACAAGCAAGCACACATTTCACCTAGGGCTACCTGATGCTCTGCAATAGCCCCAAGTAGTTTAGAAATGATTTCATTGCATTCAGTCAGTCCTGGAGGAGGAGGAGGCTCTGCTTGCCCTTCTTGCCAGTGTGGAGCAACTTCAAGTGTTGATTCTCATCTCCTACCTTGTTTGAGGCAAGATCTCTTGTTGAGACCTGGGAATATGAGAGATACTCTACTGCACAACTTGAAATCCAGTCTACGTGCTCACATGGCATGCACTTTATTCATGGATCTATCTCCCCAGGCCTGTTTACATCTTCTGCACTTAGCTGTCTGGCACGTGGCATGCCTTTGTAAAAGAAGAGGGTTTAGCAGAACCTTCCATAATTTCTTGGTAGCTCATGGCCATTGGCCCTGTCCTAAATTAAATGTCTTAGCAATGTGCCTGCTAAGGAGATCATCCCATACACACACTATGGGACACCGATACCACCGCTGTCACAGAACGGACATCACCTCAGATGATAGACAATAGCCACTCAGACTTTCTTTATTTCTTTTCCCATTCTAGTTTGTGATAAACATGGACCAAAAGCAGCTGGGGAAGAAAAGGGCCTATTTCATCATACAATCTGCCATGGTGGGAGGCCAGGACTGGAACCTGGAAGCAGGTACCTGGAAACAGGATCTGAAGCAGAGACTATAAAGGAATTCCATCGACCGGCTTGCCCTTCATTCTCACTCAGCTTGCTTTTAGAATACAAGTCAGGACCACCTTCCAGGAGTGGCACCACCCACGATGAGCTGGGCCCTTCCATATTCGATCATTAATCAGCCCCACAGGCCTGATTTCAAATCAGTCTCATAGAGGTATTTTCTCAATTGAAGCTCCCTCATTCTGGATGGCTCTAGCTGGTGTTGAGTTCACAAGACACTAACCAGCACATCTCTCATCAGTTGCTCTTCGCATAGGCTGCCAGCAAGTTTCTGTGGGTCTCCTTTTGGCAATGAGAAGGAGCAATGTTGCTGCTGAATTTCATACTAGTACTGCTCAGCCTATTACTGCTTTGTCTTAGAGCTTCCCATGACCCTCTTTTGCTAGAGGGAACATGTTCACACACCATTTAGTACCAAGCATCTGACCTGTGCTCCCGGTAGATTCACAGATACAGGAACAGACAGCCATTGCTTGACCTTCCTAAGCTCATAAGGACACTCAAGGACACACTGCTCCTCATGTGATGACCTGCTCTCCATCCATTCCATCTATACAGTAGAACATGGGTTCCTTCAGAAGAGGCCATAGCCAGCGTGAAACCTCATATGAGTCCTCACTAGGGAGACTGCTGAGATGTCTTAGCGGGGACCAAGGGATCCTTTGGGACATGGAACTCCCGATGTTAAAACCCAGAAACATGCAAGTCAGGGTGAGCTGTGCACTCCACTTTTTACCAAGGAGCAGTGCTGTGAGCAGGTTACATGTGAAGCCCCCACATACTCAGACCCATCAAGAGAGAGCAGCCGGCTGAATCAGTCTACTTGGATTAAAGCAAGTTGAGTGATGAGTCCACAGATCTTGATGAAAGACAGCACCCAGTGGGAACCTCTCAGGGAGCCAAGGCTTCCTCATGAAGCCTCCCCCCTGCAGGGCATGTCAAGGCCTTGTTCCTATGGTTACCTGTACTTGTCCTGGGGGACTGTTTCCAACTGGTCTGAGGGAATGCAAAGCAGGATTTGTCTCCTCCTTTAAGTCCAGTGCCTCAAACTAGATGGAGGGTGAGTAAATAGATAAACAGATGCCATGTGGTGGGAAGTGGGTGGTTGGGTGAATGAGAAGATGTATGGATAGTGGGGTGGGTGGGTGGGTGACGGATTAATTAAAGGGGCGAGTGGTGGGAAGGTGGATGGCTAGGTGGCTAGAGAAATAGGTGGATGGGCAATGGATGAATGGGTAGATGCATAGAGGATGGGAAAGTGCAGAGCTGGCTAAGGGAATAGGTGGATGATGGCAGGATAGACATATGGAGTATATAGGTCAGCCCTGTATAGCGTGCTGAATCTTTGCTGATCACACATTGGTGCAATTCCCATAGCTGAATAAAAAGTCTGGGGAGTGTATAAAAAGTGGCTGCTCCTTAATGAAACCTGTACTAAGCCACACATGTCTCCTGTGCATTGTTCTTGAGGAGCAGGTATCATCCTTCCCATTTTACAGGTGAAGCTCAAGAGGCCAGTCACTTCTCCGGAGCTGTACATGTTTAGAGGTTAACGGGAAATCCAGGCATCTTGTACCTCTCACTGGCACAAGTCCTCAGACCCTGGCATATGTCTTGGAGAAGCTAATAAAGCCAGGGGTCTCCAAGCCTTGGCCTACACCCCCTAACCCCCACCTCCTGTCTCAC
This sequence comes from Phyllotis vaccarum, assembly GCA_033318265.1. Classification (NCBI taxonomy): domain Eukaryota; kingdom Metazoa; phylum Chordata; class Mammalia; order Rodentia; family Cricetidae; genus Phyllotis; species Phyllotis vaccarum. The sequence goes on along the minus strand of JARWLC010000016.1, from coordinate 65,548,098 downwards.
TGCTGTAAATAAATGGCCCCAGGAATTGGGAGAGAAGGAAGGCAGTTGGTCTAACAGAATTCCCTGACAAAAGCAACGTAAGAGAAAAAGAAAGTATTTAGTTTGGCTATAATTCCAGGGAAAGCAGAGGGGAGGCAGAGTGGCAGAAGTACCAGGTAACAGAAGTTAGAAGTTAGGAACCATGAGTGATGGAGCTCCACAGTCCACCCCCCCCCCCAGCCTAGGGCCACCTACTGTTAGGGTAGGTCTGCCTCCTTAATTAACCTAATCATGATAATCCCTCCCAGGCGTGCCCAGAGGCTAACATAATCTAAATAATCCCTCATAGGTGTGCCTGGAAGCCAGCCTCCTGGAGGATTCCAGATCTTGTCAAGTTGACAATGACACTAACTTCCTCGGCCACTTTGTGGGAATAATGTGGAGGGTGCCAAGACTCCTTCAGTCTTGTACACATGAGAGAAAGGAACATGAACTCTCTCATCAGATACCGCTCAGCGAGAGCAATGGTAACACTTTCAAGCTGTGCCTATGCCCTGATGCGAGGCCAGATGGGAAGATGGGTGGGTGGATAGACATTTCCTTACCTGGAAACAGGGCTGGCTGTTGCTCTGATTGAAGCAACATGAGACCATTCCTCCCAGCCTGCCTCCCAGACTCCTCCAGTGCCTGCCTCTACCTACACATGGAGAATGGTCCTCTAGGCCGGGCAGAGCCTCTCATAGAGCCTTTGCTGTTCCTGGCATTCAAGATCTTGCTCCAGGGACAGATCTTAGCAGCTGCACTTTCATAGATAAAAATCCATGATGGCTGCTGGCTTCTTCCCTGCCCCTGGCTCCTTGGATGATGACAGAAGGCAGCACAGCCCTGGGGGAAGATAGGCTTCAAAATAGAGGCTGGGTGCAGCAAAGCCTAAGAAGGAGTGAGTGGTATCATCTTCCCCTTAACATCCAGTCCAGGAAGGATTGATTGCTGACTGGCCAGCTTACCTATCCGGTTTGAGTTCTGATAGCAACAAGGGATAAGTAGGGAAGGTCTTTCTTTTAAGTAATCTGGGGTTTTACACCTCTCTCCCAGCCCTGCAGGTCAGGGAAGCAAAGAAGAATACACCCACAAGCTGGAACTCTAGCAGTTCTTACCACGTTTGAAGGGTAGACACTGAATCAGAGCAGGCCAGCTGAGCCTCCTGTGGGCCAGAGTTTGCAGGCAGCAGGACCTAAGTGTGAGTTTTTGACAGGGATGGATCTCTGCTCCTATCCTGGGCTAGAGCTTCCATTCTGGAAACTTAGTGGTCACTGAAAAGGACATGGACCTGCAGGGAGCTCACTTTTTCTAAGTGAGTTAGTAAGAGCTGGTCTGTATTATCTGGTGATGTTTGAATAACAAAGGCAGCAGTAGCCAAGGCTGGGCACAACAGGCTCCTCCTTCCTGTTCCTGTCTCTCTTCTTGTAATTTAGAGAGCCCCATCCCTAGACCCCCCCCAGCCAAAGAACGAAAGTCCAAAGGACATTACAATCTCCCCAAGATGCCTAGGTTCCAAACACGGAAAGTAGCACAAGATTTCATCCATCCAATTCTCTCTCCCTGCTGTCCAGATCATCAGGGCCGGCCCTGTGTCTCCCTGGGCCATAATGGCAGCCACAGTGCTGGTCACCGGGGCCCACTGGTCCTGCATACAAAGCACCCGGCTGGCCATTATCATTCCGGGGCGGAACTCCGCTTGGCCTGTGTCTCATCGGTCACTCAGCAGCCCTTAATGACCTGTCAGTTCCTTGGCCTGCCATTTTCTGTCTAATTAATTCTTTTATTGTGCACCGGATAAAGAAAAACAAAGGCCTTGCCGGCAATAATGATTCATTAAAATGCAGTGCCTTCCCAGCTCTTGGCCCAGCACCAGCCGCTCCACCCGCTGTGGGCATGGTTGCCTGCACCCCTTAACCCTTTACAGGGCCTTCTGGGCTAGACATCCCAGAAAACCTAGATGTGAGCTAGTCCAAGAATCTGGTCTAGGAGGGTCTCCTGAAAGATGGACACCTTTTCAGGATTGGTGTAGGGGGCCCAGATACACATTTAGGAATCCAGACCCTTGCAGGAAACAGAAAGGCGTGGAAAGGGACACCTGATGCTGGACAAGGATCCAGGGACATGTGCCCTAGAGACTTGTTGAAGACAGGAAGGAAGGTGTTATTCACAGAGGTCAGCCAGTGAGCTATAGCACCTCAGGCTTGACTAGTTGACCCTCAGTTAATTTTAGTGAAGGTGTCAATATCCCATAGGCATGGGAGGTAAACTGGTAAATGACAACTTTTCTAACCACTGTTCCATCCTGCCTCCCCACAGGAAACTGTTCATATGTCTTGATGCTGTGGGAGGGAGACAGGTCCTTGGGTGGACGACTTCAGTCCTGGGACTAGGCAAAGTGGAAGAGGCAAGGCTATGTCTACCTAGGAATATACTCCGACTATTCTTCTCTATACTTTCTTACCTCAGACCATCCACCTTATTTTGCACATGAACAAAAAGATTCTCAAGAGGTCTGAGGGACAAAGAAAAGTCATTCTCAGTTATAGGTGAGACCAAGACTCTCGGAGCAGCCATGAGAAGGCCGAAGATGGGGTAACTCTGAGGGACGTGAGGGGGGTGTAGATGAGATAAGCATTCAGTATCACACTGTTCTATCTTGAATCTCTCGTATATACAGTAAAACAATAGCTTCTGGGTATCCATCATGTCCAGAGGCCCCAGAGCTGAGAAGATTTTGGCCCAGATGATTTGGGATTACCAATGTGCTAAGAATCAAAAATTGGTGGTGGTGGTGGGGGGGTAATATCTCAGCTCCTAGAACTGTTAGGGCACCCGGTGGGGACAATCCTGGCTGGGGGACTGCAGGTAGGTGTCTGGGAGCTGGAAGATCCCTCAGTGGCAGTACTCAGGCTGGCAGAGCCAATATCAGGTGGCCTTCCTAGATTATGGAGGTCATCTTATGTGCTACTGGGACAGAAAACATACTGTCCTATCCAATCCTCCTCCCTAGGGACAATCCTTTGCCTGGGTGCCAGACCGGAGTAGTTTATCTCCTTGTCATGTGGTCACACTGACCAGGGTGTAGTAAAGCGGGAGACTGGAGATAATGTTGTTTGACAGCCTACCGATGAGTGTCCATATTTGTCCAGTGCCTGGAAACTGGGACATCACCACCCAGAGCACATCTCCAGGGCCCAATTCCACTAACGGCAGCCTCGGCAAACACAGGATAGACAGAGGTGAAGTGGACAGAAAGGTTCAGTCTTTGGCAGGGCTGGGATCCCTTGGTATGAGAATAGACACCATGAAGAAAAGATGGCAAAGTAGACCTCGTCTGAGGACCCAGGAGAGTCTGGAAAGACAGGGAATGCCTGGAAGTCAACAAGTCGTCTATTATCAGGAACTGATAGCTGGGATGGACATGAACTTGACCAGACAGACACCAGTTCTCAAGAATGGACACCACCCTAAGAAAATCCGTGTGTGTGTGTGTGTGTGTGTGTGTGTGTGTGTGTGTGTGTGTGTGTGTGTGTGTAGAAAGGACCATTGCCCCTTTTCTTGTGAACAGGGCATTCCGTTCCACTGAGGTCAGATCCAACACTGTTTTGGGTGAGGAAATGAAAATGAAGAACTTTCAGCCAGTCTGCCCCTGGGATGGACTAATGGGGTGGGTATTCTCTGAAAGAACAGGACTCCAAAGCTTAGGCTCAGAGCAAAGCTGGCCAGGAAAATATTTTTAGACCGAAGCTATCAGGAGATGCCAGACAATTTTTTTCCTATGGCCTAAGGCAACAGTAATTCTCCTCTCCAATCCATTTACACCAGCCATAGCTTCAGCACTGGGAACCTCCAGGATACCCTGCTTTGGGTCCTGCCCCTTTGAAGACTGAATATACTAATGGGAAGCCACCAGCTGAACTAGCCCCAGGAATTGAGATGAAAACAGGCAGGCAGGTACAAAGTACAGGGCATCTACAAAGAAAGAGGTGGGTAGACTGGCCAGGACATTGGTGCCCCATTTCATGATGCTCAGATACAAGGAGGCTCTGGGGGGGGGGGGGGCAACATCCAGAATCAAATCAGGGCTGGTTAGCAAGACAGCCAGGCCTGAGCTCCAGGAGTTAATACTCAGGAGGCTCCCCAAATCCCAACAGAACTGGCAGAGCCACCCAGCCCTTGGGAACCTGGCAAGCCCCAAAGCTAATCCCAGCCCAGCAGCAGGGCCTCAGGGCTTTGTCAGCAAGCTGGGCACCTGGGGTTCTCCTTGGTCTGGGGTGTCAATGAGAGAACCTTGAGGACCATATGGACAGCCCTTGGCTGGATGTGGGTCTGGCAGGGCTGAGTCCGCATGGGCAGCGGGCTGTGAAGGCATCAGCCATCCGTTAAACTGGTTCTCTCAACACCATGCCCCACACCTGGAAGCTTGGCACACTCAAACCTTACCAGTTCTTATATAAATCCAGGTGACTTTCCCAAATTCTGGTCTTGGCAGGCCTTAGAGTCAGGCTTCTCAAAGTGGGGCAAGGGAAGCAATAACCCCGCCCCCCCACACACACATTGGGGTTCTTGAGAGGCACGGCTCTCTTCCACCCCCAGACTATGGCTGAAGCCTACATAACTAGGATATCTGCCCTGGCAGCCCCTACCAGCCACATGTACCCAAGAGGCTTGGCAAGAGCCCCTTGCTGTCTCCCCTCACAACCATTTTCTCCCTAGAAACTTTCCTCTGAGCAGACAGCTCTGCCAGGCTCTCTTGGGATGGTTTTTCTCGGCTCCCAAACTGGCTCTGAGCCAGGACACCCCAATCCCCTGAAGAAAAAAAAATGCCCATCAGCTTGAGACACACTACATGGCTGGGAATGGCACATCTGAACCTGTGTTTGTCTGCTTAAGAGCAACCTCTAAAATGAAGAAGCCAGACAAGGGTAAAGGCATGGTGTTTAAACTCAGATCAAGTGATTGTGCGTGTGTGTGGGGGGAGGGGGTCTGGCCACCTCTCTAAGACTAGGTGAAGCCCCTGCTTGGGGATTCTGAGTGGCCTGCTCAGAGCAGCTGGAACCAGACCCTTAGCAGAATGTCACCTCCCTCCTAAGAACCTTGATGAAAGAACCCCGCCCCCCAGGCTTGAGAGAAGGAATACACAAAACATGCTCCAAGTTGATAAAAAGCATTTTTTTTAAATTTTATCAAATCGATCTGTACAAAAGTTAGCATTGCTTGGTCAGAAAGTAGCGAAACATGGCAGGCGAAGGACAGCAAATGTCTTTCTGAATTCAATGCCAAAAAAAAAAAAAAATAGATTGCATAAAAATGAGTTTGCTGTGGTTCCCACCCCTACCCCCAGAAGGAGATATGCTAAAAGAAAAAAAAAAAAAAAAGACAGGTCTTTTTCCTCTTAAAAAAGGTAGGAAAAGTAGAAAATTAAAAAGAAGCAAACTTCTCAAATGTGATTAAATGTACAAAGTCTCAAAGGCACAAGTTTCTGTGAAGTAGCCGGTTATACACAGCACACAGCAAAGCGGGGCAGTGCAGTGAAGCAGGTGTTATTTTCTGACTAGGAATCTAGGCAGGTTAGTGGAGGAGGCTTTCCTTTCACAGCTTGGTAAGTAGTGTCTGGTGCCAAAGAGCCAAGATTATCATGGTTCTGCAGCTGCCAACTTGCAGGAAATTCTGCCTTCTACCGCTTGGCACCACTGAGGGCAGAGATGACATTCCTGTCTTCCAGTGCCCGACCTGATGCTGGTGCTGGGCATTTTATTCTAACCAGACCCCAAAAAGTAAATCATTTCCTCCTGTGCCTGGTGGAGGCCTCCCGGGCCCTCTGAAGGCTGAGTAGGGTGCTGGACCACTTTTCTCCTGCCCTTTACAAAACAAGCTTCCCCGCTTTCATTCTGTATTAAATTCTACTCTCTGCACAAATTACTTCATTAATTAAAGATAAAATAATACAGAACATAAATACATCTTCAACAGCTTTCAAAACAGACATGTTTAAGCCTTAAAATAAAAATTACAAAAAATAAAAATAAACATGAGAAGTGTTTGTCTCAGCCAAACCTTGCTGGGAAGAACTGTGGTAATGAGAAACCCCTCGATCTCACATCGGTCCCAAGAGATGCCTGAGTGGATGGATCCCGAGCGTCCACAGATGTGCTTTCACCATGGGAATTGACATCCCTTGATCCCATGGAGTTCTTTTCTTGGCTGGGCTGGGCTCCTTTGTCCTCAGACTCTAGCTTTCTCCCTTCTACTGAGATGCAAAACCCAGGGGCTGGAACCCACTCATCCAAACCGGAGAGGACAGAATGGCTGTTTTGGAAATCACCAGTTACCTCAGAGAGAGAGGAGGGGAGGAAAAGAGAGCTCTGACCCCTGGCAGAAGTTTGGATATCCAGAGGCAAAAAGACTGCCTGGCTTCCTGCAGATTCAGCAGGCACTTGACGGAGCGAGGCTGTGCTGGCTGCTTCCACCCTCTACCGAGTCCACTTCCGGAAGACCTCAAAGACCTGGCTATACCTCACGCACACTGAGTCCTCCAGGATGCAGCAACCTCACGGACGGGTCAGGGTGGTGTACACAGGCTGGTCCCAGTTGCTGCTGGGACTGTGTGCAGGTGGCATAGAGAGCCCGTTGAGTAGTGGTGAGGCATAGGACCGGCGGGATGAATGAAAGTAAGGGTATTGATAGAGGCTGGGAGGGTAGCCAGGGTAGGGACTGTAGTAGTTAGAAGCCTGCAGGTCAGTATAATCACACTGTGCACTGGCGAAGGAGCTGGCAGCCGTGGCAGAGGCAGCTGTGGTGACGCTGGCCTGGGCACTGTAGGAGCCATAGTCAGCACGGCCAGGTGAGCCATGTGACTGGTCATTGTAGTGGGTGGGACTCAGCTGCTCCGTCTTGATATGTGGCCGAATGGGTCCTGCCTCTGTGGGTGAGGCTGAGGCTGAGGGAGCTCCCTTGTGGGCCCACACAGGGGATGCCCCTATGCCAGTTGCCCCAGAGTGGGAGTAGGAGGTGCTCCCATAGGAGCTAGAAACAGTGGCCTGGCTGGGCTCTGCGGGCAGGCCTGAGTGGCCATTGAGGGGCAAGTACTGGTCAAACTCGTGGACATCGAAGGTATCCATGTTACTGATAACCTCGCTGCTGAGCTCGGAGATGTCCACATTGCTGAAGTCGATGTTCTGGCGCCCGCTGTCCACCAGGCGGCGCCCTTCCAGCCTTAGTTCTTGCTTGCCTCCACTGCTGGCCTGGTGCAGGTCGGTCTTGGGGGTGGTGGGTGGGGTGGGCGGCCCATGGGTCTGGCCTGAGAAAGAGAGTATATTTCAAGGATGAATGCCCCTTCTGTGGAACCAGGGTGGAGCTGGTGGGTGACACCAGGAGTCCTGGTAACAGCCACAGGTACGAATCAACAGCTTTTTGTTTCCTTACCTTCCCAGAAATGCCTGCAAACTCAGACCTAGCCCTCACTTACTGGCTGAGAAAATTCCGTTAAGCACTGTACTGTGGGAAGACCCAAGGCCCCTCCCTGAAGACCTGGGTGGGGGATGGAAGGTGGCCAGCCATCTCCACCAGAACTAGCATTAATGGGGCACTCTTGGAATGCCTGGCCCTGGGCACGGGACCAAGCTGAACCCACACAACCCCATTCTTCCTCCATCACAACCGAGTAAAGGGAAGCTCACAGCCTGCCTCCAGCTTCACTGAGGCTGCTTGCCTGCCAGGACCCCACCCACCAGCCTGATTCTGAAGCTGGGGCTGTCGACCCAGGCTACTGTCACTGAAGAGTGGAGGCAGAGAGTGAGTCCCACTGAAGATACGCATCTCCAGATATATGTGTATATGGGGGCTATACAGCACCCTCTTTTTGAGCATCAGAAATAGCTATATCTAGAGGCTTTTTCGGGGGCCAGGGAAGGTCTGGCCCTCTGCAGATAGCCAACCCTACAGGAAGACTTTCCCCTACTCCAGGTCAGCCTCACTATACTCCCTACCCCATGCTAAGGGTCCTGGAGCCTACCTGTGTGGTCGCTGTGGTGGTGTGTGTCACTAAGGACTGCATCAGCTTTGTACATGGGACCACCAGGGTGGTGGCCCAGTTCTGTGCCAGAGTCCGAGTCACTCCGGCCAGCCTTCACACTCTTTCTTCGTCGTGGCTGGTATTTGTAATCTGGGTGGTCTTTCTTGTGTTGGACACGGAGCCTCTCGGCCTCTTCTACGAAAGGACGCTTCTCACTTTCACTCAGCAAGCTGCAGAGAACACATCAGGGCAAGGATGTCCACAGCGCTCCAGGGCTGCCAAGGGCACAGGCAGCACTAGCACATACACTGCTGTTGGAGTTGGCCTTGAATCAGACAGTAGGATAGGGTGCTGGAGAGGCCAGGACACCCTCCAGCCGATAGCTTGCCCTTATGCTGAGAATCCTGGCACCAGTGGGGCCAAGCCCACTAGGCCTGTGTAGTGAGAACTGTATGTATGCTTTTTATAGTCCAAGGAACAAGCAAGACCCCAATTCTCCATCTTTCCTGAATTCCCCCTTTCCAATACTATTTGTTCATCCACCACCCCCCCCCCACCGCCCACTCCCCATCATTCTTTAGGAGGAAGGCAGGGCCCAGTGAAAACTACTTTGACAAAGGCAAGGCTTCCTGGGAGCCAGCTGTGACTCAAGGCAGCGGGGTTTGCTGTTCTTTAAGTCTCAAGCTTTCAACAGTGAAGGCAAAATCTCCCACTGTCCGCACACACACATCCTAAAAACCTCCCAGTTTTGCACCTCTGCCCACAGGGCAAAGCAGAGACAGAGCAAGACAACCTGGCGGTTCTGCTCAGCCCAATGTTACTAATAGGGACTGTTCCAAACTCAAGTAGAGCAGCTTGGAAGGTTTGGGATGTGCTGCGCTGAGGAACGTCTGTGCTGCTGTCTTTTCTCGGTAATGCCTGCCTTTCTCATGCCAAGGTGCCACCGAGCCCCCCCCCCCCCACTTTTCACTCATCTTTCCTTCCCCCATTTCAGGTCGGTGTGGCCAGTACCTGGGGACAGTACCAGCTAGCAGACTTAGACTCCTCATGGCTATCCAGAGTCTCAGCTTTTCCCGTAGGACAAAGCAGCTTGATGCCTGTTCCTTTGCCTACAGGCCATGGTGGGCCAATCAAAGCTGGGATCCTTAGTTCTGCGGTTCTCAACAGGATACCCCAGGAGGGGAGAAAGTGCTGGAGGGTCACACTCTAGGTACTGGCCTCAGCCCATCTCCAAGGTCTCACATCTAGTGTCTGGTCTCTGTTGACCAAGGTGTTTTTCCATCATACCCACCCTGGAACCAGCCCAGGAGCGCAGTCCAAGCTTAGGCACGACGCCACCCCCTTCATCCCCTACATTCTGTTCCTCAGCTAGAGTGTCAAGAGTCCCCACACTCACCGCCACAGTTTGCCCAGGGTCTTGCTGAGCTCTGCATTGTGGAGATGCGGGTACTGGTCCGCCAGCTTGCGGCGCGCCGCTTGCGCCCACACCATGAAGGCGTTCATGGGCCGCTTCACGTGTGGCTTGGCCTTGAGCGAGCCGCCACCGCCGCCGCGCACAGGCATAGGCACCAGACTCCAGTCATAGCCCTTAAGCACCTGTGACACCGCATCACGGATACAGGCTGGGAAGCGCTCGTCTGCTGCCTCAGCAGTGTCCCCTCGACCGCCGCCCCCCGCGCGGCCCAGGCCCTCCGATCCCGTAGGCGATGGCGGGGCGTCGGAATCTGAATCCTCCACGTGTGACATGGAGCTAGCGGTACCGGACGGGCTGCAGGGCGGCTGGGCGCGGGCCTCACTCATGTCCAGCATCGGGGCCACGCGCGGAGGGGTGCTCAGTGGGGATGGACGCAGTGCTCGCGCCCGGTCACGCTGTGGATGGACACTCTAGAATCCAAGGATGCCACGCAGGACCCAATCTTTGTCCCCGCCGCAGGCGCCCAGCTCCTACTGCTCCTCCGCGAAGGCGAGCTGGGTCTCAGTTCTGGGACCCGCAACAAGTTTCTTTAAGCCTTGGCCGAAGCCCCGCCCCTCCCGGCCCCGGTTGGTAGGCGCGCCCTCCTCAAGGCGGAGCTTGGGTGCCCCGCCCCTCCCTCCGCACCACGTGGGCCAGGCGCCCGGCAGCCTGATCCCTCTACTGAGGCAGGGTCAGAGGGCTTAGGGTGACTGCGCCGGGTTTTCTGCAGCGCATGGCTTGGCTTTCGGGCGGCTGGAGAGGATGTGCCAGTCCACAGGGATCCTGAGCCCAACATCCCTCCCTCCTCTGTGAGGCTCGATTCCTCTATTTCAAACAAATCTGGGTTCTGCCCGCAGGGTGGCGCAATGACAGGAGCCACCAGGTGACCCTGGTAACCTAGGTGAGCTGGAAGACCCCGGGGCTAGACTAAGGTGGGAAGAGGAGGGAGCTGGGTGGGGCTGCGCAAACCGCTGCTGCTGAGTCCCTAGGGCAGTCCGCCGATGGCTTGGCCGGACGCGGGGGCCCAGGTCCTTCCGGGTATGACCCGCGGCGGGGGCGCAGAGGCCCGGGCGGGCGGGCTTGGGTGGTCCGGTGGAGGCGGAGGCCACGCTGGGCCACTTTGCCTCAGCGCCCGGAGAGGAGGAGCGCACTTAGGGTTGGAGAGGGGACGTTTCTCCTAAAGCCAGCGCCAATCCGCCACTCTTGAGCCACGCCCGAGGTCGCCCCCGCGAGTTGGCTACCGGCCCGGAGGTCTCCAAGAGTTGCTAGGATTCTCTCCCCAAACTCACTGGAGGCGATGTACCTGCTACCCTAAACGTGGCTCTCTAGAGTCAGGTGATCCTAAACGAGGCAGCCTGTTTTCCAAACCAGTGGATGAGGCAGCAGGGGAAAACCGTGTCCCCTGCTGTCTGCTGTGCCATCTCAGGAGCTCCTTTTTCCTGAAAAGACCATTTGAAAGTCTGTGGGCCTAGGTTTGAGAGTCTCAATGCTGTTAGCGCAGGACTGGCCACCCATCCCCACCTCCAGCCAAGACATGAGTGGTGCCCCCACCTCCAGGTCTGGAATCCCAGCCTCAGGCTTTGCCTGCAGTCTCATTTCTGGAAAGGGCCAGTGTTGTGCAATTTTGGCCTTGGGGCATCTACAGTTCCTGCCTGGAAGGAGGAGGAGGTCCAAATCCCTGCCACCTGCTGAGTGGAGCACTAAGGTTGTGATCTTATTCTAGTTGTGCTGTTTGTGTGTGTGTGTGTGTGTGTGTGTGTGTGTGTGTGTGTGTGTGTGTGTGTGTGTGTGTGTGAGAGAGAGAGAGAGAGAGAGAGAGAGAGAGAGAGAGAGAGAGAGAGAGAGAGAGAGAGAGTTGAGCTGACTGCCATTGTCTGCTGAACTCTACCTTATTTTAACTGTCAACTCCTGGGAAAGACCCATCCCTGTATATCTGCAGGGGTTGTCCTTTCTGTTGAGGATGACTCCACTCAGGGTTTCACCTCTTGGGAAGTGTCTTGGAGGCATGAAGACCCTGCTTATCTAGTGCACGGTCATAACAGCATCCATACGAGCAAAAGAAGTATAAGATGTAGCTGAGGGTGGAGACCAGACCCATATTTATCGGGGTTTGACCCCTAAGGTCTCAGGTCCCAACCCTCTGTTCCTCCAGGCCTCCATTTTGCTAATGAAACACAGAACTGAATTCTCTTTGGGTACCCCAGGTTCTCAGTGCAGCTTATTTCTGGTCCTCACCCATGGGGGCATAATATATTCACTTTTCAGATCCCCAGACAGCCTGCACCCTTGAAAGAAAAGAGATGAGCTCATCCTGTCTCTACCTACAGTTTGAACCTTTCTATCACTGGAGGTTCTAGTGGCTCCCTGTCCCCCAGAGGACTGGCGGCCAGCCCTTGTTAGTTATACAGGTATAGGCAACTATGGGCTTCCAAGAGCTTATCCAGTTCTGCCCAGTACATTGGCACACAAGTGGTGCCCTGAGCTCTTCCAGACTGTGTTCAGAATTGAGCCTGTGTATCTAAGCCTTGGATACACAGGTAGTGCCTCAGGCCCACGCCAGGCCATTGTGGGTCATCTTGAAAGGCCAGCACATTCTCCAGTCTTTAGACACATCCCCAGCCATTAGCCAGACCCTGACCAGACATGAAGCTGTGGCTTCTGGGAAGAAAGATATTCAGGGTGGGTTCATCAGCTTCATGCCAGGGCCTCCTTAGGAGCAAAGAGTCAGGACCCTGCTTCATACTCCCTGACCTGGAGATCCTAGTGTTGAGGGCAGGGAGACAACTAGTCCTCCTTTGAGATGTAGCCTATATGGAAGGAGACTTTCAGAAGGGTGGTCCCAGAAATCTCAAGGATGGATGGTTCAGCTGAGATCTGAAGTTTGAGGCCTATGAAAGGAGAAAAGAGTAATCCCATGAGTATGCATGCCTCTTTGCATCATGTGCAAGGGCCCTTCAGTCCCCAATAGCACAGGGTATTTCATAGTGCAGGAATCTCCATTTACCTTGTGGGCCACTGGACCTTGTCCAGGTGTGGACCAGTTCCTTCTTTTCTTAGCTTTTCTTCCTGCCTCCACCCTTTTCCTTGGCTGGTGCCAGTTTTGCCCCAGACTGCATGACCTTGCCCTGGCCCGGAACTTCCCCATTATCATGTGGGTTTTACAGCTCTAGAATAAGGGTCTCGTTGGCTAAACTTGGTCCAGGTGCCCATTCCTAGGCCAATGGTTCTGGAGCCTAGGGAAGTGTGGTGACATATTGTATATATATATTTTAAATAGTCTGGAATATCATGAGAGGTCAGAACCATCTCTCCATTGTTTTGTTTTATTTTCTTTTTCTTTTTTTTTAAACAGAGTTTTCTGTGTAATAGCCCTGCCTGTCCTGGAACTTGCTTTATAGACCAGGCTAGTCTCGAACTCACAGAGATTATCCTGCCTCCCAATGCTAGATCTAACGGCGTGTGCCTCCACTGCCTGACTATTAGACCTTGAACTCCCAGAGGTCCAAAGGGATCTCCATCTCCCAAGTGATGGGATTAAAGGTGTGGGTCACCACTCTCTGATCTTTATGGCTTGGTGTAGGTGATTCTGTCCTCTGATATTTCAGACTACTTTTATTAAATATACAATATATCACCACAGGGAAGGGTGACTGAGCAGGTCTGTAGGCATCAAGTTGGCTTGTGGGTCCTCAGCCCTGCCCTGGTTCTCCCTCTGCCCCTGCATCTGGAGCTGTATCAGGCTGCTGGCAGGGCATCTCAGCATAGGCATGGAGATGTTTTTATTGCTGAAATTGGCTTGGAAGAAGCAAAATGTGCAGGCATCGAAAGGTAAACTCAAGCAGAGCTTCTGTAGACTGTTGCTCTGCCCATTGTGATCCCAGAGGCAGGAGAGGGCTCAATGAATCTACTTGTCACTCGCAGAAGGCTGGCCTCCCAGTAACATGCTCAGGGGACTAGGCTAAGCACCCAGCCTCCCACCTCCTCTTCATTTAGTGAGCTCAGGAATGCTGCTGGCTTCAGTGGAAATTACCATTGGGGTCAGAGCCAGTCCCTTAATAGAATTGTCATCTATAGGGGAGCTGCTGATGTCAGTACTTAACCCTCCTTGTTGCCCCATGGTCCAGCTCTAAGACCTGCAGGAGCAGTTTTCTTGCCATACCACATCTACAGCCTACTCTTGTGTCAGGCCACACTATACTGTATGTCCCCAGCATGCCTCTGGCTCCAGGGAGGTGTGAGCATGCTCCCTCCAGCCCAGCAGGATCTTTGGTGTTTGATGCCCTTTAGGACACACTGCTGATATTCTCAGTTTGAAAGGATTCTGGAAAGGGGCTGTATTTTAGCCCATGCAGTACAGTCCAACACTTTATTCTCTCAGTATGACAGGTGTGTACAGAGGCCAGAGATGTATTGGGAACAGCTGCTGTTTCTACTGCTTTGCCCTGTTACCTCTGGGTCTCCGTGTCCCTGAGTTTCAAGCTGGATCCTTTCCTTCATCCTATTGGGATCCTTGGTGGAGCCGACTCCCAAAACTATCCAGAGTCTTGGTACTTACTCCTTGGCACAGGGAATTTGGTGCTTTTGAAGCCACAGCTGTCCTCGGTAGGGCTCTCGGTACCTGAGCAGCTTTTCCTGGGTGGAAGTGAATTCCAAGCAACCCTCAGCAAAGGTGCCAGAATCTGTTACTGGGGTGGTGATGTCTGGTGACAGAGTGTCAACATGGGCTAAGCTGGACTTGGGCTCATTCTGACACCTGGATCTTTAACCCTATGCCTGGGACCCCATACCACCCTGATTCTGGTCTTTCCCCATCACTCCATGCCACAATGCTGAGTATTGAGCTCCCTGGAAATGAGAAATGAAGGTCTAGAGCAGACGTTGGCAGGGACTCACTCAGAAACTCATGGGCTACTTGGTTTCTGTGTTCAGCCTCCACTTCTCAGATCCTGTAAGGCTTCCTGCCCATCCACGGTGTCTGCAGTTGCAGCTTTGCTAAGCAGAATCCTGTTTCTGGAATAAGCACTAAAGCAAATGGTGACTTAGAATAAAATGTAACAAAATAGCCCCTATAGCCTAAACCTCTTCTGCCATGATTAAAGGTTCCAGATACCTAACAGTGCCTGGGGCAAAGTAAACACACCACTAAATGGCTTTCTGCTGTCAGGCTTGCAATTGATTCCTTGAATGTGGTGAGGAAGGTTTCAGTTAGGTCCCAGTAGGCTACACACTGGTTTGAGCTATTTGTTATGCAGCATTAGTGGCTGACTGAGACAGGACAGCTCTGTGGGCAGAGTCCAACCCATAGGTCTCCAGGTTCTGACCTCTGGGCTGGGGCTTTCCAAGAATTCTTCCAGTTCAGAACACAGCTCACAGCCATGTTCTGCAGGGTCCTACCCCAGACAGTTTACTTCTGTCCTACCTTGAAGTCACAGCTGCTGCTGGTACTCAAGGCCACATCTCCCTGGGGTGCAGGGGGAGCTGAGGGTGTAGCAGAAGAGGTACAGTAGCCAAGAGAACAGCCGCTTGTGAGTCACAACTTCAGCCCGGCCAGCAAATGGCATATGACACCTGCTCACCGCCGCACCTGCTGGTCTCTGATGGGTTTTGGCCAGTGGACAGTCACGGGTGTGTGTGTTGCTCAGAAGACCAACCCAACTGACCACTCTTCTAGGAGAAGGCAACAGATGTGGAATCTGCCCCCCTTCCACAAGCAGACTTCAAAACATGAAAAATTGGGGTAAATGGAGGGTGTACAATTATATTCAGCCCAAGCTGGGTTCTTGGGGTGCCAAAGTCAGCTGTGACTGCATGTCAGGGACAATAGCCCTGAGACAGTGGGGACAGCTGGACGAGGTGCTGACAGGGGGCTCATTCCTCTGTGAAGCCACTCTGCAGCTGCTGGGAGAGTTGCCAGCTAGTGGGCAGTGTGCCCTGTCCCCATACCCATCTTAGCCACTGTGCTGGAGGCTTCAGGCAGCTGGGGTGCAGGACTCAACTAGAAGTGGGCAAGCCCCAAACCTCCAGAGACACCAGCCGGGTCCTGAATTGGCAGTCCCTCTTGGGACCCCTCCCCACTTTCTTTTCTTTTTTTAGGAGCTTTCTGCCAGAGGCCCCAGGGCAGCCCCTCCCCCATCTTAGTTCCCTCTGGTCTGCCCCCTTGACTGTCTCTGTAGCTTTTAGCTAAAAGTGATATTTCAAAGCCTGCTTCATTCTGGTAGCGTCTAAAATGACTCCCCCCCCCCGTGGCCCCCTCCTGTATATGAGCCTCTCTAGCTTCTTAGCACTGTCTAGGTTTTGCTTTCTGTGTGGAGTACAGCAGAATGTAGACATAGGACCTCAGCTGCCAGATGTTCACCATGCAGACAGATGTGGTGTAAGCCACAAGTCACTCTGAGAAGTAGAAGCGATGCCTTCTGGGTGACTGTGAAACATTTCCTCTTTAGGAGCTCATTGATAATTTTTGTTTGCTCTTTTATATTATTATTTCATTGAAGCCAGGTATGGTGATACACATCTGTAATTCTGATACTTGGAAGACAAAGGCAGGGTGGCTTTAAGTTCATGGCCAGCCTGAGCTACATAGGGAGACTTGTATGGAGAGGGAAAAAAAGTGAAATTTATATAAACCAAAGGATTCAGTGGCATGTAGGATATCAGTGTGGTCATGTATCCCTCTAATTTCAAACCACCCCAGGAGTCCCTATATCCCCACCACCATTCCTGTAAACCATGAATTCATTGTTCACAATGAAAGTACCTCTTCTATAGATTTCCTGCAAGTCTGACTTTGGTCCACTCAAGGGTTTAAGGTTCATCCATACTGTAACATTTCAACTTCATTCCTTTTTGAGGGTGAATAATATACCAGTGCTGTTTCTGTTTTTTTTTTTTTTTTAAAGGAGTCTCACTATTTAGCCCAGGCTAGCTCAAACTTGGCTGCAACATACTCCTGCTTCAGCATCACCAGTACTAGGATCATAGGTATGCACCATCATACCCAAATTCCCACTGTACTTTATTAAATTTGGGCGGAAATGGGCAAGAACACAAAACTCTTCTTGGCTCAACTCTGACCTGCTTGAAAGCCAATTCCAGACAGCTTCCTAAAAAGGCAGGCCAGGGGCAAGAAACTTGAGCTACCGAGGACATGAGTTCCCTGCAGACCCTTCTGCTGCCTCGCCCACTGCGGGCAAACCCAAAGAGGAAGCCTAGAGCTGAGTCCCAGCCCCAGCTGGAGCACTAGATGCTGGAACAAGAGGCCCATTTTATGCTTTGTACAATGCCCCATTGTGCCCTTCTGTAGGAGGACAATGTTACCACTGCAAGGGGAAGCTGATGACAAAGGGCCCTTTGTGAGGATGCTCCCCACCTGAGCAGCAGCACCCAGGGTCACACCTGATGCTCCTTCCATCCGCTGAACAAGCATTAGCTTCCAGAAATGACCTGGGGAAGTTGTGCAGGCCTGAGCTGCCTTCCTCAAATGTCTCAGCTGGCCCATCCCAAGCCTGGCACATACCAGTGAGGAGAGGCAGGGCAAAGGTTCCTGTCGAAGGACCTGGATACAGGATGCACAGGTATAACTGTTCCATCAGTTTCTAAAGCTTTGAGGCCTTGGGCAGATGTTGGCTTGTGTAAGGCTTGACAGATGGGAAGTATTTGTACTATCCATTGCAACATCTGTATGGAGCATACTTCACAGCTAGGCTCCCAAGGGGGGTGTTTCTGAAGAAAAAGAAAAGGGAATTAAAAAAAAAAAAACAGGCACTTTATAGGATGTATTTATATCCTAGTACTCCAGTATTAGAGAGACTGGAGGCTGGGAAAAGTTCCAGCAGCTCCATGCCAGTCCTTACCCAGGTGAGACTCCCTGCAGGTATGGAGGTAAAGACTCTAATAGGTTGTTTGACCATGCAAATATGGTCAAACCCACAAGAGCAAAAAGGAGATGCTAAAGACAAGTTGTTAAAAAACAGTAGAGATAATTTGCAAAGGCACACGATCTTTAATACATAAAGAAAAGAGCTCTGAAAGGTGAATGGAGGAAATCTGGCAAATAAAGCAGTTGTTCCTGAGAGCTCTGTAGTTTGTCTGAGAACCTCCAGGGTTGGCTGGTAGTGCCTTTGCGCTTCACATACCTTTTCTCTGCTGCCGAGCACCTCTCCAGTATCATTTGTGAGAAAGCAGAGTTGCTACCTGGCACGTGGCCTGTAATACCAGCACTGGGGAAGATAGAGTCATGGGGACTATTTGTTGTCATCCTGTGCTATACAGTTCAAGGCCACTATGAGCTACTAATAAATAAAATATAAAAGCAGAGTTGCAGATGTATCTCCTTGGGATTGACCCAAGCGAGTGGTCAATAAATTCTTCCCCTCGTCCTCGGTGGCCCTCTCGCCACACACATAGCTTGAGATCCATTACAGATGCTCGTAGGGGTACCACCTGTCTACTAGGGTATTTGGGGACCACAGAGAAGGAGATTTAGGTAGGATAGGAAGCTGGAGTTTTTAGATTTGTTCCTGCCACTGTTGAAAAGTCGGCTTCGCGCCTTCCTGGGCGGTGGGAAGCCTGAAGGGTGAAGGACCTGCTCTGCCGCTGCCACCGGCCTGGCCTTCCCTGCTACAGAGTGGGGATCCACTGGCTCCTTCCAGCCGCTTCTGACCCTCTGCGTGTACTGAAGCCACGGCGACGCCCACTGCTAGGACAGACCTCCAGAGAGGGCGTGGCGCGTGGGCGTGTCGTCCAGGGGGAGCGCGTGTGACTTTCCAGAAGTGTGGGCGGGGCTTCCGCGCGCATGCGCCCAGATAGCCTGGTAATGGCTGCGCCTGAGGGGTCGCTGAGGAAGCGGAAAACCGGAGATGTGGATCAGAGTTCAGCGTCGCCACCCACTCCTGCTCGCGATCCCGTGGGCTCTCCAGCCCGGCTGCGCTCTGGTACCTTCTGGTTGACCAGAGTTGTGCTCCTGAGGGCCCTCGCTTTCATTTACTGTGAGTGTCCGGTGGGCGCGGGCTCCTGTGCTGCATCCTGTGACCTGTCCCAATCCCTGCTCGCTTCCGGACTCCCGATAGCCCCTCTGTTCGCTTCTAGGACTCTGCACCACCCCAGCCAGCCATCTGCCCTTCTGTGAGCTCCTGGACTCCGCCTTCTTCCTCCCTACTCTGTGGGTGCCTAAACTTATGTTAGGTTCCTCGGCGTGTCCCTGGGACCTCAGCCCCACCCGCCTCGACATAGCCCCACTTAGCACAAGTTAAGAGGCGAACCCCATGCCCTCCTGGGAATGGCAAGAGACAATGCTATATAATTCTGTTCTGAAGGCCTAGGGGAGATGAGGGGGTATAGCCAGCAACATAGACGGAGCCCCTCCATTGGATCCAAAGGTGGTGCAGCCACACCAACCTCGACAGCTTAGAAGGGTGCCTGCAAAGGGCCAAGGGTCTAGCCAAATTCATTGGCAGGCCAGAAGTGGCGAGGCTCAGCCAGGTCAGGTCTGGAAGGACTCCCAAGCTTTGCCTCGGTTCTCTCTCTGCAGACCTTCACAGCCCATTGCAGCATCCCACACCTACCTAAGCCTAAGGAATCCTTAGGGGCTCCCCTCCCCTCTTTGAGACAGGGTTTCTCTGTGTAGCCCTGGCTGCCTGGGAACTCACTCTGTACACCAGGCTGGCATCAAGCTCACAGAGCTCTGCTTCTGTCTCTAGAGTGCTGGGATTAAAGGTATTGTACCACTATACTGGGCACGGATGTTTATTTACATCGGGTCATTTGTTATTCCCATTCACAGAGGAACTGGGCCAGGAGATGTCATATAGGGCCAGCTTGGAATGACTCACTATAGGTGAAGCCTGAACCCCCAGCTGTGGCTGAGTGCCTCTCTTACTCACACTGGGCCTGGCCTTCTTGTGGCCATCACACAGAGTTTATGCTTAAAAGTATGGACACCTGGCTAGTGGAAGCAGTTGTGGATTTCAAATCCTCACCCTGATTCCTAATACCACCTAGGGAAGTAGCCCTGGGACCGTGTAAACACTGGTGGACGTGGCATAGCCTTTCAGTAAGGAGGGTAAAGGTAAGGAGTGTTAAATAAGCCCCAGGGGCCAGAACAGGAGGGGGCTGGGCTGGAATGGCAGTGTTTGACAGGCCAGTCACCCTGCCTGGTTTGTGCATGGTGTACATTGGGTATTTTTAGGAAGAGTCACCTCTGAGGCTTTGGGCCACGACTGTGTGCCTCTCCTGTGGAGAAGTCAGGTTCGTGTGCATTTTTATGTCACAGCCTGGTGCAGAGAACTGGGGTCCTTAAGCAGATGGTCCCTGTGGAATTGTCTGCCTGGTTTCCACTCATTCTCTCTAAAGTTAGCAGAAAAAATACCCAAACGTAGGTTGTTCCATCCCATCACTACTGAAGAATCATGGGAAGTTGGTACTGGCACACTCAGAGCATGATCAAGGGAGTCAAGAAAGCACAGTGACAGCTGGTGGCTTTGGGCTGAGGAAACTGATGTAGAGACGTGGAGGCTCTTGGGTGAGCAGTGCTACCTTTGATCAGATAGGAGCTGGAGCTTCAGCTTGAAGCAAAAGGAGGTGTTTCCAGCTGATGCTCAGCATGCTTGCATGATCTTTTTTTCTTGTCTCCTGTGTACTCAACATAGATGCACTTTTTACATTTCCCACCTCCCTGTATTGTGATTTTTATGGTTGTGATGACCCTGGGCAAGCTGCAGTCCTAAATGTAGTTGCTTCTAAAAGGTTCTGGGTCTCACTGGACTGTGAGCTGTACTCTACAAGATAGGCTGTCCAGCTGTTTCACCTGAATGTTGAATTGGCAATACTTTTACTATGGAAAGACTTGTAACTTAATCCAGCCAAGAGTATCCTGAGATTTCCCCTCTCTTAGGGATCTACAGGTCTTTCCTTTTACATATTTTATCAAATGCATCTGCTGCCTATTATAGGCAGTCTATATTTCCCTGCACTGGAACGGCTGAGGCAGAGTCTGGAGTCTGAGCCCAGCCTGAACTATATAGTAGCAAGACTCTAAGATAAATAAAGGCTATAATGAGGATGTTGGTCAGAAAACTGTGGATGAGTAAGTAACAGTACTGTGTGACCTGCCAGTGATTCCTCAAAGCCAGTCCAGGAGGCAACCTTTTAGCAGCAGACTCGTGCACTCCACCTGGTGTTTTCTTCCTTGTAAAATCCCAGTGTGTGTGAGCAGATGGCAAGGGTGAGCTCCACACAGGGTAGGTGTGCATAGCTCAGTTTCCCAGAGTGGCTGCAGCAGGCAAGCCGTGGAAGTTGAGGCGGGTCAGTACTTGAGAACGGTTTTCCAGCCCAAGCCACTTGATGTAAAGATTTGCTTGTCACCTTGTGGCCTCCAGTCCCTGAGGATACTCACCCTGTTGAGCAGGTATTAATGTGTCAATTGCCATGCATCTCAAGTGTGCATGTGTCCAGAGACATCATTGTGAGCCACATGGGAGAAACTGTATTAGTGTTTGGCTCAGTGAGCTATATCGGGCTTTCTCTTTTTGGACCACCAACCAGCTCCCAAATTATGACATGCAGACTTCTCATTAGTTATGAATGCTCCGCCTTATCTTATGCTTGTCCCACTAGCTCTTATAACTTAACCTGTTTCTCCTCATCTACCTTTTGCTTTGGGACTTTTTACCTTTCTTCTGTATGTCTTTAACTTTCCCTGCTTCTCATGTCTGGCTGCTTGTCTTCTGGACCTGGGCACATCCCTCTCTTTTTCCCTCATTTTCTTCTCTCTAACCTAAATTTCTCCTGCCCCCCAGCCCCACTGATTCCTCTTCTACCCAGTTATCTGCCGTTCAGTTTTTTTAGTAGACCAGTCAGGTGCCTTAGGCAGGCAAGGTGAAACAAATGTAACACATCCTTCCATTATTAAACAAATGTAACACACCTTTACTTAGTTAAATGTTCCGCAACAGTGAGCAGCTGTGAGTGACAGGCCCTTGGCTTCAGCGCTGCCTTCTCTTCACTATTCCCAGGGCCTGAGTCTTTTGTGTCCCAGCCTTGCTCCTGGACGGTGTCATTCTTGAACCCTAAGGAATATCCAGCAGGCTAAGGCTGCAGAGGGGACATTGAGAAACCGATGAGATCCATCTACTATGGCTCTCAGGAAGGGCAGGTTCTGGTCATGAAGACTCCTAGGACAGAACCTCCCAGCCTCAGCTGTGAGATTGCAGTGTCTGCAGTGTGGGGCAGCGTTTATTCTGGTCAGCCTGTCTCTGAGTGTGATGAGGAAGCTGTCTGAGGGCAGGGGCTGTACTCAAAAACCCTGACCCTGGTTGTAGGTAGGTATATGCCTCAAGTCTTGGTCATGTGTGTCCCTTGCAGTTGCTCGGTCACCTTTTCCTCATATACATCTGGTCCCAGCTGAAGAGAAAAATCAAAGTGTCCCTGATAGCCTGTCCTCTTGGTTCTTAGCATTCATGGGCTGTACCTCTCCACTTCTGGCAGCATAGGCCCAGAGTCAGGCTCTTCTTATCCTACACTGGGCTTGGAAGGTAGACAGCATCCTCTTGCCTCCAGGGAAAGGTATTTGGGCCTGTAGTGCTGAGGCCCGGGGATGGCCACAGTCAGCAAGAGCAGAACAGACAGCATGTCTGGGTTATCTGACAGCATTATAGCAGGTTTTGTGAAAAGGAGGGAAGAGAGTCTTTATTTTTAGCTTTCTTTCTTTCTTGCACACACACACACACACACACACACACACACACACACACACACACACAGAGAGAGAGAGAGAGAGAGAGAGAGAGAGAGAGAGAGAGAGAGAGAGAGAGAGAGAGAGAGAGAGAGAGAGAGAGAGAGAGAGGATGAGAATGAGCGCATATGCTGCAAATTGAACCAGGGTCTCCTAAGGGCATGTTTCCACCTGGAAGGATTTTGCAGGTCCTCCTTAAAGGTGGCTTGGGAATTCCTCCTTGGGAGCTGAGCATGCCTAGGTGCATGGATCTGCTTTGAGTCTTGGATGTTTGAAGTGTTGTCTTTCCTCTCAGCTGTTGAAAGAGTTGGCAGTCGCATAGGGCTTCCTTTTTTGCAAGCCCATTTATTGCCAGTGTTTCCTGGTAAGTAAGTGATTTACTGTGCTACCTGCCTTAGGGCCACTTTCTGAAAGTGATAAGCTGGGGGTACCTTTCTCTTCTATGCATTGCACTTGAAAATGACATCCAATACTATATAGCCTTCCAGCTGAGGACTGTGCATGGAAAGCAGTGTGCCCAGTGGCTGAGAAGATACCTTCTCCACTCCCTCTGCCTGCAGGTGGTGCACCTGTGTGGCCATCTGCTGGAGGGTCTCATACTCATGTGTGCACCCTTGCACACACCTTCCTGCTGTCTCAGAAGAAGCTAGTGTTGCCCAGGTAGCTATGGGTTGTGGTTATCTTCTGAGCTGCCTGGAGAGGCAGAGACTGGTGGACGAGGACCCTTCTGCTCTGTAGTGAAGGCAGAGGCATGGGATGCCTTGTGCTGGGGCTCTGGTAACTTCAGGAGCCTCCTGGGCTAGAGATCTGGAGCCCAGCTCTCATACTTCATGCACTGAGTGACTGGTAACTGGCTTTGAAGGAGCATTGACTTAACCAGTCAGTAGCACACTGGTTTTGCCAAAACCCAGGAGCAACCGGGGACCCTAAAGCATCAGTTTTTTTTGTCTCTTTGGTCCCCTAGTTGGTATCTTCCCAATGTTCTCTTGGTTGACCATGTGGAGCAGTTCTGGCCACATGCTCTGCCAGGCATATATCCCTGCTGGTCTCTTAGTTTATACTCGAGGCAAGAGGGACCTCATCCCTGATTAAGGAGCGATACCTGCAGTTACTTCTTGGGGGCTCCTCTGGGAGGAAAATGTGGATCCCTAGTGTCTTCACTGAGTACATTGCTGAGGACTCCTTCCCATCTGGTTTATGCCTGTCTGTGCTCCGGAACAATTGGTACCCTTTGACTGTCTCAGCTATGGTCACTGGTTGCCCCCTTGTGTGTGTCTCATCCCTCTCCTGTACCTTTCTCAGTTGCTAGGATGTCCCCTCCTTTTCTAGCTTATAGGTCTGGGTCTCTTCTAATCTCTTGCCCAGCCCTGGGGTCAGTCACTTTCCTAAGAAACCCCAGGCTGACTATTAACCCCTGCTATAACCTTCATGGTAAGCAGAGTTAGTTTTGATATAACCAGGGCATCATGGATACATGTGATCGCCTCTGACCCACTGTGAGTGAGCTCAATAGAGTGCTGACTTCGGGTTGGCACACAGGACATGCTTAGCCTCACCTGTGGCTGCCTAAGGTGGTGCACTCCCCTTTTGGACTCTGCTGCTCCCACACCCTGAGAACAGACTCCTGGGGACAGAGCTAGCCAGAGCACCATTGTAGCGCGATTCCTTTGTCCTTGTCCCTGAAGATGTCTTCTCTATCAGGAAGGTCATATCAAACATGTGTTAGGGAGTTGGCTCTGCTGGTCCCAGTCTACATCCCCCGCATGCTCTCCTTAACATCCCAGTGCTTGTCACTCCAGTGAAGTTCCGTTTACCTCTTCCCCATTCCCCAGCCCCACAGTAATCCTGTTTCTTTGCCTCTGTCAATGGTGCTGCCTTTCCCGCCTGTGAGTAGAGCCTTAAAGTCTGCAGTCAGAGTGTAGACTCTTAACCGAACAAGCTTTATTTACTTCTATCCATGCTGTTCCCACATCAGTAGCTCCTGCATTTTTATCCAGGAGTGCCATCCCACTGTCTGAATGGAGCACTTTATTGCCCCCTTGAGAAGCATCTTGACTGTGTCCACCTTTTAGTAATTACTAACATGAACACGTTGTGGAGGTTTTATGTGAATGTAAGTCTCCAGTTCACTTGGGTGGATACCCCAGAGCATCATAGGGGGTCATGCAGGCCCCATTGTATTTAACTGTGCAGGACCCAGCTTATCTTCCAGAATAGTAGTAGCTCTGTTATTTTGCACTTTCTCTGACCAGGTAATAAATAGTCCTGTGGCTTGAGAGCCTCCAGAGTACTTGTATAGCCAGGTTTTTCCAGATTCTGGCCTTTTGATTGGCCGGTTGAGAGTCTGTCTCATGTGTCCTGACTGGCCATGAACTTGCTATAGCTGAGGAGGATTTTGAACTGCTGATCCTCTGAAATCTCCCAAGTGCTGAGATTACAAGCATGCACCACCACATCCAGGACCTCACTGGTTTTATTGGTATTCCCCAGTGATGTGGCACTGCATATATTTTCCTGTTTATCATACATGCTTGTGTGCGGCAGACAATCACAGTGCTGCTTCACATCTTTTAGTCCTTTTTGGGTTTTCTTACTGCTGTGTTTTAAGGGTTTTAAATCCAAATCTTTTATCAGGTATGTGGTTGCAGCATTTCCCGCCAGTCTGTGCCTCAACTTTTCATTTTCTTTGAAGTTTCTTTTGCAAATTTAAAGGGTTTTTTTTTTTAAATCATTATTATTTTTAGGAAATCCATGCACTAAGTATTTTATCTAAAAACTTTGCTACTAAATTCGAGTCACTGGCCCTCCCTCCTCTTCTTCATTGTTTTTTGAACTCACAATTAGTTACATCAGTGCTGGGATGATAAACATGAGCCACCAGGCCCAGTCTCTATTTTCTTTTATATAGCTTTTATCTATACCACGTTTAGTCTGTGGGCCTTTGGATTAATTTTTATGTATAGTGTAAAGTCTGAGGCCATCTTTTTGCACTTGGATTTGATATTAGCTATCACATGGGCCTGGGTATGGATGAAGGTGGATTTTGCTCAGTTTGGGGACTGAAAGTGCATACACTGTTGTGGTAGCTCTGGCGAGGCCCCTCTGCTAAGTCATCTTCTAGTGGATGGCATCATGAGAGAGAGCATCAGCTAGAGCCATGAGTGGGAACAGGCTAGAGACCTCCTGCCAGGTTCCATGTCTTAAAGGGCCTCTGCACTGAGGAATAAGCCTGCATCTGAGAAAATCTTGCAGTCAATCATGCCACATTCGAACTGTAGCACTTGGTCCAGCTGCAGCTGTTGATCAGGGGTCCTCAGCGTATTGCCTTTGCAACTTTGTGGTCTTTGTGTCTCTCCTGCTGGGCCTTCTGGACACCCACCCCCATCATCATCATCATCATCATTTTACCAATTCTTATTATCTTAATTAGTGTAGATATTCATAGTGAGCACTAGAGGTGGTTAGCCTGGATGCCCAACTCTGCCCTCTCTAATTATTTTAGCTATTTTGTTTCCTTTGCCTTTTCATATACACTGTTGCAGTCAGCTTGTCAAAATCTACAGGAGAACTGGCTATTGATTGGGATTGTTGACTTGGTGGGTTCTGTGGAGAGTGTGGTTCTCTGGTCCACCAGCATGGTTTAGCTCCCCATGAATTCTGATACTTCTTTCTCCTATGTCTTAAAGTTCTTCACAGGTGGAACCATCTCTTTGTTGTTGTTGGTTGGTTTTGTTTTTCCAGACAGGGTTTCTCTGTGTAGCCCTGACTATACTAGGACTCGTTCTGTAGACCAGGCTGGCCTTAAGAGCTCCTCTGCCTCATTTTTCCTTCTCAAACTTAGACGATGCTGTTCATTGCTTGTTTCTAAGAACACAGCAGACTCTTCTGACCTGGTGTGATAACTCACTTATTAGTTCTGAAAGTTGGCTGGTTTTGTCTTATTTTTCTAGGTCCTTTGGGTTTTTCTACATAGACCTTTTTTTGCTAGTGAGGAGATGTCTTCCTTCCCTGTCTGAGCCTTTTATTTCACCCCCCCCTCCCCACAGTACGCATTTGGCGCACACAACCTGAACCTCCAAAGAATTGGAAGTGCACTGTAGAGGGTGAATCCTAGAAATGGACTCAGAAGTCTGAGCTTGAGTTACACTGTTACAACCTCATGAGGGGCCCAGGCGGCTGGCCCTAGGGGGCCCTGCTATTGGTGGAGACAAGTCACTAGGACATTCCATGATGGCTAATCCCAAGTGCTCACACATAACCAGGCATGGGCTTACAGAAGCAATGTCAATTTGCTTTGCTTATGCATCATGCGAGAACAGACATAGTATACATATGTTCACACAGCACGCTTTCTCCAGACTGGGTTCCAGAGCCGCCAGGATCCTGAGATCCTGCTTGTGTGTAGCTGGATGCTGTGTTACTTTTCTACTGTTGTGATAAAACAAACAAACAAACAAAAACCCAAAAAAACAAAACAAAACAAAACAAAACAAAAAAAACTATGACCAAGGCAACTTATAGAAGGAAGAGTTTTATTTGGGTTCCAGTTCTAGAGAGATAAGAGCCTTTGTGGTAGAGAGGAGTGACAACACAGGATAGGCTTGGCAGTGGGGGCTAGAGGCCAAGGCTCACGTGTTCAGTGGCAAGCCGGAAGCAGAAAGTGAACTGGAAATGGTGTGAGGCTTTTAATCCCAGTGACATAGTTCAGTCTCTCCAGCAAGGCTGCCCTGCCTCCACCTCCCCAAATAGCACCCATAGCTGGAACTACGTGTTCTAAGACCTGGGATTGTAGAGAACATTCCTCATTCAAACCACACAGGTGCCAAACTAGAAAGCTAGCTGAATGTGAGCCAGAGAGCAAGCCTGTGAGCAGCGTCCCTTCATTCATTCAGTACCTGCTTGAGTTCCTGTTCTGACTTCCCTCAGTGATGGACTTTGATCTGGAAGCAGAAGCTGAAATAAGCCATTTCCTTCCTTAAGTTACTTTGGGTCGTGGTGTTTAACAAGCAAGAGAAAGAAACTGGAACATGTTTGCTTATGTCTATGGAGCCATTTCCTCCTCATATACTGTTACCTCTTCATAGTCCATTAACCCCAAAATGGCCTTTTCTCCTGTACGCATGGAGGTCTGTTCTTGCCTGTGTCTGCTTGTGTCCATGGGGGGCCTGTTTCCGCTCATGTCACATGTCCTTATTAGGCCCTATGAAACATCTTTTCCCACAGGAACCCAGTCCCTACTTCATCCCCTGAGCCCATGGACGGGTGGTCTGTGCTTACTCACAACTCATGCATTTGTGTCTTTCAGCTGTGGCCTTCTTGGTGGCATTCAATCAGAACAAGGCCCTCATCGGTGACCAGGGCCTGCTGCCCTGCAGACTCTACCTGAAAAATGTCCAGCAATACTTCCAGGGTAGCAGTGGCTGGGGTGCCTGGAGCTCTACTCCAACCATCATGTGGCTGTTGGACTGGTCAAACATGAACTTCAACCTGGACCTTCTTGCTCTTCTCGGGCTGGGCCTCTCATCTTTTGTCCTGGTGACTGGCTGTGCCAACATGATACTCATGGCTACCCTCTGGGCCCTCTACATGTCCCTGGTCAACGTAGGACAGATCTGGTAAGTCAAGCCTGCCACTTAGCCCTGTGGATATATGCGTAGGGGCGTAGGGGCACATTATCGAGCACTTAGGCGTTGGTAGAGGCTGCTGTTACCACTCAACTCTGGGAAATAAAATGTGTGATTGTTCTTGGAGATGTGTGTCCCCTTGAGAATATGCTGCCAGTCTACTTGAGCCATGAGGTTTCAGGAGATGGAGACAGAAGTCATTGGGCAGCCGGTGAGAACATGGAGGTTGATGGGACTTGACTTTGAAACACTGTCCTTCTGCCCTTACCAAAAGAGTTGTACCAGCCTATGACAGATGCCACACTAGGACCATGGCTCAAACCTTGTCCTGACAGTGGCCTGTAGGACTAGAGGTGTTAACGGAGCTTATAGGGTCACTAAGGCCACAGAGATTATGGTCTAAAGAAGGGCATATTGTAGAAGTCAGTGGATGTGGTGATCAGGGTCTGTGTGGACACATGGGACATAGATGAGGGAGTTAGTACCTGTATTGATTATTCTTCTCCTTCCTGTGAAAAAAATTCCTCACAAAAGCAATTTAAGAGAGAGCAGAGGGAGTATGTGCCTGTAATCCCAGCACTAGGGAGGCTCAGTCACTCAGGTGATTTGCAAATTCAGAACAAGCTGGGACTACACAGTGAATTCCAGGTCAGCATGGGCTAGAAAGTGACACTCTTACTCAAAATAGAATAAAACAAATAAAAAATAAATTTTACAAGTCAGTGGTTTTATGTATTCAGGCTTCTAAAAACCTTGCCATGAAGTTTAAAGCATTCTCATCACCTAGAGAACCCTGTATCTTAACCTGCCTACTCACTCCTTCGATAGCCCTTGGTGACCTATAACTGTTTTCTGCCTGTGGCTTTACATTTATACCCATGATGTGTAAATGCCCCAGGCATTTCCTGTGAACAAAATCCCATAGTGTGTGGCTTTGTGTCTGGCTTCACCCCCAGCATGGTGTTTCAGGGCTCCTCATGCATCGCTTGTGTGTCTTTCTCTCATAAGATAGTAGATGTCGATGATTGATGACATGGTGGGGAGATACTGGGAGCGCAGCTCAGTGGCAGAATGCTTGCCCATTGTCTTAGTCACTGTTCTGTTGCTGTGAAGAGACATGATAACCACAGCAACTCTTAGAAGAGAAAGCATTTAATTGGGGACTTGCTTACAGTTTCAGAGGTTAGGACAATGTTGGCATGATGGGAAGCCCGAGGCACATAGACAAGCAGTAGAGCAGTAGCTGAGAGTTATGGCCTGATCCACAGAGTGAGAGAGACTGACCTGGAATGGGCTTTGGAAACCTTAAAGCCTACCCCCAGTGACCCCAGTGACCCCAGTGACCCCGATCTTCTTCCAAAAAGCCACACATCCTAATCCTCTCCAACATTGCCACTCCCTAGTGACTAAACATTCAAGTATGTAAGCCTATGGGGGCCATTCTTATTCAAACCACCACACCTAGCATGTGTGATGCTCTGGGCTCCAGCTGCAGAGCACCAAACATCTGCCCAGTGTGACTTCAAAGTAAGGGGCACAATGGCCTCAGAGCTTACTGCAGTCCTTTGAGGGAGCCCCTCTTACAGCGGTATGTCT
The DNA here is from genome assembly GCA_033318265.1 of Phyllotis vaccarum. Taxonomy (NCBI): domain Eukaryota; kingdom Metazoa; phylum Chordata; class Mammalia; order Rodentia; family Cricetidae; genus Phyllotis; species Phyllotis vaccarum. The sequence continues at coordinate 65,518,660 of JARWLC010000016.1, read as the reverse complement.
AGGCACCCTTGAGCTTCAGATCCTAGGGTATAGCATTTGCCGGGGCAGTCCATTAGATCAGTTTTCATGCAGGAAAAACAAATCCCGCATCTGCTCACTCTACAGTGTCTCTTGCGGGTCAGCAGGCCTTGTCTCACCCAGCTCTGCCTGTTCAGTGATTGGTCTTCCTAGAGGCAGGTCCTCATGCACCACAGTACCCTGAGCTCACAAGTGTGTTCCGTTCTGTGGGAAAACGCAATAGTTTAACATATAAAACCAAGTCAATGTTTTAATGTTTTTTTCTCTTGTATATGTTTCAGGTATTCTTTTGGTAAGTGACAATCATGCAGAAAAACCTCTGCGAGAGCTTGTGTGTTGGGGTATGTATCTCTGTACATTTCGGTGGCTTGTCACTGTTTAAATACTTGCTACTATTGCATTGCTTCTGGGTGTGGGGGTGTTTCTACACAGTTTGTTAGCAGGCTGGCAAGCCCTGAAGGTTGGCTCTAGTAGAAGTGAATGGCTAGGGTGGGTTGGAGCTGGGGGTTTCCAGGTGCTAAAGATGCCTGTAGCAACTGCAGTGCATAATAACAGAGAAGCAAGGGGCTGGAGAGATGGCTTGGAGGTTAAGTGCACTTCCTGTTGTAGATACTATTGTAAAAGAACCAGGTTTGGACCCCAGCACATGAAGGCTAACAACCACCGTTAACTCTAGTTCCAAGGGACCCAATGTCTTATAGCCTCTGCAGTCACTGCATGTATGTGCTACGTAGATAATGCATACAGCCAAACACTCATACATATAAAAAGAGGTAAATGTTGCTTTAAAAATGGCTGAATGTAGTAGTGCATACCTGTAATCCCAGCGCAAGAGAGACAGAGGCAGGCAGAGCTCTGTGAGTTCCAGGCTCCATAGCAAATTCCAGGCTTATGTAGTAAGACCCCATCTCAAAAGAACAAAATAAAAATAATGGAGCTACTGAGGGCGATGGCCAGAGAAGGCAGTTGGAAAAAGTGCAGCCGGTCCCTCCCCATGTGTCTTATGAGTGTGTTCATAGCAAAGGGCAATGCAGAGTGCACTACCCAGGGCACTGGTGACTAGACTGACTAGAGAAGCATTTCAGATCCTCCCAGCCCATGCCAGGTGCCATCACTGGAGTGTGGCTGAGGGCAGGCCCCCAAGGGTCAGGGAAGCCCGGAAATCTGGAGACTTATGTCTGTCAGTTGAACTAAGTCGAAAGTTCTGCAACAGAAGACGAGGAGACCGGACTTGAGGGGAGAGCAGGGGCTGCGGTCTTTACTGCCCTGCCATTCTATAGACCAGGGACCCCATAGGAGGCACTTGGGCCAACTTCAGCCTTCGTGCTGTGCTTGTATCTGGGCCACACCCTGCCTACCCGGCGTGGCTTCAGCTGTGAGGCCTGAGTGCCTGGTGTTGCCTGACCTGTGTTCTTAGCCTTGCATACTGAGTGCGCCCTACAGTGCTGAAAAGGGAGGTCCCCTGGCAAATGTGAGGTCACCAGTCTGCTGCCACCATTACTGTTTCCTCTAATTTTTAGTTTCCTCAGTAGGCAGATGCCTGTGTAAAGCAAAGCTGTTCCAACTATGCTGATAGGGCCTTTTCCGCACAGCCGAGGCCAATGTCGGCAGGGCTGCTCAGCACACAATGAATCCAGGATGTTCATATCTGCTCCTTGTTTCTTGTATCAAAGAGCCCCAGAGGACCCCGTGTTCTCCGCGCTTCAGGGAACAAACCCTCTTTTCTTAGTGAACTTTGCTTATCTGAAATTGCAACAAGGTTGCTCTCTCTGGTTATGAATATGACAACCTTGAGGCCCTGACTCCTCTATCAGGAAGCGATTCCTGTTCCTTGGTGCAGAAGCTTCGTTCTGCCAATTACTGGTAAAATCAAACCTGAGGCACTCTGGGTGCTCACTGCGAGCACTCTATGGAGCTGAGGCCGTGTCACAGGGCAGACATGATGACATGATGAGCAGTAACAGGTGCTCCACACATTGTCGGGCCTGTGCTTGGCAGTGGCTGCCCTATCTTGGAATCTGGGAAGTGGGGTATCCCCAGGGTTCTAGGGACATACTGTGTGTGTGAGGCAGGGGAGGGACGCAGACAGAGGAACTTGGAGGACTACCCTGCACAGCTGTGGAGGCCTAGAAGTGGAAGGACCCCGAGATGGTGATTTCAGGAACTTAGAAGGAAACAGCTGCCCAGTCACCTTTCATCCGTGACCTTTACTACTGGTACTCAGCAGGCTCCATTTTCCCTGCTGATGCAGGGACCTGGGAGCCTATGATGTCACCACTGTAGCCCTGCCTGCCATCTTCTGTCTCCCTTGCTACCCCAGAAAACAAAGGCTCATTTAGGGAGGCAGCACAGTACAGGTATCTGATGTACTAGGTTCAGATTTTTCTGGAGGGGCCAGAGTGATGGCTCAGTGGTCGAGAACACTGGCTGTTCTTCCAGAGGACCTGGGTTCAATTCCGGCACTCTCTTAGGAACTCACAACCATCAATATCAATAACTCTAGTTCCAGAGGATCCAGTGACCTCTTCTGGCCCCCATGGGCACAGCACACATATGATACACAGACATACGCTCCAGGCAAAACACCCATATGGATATAAAATAAGAAAGACTCTCCTGGAGGTTTCTGTTCTCTAACCCTGTGCTGCTGCCTACCAGAGCTGGAGGTCTCACGGTGAGTGCCACTCATCCTGGCTGTATGTTCTTAACTATATCAGTCATCTCAGTTTTACATGGAGGCTTTACTGAACCAAGAGCTGAAATGTGGAGCTGCCTGCTGGTGGTTCTCTGCAGGGCTTTATTACCTGAATGGTGGTTTGAAATGCACTGAGCTTCCAGAGCACATCTCTCCACGTGCACTAAGTCTCTGTATCCATTTGTTTATTCATCTGGAGATAAGAGTCTTACTTTGTACCTCATACTGCTTTCAAACTCCTTACTCTCCTGCTTCAGCCTCCCAATGGCAGTTGCAGGCATGTACCACTGTGCCTGGATTAACATGAATTTATTATGTTAGTTAAAATTGAATCAGCACCAAGGGCCATCCCTTAGTCTCACCAGCCACCCTTTGAGTGCTTGGAAGCTCTGTGGTGCTGAAAGACTGAACTCTAGAAGGGTCTTTGGATGGGGCTTCATGGAGGGCACCCTCTATTCAGCTAGCTAAGGGGCTACAGACACCCCTATTCTTGGGCAAGGGTGAGCTGTGCCTCTTTGTCCAGAGATATGGGGGACCGGGCCTCTTTGGCACGCATTGCCACAATCAGTGGCAGGATTCTGACTGAGGGACCCAGGCAATGAGATCCTATTTCTGGTGCCTCCATCCCAGATGATCACAATTTCTGAAAACACACAGCTTTTATTAACAATTTTTGGCTGTCTCTTTACAAGGCCTCCTTTAGTTGTGGAATCTTCGGGTTCTGCTTTATCACCTGCCACTATCCCAGTACTGTACTCCCCTTTCTGGACAGATGCAGTTATACTGAGTGAGCTAAGAGTGTATGCTGATACTGTTGTCTGGGTCACAGGGAGCCCATGCCATTGGTCATCTCTCTCTCTGCAGCTTTTGGTTTGCCTTGGAAACATGCAGATCAAAGGCCGAGTTAGAAAGGAAGTCATCCTGTGCCCTGCAGATGCAGGATATGTCTGTCTCAGTGGGACTGTGCTTCCTGGCGTCCCTTCACCTGGCCTTCTGGAACTCACACTGTCCCGTGCTTTAGAAACCACAGTAGCCTGCCAGGCTGAGCAGCAGGGCTTTAGGTCTCCTGAAGGACAGGGCTGCTTCTGGCAGGCGCCATCCCAACACACACTGTATCTGATGAGACTGCTGTCCCCAGCCTGATGACTGTCTCTCAGCATGACTAATATCCCCAGCTCAGCCACTATGTCTGGCATGGCTATGTCCCAGCATACCCACTAAATCTGACATGGCCACTGTCTACCCTGGGTTCCAGGCCATGCCAAGCTCGGTGTGCAGTACGAAAGGGTTTATATATATGGAGGGCTGCAACCTTGTCTCTGGGGCTTGAGTCCTGTGTCCCATCCTCAGGGTTTTTCCTCAGTTTTGTTCCCAGACTGCCTTCTTCTAGGCCCGGGGGGTGGGGGGGTGGGGGGGTGAGCAGCAGTATGACAGCTCTGACTCCAAGAGCTATGATGGGAAAAGTGTCCTGCTATAGGAGCCACTTACTAACAGCACTGGGAGAACCTTGAGAAGAGGGCGCGATAGACTCCAGCCGGGTAGCACAGCCTCCTCCAGCTTGGCTCCTGGCCTATTCTATAAGGTCTTCCAGGCCCAGATAGGCAGTCATGAAATCTAGCACATTCCAGAGGCCTTTGGAGTGTTTTAGACCACAAAAACATTTTCTAAGTTCTTTGATTGTATTTTCTGTGCTGGTGAATGGGATGTAGGCCTTGACTTCTAAGTGTAGGCCACACCTTCTGCTCTCTCTCTCTCTGAGCCCCTTGGGACACTGGGTTTGGTCTCACTGCCTCTGGTGACTGTAAGGAAGGGGAACCAAGCTGCTGTGTGGGTGTAGTACTGTGAGAAACTGTGTGCCTCAGGAACTCCCAACAGGCTTAGGGGGGACTAGAAGCCTTTGGTGGGGACTAGAAGTCCCTGGGTCCCACCACCACTCAGGGCAGCACACATCTAGTTGTCTAAGGATATCCCAGGTGTGAAGGTCCCTGGGACTCAGAAAAGGATTCTGGAAGAACCTGTGCCTGCTCTGTTTCAGTGCATCGCAGTCAAGATAAGAACTGGACACTTTAGCGCTTGGGTGAATCTGGGTTCCTTTATTTCAGCGAGAAGCCGTGCTGATAAGTGATTAGTTTGTCCTCAGCTGATGGGGACAAGGACAGAAGTTCTGCTGTGTCAGCTGCCTGGGCACAGTGTCCAGGCACAGGAACCCACAGAGGCATCTGCCTTGGATCACATACAACCCATTAGCTGTAAACACAGCAGGAGTGTGGGGACAGCTTTAAAGCCTGTAACCCAAGGAAGCTGCAAGCCAGTGGTAAGCCACAGGGGAGAGAGGCCAGGTGTCTGCAGGAAGGTGATTGGCATGTCAACAACCATAGTCCCCATGCAGCCCAGGAGGGCCCAGGCTGCAATGCAAGAATGGTACCCACAGATTATCTTGCGAATTCTTTCTGTTCGTTGCCACCATATCTGTTCTCTCCAAATGGATGCAGCTCTTAACGATTTGGGGAGCTTTGTTCTCACCAAGTGGAGAGTCCCCTCTCTTGTCAGACCATCCTTGGCAGGCCCCGGGCTGCATGAGATGTTTGTGTGGCTGGGACACTCGAGCCTGGGTGTTTCCCTGCGTGGCAGCACCCCCGCCAGCCGTTGTGAATTAAATGCTCCATGTGACCCTTCACCCTTGCCGCTCTTAAATTCATGCTTTAAAAACAGCTTAATGAGGGGTTTACTGGCCCAATTGGAAGTTTTTATTAAGACCCATTAGTGAGGGAGCAGAGGCCGCCTGCAGGAAGTGATTAGCACAGTGGCCCAGCCCAGCAGGTTCCATGAAACTGTTTCCAGACCTGTGGCTGACACTGCAGAGGCCTGCTGCAGTTTATAGTCTGCATTCTCCTCCCAGTTCCAGTGCTCAAGAAAGCAGTTTCCTTAATTAAGTTACACTCCCAGTCAGAGGCAGCATCGATGGCCTGACCAGCCCAAGCTCACAAGCCACCATCAGCAAGCCAACCCTATGTCTCTTTCCTGGGGCCTGTCTCTGTTAACTTAACCTCTTGGTGTGTCGCTAGGGGCAGAATAGCATCATAGAGGTCATTTCCAGAAAATGTCAACTCAGAATGACAGCAGGCCCTCTGTCCCAGTACCATGTCCAGTCACATCCTTCAGAAAAACCAGGTTCCACCATGTAAAGGCCGCTGTATGACATGTTGGCTGTGGACCTTCTCACTCAGCCATCTCCCTCTCTGAATCTCTCCCTTCCCTCCTTCACTTCCCTTCCCCATCCTTGCCCCTGCCCCTGCCCCACCCCCCATTTAAATCTAGTGAAAATCCCTAACTGAATCCAAAAGAAAATGTTCCTTTAGTCTTAGCGGTCTGGTGACTGAGGCTTGAGGAATGCTGAGCTGCAGAGTGAGACCCTGTCTCAAAAACAAAACAAGAAAACCCCAAAAGAGCAACCAAACAAATAAAAAACCTAGGGCTAAGGTAAAGGGCTTGTCTAGAATTCAGAAACCCTGTGTCTGAAGCAAGCCTACAATCCCCACATTCCAGAGATAGAGGCAAGTTCAAGGCCATAGTCATTTTGAGGCCGTCATGGGCTAAGTCTGTGATCCGTGCTCTCTTGTTGCTCACTCTGGGCCTATAGTTCCACATCCACCTGCAGTACACGCGTCCCTTTAATGAACTGTTTCCGAGACATTGAAGAAAGAACTGTTTCACTTGAGTCCCGGGGCTGCTGGGTAGGTTTTATCTGGAATTCTTCTGGCTTGCCTCTCAGTTTTATTTTTGCCAGATTGTTTGGAACGGGGTGTCTGTCTGATCCTGGCTTTCCCACCAGAGTAGAGAGCTGTCTCCATTTCATCCCTCTCAAAGACAGCAGAGCCCAGTGGACTTAGCCCAAGTCTCCTACAATACGGAGCTGTCTGGTTACAAGCTTGTTCCTTTAGAAGCTACCTGTGCTTGTTGAGTGGCCTCACTTGCCATAGTGCCCATCTCACTCTCTGGCATACTGCCAGTCTATGTCACTCTCCACTCAGTATCCATCCGATTGTTTCTCTTCTGCTCCCGATGGGCAGAACACTAAAAAATTCCCTCTTGTGATCTTGAAAGAACTGGTTTTATTTATCAGATTTTTAGGAATTTAATTAAAAATGTGTTTTATGATGCTGGGCACCTGAGAGATCTGTGCAGTGCTATGCCAGTGTTCCACCTTTAGCCACACCCTAGCCCCAGTAGGTGTTCAAGGATGCATTCCAGGTCATCAGATTTCACTGTGGTAGGCTGCCTTCTCCTGGAGGGAAAGGGCTTATTATCCAGGGTCTTCAGCAGACAGCTGAAGTCATTCACTTTCTGTCCTCTGATAATAATGGCTCACACAGATGACCACTGCCCTCTAGCTGTGACCCTGTTCCACCCCGATGACAGCCATCACGATTCTGTAACCCTCAGTGCTAATGCCTCTGGACAAATGCCACCTAAAGAAACAGACAATGCTTTGTGTATAGGGTGTTATCTTTTTCTTTTTTTTTTTTCTTTTATGGCTTATAAGCTTCTGATTTCTTTTATAAGCTGGCTAGAGCATGACCTAAAGATTATTCTTTTAATTATTAAAAAAGAAAACTTAGGTATGTGTTTGGATTGCATGGTTTATTCTAAACAGAGCCTGCAGTACTGTCTTCTCTGCTCACCCAGGTTCTGCTCGCCAAATACATCCCTTTATCTCCCCAGCACTTTATCTTGTATTTGTGTTCATATTTCTCATTTAAAAATTATTATGTATACGAGGCAGTGGTGGTGCAGACCTTCAATCCCAGCACTCAGGAGGCAGAGGCAGGTGGATCTCTGTGAGTTGGAGGCCAGCCTGGTCTACAGAGTGAGTTTCAGGACAACCAGGGCTACACAAAGAAACCCTGTCTCAAAAGAACAAAAAAAGAAAAAAAATTGTTTGTTTGTGTGTGTCTGAGATGCTGACACACATGTCATCATGCATATACAATAGTACACATGTAGAGGTCAGAGGACAGCTTTGTGGAATCAGTTCTTCCTTCTTTCCCTCCCTCCCTCTCCCCCTCCCTCCCACCCTCCCTCCCTCCCTTTATATGGTATCCTAGCTTCATCTTTGTTAGTGTTATAAGCTGTCCTGATCAGAGCAACCCAGTGGAGAAAATGGTTTATTCATCTTACAACTCCAAGATATGATCCATCACTTCAGGGAAGTCAAGGCAGGGCCCCAACAGTTGTCACATCGTATTCTCAATCAGGAACAGAGCTCGAATGAAAGCATCTGTGGTGTTCATGGCCTTCTCCTCCCCTTCCCCTCCTCCAGAAGTTAGAGTTACTTACTTGTTTCTTTACTCTTGGAGGAGAAGGTTCAGGGGCCTCTGCCTAGGGAATGGTCCTCCCAGTGGTGGACAGACATGCCCACAGTTGAGGCTCTTTTTGAGGTAATTCTAGGTTGTGGCAAGTTGATAGTTAAAACCATCTGTTGCATGTGTGTGCTAGGGATCAAATTCAGGTGACCAGGCTTCTAGGCTTGCACATCAAAGACCTTTAGCTGCCGAGCCATCTTGCTGGTCCTTGAATCCATGTTCCTAATGAGGAATATGCTCTCGGTGTGTCACTTTTAGATATTGTTTGTGAACTGTCATGAGTGACAAGGATCCCTCACCTGCTCCTACTGCTGTGTTCAACATCTTAGCATAACCATGTCACAGGTATAATTTTTACACTTGATGTTAGCCCAAAGACCAGAAGTGATGCAGATATAATTGTTACTGATCTGTTAATTTGTACATTATTGTGTCTATGCAAATACGGACTGCGGTGCCAAACAGTGAGCTTTACCGCTTGTCTGTTCACTTTGCTTTTTCCCGGAGGTGATAGCTGGCCCTTTTTTATGGTTCAGTCTCTTCACCTCTGATCTTGTCTCATCGGTGTATTCTACGGCAACTGCTGAACTCCTCATATTATTTTTACTTTATAGAAAACGTATCACATGGTCTGTCATCCTTCCTCTCCGCTGTGGAGGTTTCTCTTTACAGGCTCTCTGGTATCACTTGGGCAGATGCATGTTAGACATCTTGTGGGGCAGGTCAGCTATCTTTACCAGAATCTGTCCCGCTGACTTGCTCCTTTCCTGCATCCTAGAGATCCTGGTGATCCACAGAGATGGGTGTCATGCTGAAAGCAAGACTCCACTCAGCCTTTTTTCCACTTCAACATCCTTCTGTCAGCCCCTTCATGACCACATTCACAGGGAGACACATGAAAGCAGTTGGTCAGTGGGATCCTCATCTCTCCTTACCCAGCTTGCAACTATTTGTCTGTGGCAAGGCAGGCCATCCCATACGCATGTTGCCTGTTAAGCTTTCCCCCATGCAAGCATTATGGCCCAGTTGCGCCAGGCATCTGAGAGGCTAGAGAAGTGCTTTGGTCTCTTCAGATACCATCAAGACTGCCAGCTGGCCTGGCACCTCCAGCACCTGGTGCATGTCCCCTGTGCTTCCTGGCTCCCAGGCCCCTTGCTAGCTGTGGAAGAACACTGCCAGCAAGCCTGACCTTTGCCAGTGTGAGGAACAGGAAGAGACTCTGCTGGCTTCCTCAGCTAGTGTCTGCATGCCAGTGTCTGCTGCAAACGCTTTGATGTTCTGAAACAGAAGCTCTTAATAAAAAGGAAGCCGTACTCTCTGGTGTCACAATGGCACCTCTTGTTTGTGCATTTGTGGGAGGAGATGGGCACTGATGCTGTTTGGCTACTGCTAATGGTTCTTAAGCGTGAGTAACAGGCCCTTCTTGACAGCTCCTGTCCTCTGGTCCAGCACACTATGTTTCTTTCGATCCCTACATGTGTTACAGATGTTGGCTTTCTCTTAGGTATGTATCTCCATGGCAGGCAGACTGTAACTGGTATTCTGTTTGGTCCTCACCATGATGAACATCCCTAGGCATTCATTCATAGGCTGACTGTGAGAAGTAGTCAGAGGTGAGCTTTATTATTATTGCTGCTGTATGTGCATGATGAGTGTGTGGTGTGTGTAGTGCAGATCCACAGGTTCCACAGTGCACATGCGGAAGCTAGAGGACAGTTTTCTGGAGTCAGCTCTCTCTCTTCCACTGTGGGCTCTGGAGACTGTATTCAGATTGTCAATCTTGCATATCAAGCGCTTCTACCCCTGAGCCATCTTGACGGCCCCAGACGTAAAGTTTATGTGCTATTTATGACACTTTATGGTTTCTGTATTGGACGCCCACTTTTCCCCTCTGTGCCGAGGACTGCCACACAGATATTCCCCAGCCCACTGCCTGGCTTCATTTCTTCCACTTACACCTTGTAAAGTGGAGCTGTCTGTGAGTCTGTGTGTGTATCTCTCTGTTCCTGATGAGCTGTTTGCTCTAGTTTTTTTTTAACAAAATGTTCTCAATCCAGAAGTACTGACTAGTAGAAAAGTGAGCCTGGAGCTCCCAAGAAGTGTGCAAAGAAGTGTGTTCCACTGTCAGGGTCACCGGCCTCAGGGACAGGCCACAGCCTGGAGGTCTGACTCCATCTCAGCTCTGTCAGCCCTTTGAGTGGGATACACACAGTAAGTGCTTCAACCCACTAATGGCCAAATGCAAGATGATGAGCAGAAGCCACCATAAAGAGCAGCTGCTCTCTGGTAGGTGTGAATCTGCTCCCCGGCTGTGACATGAGACCCCGAATGACCATGGTTAACTGTGGGCTGAAGCGGACACTGTGCCATAGGCAACCATAGGGACATAAGTAAACTGTGAGACACAGGTGACTATGGACTAGGAGCATCCATAGGGCCACAGGGGTCCTGCATATCTCTTAGGATCATTTCCCTTTGACACCCCACAGAATGGTCACCACACCCACATCTTTACACTAAGTAACAACTCTGATACTGAGCCAATGTTGGGATCTTATCAGTGTCTTTGCCACAGAGACTTCCAGGGACCAGCCTGATGGCAGTGACCTTGAGCCCACTACACTTGCCTGGCCATGGAGGTAACTGTAGGGCCAAATAAGTAGATCCAGAAATCCCTCTGTGACTGAACGTGCTTGGGCCAGAGGTACATTGTACATGGATGCGTGCATGCATGTGTGCGCACATGTGTGTAGGAATGGTTCCCTCTCCTTGCTGACCCTTGTAGGGGCTACCATGCTGATTTTTCTGGTCACTTCAGGTTAACTTTAAACAGTGCACACCCATTGGAGATTCCTATCCTCTTCTAGGCTGTCACAGCCTTGCAGCACACACCACCTTATTTATCCAGTAGCACCTACTATGAGAGATGTGACATCTGCTGGTTACATGTCAAACCCCTCTGGCAGCTAAGGGCCAGCAGGCTTCTGTGTTGAGGTCCACCCTCTTCCAAGTTGCTCCCAAGACTAGAGCTGAGGCACCTGCTTCCTTGTGCCTCGTGGCAATCAGGTGTGTCACAGCCAAGCAGCCAGCAAAGCCACCGCCAGTACCGTGACACTAGCTTTTCACTTGGAGAAATAGTGCCAATGATACCTTAGAAGATGAACTTGCAGCTGTACCAATGCCTACAGAGGAACTGCAGAGAAAAGAGAGCCCCTCCCCCTCCATGATACCACCATTGGTGACTCAGAAACTGGCCTCAGGTCCAGAGGAGGCTACACACCACTACTGGAATTCTCAAGCTGCCACTGATATCCAGGGCTTATCCAGAGATCCCATGACAGCCCCCCCCCCATCTCCTTTACCCTTCAGACTTTGTCCCCAAGACTCTCCTTGGCTTCTCATGTCGGTGACTGTGTGGAGCATCCCTGGTAGCATGTTCTGCAGAATGTGCCTAAGATTTGGTCTGTCCCATGCTTCCTGGTGGATAAAGTGAATGATGGGTTTTGGGAGGATTGCCCCCATAGGGCCTTTCTGTCATACTTTCCTGATGTTACCTTGTTAAGATATGTCTCCCAAGTCAGATTCCCAAAGGAATCAGATACCCAAGTCAATCAACGCCTTAGTGTTGGGAGTCCGCATGCCACTTGGAGGGGTGTCACATAGTTTGTGAGTTGAAGCCACACAGCATTGTGGAGGATTTGGAGTGGTTCCTGCAGGTCACCATCTTACCCTGGTGGTGTCTTATCTGCTGAGGTTGCTGCTGAGACATCCCGAGGCAAGTCCTGCTTCCTTTCTTTCCACACAGAGTCATTCTGTGGAGCCCCTCTGAGGAAGAGCTGCCTCCCTTTTCTGGGTGTTTATACATCACAGTAGAGGTTTATTCTCTCAGATACTCTCCCAACATCCCTGTGCTCTTTTCTGCCTCACATCCATGATCTTCCTGCTGGTCCCTGTGCCATAAATGGCCTATCCCTGAGGCTTCTCCCATACTGCCCTTGTACTATCGGGGAGTTCCAGACACACCTTCGTCCTGATCCAGCCATGTATCAAGTTTTGCTCAGGGCCTTGGTCCTCCTGTGAAAACACCTCTAGAATGTGGTGCTGGGATGTGCTTGCTGCTCTAGCCTCTTGGTGGGCAAAGCTAGGAAATAGGAGAGTAACAAACCCACACACAGAAGAGAAGTGAAATGTGGACATAGCTATGGCTCTCAGGATGGCAGCTGAGGGAATGCTTCCTGCCCTGTGCCCCTTTCTGGGTCCTCAAGACAGCCATAGTGAGAAAGGACAGGCTGTGTCATCAGGCAAGGTGCCAATGGTGGGGACGATCTGTATGCTGTCACCCTCTAATCTGGGGTGAGGCTGTAGTGGAGTTGTCCACATCATAGTCAGCACTGTGAACTTGCCTACCCTGCCACGTTGGGTCTGCCAGAGTCAGTTTTAAGCTAAGTAGGAACTATAACAGAGAAGCTGGTTTCAAACTGACAATATGTGATAAACACAGGCAGAATGCAGGACATGAATGTATCTATGCTGACCTGCCACACAGATGAAGAGCCTGACGTGAGTGACTGCTCTCTTCTGCTAATGCATTTTATAGCTACTGTAAAAACCCAGGTTGGGGCTATGGTGGTGGCTCACTTGGCAGAATGTTTACCTTGTAAGCATGAGGACCTAATTTGATCCCCAGAGCCCACATAAAAAGCCAGGCATGGTAACACTCATTTGTAATCCAGCCAGCTTAATTCTGTCAAGCCTCAGGACTCAGTGAGAAGGTCTCTCCACAAAATAAAAAGTGGATGTTGACTGAGGAATGATACCCGCGGTTGATCTCTAGCTCCCACATCCCCGTGTGCACACAGGGCATGCACAGATGCACAAACACCCAGGACAACAAAACCGAACAATTGCCGTTTGCTAAGAGCTTTAGGCCAACAAACTCAAGGGGACTAATCCGGCACCAAGCCACCGTCTCTCACATTGGCTTTGGGGACTGTTGACTGGTGGCCTGGGGTGGCACGCATGGCCAAAGCAGTTGAGGCTGTGACCCTTCCTGAAAGATGGCATGGCCAGTGGTCTGGAATCACGACTTTCTGAGCCCTGTGCCTTGTCTCCCTGAAATGGGGTCAAAAGATGTGAGGAACCATTTCTAAATTTAGGACAAGGCTCAGGCCTGGGACCTTGACTCTATCAGTCTCTCTGGCGACCACCCAACCCTGACTGGAAAGCTGTGCCTCAGGGCTGAGTGGAGTTCTTAGTGGAAGGGAAGTTCAGTGCCTCAGGGCAGCATGAAGGGCCATTCACTCCAGGACTTGTCCATCTGACAGCCAGAGAGCCGAGAGGTAATGGGCTGTTTCCTATGTTTCTATTGACAGAATTGGGGATGGGGTGAGGGTGGGTCTGCAGGAAGTTGGTGCAAAGGATGATGGGGATGCTTAGACACCTCCCCGCCATGGTTCCATCAGCTTGTTCAGAGGTTTTCCTGGCTGGTGTGGACCCCATGGACAGGGTGTGATGTGGGGTCTGGGTTAAGCAGGGGCTTAATTGACAATCCTAGAGAAATAGAGTCTTAGTTTGAGCTTCCAATGCAAGCGGTGGCCTGGTAAACACGTTAGTGGACATGTTCATGATGCAGAGGGTGCCACATTGTCTAGAGAGTGAAGTCTGTTTTATGCCAAGTGCCTTTCAGGTCCATCGTGATAGGAAAGGACACTTCTCTAACTTAGGTAGGTGGCTCCTCAGCAGATGCTGTTCCTTTGCCTGCCCCCCTCCACCACCACATGAAAATCTCCTGACATCAGAAGGCCCAGTCCATGGTCACTGGACTCTGATGTTCCTGTGCCTGTGTGTGATAATGCTCAACATGTGGCAGGGAACATGTGATACAGCAAGGCGGCTCTTAGGGCAGATAGGAGAGACAGAGAATATTGCACGAACTCCAGTTAGTATATAATGAAAACCCAGAGCCACATTTTGGGGAAAAGCTTGGAATATCAGAAACAAACCACAGCCACCCAGCCGCCACCTCAAACCTGTCTCCAAGAATTCTCTAACTGTAAGCCCCTCTGTCCTCTGGGAAAGCTGAAAGCTCTCTTCTCTTGCTCCACCCAGCTCTCTTAACTTCCTCTTTCCACATTCCTAAAGCTAGGATTAAAGGTGGGGTCACTACACCCTGACCTGGCTGGGCTCTGTGGTTGACTCTGATAGATATGTCATCACAAGGGAGGGGGGTGAGCCTACACTGGTTGGCTTCTTTCTGCTTTTGCTGTCTGGGCCCTAGCCTCTATTGGATGGTGTTTCTCACATTCAGGGCCCCTCTTCAGTTGCTCTCTGGTATGCTTTGCTAATCTCCTAATCCAATCACAGTGCTCAATTGGAACAAAGGGGGTCAGCTTGCCTGAAAAGTGGACAAAGAGCAGCACATTACCATGGCATATCCATGTGAGAGGCCAGGGTCTGGTCGTTATGTTAGGTGGGCTCTTGGAGCCCAGGATGGACTCTGTCTTGCTTTTCTGCCTGATCTCTGAAGAGCCTCCTTCCCTCCTGTGAAGGTTGAGAAGGTAGCTGGGTTGGTGTTGAAGTGTGAGGTCAGATTGGGCTCCCTAGAAGAAGAGACCTTGGGACAGGTATAGGGAAGAGTGCTGATCATGGGCACTGGTTACTTCCTGCCTGGGCCATTTTTCTGTAAGAATTATGCCTGATTTAGCTTGAATGTCATCCTTAGTTGGGAATAGTGGCACATGCCTTTAATCCCAGTGCTCTGGGAGCAGGTGAATCTCTGAGTTGGTGCCAACCCCTTCAGTCTACAGTTCTAGGACAGTCAGAGATACATAGAGAAACCCTGTCTCAAACCACTCCCTTTGTCCTTAAAAAGGGGATTCTTGACCAGTCCTCAAAAAAAAAAAAAAAAAAAAAAAAAAAAAGGCATTTCTGGATATTTTTCCTAAAAGCATTAAGAATAAGGTGCCTTAGGCTGTCAAACACTGAGTGAGCCAGTGTCATGGAGCCCTAATGTATGGCTGCTGTTCATCCCCTCCCCGATGCCATCCAGTTGTAGCTCCTGGGAATGCACTAGACTGGCCACATGTTCCATGTGCAGGCTGACCTCCTGCCCTAGCACCAATGCCAGTTTCCCTGTAGGCCTGCAGGAGGGCTGGACACCCTAACGGGATTGAAGGCATCGCATGCAGGTGTCTGGATGATGGGGCAGAGCAGTGCCCAGAAGAGCCCAGAGGACTGCTCTGGCCTCTAGCGTGGGAATGTTGCAGTACTATGTGTCTTCTGGCCCACATTCCAGGCAAGCTGACTTCTTAAAAAGTGTAAAGGGATGTCCCACTTCTTCAGCATTGGGTAGTGGTGCCATATTGGGCGGGGGGAGGCATTAATGCCACTGAGCCACAGTAGTCTTAGAAGCCCCTGAAAGGTGTAGGGATAGAGTTAGGGAAATTGGTGGGTTTCTTCTTATGCATCCAGGACACCCAGGGTAGGGAGAAGGTGTGCAAGTTTTTCCAGCCTTAGTTCTGCATTGAGGCCCCACACTACACATTCCTAAGCAGGTACTGCCCCTGAGACAGGCTGGGAGTTGGAGGTCCAGATAGGTGGACCATGGGGATCCTCACCCCACATAGCCTCTTAAACCTAAATTCAGCTGAGCTGAAGTTTAAAAACATTTAAAATTCTCCTTTAGTCATGTGAACCACATTTTTAGATCTCAGAGGCTCATATGGCTAGTGGCTTCGTTACCATGACTCCCCAACCCCAAGCATTGCAGACAGAGTCATAGGGCCATGCTGTCTGCCGCTTCCTCAGGATCCTGGTCTGTGGCTTTGAGGTTGGGCAGTCTGTAGTTCATTTCCACACACAGGAAGCCCGGGAAAATGTGTGCCCTTCAGCATGCTATCTATACGTTAAATATTTGGAATATATTAATTCGAAAAAAAAATCTGGCTAAGTCTAATTTCCGTTGAGGGGAAGCATATTCGTATTTATCCAGAGGCAATAAAGCTGCGGAGGTCACTTCTGTGGATCCCGTTTCCAGGCTAGCTGGCGACACCTGCAGAGATCTAAACAGTGGGGGACACCCGGTGGCTAGGAAGTCTGGTTGTCCTAGCAACTGAACATTAACAAGCACCTGGGTCCTAGGGTCACCATGAGGGCATGTGGGTTATGGAGGTCACTTCCTGTTTCTCTGACTGCCTAAGGACATCCTTAAAATGTGTATCAGCAATCTTCCAAACTTTGAAGCTGGGGCATGTAGATGCCAGTAATTTTTCTTTTAAGAATTTGCTTTTTAGGATTGGAGAGGAGTGTCCCACTCCCTGGCCCTTTGACATTGACCTTAGGGCAATCCCCCTGCCTCCACCTCCTAAGTGCTGGCATTACTGGCCTGAGGCACTACACCTGGCTTTCATGATTCCTTACAACCTGAAGCCTTACTCTCAGGCTTGGTCTCCACACACCCGTGGCTTGCCCCTCCTTCAGTCAGATTGTACCTGGCTGCTTGTGAGATGCTCAACACAGGATGCAACATGGCTAACAGGATTGCCAGCCCTGTACTTGTGCCTGCGTGTGGATTCCTGTGTAGAACTGCAGATGCCCAGCTGCTTCCAGAGTGGGAGAAGGAGGTGGTAGGGAGTGAAATGATAAAACCAAACACAACAAGGTTCCCTTCCTGTGGGAACAGCTCTTTGGTAAACTCCTCTCTGTACTCCCAAGGGAAGCTTTGAGTGCACTGAGCTGGAAGGGACATCTCGAAGGGCTATTTGCTCTAAAGGTCGCCTCAAGGCTGCATGTCAGCCTTACTGGGGGGTTTCTGTAAGATGGTGATGACCCCTACACATGTTCAGAGCCATTGCTGTTGGGAGCTCTAGGTAACTGAGACAGAAACCCACTGCACGTATATTCCAAGCCTACTGACTGCAGGATTGCTCAAGTGGCCTTATCTCTGTTTTCAAAGTGTGGTGGTTTTCCAACACTCCACACTTAGGTTGCCCTGGCTCTGGTGGCATGTCTGCAGTCCCAGGACTCGGCTGGAGACGTGGGCTCATTATGGATTTGAGGTCAGTCTGGAATGCATAGTAAGTTCCAGGTCAGCCTGAGCTACAGAACAAGAAAGACCCTGCCTAAAAACAAAAATCAAACAAAATCTGAACCTTGGGTTGAATCTCTACCACAGATGCAAAAGACAAACCTAAATTCTCAGAAGTGACTTTGTAGAGCAGAATAATGTAGTAAGACAGTAGATCCAAACTTAGGAGAACTTGGAAAATGTGACAGCATGCATCCCTAGATCTCTGGTAGGCTGGCTAGCAGAACAGCCTCTCTGTGACCTGTGGCTGCCTGGTGGGGGAGGGGATGCTGCAGTTGTGGGACCCAGTAGATCTCCATCACAGTTGCAGACCATAGAGAATTCAGCCCCGGGGTGTGTCATGCACTGGTGGGCACCATGTGGTCCATGAAGGTTTCTGTTGGTGCACCCCCCTCCTTCCATGCTAGTGGAAGAGCAAAGCAAAATTTTTGCTATGCTAGCTCATAACTTCTCCTAAAATATAACCTATGAAAATTAAGGAAACTTTTAAAAGCTGCGGGCTCCCTCCAGGGCCATCATTAGAAGCCCCTGGGGTGGCAGAGGGCGGGCGGCTCACTGCTGGAGTGACAGCCAGTCAGGAGGGAGCGTTTTGCCTTCTTCTCCCTGTTTTTAACGAAGGAGCTAATGGATTTCCTATTCCTCACGTGGATGGTGCTGTCACTTTTGAAGGATCCATCTGCGCTATATTTAATTACTCTTTCTGACTATCTGAAGTCGTTCTGACTAGCTCACACAGCCTGATTGCCATCTTCTTCCTAGAGTGGCCATCTCAGGGATGCTGTCCCTGAGTGATGCTTCGGGTCTTGCCTTTTATTTAGGGATTGAACTGGCCTTTGACACAAGTAACTAGCTCCAGGTGATATTTCACCGTGTCTCACACCATACGATGCTCACCACTCTTGTCTAACACCTGGCCTGGTACTAACTCACCCTTGGACCTTTACTCCTCATACAGCTGAGTGCATCTGTGTCTTGGTTGTCACTAGCCCCGTGACAGGAATGACAACTGGTACCTCACCATGGCATGACTCCTGTGCTACTCATGGTGATTTGGAGCAAAAGCAAAGGCTTTTGGAGTGAGCTTTCCCACCTGATGAGCTGGCACTCCTTCCAGAAGTTTCTACCTGCTCCCTAAATCTCCCATCCCATTCCACCAATCCTCTGATACCCTTCCAGACTGTTGGGCCCTCTGCTTGACTCGCCTGTGCTCTGTCCTTGATTGGTCCTCAACCTTGCATCCAGCCAGCTGATGCCTTCCTCTCACCTACCAGACATGTTCATCAAGTTAGTGATCCTGAGATCCTATCTCCCTTTACCCTTCTCTGGATTAGCTTCTAGGCCTCTGCCGGGCTGAGCTGCATCCCTGAGCCAGACAGCCTCCCTGTTGGGGCAGCTGTCTAGTATAAATCTGCCTGACCTCTTCTGGCTGGCTCCTTGTGTCCCTTATTTCTAGCCTTTGTCCAGCTGAGGCACAGACAAGGCCTGTAGAGACTTGTCTGGTGTCTTTTCTTTTTTCTTCAATGCCAGTGAGTAGAGGAGCCAACACCATCCATTGGTTTAATCTAAGAACAGGTAATGCAGAGCCTAGCCGAGGAGCAGGGCCCAGGAAGGTCCCCGGCCTCTGCTTCTCCACCCACTTGCAGACTCTAGTGTCTAGAATCTTCTGCCTTACTGCTCTGCCTTCATCTGTTTTCTCCTGGTTGTCTCCAGTCTGTAAACGCCTGAGCCTCCTAGGCAGCATAAAAGAGACACCCAGATGGAGCTCCTGGTCCTGGTGACTGTGGGTTGAGAATTACATGGTCTCTACTTCTGTTTCCCCCTGTCATTCGTGTTTACACTTAGAAATTTAGTTCAGGAGAACCACGTCTTCCCTGTGAGTCCACAGTGGCGTGGCCTTCCTCACACGGCAGAAAGGAAGATAGAAAGGCTGCACAGCTAGATGGCTTTGGGAAGCCATGGTGATCACTGTGAACAGCATGTAGGAAAAGGGAGACTGTTTCTTCAGACCCCTGGGTGGTGTCACATCCTCTTCCCCCACTGTCACACAACTAGGCCATTTCCATGTTACTGGGAGCTCCGTGTTGGAATTAGCTATAGCCCCCCATTCTTATTCTCGCTTCCCCCACCCCATTTTTCCTTCTTCCTCTCCTTCCTCCCTGCCTCTGCCTCCTGAGTTCTGGGATTAAAGACGTGCACCCCCACCACCCACCTCTACCTGGCTCTTATTCTTGAAGTAGGATCTTACTAAGTTGTCCAAAGTGGCCTAAACTCACCCTGTAGCTGAGGATGACCTTGAATTTCTAACCCTCCTGCCTCTACCTCCAGAGTGCTAGAATTACAAACGTGCACCTTGATGCTCAGCCAATGGATACGGTGCTGGAGAGCTTACTTAAGGCTTCATGCAGGCCCCTAATAAGCACCCTACTAGAGTTGCTCTTAAACATGGGGCATTTGCTCCTCCTTCGGGAGAGTTTCACTAGCATACCCTGGAGCATCTGATCTCATCTGTGGTATCTAGTAAGGGTTACTGCTCGAGCCACCCAAGCCTTTTGCCTGTACCCCAAAAAACAGCTCTGAATGGAGAGCTTCTCTTAAGCTGTTTTGAGAAGCTGTATGATACCATTCCAGATGTACAACTTTCTAAGTACAAGTGATTCAGTGCTCAACTACGTGACTGGAAATGAAGCAAACGTTCTAGAACCAGCTAGCTGTGTGTCACCACATGAAAGCAGTCCACACAGTGCTGTCACTCAGGATCCCTCACAGGCCTTTCCCAACAGCTGCCTGATAATGACACTGGTGACCCTGTGCCCCTGTTAACGCAAAGCATGAACTAGTCAGGAGCAGAACTGTCCCAGAGACCTGGACAGTAGGCAAAACCCTCCCTGTCTGCTCCTGTAGGCAGCGGAAGAGGGCTGTTCAGAATGCCATTGCACACGGTTGCATTTGTTCACAGTTGCAGTCACCTGTCGTCACTTTAGAAGGTGCCATCCCCTCTGTCCACTGCATAAGAATTTGGTACACTGGGCAAGAGTGGCTAGCTGCCCACCCACCCTCACTGGGTCACTTGGCCCCTGGCAATGGCAATTTATTTTTTCTGGGGACTCATCTGCCATGCTGAAGCAGCGAACAATGGCCTTCCTTGTGCACATGGTGCAGCTGCTGAGACACCATAGATCCAGGCAAAGAGGACAAGCAGGTGGGAGGGCAGCAACCTTTCCTTCCCTTGGTGTCTGTCACAGGCCACTACCACCAAGGCAGGCCCAGCTTCTGTCAGAAAGACCCATGAGGCACAGCCGTTCCATGACCCAGGGCGAGGTAGAGGATCAGTTGGAAGAGTTCCCCAGGCCTTGGCTCAGCAATGTCTGTCCTAGTAGAACAGGAACATCCCATCCCCTCTGAAGGCCATGGGGGTCACACACTCCCCCTTCCTGTCATAGACTGCTTGTCTTCTGTCACCCCGCCCTGTCACCCTGCCTCTCTTGGCACTTGGATGCATTTCTGGGTTCTGCCATTGTGTATCAATCATTTTGATTGGTGTCACTCACTGCACGTTAAAATTCCGTTCCTATGTCTGCAGATCGAGGTGGCAATTAGGCAGGCTTTAAGCTCTAGGGAATGTGTCCCCTAAAAGCTCTGAGACTGTGTGTGGCATCTGTCACGGTGCCAGCTCTACCCTGTCCCAAGGCTAGCAAATGGGTCCTAGCAAGGGGTGGGCAGCTTGGTGGGTGTGGGGCAAACTGGTGTTCAGCTTGCTCGATATGATATGGGGCGGATTCACTCTGCGGCCCTAGACTTGCTCTGTGACCCCTGAGCTTCTGAGTCCTTTTACCTGTCCACTAGAGGAGGAGATTGGAGCATGTGCTCTTTAAGGATCTTCCTCAAAATGGTTGTGCCTAGTAGCTCTCACTGTGATTACCAGATGCTTCACTGATCCACAGACACTGCCATTACCAGCTATGAAATTCCATGGGATATCAGGCACAGCCATGTGAAATGTATCTCAAACTAATGTAAATTATACTAAGGAAAAGCCAGAAGGATTGTTGTGCAAAGGGGAAGCACTCATGTAGAAAGGGGGATTGTTGTGTGTGGGGGGGTATTGCTCAGCACATTTTTGAGTGCCAGCATGCAGTACACAGAGAGACAGAGCTCCTTCATTGGCTGTGAACAGCAGCAGAAGCAGCCAGGCCAAGGGTACCCAGAAGTCATCCCATCCCAGATTTTGGAAATGGAAGTATTGTCATTAAATGGGGGCCTTGCTTCTTTTGCTGGGTTGGTGGTTCTCCCTCGGCCCTTTGGTGATAGTTCACAAATGCTCAGCTTGGAATGGTGCCAAGAGCAGAGACGCTTGGCACAAGAGACCTAGCTCCACCTGACACATGTGGTTCTCTAGCTCAGCAAGCTCCAGCTGCTGTGGCCACAGCCCAGCTTCAGCACTCACTGCAGCACCGATTGTGACTGCTTGTCCACCCCACTGTCGCTCCCAGAGCCGACAGCACCTGTTGGAACCAGCCTGTGGCTTGACATTTTGCTAGCTGCACCCTGCTTATCAAGAGAATGGACCCTAGCACAGGCAGAGAGGGGCCAGCAAAGGGCCTGAAACCAAGCAGAGCCTGTGGCTTGGGGTGCAATCCTTTAAGGATAATGTATGAGAGTACATGGGGTGGGGGCACAGCAACAGGATCCTGATTGATGGTCAGGAGTGAATTTTCTATTTTGGAGCTATTGAGATCTACAGGAATATTGTAAAAATGTACTGGGCTCCCACATTGTGATACCAGATCCCTTGTGGTTTAGTGCCTCACGCCCATACACTACTTTCATCACATTGCTAATTAACTGATGCCCACGCAACTCATACGTCCTCTGTTTCCTCTAAGATTTTCTTTGTTTGTTGGGCTTTGCTGACCCAGGAGCCCAGGTAACATTTAGGCACCACTTGTCAGCTGTTCCAGGCTGACACTTTTTGACTCCCCTTAGTTTTGGGGGTTTGATAGTTTGATGTGCTGTTCAGAGTCAGTAGAGACCCTTTCATGGTGCCTGGCTTTTGTCTTTCCCTTGTGGGTTTGGGAGCGGTAGCACCTCCCTTGCCTGCTCACATTGCAGACCTCACTGAGTTGACTTTGATCACTTGGGATAGCCACCATAGGTGGCCCCGCCCCTGTGCCATGACAAGGTGGTGCTGTGCAGCCTCTGCCTGCAGAGGACCATGACCTATGTACTGTGAGGAGTTGTACTGGGAAATCTGTGCCTGGTCTTACACATCGGTTAAGTCAGTGGTTCCATCTGTGTAGACTCATATTCCCACTACATACCGTATTATAACTTCATGATAAGTAGCTATCTTATAAACTCAACTCTAAAATAACTTGTATGGGGGGGGGGAAGCAGCATAGGGAGCTAGCTCCCTGTACTTCTGTCCTCTAGAACTTTCTCCTGCAGTCTATCCTAACTGCTCCTTCCTCTGTGGAGTACCCAGGTGTATAGTTACTGCTATCACTGTGAATGGCTGATTGTCAGCACAAGGGGATAGCACAGCCCTGCCTAACATCCTAAGACCTTGCAGGAAGAAGGCACTCCTGGCACCATGGAGTCATCACCACTCTTTAGATGGTGAAGGCGCCGTTTGTTGTATGAAATTTCTGGCCCAGCCTAGCCCTACCTGTGGCCTGGCCTAGCCTGAGGTTCAAACTGCAGCCCCACTTGATCTCCCCCAAAATCACTCAGATGCTTATATTAATTACATGCTGTTCAGCCTATGGCTCAGGCTTGTTGCTAGCTAGCTCTCGTATCTTAGCCCATTTCTATTAATCTGTCTTGCCACATGGCTTATGGCTCACCTATATGCCATTACATCTTGCTTCTTGGGCAGCTGGATCACGTCTCCCCTGGCTCCGCCCTCCTTTCCCTTTATCTATGTTTGAATTTCCCACTGACTATAAGCTGGCCTGCCATAGGCCAAAACAATTCCTTTATTATCCAATGATAATTCATAGAGTACTGAAAGATCCCACATCAGGGCAGAACCAGCAGTGGGACCTTCTATGCCACAGGACTCCCCTCTTTTAGTTTTTAGGAGTGCAGGGCTCACCTGTGGGCTGGTCTCATGTCATTTCCTGTGCCAAGTCTCACTGGAAGCATAGCCAATGTCCACAATGGAGCAGTTTACCCTCTCAGGGGCTCATAAATCACCGTGCTTGGATTTGCTGATCCCTGGCTGCCATCTTTGCTCTCCCAGAGTCTGTCGTGTGTTACACCTGAGTCTGTGCCAGCAAACATTCCTTGGGAAGGACATTCACAGCTGTGATTTTTTTTTTTTCACATAAACCTAAAAAACAAAAGACTTCCCCTAATGCCCATGGGCAGGTGCACACTCCGAGTGTGGGCTTTAGATATGATGTTTACTCTACATCCCACACAGGATGGTAACTGTCATCTGAACTGGGCAGAACAGGTCTTTCCTGTTTAAAAGCAGGGAACCTGGGATTGCAGAATTCCCTAATCCCAGGCTTTGGGTCATCTCTCTCAGGACTCTGGAGACACCTGGTGACATCTGCTTGTCTTTTTTTGTCTCGGTCTCATTTTAAGGACTTCTTCATCTGGCTGAACTTAAGGGTGATTGCTTTGTAAACGTTTGACTCCAATGAACTCCAATGACCCTTCCTCTTCTTCTTCTTCTCTTGCTACCCCACTGCAGGATGGGAGTCACAGCTGCTGGAAACGGGATTCCTGGGAATCTTTCTGTGCCCTCTCTGGACGCTGTCCCGCCTCCCTGAGCACACCCCCACATCCCGAATTGTCCTGTGGGGTTTCCGCTGGCTGATCTTCAGGATCATGCTTGGAGCGGTAGGTGGAACTGTCATGTTAAGTGTGTTTGGGAATAATGTCCTGAGAATACACCTGGAAACTCTTCTCGGCTAAGCCGAGATGGACTGGGCTGGCTCATCTGAAGCCTGGACGCCTCCTTGCTGACCTGTAACTGCCCTCCTGACACTGGCCTGGCCCTGCCCACTGTGTCTGCTTATCACCTCCACCAGCCACATTCACAGTCATTTTCTGTGGGAAGCGTCCACATCTTTGAGTCCTTCTCTGGAGGAGACTTGGGGAAGAGCTGTGCCCTCTCCCAGAATGTCTTGTGTGTTTCAAAATGATGGTCATGTGCCCTTGAGATGTGTTGGTGAATGTCTCGCACAAGCCAGCTTTCAGCCGCCTTACGTCTGCCTTTTTGCCAGGCCCGCTGCTTGCTTGCTTCTAAGAGTGTCTCTCACATAAGCCAGATGTGTTCAAAATTTTCTCGTCCAGCATGACTATCATTTAACAGGCTGTGTGGCTGAGAGTGAGGCATCTGCTTTAGCCTCTGGATTATACGCAGAATGTGGCTATGCTTACTTACTTCCCCTGTTTTCTGGTTCTTGCCCTTTGATGGGATCTAGAATTAGATGCAGTTAGCTTTTCCATATTGCAGCCTTACTAGACAGATTCTCTCTACATGGATCTCTTTGCTTGCTTTTATATTTTATCAGGGGACCAACCCAAGCATGCAGAGAAGTTGAGGCATATCACAAAGAATGGGTCCCTGAATCATGTGAGCAGGGTGCTCCCATATGAAGGCAGGATTCTTCAAACCAAGACTTCCTTCAGTCTAGAATATTCTGTGTCTTCCTCTGACTACCTGGATCTTGATTTTCAGGTTTATCTGGTGACTTCATGTCAGCTCTGGGCATTGCCTAGCAGTGGGAGGCTTTTCCTGTGCTCACAGGGGCCCTGCCCCTTCCTGGCCAACTGTTAGCCGCTGTCTTCCGATCGAAGCACAGGGTGCCGTGAGCCCTCTGGAACCTACACTAGTTCTCTGTGACTGTGCGTCTTGACCAGAACTACAGCTCAAGTGGTACTGTGTATCCCCTGTTGTCGTTTGCCTCTTGTTGCTGTGATGAAACACTCTAACCAAAAGCAGTTTGGGGGAAGGAGCAGTTTATTAGTAAACATGTAGTCTGGCAGGAACTCAAGCAAGAGCTGAACCCCGTGGAAGGATGCTCTTTTCTGGCTTGCTCTCAAGCTCATACTTAGCCAGTTTGCTTAAGGAGTTCAAGAACGCCAGCCTGGGAATGGTGCTGTCCACTATGGATTGGCTGTCCTTTGTCACTTAACAATCCTTCACAAACGTGTCTATAGACAATATGGTCTGGGAAACCCCTCAGTTGGACTTTCTTCTTAAGTGACTCTAGGCTATATCAAGTTGATGGTTAAAGCTGACAGGAACACCATCGGCACTGTGGATAAAGGCAGCCTATTCTCAGATGAGATACGCACCCTCCCAGAATATGAGGATCCCCATTTCCATCAGCGCCTTCTACTGAGGTCACTGTACAGGGGGGCCTCAGTGAAGGAAACACTGTAGGAGATCTCTGTGTCTTCCACAGCCCATATATACACGTGACCCGGACAGGCTAAGCCCCTTTCTCCATGCTGTCTGCAGCCTTGGCCTTGGATGCTTTTGCCCTCAAGGATGTCCTGTCCTATGAGGCTTGGATGATGAACACATGATGCCTGATCAGGGTACCTGACAAGTTGTTTCTGAGACTAAAATGATCCAGTATCTTTGTGTTTTTATGTATGAACATTGAAAGTCACCTGATTAGGGCTGGAGAGATGGCTCAGCAGTTAAGAGCACTGGCTGCTCTTCCAGAGGACCTGAGTTCAATTTCTAGTAACTACATGGCAACTCACACCTGTCTGTAAGTCTAAGATTTAACACCTTCACACAGACACACAGGCAGGCAAAACACCAATGCACATATAAATAATTTTCTAAAAAAAAAAAAAAAGAAAGTCACCTGGTTTCCAGATGCTCTTCACATGCTTGTTATCTGAAGCAGGTCACCTGGTACATAAACCTCCTGTTCTCTTGTGGTACAGTTCCTGGAGAGGCCTGAGCTGTGACCCACCACATCTACCTATGTCCCCTAACTGTCTCCAGCACCTGTGAGTTCTCCCATGTTGGGTTTATGAAGAACATAACAGCCCAACAAGAGGATGGACAGGCGTAAGAGACACTGGGAAAGCTATGTGGAGTCAGTATTGCCAGCAGTATCTGGCACAGATGAAATCCAGTGCCTGCCAGGTCACAGTGCCGACCCTGAGTCTCTACTGTGACTGCACTGCTACTGTGTGCGGCTGCAGCCAAGGCCAATGTGCATCTGGGAAGTATTTTGCTCTCTATTGTGTGAAAGGCACTTATTCCAGGCAGACTGAGAACGCTACAGGTGTGGTCTCCTCTCCTGGCTGGTGGTGGTGAGCCTGAAGTTTTTCAGAAGTTTCAAAAGCCTCTCTACGGAAGGCTGCTGGGTGGCAGTGTGAAGCCAAGGCTGTGTAAAGTCCAGATCTGCAAAGAAACTGAGCTGTGTGGAGAAGCAAGCCCAGATCTATAGAAAAGTTGAACTAGATGGAGAAGCTAAGCTCTAGAGAAAAGCTCTGAGCAATGTGGAGAAGCTGGCCTATGTGGAGAAGCACAACCTTTAGAGAAGCTGAATTGTATGGATAAGGTATAAGGCTGTTCGATGCACCATTCTGGTGCCAAGAGTTGAATGCACCCCCACGATGCCTGACAGAGTGCTCAAGTCATTAGCACATTCTGAAGCCCTTTTATGGCATTTTGATTGACTGCTAGCACCAGCTGGATAAAAATTACCAGGTGCACTAAAAGGTGTAATTACTTGATACAGTCTTGGGTTGGATATTATTAATCTTGCTTCAGTGGGAAGCATGTAGAGAGAGGTGCTGTGGTAATAGAGTAAGGGTAGCCTCAAGTCCATTGTGGGCTGGCTCAGACCTCAGACCATAGGACCACAGAAAGCCTTTGCTCAAAAATCAGCCCTCAAGACTTCATCATCTGATGGCCCCAAAATGGGTTAGTCCCTTGGAGATGAGTCTCAAAGTCCTAGAATGTGGCAGAGCCTCACGGGCAAGGAAAAGCTGTAGCTTCTGTGGCCTATGGGAAGCTGAACCAGGACCAGGACAGCCACATCCTCAGGGGTACATGGCTGACACAGGCCATTGGCCTCCCTGTAAGATGCAGCTCTTATCAGCTCACACAGGGTGGTGCGTATTCATGGTCTGCAAAGATCGCAGCTGGCTTCATGGCCTTGGCTTCTGTGGGTGGCATGCCTGGCTGTGACACAAGGAAAGGACAAGCAGAGCCTCACACCAAACACAAGGACAAGAAGTTGATGGAAGGTTTGAAGGGGTCTATTCTGGCTGGAGCTCTGAGAGCTACGGCCTCAGTCTGCAGAGCCCGGATCTGATGATGAGAGACATGAGCAAGCCCTGTGTGGGGGCAGTCTTCAAAATTGCCTGCCAGCTTCTAAAATGTCAAATGCTATGAGAGACAGAAGAGAACAACCAGCTCAGGTCATCAGGCTTGGTGACAAGCCCCTTTACCCCTGAGCCATCGCAGAAGTTCCACAAGACATTGTAGTCTGTGCTGTAGAAACTGTCAGAAAATGAGATCTTCAAATGTAGCATTTATAATAAAATCCAAGCTAGGCTGGTAATATGGGCCTATAATCCCAGCTCCTTGGAAAGCCGAGGCAGGAGGATTGTAAGCACAGGCACCCTAGGCTACAGAGAAAGCTTAGGGCTAGCTGGGCTTCAATATAAAGTTAAAAGTTAGTGGTACAGCTCTTGCCTAATGTGTGCAGTACACCGGATCAGTTTTAGTCACTGTGCTATTGGTGCTATTACCATGAGGAGGCACCATGACAAGTCAAAGAAGGCCTTTAATTGGAGACTGGCTTACAGTTTCAGATGTTAGTTCATTATTGTCATGGTGGGGAGAGTGACGGTACCCAGGCAGACATGGTGAAGTAGCTGAGAGTTCTACAGGCAGAGGACACTGAGCTTGGCATGGGCTTTTGGAACCCCAAAGGCCACCCTAGTAACAACACACTTCCTCCAACAAAGCCATACCTCTTAATCCTTCTAATCCTTTCAAATAGTGCCACTCTCTGGTGACTAAGAATTAAATAAATGAGTCCATAGGGGCCATTTTTATCCAAACCACCATACACACACACAACACACACACAATACACACACACACAGAATACACACACACACACACACACACACACACACACACACACACACACACACACACACACCCCATTCTTTTCATGAAAGGCTCCAGAACAGGTAATCCTTGGCTGGCCTCTTTGCCGAGGCCACAGGAAGATCCTTCTTGGGTGATGGAGACATCTGGTGTCTCAATGAGAGGAGATGCTGTGAGAATGTGTCCTCATCTCCTCAAGCCCTTTAACTGTATGGCAGCTAAAGAGTGGTTTCTAGACCAGATAAGGGCCTATGGCTGAGGAAGGAGAGTAGGAATTCCCTCAAGCCTATTTGTCCATGCATTCCCTCAGGCCTGAGGAGACTCAGCTCAGACAAATACTGCTGCCAACTGTGGCCATGACCTTCCCCTGTCACCCAGTTCTCTATAACACAGCAGGGGACGATTCTATTTCCTCTTCTAGTTCTTGGTAACATTGAAATCAAGGTGATATTAGAGGGTACTCTACTGCTAATGGTCCAGTCAGGGTACCTTGGTGCAGGGAGAACACACGCTATGTCTACCTGCAAGAGAGCACAACAGCAGTACCCAGCACTCTGCCTGGCCGCCTCCTCACCTCAGCCAGGAACCCAGGTCACAGCTGCTTGTCGCAAGCCAAGTGATCTGTATGTGCTGTGAGAGTGTTGGCAGCACTCATAACTCCTGTTACTTTTCCCACACAGGACAGGCAGGCCTCAGGGACCAGAATATGCTCCTTGCAAGAAGGTCTCTGTGAGGAGCAGGACCTAATAGAAAGTTACAGCTCTATGTGCCTCTCTCCATCACGCACCAGGCGGCCCACTCTAGAGTCCTGGGTTCCCCAGGTGATCACATCCTTCCCAGCCATACAGGCTGGGGCTGTGACCAGTGGAGAGTGTCAGTGGGTCTACATGGCTAAAGGTGGAGCCACTGCCCCCCTCTCTCCACTGCAGGAGTAGTGCAGACAATCTCACATGGCTCCCTCATTCCAGGAAGGTGTCGTGTGTCCCCCCCCCCCCCCCACACACACACACTTCATCCTGCCAGACTGTGATGTTTTCCTTAGTGTATCGGTCTCAGCCACAATGAGGCGGAGGCTCAGGAAACTGTAGCAACGTGGGTGTCAAGCCAGCATTTAAGGCAGTAGATTACCTTAGTGGTGCTTTTTTAAAAGTTCTTTTGCACTTCTTGATCTTGTTCTGTGGGACCGTACGTGTGTCTGTGGTAAGGTTTCTATGCTCCTTGATTGGCAGTGCTTTGAGTGCCCTGTTACAACCCTTCCTCCTGGTCTAGGGCTACTGGGGCCAGCATCAGGCAGAGATGCATTTTCCATGCAAAATCTGGAACTGGCTCTGCCCTTGATTATCCCATCCCGATGAACTGTGCTGAATGACAAGCTAGCGGTCTCCATTGCTGAGATTCTGGGAATCAAGCCAATGTCTTTGTTGCTGGGAATTCTCAGGCTTGCACATTACCCAAGGGGAGACACTTGCTTTTCACATTGACCCCTAGAGTGTGGAGAAGCTGAGAAACCTGTCTTCTTGTGCCCCTTCCTCCTCCAGCCTCACTACCTCCATTTGGAGCACCATGTGTGGGTGTCAGTCCTCCCTCTGTGTGCTATCCACTCCTCTCTTCCTGGAGAGCCTGTCCTGCTGTGAGCGTCACCTGCAGAGGTGCTGTGGGCCCAGGAGGGTAGAGACAAGGCAGAGGGTGTCCTTACCCCTGACCTTGCTTCTGGGCCGCATCTCTGCCGTGTCCTGAGTTGGCATCAGTCTCCACACAGTTACTGTCTGCACTGTTAACAGCTTGTGCTGCCAGTTTTCTTGATATTTAATTTTAAAATTAGCATATATTTATTGTATAATATAATGGGTCTCATCATGACATTTCCATATATGCACATAATGTGCTAATTCTGATACTGTTTTCTTTATGTTTGCTTCATATTTTATAAGTTAAGCATTTGCTACCCAGCCAGGCCTGCTGGTGTACGCTGGTAACCCTAGTACTGGGAGGCAGAAGCAGGTGGGTCTCTTGAGTTTGAGGCTAGCCTGGTCACAGATAATTCTGGGACAGCCAGAGCTAAATACACAGTGAAACCTTGTCTCAAAAAAAAAAAAAAAAAAAAAAAAAAAGGTCAGGACTCCAGAATTTTATAGAACAAAATATAAGCTAAATGGGGAGTTCTCTTTGCAATGACAGTGCTGATATAGCTGAACTTATGTCATTTATCCTGGAAGGAGGCTGAGAGATCAAGGGTCAGAATTTGCAGTGATGTGAGAATCGGCATCCCGAATCTCGTGCTAAAGTGATCCCACCCCACGGGCTATAGAAGCAGTGATGAGTCCCCACCCCACCCTTTTGGGTTCAGCTTCTTCCTTGTTAGTAGGCACAGCCTTGGCCACTGTCCATGTGCATGTGTCTTGCCCTCCAGCTCTTCATGCTTGTCCCTAGCTACAGCACTCACAGGTAGGGCCCACTGATGCTCTTCACACACACAGGAAACCACATCATCAGAAGTGAAGACAGAAACCTGCAGGGTCAATAGCTTCCAGGTCAGAATTGAGCAGCAGCCAGCACGTGACCCAAGACTTCCTGAGAAAGCATCCTCCAGGGTCAGCACGTGTGTCTGAAATGCTGCTGCAGAGTCACCTGGGATGTCACAAGAGCTTTGGGCTTGCAGATTTGACAGCTCAGATGAGACAGGCAGATGCTTTGACAAATGCAGCCACCAGAACCAAGACAAAGGGAGCAGGAAACCTGGATAGTTTTGTGTCTGTTAAAGAAATTGAATTAGAAATAAAAGAAGAAAAACCATTCCAGAAAGAATCTTTACCCCAGCTGGCTCCACCAGTGAACTCTGTGAGACGTTTCAGGAGGAAATAATAGCAACCCAACACTGATGCTTTAGAAAACACTGGAAGAAGAACAGTCCCAGAGTACCTTGTGCAACCCAGCAAATCAGTGTCCCCAGACCTAATGAGGACATGCAGAAGTAAAGTTCAGAGCCCAGTGCCCTCACAAAGACATAGAAACCCTTAAAATATCGGTCTTGAATAAAAAAGCATCTTGAAGATGCAAGGTGGTTAACTTTTAAAATTAGCTCATGTCATTTGGTACAGTTACAAAATAGAGATTTTTAAGAAAGCCACTTTATCATCACAACAAATTTTACAAAATTAACATACTATTTCAGCTTGCCTGCACCTAAAAGGCTGAGACCTACGCTATGTAAAGATGCCTAGTATTTAAAAAAAAAAAGCTGGACGTGGAGGCGGGGATCTCAGAATCAACCAGCCTGATCTACAGAATGATTACCAGAACAGCCTGGGTTACACAGAAAAACCCTGTCTCAAAAAACAAATCATAAAAGCATGTATGAGGTCAGAGATGGCAAGGTACCTGTCCTCATGACCACTCCTCCAGTGTCTATTAGGCATCAAGTTTGGGAAAGAAGAAAATAAGTTATAATCCACAGATAGGATTATACTCAGAAAACCCAGTAAAAGCTGAGCATGGTGTGCATCTGTACTCTTAGCCCTCAGAAGGTGGAGGTTGTAAATCAAGAGTTCAAGATCATCTTCAACTGTGTGTGTAGTTCAAGGCCATTGTGGGCTACATGAGACCCTGTCTCATTACTTACCTGCCCCTCAACCACCTGGGAAGAAGGAAGGGTGACGTGAAGGGGAAAAGAATCTAAAAAGCAACTGTTAAAATGGATTTGAAATTTTAGGAAACAAGGTTAGCATCATATTTTTTTAAATACTTATTTTTATTTTATATGTATGGGTGTTGTGCGTGCGTGCGCGTGTGTGCATGTGTGTGTGTGTGTGGTTAACCCTCATGTAGCTGCTGAGAATTGAGCCCCTGTCCCCTGGAAAAGCAGCCAGTACTCTTAACTACTGAGCCATCTCTCCAGCCCAATATTTCATTAACTGTTAACAAGCCATTACAAAATGAAAATTTGAGTGTTACCTATTGCATCAAAGCCCCTCAAAAGTCTCATAGTAAATTTGTTTAAGGATGCCTAAGATGTGTGTTTTAAAAGCTGTGCGATGGTGCCAAAGGGATTTTCAAAGATTATAATTGGAGACACAGACCATGTTCATAGATCAGAAAGATTCAACATTGCATCTGGCTTGCCCTTTTTTATCTACAAATTCGGGGCAATTAGTGTCAACTCCCTTACTGATTCTGAACAGTTAGTGGACTATGCTGATTTTTAGTGCTTGCCTTAAAACTGAAGTATGCTAGTGATCTGTGCTGGAAAAAAATATATTGGTGGAAGAGCAGATTCCAGGAACAGACTTCATCTCCTGCTCTTCGTGGGCACCCATTTAGTGCCCTGATTGGATGGGGGAAAGCAAAGCCATTACTCATAGACAATGCTGGAGTGTGTGCATATACCCACTAAAGAAAAATGTTGAGAAGTTACACTTCATTGTCCTAAAAGACTCCTGGAAAAGTGAGCCAGGAAACCACAGTCTGGGAGAACATTTGGGGCACATAGTTCTGATATACAACATAGAGCACACATTGCAGCCGTAGAAACATGAGCAAAAGACATGTGTTTTCTTTGTATAGGAGGGTACAAGATTCACTGATGAGTCTGTGGGAAGCTAAAAGAGACCACCCCTTTCAGAATGGATAAGAACAACATGGCAGTATCAGCTGCTGAGGACCTGCAACAGAAATTCTTGTTTCAGGGGATATGTGTAGCTGCCCTTGGACATCCAATCTACCCCTGGGCCCAGGGCTGCATGTATCCTGTAGTTTTGCCCAGACTGGGCAAATGCTAGAGATCTCCATGTGTCCATCATTTAGGAATCAAGGCGTATATTATCAGCAGAGCAGAACAGCACACAAAGGAAGGTATCTGCTTGGTTACGACTCAGATCTACAGTGTCCAGCCAGGCATATGGGAACTCCTAGAGTAAGTGTCCTTCAGGGAACTTCAGGGAACTATGGCAGAACCATAGAGCTAGACCGTGATTGCCTTGCGGTAGGTAAGACATGAAACTGACCAGAAAAAAAAAAAAAAAATCATAGAGAAATCTTCATGAGGTTGGAAATGCCCACATCCTGTCAAACAGCCAGATTCCTGACAGCCACCTGTGTCAGAAGTCATACACATATGTGTGCATCTGTTCCATGTAAACCATAGCACAGCCTTCTTTCATCAGAGCAGATAACAAGCCTGTCCAGACACAGGATGCTGTGAGATGCAGCCATGGCAACATGTGCCTTGTGGTGATGAGTGAGTGTGTCTTAAGGTTTCTATTGCTGTGAGCAGACACCATGACCACAGCAACTCTTATAAAGAAAAACATTTAACCAAGGGGTTCTCTTACAGTTTGAGAAGTTCAGCCCATTATCACCATGGTGGGGAGCATGGCGGTGTGCAGGCAGGTGTGGTGTTGGAGGAAGAGCTGAGAGTCCTACCGGGCATCAGGAAGTCGACTGATAACATTGAGCGGGTATCTTCAGCATAGGAAGTCTCAAAGCCCTCACCTTCCAATAATGACACACTCCTCCAACAAAGCCACATCCATTCTAGCAAAGCCACACCTCCTAATAGTGCCACTCCCTATGAGATTATGGGGGCCAATTACATTCAAACTCCCATAGTCTATCCAGAAAGCAGGAAAGGGACTGTAGTGGCCATCAGGTGGAGGTCTTGAGCAGGACACAAATAGCAGCTGAACCTGCACAAAGTATCCAGGCAGATGTTCCTTGAGAGTGGCCATGGTTCTACCCACTACAGCATCTAAGAAGTCACGTGGGACTTGGGGCCATAGGAGACCTCTAAGAGCCAAGACAACCCAGTGAAGAGCTGAGGAGGCTAGAGAAAAGCTGGCAGCAAGTGGGGGTGGGCAGGCAAGTTACTCTAGAACTGAGAAGGGAAAGAGCCAGCTGATAGAGTCGGCCAGAGAACAGCTCCTGTCGGAGAAGCAGGAACCACCTACAATGTGTCCAGGATAATCTCAACATTGCCCAGCCTGATCCAAGAGCTTACCCAGGAGCTGCCACAAAAAGCCAACAGATCCCAAGAGTGGACATCAGTCATAGAGACATCCAGGAGTACCTGATGAGCCCTGGGTGATGCCTATCCCGTCCTAGACAGAATATGTCGTAAGGCCTGTAGCTGGGGATGTAGGATGTCTGCAGATCATGCTTACGGGCTGAGGTGGGGCTATATGTGTAGCATACAGAGAATCTTTGAGATTTTTCTTGTGGGTCATTTTTCATGTTGAAGTATATTTTTGTTCATGTCTGCTTCCAGAGCAGGGCTTCTCAGCCTGCAGCCCAGCCCCAGGTTGTTAGGAGGTGAGGTCTCTTAAGTGCCTAATTAGCCGGAAGGCTGGCTGTGCTTATGTCGAGAGGCCTAGTGACTGTTCTGAACGGGATGAACCAGGATAATTTTAAAAGCAGTTTCCATGTTAACGTGCACCACCCCCAGGATGCTTCAGGAGATGATGCTCAGGCCACGGAAGTGTGTGCTTGTGGGTGGCTCTGAACAGTTCGTGAGCAGGGTGGAGACATCAGTAGCAGAAAAGAGCCGGTGCTAGGGAACCAAGACAAAAACAGGCTTTGAAGTTGCCCGGCTCTTTTCTCAGAGTTGGAGTGCCGCTGGTAAAATCGTATTAAATATAACGAAGTAAATGCTGGAATGCAGAGTGAGCCTGTGAAGACAGAATGAAACGGATGTCCCTGCCATTTCCCTCATCCTGGGCATCCTAACTCCGAAATGAGGGCAATCATTCTAATTGGCTTTATTGCATTAGCGTGGGCAGAGCAAGAGAATGGGGGCTTTCTTCCTGCCTGCCCATCAGCCCTCAGGACACTCTGAAGGGCTGACCTCTGACTCTGCTCATAGACATCACGGGAATCTTTGGACCCCATGTCTCCTGTGTCATGACCTTTGATCCCCAATTGCAGGCCTTTCATATAGCTGTCCCAGGCTGGCCCCTGGCAGCTTCTTTGGGTCCCCATTCAACCAGTATTTGTCTCACAAGCCCATGACCCTTGGGGGCTTAAAAAAATTATACCCAGCACGGCCAAGGGCTTTTCAGAACCCTCTCATGGTTCCTATAATCCAGCAAAGGTTATTGTGTATTGAGGTCCTTTTCAAAGGACACGGTGCAAAAACCTTCTGGGTCTCCCCATGTCTGTTCTCAATTGTCTTGTTTTTGATTTGGGTTTGGTTTGGGCATCATATGTGTACAAACTATGTGGATGCCGGTGGCAGGATGCTATTGGATCACACGTTGCTTGACAACAAGGAGAAAGTGAATCGGACAGGTCCTGAGAATCACTGGAAAAACTAGTGAATCTATAGGTGTTAGTAGCTAAGGAGACCAGAGCTTCCAGAAGGGAGAATGGCTTCACAGAGAGGCAGATTGTTCTAAGTATTTATGAAGGATCTGTATATTGAAAGTAACAAACTGTAGTAGAAATAGTTACTGTTTTACACACTTCCCCCAGTTAACCTCTTAAATCAAGATTCAGATTGAATTGTGTGGTAGCGGTGTTTGATGAAACCATACTGTATGTCCTTAGGTGTCCAGGGCTTAGTGTACTCGGGCTCTGGCCTGAACTAACCACGCCAGCATAGCCCTAGTCATATGGACAGAAGCTGATTCTGTCATTTTGAAATAGGTCTTTGCTGAAGGTTCTCAAAATATAAAACTGCAGGCTCTGCCTAGCTCTATGCTGTCCTGTGCTTTGCTAAACTGAAGCTTATAGTACACCCGTCTCCACCATCTAGGGACTGTGTGCTGGGCACATCCGTCATACCCATTCTCTCTCTCTCTCTCTCTCTCTCTCTCTCTCTCTCTCTCTCTCTCTCTCTCTCTCTCTCTCTCACACACACACACACACACACACACACACACACACACACACACACACACACACACACACACACACACACACACACACACACACACACACACACACACCCTAGTGGCATGTGGCTATTTGCTTGGAGGCTGCATTTTCTCAATTCTCGCATGAACAGATGGGCCTGCCCTAATGCTTGTGGGAGTTCTTTTCCAGCCTGGAAGTGTTAAGCGATCACCATGCCCCAGGTCCCTCTGATCCCCAAATCATCCCAGTGCCCAGTGCACACTAAGCAAATGATTGTGTTTGCAAGTGAACTTTGCTTTATCCTCACAGTGCAGAGCCCAAGGCACCTTCATGTGAGTACCCTATTGACCATTCTCCAGGTGCCACACAGGGTTTCATACACTGGGCTTGCTCTTTGGCATCTACCATGTCTTCATAGCAGGGCTTCATGTGTGGGGCAGAGCTGAGCCAGGAGAGGCCTGCAGGTCTGCAACCTAGAGCTCATTCAAGAAACCACTGTGTCCATAAGTACTACTGGCCCAAGTCAGGAAAGGTAGGTGCCACTCTACAAGGCTGTGCCCTCCATGTCTGGAGACAAGTGGGTCTAGAGAAGTCTGCACTTACATAGCCTGGGTGTGGAGGGTTTGAGATTAGATGCCCATAGTCACTCCAGTGCTGACATGTGACGGGTACCCCCAACACAACTTGGTGAGCTCATGGGCATTCCCGTCATGAATTCAGCTGTGGCAAGTGAGGAGTGGACCCACCAAATGCCAGTGTCCTGTGTCTAGTTGCCTTTGAGATGCCAACATTAGCTCTAGACCCCATCAAGCCCTTGAGGGAATACAGAGGGACTTCAGGCCACAGGCCTCTTATACCAAGCCAAAGGGTTAGACGGCATCCGAAGCAGATTTGGGCTGTGGTTCTTCTGGTGTGGTGGTTCCATTGCCAAGTGGAAATTTTTACAAAACAGAATTGCGATTGGGAGCTTCTGGCCAGGAACACACTCGGCCACACTCACTGTGAGGCCAAGGTATCCTCCATATGCCTAGAACATTCCAGCATCTTGGTGCTCTCCTTCCCAGGCTGAAAGCGGGGGTCATAGGAGACCGAAGGTCACTCGGCTCCCTTTAGGTCTGGCACGCTAAGGCCCGTCTGTGCCATTTTTTTTTTCCTTAAATTAATTTTGGGCTGAAAAAGGCTCAAAGAAGGCTTTGTTCCTCTGACACTCTGAAAGAAAGACCCGTGGGAAGTCTGACATCTGCAGCAGGAGCGAGTGGATGGGAGGGGATGGGAGGAGCTCAAACGCCCTCCACTCTGAAGAAGCCTCAGGTTTCTAAGTGTCTCATCTCAGCTTCGCGTTTGAGTGACATTTTAATTATTTTGTTTTTTTCTTCTTTTCCTGGCATGAGTCTCCAAAGAGTCCCCTCTTTCTTCGGTTTTGAGGGATACAGAGCGTTGCGCAGCTCAGGGACGCCCAGGTTAGTCCTGACCGTGGTGCTCACTTCCCCACGCAGTAGGTGTGCCAGCTGCCAGTGGTTCCACGTGATGGACACAGCATAGAGCCCTGCAGGGTTGGGAGCGTTCAGGCACCAGACAGACAGACCTACCCAGCAGCACTGTGTTGGTGTGACCATGGTTGTACAGGGTGGGACTTCAACTAGATACCACCCCAGAGCTTACAGTCTGAGTGTTTTTGTTTCCCAAGTGGTAACTTGGTTGTCAGAGTAACTCATCCAGTGAGTCTTTAAATAGAGTGCTCCCAGGAGGCAGTACATAGTTCATCTCCCTGCAGTATACACAGCTCCCCTGTGGTGTCAGGATTGCAGGGAGCCCTGGGTGGGGGGAGGTTGTGCACCCTGGAGACATTGCTTCTGAACAGAGTGCTCCCTCTAAAACCATACTTCCTAAGTAGGCACCCATTAGATAGTGTCACATGTGACCCTGGTATGAGTACTCACATGTTCCCAGAGGCACTGAGCTAAGCTTACCGTGTCTCCTGGGTGTCAGTGGGGCTCAGGCTAACATCTCAATGTGGCCACAGTCCCTTTTGACTATCATATCAGATCTACCGCTTAGCCTGTCCCCTGGGCTCCCTCCATAAGTGTGTCTAGGACTAGACATGCCTGTATCCTCACTCAACCCTACACTACACAGGCTACCTTGCTGCTAATCCAACTCTGTTCATCCGGAGGACTGAACAGGTAACTCGTATGTCACCAGTCCATACTGAGATCGTCAGATGTCTCACATCCCCATGTGAGAAGGTTGTTTGTGTTGATCTAAGCATGTCTGGGAAGGTGCTGTTTAGCAGGATTGGAGTGTGCTGGCTTTTGTTAGAATGGCTGCTAGGAGGCCCAGACTAACCCATTCAGCCAGTGGACAGCAGTCCCTGTTGGGAGGTCAGATGACCCAGTTTTGTGACCTCCCTATGGATCATGGGCTTTCTGAGAGGCCTACTATGCCATAATAAATACTGCCTGCTGTCTCTAGTGAACCTCACACTCTCCACCAATGTCCTGGTCTAGGCTCTGTGCGACTTCCTGGCTCCCCGTGTTGACCTCTCTGTTCAAGACATGTGAGTCCTTAGCAATACTCCCACCCACCATCTCTGCATCCTCAGGCTACTTGCCCATTCCTTCTGTGGCAGCCCCTGGCTTCTCCAGGGATACCACTCTGTCTTAGCTAAGGTTTCTGTTTCTGGAATAAAACACCATGACCAAAAGCATTTCAAGAGGAAAAGGTTTATTTCATCTTACACTTGGAGATAACAGTCTATCACTAAGGGAAGTCAGAATAGGAACTCAAGCCAGCTGGGATCCTGGTGGTAAGAATTAATGTAGAGGCTACAGAGGGGTGCTGCTTACTGGCTTGCTCAGCCTGCTTTCTTAGAGCACCCAGGACCGTCAATCCAGGAATGGCACCACCCACATCAATCATCAGCCAAGAAAGTGCACCTCGGCTGGCCCATGGCCCAATCTGGTGTAGGAATTTTCTCAAATGAGGTTGCCTCTTTCAAAATGATACTAATTTGTGTCAAGTTAACGTAAAACTAGCCAGGACACCCTCTCCCAGGGCTGTCTCTGTCACCCTATCACCCACTTGGAAGCTGAATTCCTGTTTCCTAGTGAAATGATGTGAGTAGGATACTCATATCTCCTGATTTCTCTGTGGAGGGCACCATCGTAAATGCTATGAATGCCCTGATAAAAGTCCCCAGAGAAGTTCTTCACCATCTCTCCACCCTGCAAGGCTATCACAGGAGGCTGATTGTCTAAAACTCAGAAGTGGACCTTTGATAGACTCAACCATGCCCTTTTACTTTGCATTTTCAGTTCCCACCCTGAGAAATAAATTTCTAGGCTTTTAAATATATATATTTTTATTTTATGTGCATCGGTGTTTTGCCTGCATTACGTCTGTGTGAGAGTGTCAGGTCTTGGAGTTATAGGCAGTCATGAGCTGCCATGTGTGTGCTGGGAATTGAACCCTGGTCCTCTGGAAGAGCAGCCAGTGCTCTTAACTGCTGAGCCATCTCTCCAGCCCAAAATTTTGTTTTTTATACTTTCTTATCTGTGACACTTTGTGATAGCAGCTTAAGGGCCCTTCTTAGCCTTTCTCCTCTGCATCTCTGATGAACCTGCCTCTTCTCCCTCCTGCACTGGGATGTGCTTCTTCTGTGCCCACTCAGACCTCATTGGCACTCAGTCTAGGTCTGTGAGCTGTAGTAGATTGATGGTGGATGGACCAGTGAGTAGATGGATGTTGGACTGGTAGTTGATAGGTGGGTGACTGGGTGAGTGGTATGTGGATAGATGATGGGTATGATGGGTGGGTAGTGGGTAAGTGGATAGATGGGTGGATAGATAGATAATGAGCAGGTGGGTGATAGGTGATTAGATGATGCATATGTAAATGGATGAGGGATGAATAGTGGATGGTGGATAAATGGTTGATGAGTGAATGATACTTGGTGAATGGTTATATTATGGATAGATGGATGGATGGTATATAAATGTATGATGGTAGATTGATAGATAGTGGTGAATGGAGCCAAAGGAACTTTCCGGGAACAGTTGTAGCTCCAGGAACTACCACCTCAGAAGGCCGGGCTTTTTCCTCACCTTCTCTCTTAGCCAGTGTGGAAATGACAGAAATTGGCGTTGAATCTCTGTATCTCAAGAAAAGAGTTTAGTTCTTTCAGGGGTAGTTGCTCCTAATTTACAGGCAAGTCAGCTGACCCTGGCTTTCCCTGAGAGAAGGTGAACAGGCTCAGGTAATACATGTAGGCAGAATATGGAGGTGGCTGAGGCAGAGCCCTGAGGACCAACTGCTGGGTGCTACTCCCACCCTCTGCTGCTCTGCCTAAGGTCTCATCTGACTCACAGAAACTTCTCTGGAAACTTCTTCCTCCAGTACCCAGTATCCTCAGCACTAGGCATGTTCTGCTCATGGGGAGACCCTGCCAGCCTGAACCTGGGCTTCCCATCAACACTGCTCATCAGCAGGAGTAACCACATGTATGTGGAAGAACATTTCTGTCCACACTGAAACTTTAGACACTTGTGAGGTGCTGACAAGTCTTCCCTTGATGATGTCCTGGGTATCTGCAACTTTGGATTTAGTTCCTTCATTAAAAACATAACTGCATTATTTTGATAGTGTTGTTTGTGGTATGTGTACAGGCATACATTGGGGTGCATTGTGAAAGAGCAGGGGGTACTCAAACATGCTGATTGATTTGGTGTATCTTCTACACCCTATTTTTCTGAGACACCATCTCTTACTGAACCTGGAGCCTCCGGGATCCTTCTTGTCTCTGCCTCTCAGAGTTGGCATTACAGGTGGATACCGCTGCATCAGATTGTTTTATGTAGATATGGAGGATCCAATTTGAGGTCCTAGTAATTGTATTATAAGCACTTTACTTACCAGACGATCTTCTCAATCCATTTGCTTTTTTCTTCTCGTGTGTGTGGGGTGTGTGTGTGGGGGTGTGTGGGTGTGTGGGTGTGTGGGTGTGGGTACATATATGTATGAGGTTGCACACACATGTCTACATGTGGAGGTCATAGGACAACCTTGAATGTCATCCTCGGGAATGCCAGCTACCTCCTTTGAAACAGAATCTCCCATTGGCTTGAAAGGCAAGCCAGCATGTCTGTCTCTACCTTCTTAACACAGGGATTACAAATGTGTACCACCATTAGCCGACTTTTTATGTGGATTGTGAACATTGAACTTGGGCCTTGTGCTCATCCAGCAAGCCCTTGACTAAGTGAGCCATCCTCCTACTTCCCTAAAGAATGATTTTGAAGAATGTTCAGAATGGTCCATGGGTACAGTCTATTGATTACTTAAGATAGGCAAGGCCCTGGGTTCCATCCCCAACATCCCATCCCAAAATAACACAGACACTCACTGTATAGCGGATAACATTCCTGCTATGGGCATGTTGGCTTTTAGTCCTCAGAAGGAGCCTGCATGTGCTTATCATAAAGCTGTTTGGATTTTACCTCTTGGAGTACTCCTCACAGAAATAAACTCCTCTCTTATTCTTTGAAGCACAGCAACCTAGCCCTTGGGGATAGGTCACATCTCATCCCCAGAAGTAAATCCTGTTTGGGGTCCTCATATCTCAACCGCTAGCCCATGACTGATGCCGTCCTCTGTCTTGCCTCTGCAGGGCCTAATCAAGATCCGTGGGGATAAGTGCTGGCTGGACCTGACCTGCATGAACTTCCACTATGAGGTGAGCATGGATCTCTGTCTCTCCTGCAGGTGCAGGGTGAGGCTGCTCCATACTTTGTGCTATGCTTGGGCTCCCAAAGACAGTTATCCCAGGCACCAGGGCAACATGGACCCTTGGCCCAGGTCTTGATCCCTCAAAACAGCCTGCCCTTACAGATGCTCATGCATGTGTGTTGGAGATGAGGTCAGGGACAGCTTCATCCTGCAAATTAATTCAAGGGCACATGATATGATGGTGATGTTCATCTGCCTATCGCCCTAAGCCAAGAGAACTGGAAATCCTGCATGTGTCTCACACTCCTTTCTTCTCCCTGCCCCAGCCACACTGCCCACTGCTGGAGACTAGCAGCTCGTTACTGCCTTTTCTCCACTAAGAGCTGTGGGTACTAGTCCCTACCTTTGTCATATTTTAGTACTGAGTCCAGACAATTACGTCCTCCAACCACTGATGACACTAACCCATGAAGCGGCACCTCTGCTCTATCAGTCATAAATATCTCTCTGCTATCTCTCTGAAATATCAGAGAAACGGGGAACAAACCCCAGCCAATTCTCACCCAGCAAACTAACTCATCTACAGCCCTCAAACTGACTTACTTGGTGTGCAGGCAAAAGGGCTTCTCCTGCCTTGTGTTTCTTTTCCCATCCAGCTATTTCACTTCCTGGTTCAACATTCCTAAAGTTAGGATTAAAGGTGGACGCCATCACCACCTGGCTCTGTTAGGCCTTGAACTCACAGAGATCCAGAGGATCTCTGCCTCCCAAGTGTGGGTCACCACTTCCTGACCTTCATGGCTTGTCTCTGTCCTCTGATATTTCAGGCTATTTTTAGTAATTATAAATATATCACCACAGGGATACACTGTCTGCTTGTGGTTTACTAAGATGTCTACACTTTTTAAGGTCTTGAGAGTTCCTGTGACATCATCCCCATCTATTCCAGAAATCCTGTCTCTACTTGACTAGGGACCCCACAATCTTCTCTTTCCTATGGTGGGGTTTCCAACTTCTGTAAGTGACAGAGAGAAAGTATGTTCTGCCTTGCAGTGACTGGAGAGCGGCCATCAAAATGAGTGGCTGGCTGTATGCAACGAGCTATATATATAGGCCATGACATGGAGGAGAGGACCCAGAGCCCATCAGTGAAGCCTGGGAGCAGCATCTTACTAAGATGATCCCAAGGTCACAGAGCATGGTAGTGTCCGTGCTATGGACACAGGTCACCTGCAAGTT
Organism: Phyllotis vaccarum; assembly: GCA_033318265.1. Taxonomy (NCBI): domain Eukaryota; kingdom Metazoa; phylum Chordata; class Mammalia; order Rodentia; family Cricetidae; genus Phyllotis; species Phyllotis vaccarum. Next base: position 65,475,581 of record JARWLC010000016.1, on the reverse strand, counting down.
AGCACTGCCAAGTCCAGGAACTTTCTAGATGCAGAGTTCATGGGGAACAGATATATCAATGTGTCCTTGACAGAAAGCCACATGAGCCTGTTCTGCAGAAGAGCCACACACTGGAGCCTGTGCTTTTATCTATATATACCACGTCATGCATCTCATTATAATCCCAGGCCCACTCAAGAGCTGAAGCATCTCAGGTTCCCTACCCTTCCCCAGGGCCTGGCCAAGCACATGCAACACAGGGATCATATCACATCCATAGAAGCACCATTGCCGCTGCTGCACTGACTGGTGAAGGTTCCTGAGTCTATTGGCTGTTTGAACTATGATAGGCTGGGAGGGGGAGGCATTCCCTTTATCTTATGGGTCAGGTTGACTGGCTGGTGTCTGTTCAAGTGTAGTTAATGGACAGGGTAGCCGCTAGCTAGCCTAGGTATGCCAGAAATTACTTCAAATCTAATTCTTCCTGATTAAGGACTGGTCTAGGCATAGCATGGTGTGCTTGAAGAGAGGGTGCCTTTTAAGGTCCCAGCATCAAGGAGGGGGCTACTGGCACCTAGACCAGAACTGGGGATGACTGGCCTTTGGACGGAGCCAGCCCCAACTGACCTGGGCAGTGATGTGAGGGGGGTTGGCATCCAGCTAAACAGTAGGACAAGTTTATGTTTAGAATTTATACCGTTGGTGCTGACTGGCCATGTGGGTATCTGCCTGTGCTTTCAGTCCCACAGTCCACAGGCAACAGTGCAGGCTGGGCTAGGAAGGCCGAGTTGGATTCAGGCAAAAACATAACAAGGGCATATGAAGGCATCTCAGCAGGCACATGGACAGGCAGAGAGGATGAAGCTGTGTCTGTGAGCCAGGCCAGGCCTTGTAGAATCAACACTTATGGATAGATGGCTTAAACTGTGGCCCTTGAGCTCTGAGAGACCATAGTCTCGACCTAACCCACATCCAGAGATATAGCCCCATGATAGACACCTTTCATCACAAGCAGCAAGTCCCAGGTGACCCATATCTTCTGTCCAGTTTGGCTATCAGCTGGGGTTCCCATAGCCATCCATGTTCAGCCAAATGGCATGTAGATCAGCTCACAGAACTCAAGGGACATTTTGTTGAGATTGAAGTATACATTTAGGAAAGGCCAAAGGGAAGGTCCCACTGAGTCATTAGTTCTGAAGCTTGAGCATCCTGGCCTGATTCACTGTGTAGGCATGGTTACTGTTAGAGCTGGTGCTCATGGCCAGCTCCAGCACTGACCCTGGGGTCTGGTTAGCAGAAAACCCATGACAGGAATCTTTGTGACCAACCTCACCCGGGAGTGGCATCATCATCATCAGCATGGATTTATTGTGGATAACAGGAGATGCCCTACCACCATTGCCACCTCTTCTAGAGGTTTCAGGAACCATGGGCTGGGAGTCTAGACAACAGTCAGATGCTCCTTGACAGTGACAAGCTATGTCCTATTGGAAGCCTAGGATTGCAACCAGCCTTCCATATGGCTCAGCTCATTGAAGAGTGCCAGTGGTCTCTGGGTTTCACGGCTGACCATGTTCACCTTCACAACATTAGAGAGGGTTGTATCATCTATGACTCCCAGCAGATGGTTTCTTTTTAGCAGCTGTCACTCACACACCTATACAAGGTTAAAAGGACCCTAATCTGGTGATTTTAATGTTCTTTCCATATCATGATATCCTAGCTCCAGTCCCACCTACCAACAGCCACACCACACCTGAAATTCTCCACATGATCTTCTGCTTCCTAGACATCCCGTCCCTGGGAGGCAGGAGGACATACCATGTGACTTCACAGGTCCTGTGTTCTATAGCCTGAAAAAAACTGGTGGATTCCTGGGCCCTGCTGCTTACTGTAGTACTATCCTTAAATGTGCCTGTTGTGATCACTGAGCACTGTTGTGTAGGCCCAGGAGCTTACCTCCATGTCCGTGCCACACAAACAGCCTCCCAAGCATGTCCTCTGCTGGAGCACCATCTGCAAGCCCTGCCAAGAACCTTGGGGTCCTGCCCACAGCATAACAGTCACAGTCCATTGTGTGCAGCATCCGGAGAATGCTATGAGATGCCATGGCCTGCAGGCAGCACTTGCTGGTGGGGACATAAATTCAGATCACCCATAGCAGCTGTGTGCCACACTAAAGTGTCTGAAACGCAGTGTGCCCATTTGAGCAGCTGGGAGTAAGTCACATTTGTGTATTCGCCTCTGACCATCGTGAATGGATCCAAACCTTTGAGCAGCAAAATGCTTCCCTTTCTCACATTCAAACTTAGTGCTGGGCACGTCACTTGTAGAAAAAGCTCCACCCTACAGCTTCCTCACTAAATCTTAGCTTGGTTCACTGAGCTCTTGGAAGATGTTCTGGCCAGACCACATCATCCACAGAGGACTGTGCTTCCCTCTCTCCCTCATCCTCCCTTTACCCTTTCATCTGTCTCTCCCTCTCACTCTGTCTGCCTGTCTCTGCCCACCCCTGCCCGTGTCCGTCCCCCCCCCCCCCCCCCCCCCCCCCCCCCCCCGTCTTGCTCAGGGCAACATGAATGAGGTAATAGAACTTTGCACTGTTGCTCTGCTGAGCTGACCTTTAATCCAGGGAAATTAATCACTTTCAGCTCCTATTATTGGTGAAGCCCTGCAGCCTCGGCATGCACAAAGGAAGTCTTTGTGTGGTGTTACTTGTTTTTAAGTTAAGAGTGTCAAGCCCATGTAAGAGCAGCTGATGTCACCTCCACCATGGTCAGCACACGGGTGCCATGATTATACCTGGGAACTGACAGGCTGAGCAAAGTCCACGGGTGTGTCAGTGCACATCCCTGCATATCTACCTATGTGTTGTGTAACATGCATCTATCTGTTCACATGTATGTTAGGGCAGTGTACCACCAGGTGGTGGACAGCCTGCTGCATGAGCCTGAGGACCCGGGCTCTGCGGCTTTCTGACCTGCTTCTCCATTTCTCCAACTGGGAATGGAGTCTGTGCCCACAGGCAGCTTTGTTTAGCATTGCTATAGCTAGAGAGAGAGAGAGTAGGAGGTTTCACTTCCTGTGTAGGTTTCTTATCTCTAAAAGTGGAAACGATGGTCCCAGGTGCAGCAAGGATAGCACTAACCTCCCTGGGCACCAAGTCCGTAGGTGTGGGCATGTATCTTGAATGCTTCCCCTACACGGGGAGCTGGGGCAGCCCAGCCTGAAGACACCATCCGCCAGTCCCTCAGCAGGAGTTGGGAGGAATGCACCATGGGAAGGAGGGATCTGAGGGTGCTGCCTCTCACACAGAATACGTTTGCTGTCCACACACCAGCCTCCACAGCCCTGGCTTCTGGGAAGCCTACGGTCAGCTGTAACTGAGGAGCGGGGAGGGCTCCCGTCAAATAAGGCTGGCCCATGTGATCTAAGAACACATGGTTGGTGGGGCTGAGGCTCTCTCTTCCCGTGCTGGTCCTGCTTCCTCTCAACCTGAACAGTGGTTCAAGGGATGTGTGTGTCCACACTGGCCACTACCTCCCTGCAGGGTCCACTGTCATCCTGTCATCTCTCCTGGTCTTTTAGAGCAAGATAGGTGCTTAGAAAGTCTTTGGGAAGCCATTTGCTAATGTGATTCTCAGGGCCCTAGTCCCATAGAATGGCCTTTGCCTGGCAAAGCCCTGTGTGCACATGAAGGCCCAAGTCATCTCTTCAATTCTTTAAAACTGCTGCTTCCAAGAGTTCGAGAAGCAACGTCATGAGATGCTCACACCAAAGAGCATTTCAAAAGCCTGAATTATAAAAGTTCCAGCCCAAGGGTGAAGGTCTTTGTCACCAAGTCTGATCTCCATGTGCACTCTGGCATTTGTCCATGCACACACAATAAATAAATAAACGTTAAGCATTTTGAATGGTGGCATCAGCCCTTAAGAACCACTGCCTCAGCCCTGACAGGTGTTGAGGAGGGGCTGTCATCTGAAGGACAGATCACACACATGTTTAGGATAAATTTAACTCTCTTGCTGGAGACTTGGAAGGATTTCATGCTACCTCTCCATCTCAGGCTTGGTGAGATATATGCCCCAGTCCCTAAGACCCATTGGGTTCCCATCCAAAGAGCCCAGCCTCCCAGCCACAGGACTAGGCCCCCAAGAGGTTGGATTCTAGCTGTCTGTAGCGTGTGTACTCCAGAGAGAGATTCCTGCTCCACTGGCAGGTCGGGGCTCTGGACTTTGGATTCTTCTGCTTTGCTCATCTTCTCGGTACCAGGTCAGCGTCTGTCTTCTCCTGCTAGTCAGTATTGTAAGAATTATCCACTGGCAATTGATTGTATAAAGGATTAATATTTATTAAGGGGTTTATATAAACACTCACTGATACAAATTGAACCTTAAGGCAATCCTTGGAGAGCTGAACTGTCCCATGCAGTGATGATGCCAATCCACTCTCTAAGAACTCAGGAACAAACAGGAAGGGCACGCAGCATGCAGTGGGGTTCTCAATGGGGACTGGCCATGCCCTATTCAGGGTCCTGAGACCCCAAAGCCATGTCTCCCTCAATAATGCCTGAATCCCACCACAAGTCAGCATTACACTCTGTCCCTTGCCAATCTGTAAGTGGTGGTGCCCATGACGGGGTAGACACCTGAGAGAGAGAAGCCACTTACCTCATGGGCCAGGCTACAATGCCACAAACTCCCAGGGAGCCATCCTGTGTAGCAAGGGAAGTCCCTTGATGTGAGAGCCCATGCCTGCACCTCTTGCAGGAGCAAGCCCCTGTGGTTGTTTCTAGAGCTACCACATGTGAGGAGCCAAGGGAGAATGGCATGAGTCAGGCACCAAGCATGACAGAGTCATCTGCCACTCCAACTTTTCTTTATCCTTACCCAAGGCCCAGGAAGGCCCTGTATTTGGGGCTGGTGATTGCAAGCCAGCACCCACTGGCCCGGCTGCCTCCCAGGCCTCTACAAGTAGCTGCAGGGCTTCAAAGGACTTACTGCCCTCCAGGAATAGAGTCTTACAGGCCAGAGCTTCTGGCTCGTGCACATCTCAGGTCATATCCCAGGCTCCTTCCTGAGCACTGAGGTGGTTTTTGTCCCAAGCACTGCTGGGTCTCAATATGTAGTCCTGGCTATCCCTGTGTAGACCAGGCTGGCCTCGAACTCGGAGATCTGTCTGCCTTTCCTTCCCATGTGCTGGGATTATAGATGTGCACCGCCATGCCAGGCAAGAACCCATTAGTTCTTAAATACATGGCTAACCTAGACAAGCAAGGTCTCATGATTCAGAACAGACCAGCATCCCTCATCCATCCCTCCGAGCTCATGCAGACACATGTTCAGGGCCTGTGACTGGAGTTGCTCCCACTGATTCAACACCTCAGAGGCCAGTGCAACTGGGAGACACACGCTGCAAGCTGTCTTGGGCTGTAATTGGTTGAGGGTCACTGAATGCCTGCAATCTAGGGGCTCACTATTCTGGGAATCATTCGTACCAAGGTTGAATGTCCCCTGTGAAAACTCTAAATATTAACTTTACGGAAGCTGTAACTGTTGTATCCAGTAGCCTGGTTGCTGCAGCTTATATGCTTGTCCATTGGAAGCTTCCTTGTTTTGTAGGAAGAAATTGTTTTATATGTGTTCTGGGCCTGCATGTGTCAGAGCCCCAGGCACAGCCTGGCTGGCCTCCCACCTCAGAGTAGTTTCTTTGGGCTGCAGAGTCAGGCCTGTGCCCCATGTCACTAGGAAGGACAAGCCACCAGATCAGGGTTCAAGGCCTTACATCTCCAGGTCACCTTCTATGGCGATTTCCACCCTTTTCATAAGAGATGAACCACCAAAGACAAGTGGGTAGAAGGTCTTGAGGCCACTGCTCTCCTGGCAGAGGTGAGGACAGAAGCACCCAGACGGCCCCTCTGACTCAGATTCTGTGCTTAGTTTGGTGACACAGTATCCCAGGTGGCTATGAGAGTTAAGTGACATAATGCACACTGGGATGTAAAGACAAGCTACAAGTGTGCAATTGCACTTTAAAATATGTGAGAACTTTCCAGATATCTTTCTCTTGTTGGTTTCTCATTTAATTCCTTTACGGTCAAGGAGAATACGTGTCTTGAGCCTTTTAAAACCTGTTTTAAAAATATTCTTTTTGTGACTCAGTACTTGATCCGTCTTATTGGGCATTCCACTTGAGAATTAAAGAGCCTGTGCTGTGTGTGAGATGGTGGTCGTCAAGAAGACAGTGGTTGACTGGTTGGTAGCGTTTCCCAACTCCTCTATGCACTTCCTAATTTCTGTCTGCTGATTGTGTGTGTGTGTGTGTATGGATGAGTGGCCATCTTCATCCACCTTCAAGTGATACTAATTTAAAACTTCTGAGCAAACTTTACAGTATTCTGCCACCAGCATCCCACTGCCTACTGCTGTCGTCAGACTGTTTGCTTTTATACACTGGAAACTGTATGTCGTTTGACCTTCATATCTTTTAAAGATGTTTAACTAAAGACCAGTGAGATGGCCCAGCAAGCCTGATGACCTGAGTTTTTGATCCCTAAAACCCATGGCGGAAGGAGAGAACTAACTCCCAAAAGTTATCATCTGACCTTCATGTGTGTGCTGTGGTGCACACATGCATGCACGCGCGCGCGCACACACTCACACACACACCACACAGAGACGCACACACAGACACACACACACATAACACACACAAACACACCTACACACAGACACCACCCCACCCCCCACACACACTAATAATAATAATAATAGTTATGGGTTTGTTTGGTTTTGTTCTAGTTTTGATTTTTCAACACAAAATTTCTCTTGTAGCCTTCCTTGGCCATCCTGGAACTCCCTCTATAGCCCAGGCTGGCCTTAAACTCACAGTGATCCATTTGCTTCTGCCTCCCAAGTGCTGGTATTAAAGGCATGTGCCATCACATCTTGGCCTAATAAAACAGCTTTAAAAGATAATTTAAGTAGAAAGCAGCCCCAGGGCTCATCAGTGGGCTTATAGGCCTCCGTGCTCGGCTTTTCTTCCCCCCACAGTTTTCCTCACCTTCTCACAGTGCTGCTTGAAAATGGCTTTATTTCCACTTGAGTTCAGACTCTAGGCTGACAGGCTAGTGGCCTCGGGGTGTTGTGTCTGTTCACTTGTGTCATCCCCAGGAGGAGCCTGTGTCCGCTTTTCAGTAACACGTCTTCATTCTGTTTGCTCCAAGACTTCTCTTGACCCCGAACCTTGAGCCGTTTGATTAGAGGACTATTATTCTCTTCCTTCTCTTGTGCTTGCGATCTGCTGAGGTTTGGGTATTTATGGGCTTTTGGGTTTCATCACATTTGAAAAATGCTTCCCATACCCACTTCTGGGGATCAGATTACCCGTGAGCTATACTGCCTGAACTTGTCCCTCGGGCCTCTGGTGCTTTATTTCTCGGTAATTTTCCTTCTGTGGCTTCATCTCAGCTTCCACGGCTGTCTTCACACACACCCCCTTTTCCTCGTTAGACTCCTCTGCTGATAAACCCATCCCGTGCCTTTCCCATGGTGTAAATGTAAATTCTTTCCGTTACCTTTTGTGCGGTTTCTGTATCGCTTTGCAGTTTCCACGGGAACTATACAGAGCATCTGAAGCAGTTTCTACCAGCTTCGCCTCACACAATAGCGTACGAGTGAGCATTCTGCTCCCATGTGCCCTGTCCTGCTCTCCTCAGCTGTAATGCCTCAGAATTACATCTTTTTATGTTTGAATCCAAAGCTCTAGCTGATAGTGTTTCAAATATGTTCGTCTCGATTTATGTGAAAACCAAATGGGATCATAAGCCAAAGCTTTTAAAATACAGGTCTGTTCCTTGTGTGGAAAACAGTAAGATCATAAATCTGCAACAGTTCTATGAACTTCTGAGTTTTAGGGATATTTCTTTTTCCCTCCGAGGGTCTTGTGTTGTTTGTTTCAGGTTAATGGTGGTTCCGCTTTACACTGTGTAAGGCAGGACTGCCCACACATGAAGTGAAGGCCAGCGCAGTGTGCCAGGGTCTCCACTACCCCTCAGAACATCAGTGCTCTACCTTGTGGCTATCCACACAGCAGCATGACCCATACATAGCAGAGTGAACTTCCCCATATGGAGGTGACCTTCCTTACAGCAGAGAGATCCTTCACATGGAAATGCTATTCCTCAGAGTGGTGTAACCTTCCTCACAGCAAGATGACCTTCTTCACTTGTGTGACCTTTGTATGGATGTGGCTTGTCTCACAGTGGGGTGACTTGTGAACCTTGTGAACTTAGCTTCTTAAAGCCATGAAAAATCTCTTGCCTGTGTTCTTTTAGTGAAGATAAGTCCAACAGCCAGCTGGGGCTTGAGGAGAAAAGACACAGACTCTTCTCAGATGATCCCTTGGGTACACATCTAGTGGGGAACTGCAGGTAGACATCATCTGTGGAATGTACCACAAAGGAAACCGCATAGCCTTATCTGGGTCACTGTGCTTGGTCAGCCCGGTGGTCATCCTTACATGAGCACCTTTACTACCATTTCCTTCTCTTCACCTCCAGTCACCCTGGGATTTAGGAAACAGCTGGTGCTCAGCACTGTAAAGGCACCATGGCCCAGCTTCCAGACCCTTCACCCCTGCCCAGGGTGCTCACCATGTTGGATCTTGATCTCCGAGAGCCAATCACCATGATCTGCTCCTAGAACATGATGGCCTTGTTTGTGCTGAGGCCTCCCAATCTGAGTTATTCCAGGAAGGAGCTTGGCACTGTCACCTCCACATTCTCCAGTTATGGTGATGTATTATGTATCAAGTAAAGTTTGCCAGAAGATCAGAGGACAGAGCCAGTCACAGAGTTAGCCATAGAGGTCAGGCAGTGGTGGTGCACACCTTCAGTCCTAGCACTCGGGAGGCAGAGATCTCTGTGAGTTCAAGGCCACACTGGGCTACATGAGATTGATCCAGTCCAGTAAAGAAACAGAGCCAGGTGGTGGTGGCACACACCTTTAATCCAAGCACTTGGGATGCCATGCCTCTGCTCCCAGTACAGGGAAGCACACACGCCTTTAATCTCAGCACTAGGAAGTTTGAGACGGAAGGGGAAGGAATATAAGGTGGGAGGAGACAAGAGTTCACCCTTTCAGTCTGAGGATTTGCTCTGAGGAGTTGGCTGAGTGAGAAGCGGCTGTGGCTTGTTCCCTGTCTCTCTGATATTTCAGCGTTTCCCCAGTATCTGGCTCCGGGTTTCTTAATTGTAAGATCAATGAGGATTTCTGCAGTAACCAGTGGGAAGCAGTATTCAGGTACAGGAGAAGCTGCGTACCCCATAAGAACCTAGAGTCTGAGGTTTGGACCTGCACATAGGCACCAGCTTCCTGTGAGCGATGGGGCCAGTATACAGATGGCCAGGGATTGGCCAGTGTCAGGGCTGTGGCAGGGTGGAATCTTCAGTGATCAAGTCAACATGTAGCACCTGAGAGTTGAAGGAAATTTGTCCTACAGATGGCAATAAGTCATCTTCACAGCTGCCCGGGGCAGGGAGGAGGCAGACTTCTCTGTTCTTTGGCCAGTCTCAGCAGGGACCAGGAGGAGAACAATACGGACCTGTGTCTCCCTATGATGTGCCACCCTCAGAATCCCCAGCCAGGCATCTTCACCCCATGTTTATTCATGTTCCCCCCCTTAAGATAGTCTCTTTATAGAGCATCTTTGTAAACTGCGCCCGTGAGACACTTCGCCACCTCTATCTAATGAGCCATCATGCTGGGCCTTCAGCAGGGCTGCGATGTCGATGTCAGCGGCTCTCTCGGTGCTCTTTTGTGCTCTATGGGGTACAGTCACACCCACTCCCCAGCTTTCATGCAAACAGGAATGAGCCTTGTCCCTGGTAAGGTAAGCCGAGAGGTTGCAGTCCTCCCTAGTGACCCTAGGGTGCTTTGCCTTGAGACCCTGCTGGATCATCAGGCCCTGACCACAGATCAAGGAAGGCTGTGCTCCCCCGGAATACCTTCAGCAGAGGTGTGACATTCAGAAACGAGAGACCCACCTTATCTGGAAGACCAGTAGCATTGCTCACTAACTGCCTTCCGCATTGTTTTTCTGTCACAGGAAAGCCCACAAGGACTGCAGTAAGGGGCTTCCCCTGTAGTTTCCCAGCAACTGCCTCATTGAGTTTGCATAGACCCCTGGCTGAGCTGAGGTCAATACCTGAGTCTCAGTGTTTCACTCTTTGTAGTACATAGTGGTGTAAGCTGACGGACCTTGTGGGAATCTGAAACACGGGGACTTTGCAGGCATGGTTACTTACCGACCTGAGGCCATATCCTCGCCAGGCCTGTACTCCTTTGCCAGTATGCATGAGGTCATGTTCACCCTCCCCCACTCCTTGCTGGACCATCTGGGAGTTTCAAGGGGTCGGAAGCTGTGACAGTCAGCTGCTAGGTGGCGTGCTGCACTGCTCCACCCTTAGACTATTCCTCTGCAAATGGTGTCTTCAGTAGGGACACAAAGTCCCCAATACACGGGATGTGGCGGTAGACACTGGTTCCCAGATTTGGCCCAACAGGGCACCGTGGCAGGGGCTGCAGCCCACAGTGGGGGCAGCAAGCTAAATGTGTTTCATTTCCTGGTTCAGCTGGAGTGATGAATCTGGGGGAAGGTAAAGGCTCTACAGCTGAAGAGAAGGTTGGATCTGGCAGAGATCTTACAATGACCTCTGTCTCCCGGCACAGGGCTACAGGGTCACTATGCTTAGATCAGTTGCTTATTCTGTTGGCAAGCAGTGAAGAGAGGTGAGGTGATACCCTCCCCACAGAGCTAGGTTGAGGGTGGCCTGAGGCATTGTTAAATGAAAAGCTTGGCTCCTGTCCTGTCCTACTAAGCTGTTTATTTTTTCTTGTGATCACATGGATGGTTTAAGTAGCAGGGGCCCGCTAGGAGCCTGGGTCTTGGAGGGAAGTGTCCTTCCAGCGGCAGCTCCATGCCTATGAAGATGGGGTGATTTGACAAGTGGGCTCTTTGAGTGCCCCATGGCTAAGGTGACTTCGCCTAGGAAGGGAAGTACCACGTCTGTCCTCTGAGCATCATTTCAGCCCCTTCTCTGCCTCCCTTCACTTCGCGCTCCCGTTCAGGACCACTTATCCGCTGACTCCAGTTCCCCCATGCTCAAGCCCATTTCTCATAACAAGCAGAGCAAAAGGACCCCCGGGCCCGTGGAGCCTGGCAGTGGGTGGGAGACCTGAGGTGGCCTGTGAGTACTGAGTGGCAGGCCATGAGCCCCAGGCAGCTGCCACAGGCGATTCCACTGGTGCTTAGGGGCAGCAGGCTGGTCTTTGCATCTCTAGATTCTCCATCTGTTCACAAGTGTTTAAAGATGTCTCCTTCAGCTATAGTTTACACTTTGGCCTATAGATAGTGCGGGTTTAAAACAGACCAAAAAGAAAAATATAACTTGCTTTTGCTTCAGAAATAGCCTGCCCACAGAAGTCCTCCAGCCCCAATGGTTCGGGTCAGTTGCAAAAGCACAGGGCTAGAGAACAGATGGTTTCTTCATAGCCAGGAAAGTGCCATCCTAGTCAGCCAAGGTTAGTAATTCAAAGGCTCCTTTTTGTCCCCACAGACTCAGCCAGTGCCCAACCCGATCGCCTACTACCTGCACAGGTCACCCTGGTGGTTCCATCACTTTGAGACCCTCAGCAACCACTTCCTGGAACTCCTTGTGCCTTTCTTCCTGTTCCTGGGGCGCCGGATGTGCATTCTTCACGGGGTGCTGCAGATCCTTTTCCAGGTAGGCTGTGCCAAAGTGCCACCACTTGAGGTCCCCATGTATCTACAGAAGACAACAACTGGCCTCATCATTTCTGTGTTAGCACCAGGGCCATGGGGAGAGGTCTCGCCAGCTTCATCTCATCCCCTGCAGGGGCCCCACTGCATCCGATCCAGGCTAGACTCCAAGGTCCCCTTCCCAGCTCCTGTGAGCCGGTGGTGGTACCTCCCTGCCCTCAGGGAGCTGTCTGCAGGCAGTGACACAGACACGCCCTACATTCTTGAATCCAACCCTAAAATGTTAAGTGTCTTTGTACGTAGACATTGGTCTACCAGAGTTCTTTAAGTCAGAGACTTGCCATGCAGCTCTGACTGACCTGGGACTTGTGGTTCTTCTGCCTCTGCTTCCTGAGGGCTGATGTGACAGGCATGTCCCTCTCTATGTCTCACCCTCAGTGAGTTTGTCCAGACTGCCCTTCAATTTGTGATCCTCCTTCCTCAGCCCTCACAGCCATTGGGATGATAGGCCTGTACCACCAGGCCAGGCTCACCTTTGCTTTCCCACTTTCAGTCAAGAATGGAAGTTGACCATAGCTGTCAGTCAGGAGAGGGTTGCAGGGTTTTCCTCTTCAATATGTTAATGAGGGGAATTGCATCACTGCTGCTCCAGCTGAGCTAGTTTCATATTCTAGAAGAAACTCAGCTTGGTCATGCTGCAGATGTTTTCATATATTGCTGGGGCTAATTTGCCAATGTTTTGTTTTAGATTTTGCATGGTTGTCAGTGAGAAAGACCTGTATGTAGTTTTCCAGCATAATGTGGGCCTAGTGTGGATTTCCTTTCCTGTCTGGGCTCATTGCTCCACACTCAAAAGACTATCCCCTCTCTCGGAAGGGTCGGTCCATGGAGACCCAGGCAGCCTGTTCTCAGAAGCCTGAGAAGTGTTGGGTGTGCTTCCTAGCAAAGCTTAGGGCTTTGCTGTGGCCTGGGCTATGGCTGTGGGACATCCTTCTCAAGGCAGCTTTGGCAGTCAGCATTTTCCTGGGAATAAATATGTCAGCTTCATCTGATTTCAAATTTAGTAGCACAAAGGGGACAGGGGACATCATGTTCTCCTTGGGGTAAATTTTGGATCTGTAAGCCCATCTCTCCTCATGTTCTTCCTCTCCATGCAGGGCTGTGTTTAAGGACTGAGTGTGTGCAGATGTTTGAGTCTCCCTGGCACCTCTGCCACGGCGACCTTTGGCTGCTAAATCATCTCTGCCTACTGCCTGTTCACTAGCTCCTTGTGCTTCAATATGGTGGCTCCTTTTTGTTTTGTATTTAAACCAGGATAATCTAGAGGCTATACAGAGATTATAGAAAATTCCTTTGTGCCCCTCATCCCTACCATGAGCACTTCATGCTGATGAGGTGCAGCATCCTTTGGGTTTGGACAATGCACCACCATTGTCATACAGACATCTTCCTACCTTCAGAGTCATAGGAGCACTGCTTCATCTTCCTCCACCTTGACGCCTGGCCTTCAGACTTTCCCAAGCACCTTGGATTTGGAACCACAGTGTGTTATCTCTCTAGCCGCCTTCTCTCAGTCATGTATTTGAGTCGCCTCCCTATAGCTTAATTACTCATCTCTACACAGAGCTGATATTTGCATGAAGTGCCTTTGTCCCACACATTTTCTAGAGGCCATGGTCAGTGCCATTCTTAAGATGGCAAAAAGGTGCCATACTGGCCCCTAGACCCAGACCCCCAACCCTGCCTGAGAAGCAGGACCATCCATCTGGATGGACCAGACATTGAGGAAGAGCTATAGCCTTGGGTATGTTCCCATCTCTTGTCCTGGCCCATGTGTAAGGTTGTATAGGGTGGTGAAGATGCTTCTGGACCTAGATGCCCTAGTAAGGAAATTGGTGCTTAGGCTGGACCTTACAGAATAATATCCAGAGACTCAGAGAGAGTAAGGACCAAGGCAGGCACATGCATCCCACACTAGCCACTGGGGAATTTTTACAGAGACCAGGGCTCCCATGATGCTGGGAATGGCTGCCTATAGTGCCTCACCGTACAGGAGACGGGTATCAAGAGTCCTAACCTGGGTATAGCACATGCCTTGGGTTCTGGAGTCTTCTCTTCCTTGAGTACAAGGAGCTATACAGTAAACTTCTCCCAACAAACCCCATTGTGAGACACCCTAGAAAGTGAAGAAGCCTACACCGTACCCCCAGGAGCTTGCCAGCAACCTGAGCCACTGTTAACTCCGTGTAGTCCTTGCAGAGCAGCAAGGCATCCCCAGTGTCTGCTCTGTCAGTAGGGGATCCCTGGCTAGCAGCTTCCACCTGGCTCTCATGATGGAGAACATGGAACTGGCCACACCATGTCCAGAAGAAAATGGAGATACCCAGAGCTATGGCTTTTCCCCTGGACTGGTCTGACATTCCCCCAAATCCAGCTGAGACTCTTTCTGCATACCAAGATCAGGGTCAGCAGGCATGACCTTTACCTTCCCAAGAGCCCCTGTGGAAGGTGTTAGGAGTGCTCTTTACCATACAGTGCTATGGCCAGCACACAACATCTGCCACTCTATGGCATCTGAGGGTGGCCTGGTGTGGAGCTGCGCTGTGTCCTGACCCATTGGTTCCTGTGTTCCTTCCTGTGGGCCAGGCAGAGTTTGAGTTCACTCACTTCCTCCCACACTCAGTTTACACAGCTGCTCCTAGGATCCCCGCAAGGCCGCAGGATCCATGTGGGAAGGGCCGAAGAGCTCTGAGGGGATGACCCCGGAAGGGGCGGTATGGTCAGCCTCCGCTGCTGAGCTAGGTCAGACATCCAAGGCCCACCATGGTATCAGTCCCCACCAAGGAACAAGAGGGAGGTGGGGTTGGACCTGAGATTTAGTGGAGAGTAGGCAAGAGAGGGTCTTGGGAGAGGCATGTTAAGGCCGTGTGAGGCTACTAGATGCCTTGGGAACATGCACATGCCCCCTGTGAAGGTCCCTGTGCATGCATGTCCTCTGTGGAAGGTCCCTGTGACATGTCCTCTGGAAGGTCCTCTCAAGCTCCTGTCTCTCCTGTCCTGTGGGAAGCCTGCCTGCAAGCATGTGTCCTCTGTGGTAGCTGCAAGCCCAGCAGGGACATCGAGAAATCCCCCTCTCTTCCTTTTGGGGTCATGTTGCATCTGCCTGGAACATCTGCTGTAGCCTCTCTGGGGCTGAATTCCACCAACACACGTTCATCTTCCTCTGCCGTCCCCAGCCTCACCCTCTCCACAGCACAGAACCATGCTCCAAGCCGGTCATCTGCGGAGCACACTGAAAGTTCACTGAGGACTCTAGCGGCCAGGGGTAAACACAGATGGGCTGTGACGAGATTCATTTCCCTCAGAGGGGAAGAACACAGTGACGCTAGAAGGAAACCAAGAAAGATAAGATCCCTTTGGAGCACTTAGACCATGTGCTATGTGATGAATTCCAGTCTTACTGAACAAATAGGCTGTGCAGGGAGGGGATTCTGAACTGCGTGGGCCGAGCTGACCTGACACCCCCCCACCCCCCACCACAGCACAGCCACCTGTCCACCTGTGCAACATGTCACAGGCTCTCCACAGTGCTTTGTTAGAAGCATGATTTCACCTGGAGGCAGCTAACCTGCATCTACACCTTGGCTGGATTTAGAATCTGCTAGGGAACACACCACTGGGCGTATCTGTGAGGGTGTTTCAGAGAGGATTGTTGAGGGGGGATGACCCACCACTCTGAACATGGGCCATACCATCCCACAGACTAGGGCCCAAGACCCAATGAAGTAGGAGGAAGGGAAGAGAGCTGAGTGCCCACACTCATCTGTCTGCCTCCTGACTGCAGGTATAATGTGCCCAGTCACCTCAAGTCCGCTTTCCCTCCATGATGGACTGTGTGCCTTCAAACTGGGAGACAAACTCTTCCTTCCCTAAGTTGCTTTTTAAAACCAAGTAAATACAAAAGGGGCTCCATGGGTGGGGCTTGGTTCTCTGTGATCTCCCACTGACTGGAGGGAGTTTTAAAAGTAGGTTGGTGCCAGCAGCCCCCACCAACAAGGCCATGAGCTCCAGGGTGGGGTTATGTCATCCAGAGCTCTCCTGGTGTAACCACGGCGGTCAAGCAGCTAATGAGGACTCATGCAGCGCGGGGCTCTAGGCCATCAGGGGTACAGCTGAGTCTGCCCATAGGGAACACGGACCTCACCAGACAAGTGTCTACAACAGGTGGACATGTCTCATAGCCTGGTCAGCCATAGCCTCACTGTTGCAACCTCCCTGCTTGGGAGCTAGAGATGATTTGAATTACCTGAGATGTCTGCAGGCAGAAGGGAAACAGTGACTCATGAGGATTCAAAGTCACCATCTGTGATGTGATCCAGCTGTCCCTCCAAGAAGGTGCTTGGAGCCTTCAAGACAACATGTTCCAAAACTACAGCCAAAAGGGATGCCCTGAGACCTCTGCAGTAGCCGGGTGCTGCCTTCCTCCAGCGGCATTGAGCAGTATCTTGGGACATACTAAGAACAACAACAGTGCTTCTATATGCCTTGCTTTCTGTAAAAATAATCATGATTGGAAAAGGAAGGAATAAAGGCCTGCCACCTACCCCTGAAAGTTAAGTAGAGAGGTTCCTGGCACAGGAGTGTAAGTACAGGAGTCAGTACAGTTCACACATTCTCACATCTAATTTGATCCCTAGAGAAGAAACCAACAGAGCACACCGATTAGAGGGGAGTGGCAACCCAGCCTGTGCACCATGGGAAGTCATAGGATCTGCCACCTGAAAGTTTGGGGACCCAAGAAGGCTGGTCCCAGTCCAGACTCAAGGACCAAGAACCATGGAAGCTAGTAGTCTTCATCCTGGATTCATCCACAGACCAGAGACCCCTCCCCCCTCCCGGACCAGAGCAGGAGGAGATGGACATCCAGCTCAGGGAGAGGAGTATGCCCTTGCTGGGTGGGCAATGCCCAGTGCATTGACAGAGCAGTCATAACTCTATTTCTAATGCTTTCAAATCTTTCTTCTGGACCTGCACAGACACTGCAGAAACAGTGCTTCATCGGCCAGCGAGATGCATCTTAGCCCAGTCAGGCTCCCACTTGTCAAAAGTTAGTTCTAAGCTAGGCATGCAGCACACACTGTAACCCTGGCACTCGAGGCTGGCACAAGGTGGTTGAGAGTTTGAGGACAACCTGGACCTAGAGACCCTGTCTCAAGAACAAAAGTTCTGTGTTATAGGCTAATTTTTGTAACCATTTTATTATTGTAAAGAATTTTAAAGATTTTTAAAATATGTATATAAGGGGCATATGCATAAATGAGTGAGTACATATGCTGCAGAGTTCAGAACAGAGCATCAGGTTCCCTGGAACTGAGTTACAGGGGATTTTAAGCCACGTGATGTGGCTGCTGAGGAAAAGTTGGGTCCTTTACAAGAGCAACAAGTGCTCTTTACCACTGAGCCGTTTCTCCAAACCCCAAAGACCTAAATCTTAATGTGCATTTCACTTTTATAGCACTCTGCACTGGATAGATCCAAGCTTCCATGGAAATCAGGTTCTGTCTGATTGTTTTTTAGATTTACTAGCGTTCTCTTAATGGGCATCTCTCTCTCTCTCTCTCTCTCTCTCTCTCTCTCTCTCTCTCTCTCTAAGACAGGGTCTCACTCTGCAGAGCAGGCTGACCTCAAACTCAAGAGTTCCGTCTGCCCATGTCTCTTCAGTGCTGGGATTAAGGTCATGCCCCACCACCACACTCACCTCTCACTTTTTAAAAATTTTGTTTTTACATCCAGACTGCAGATCTCCCTTATCCCCACCTGAATCCACTCCTCCTCTGTTTCTCTTCAGAAGAAGGCAGGCCTCCCATGGATATCAGCCAGCTATGTTATATCAAGTTGCAGTAAGACTAGGCACCTCCTCTTTTATTAAGTCTGGACAAGGCAACCTGTAGGTGGAAAGGGTCCCAAAAGCTGGCAACAGAGTCAGAGGCAGCCCCTGCTCCCACTGTTAGAAACCCCACAAGAACCAGTTTACACAACTGTAACATGTATGCAGAGGGCCTAGGTGAGTCCCATGCAGGCTCCCTGGTTGTCCGTTCAGTCTCTGTGAGCCTCTCTGAGCCCAGGTTAGTTGATTTCATGTGTTTTCTGGTGGTGTCCTTGACCCCTCTGGCTCCTACAATCCTTCCTCCTCGTCTTCCACAGGATTCCCTGAGCTTTGCCTAACGTTTGCCTGTGGGCCTACATCTGTTTCCATCAGTTTCTAGGCAAAGCTTCTCTGATGACAATTTGGCTAGGTGCCAATCTATGCGTGTTGCAGAATATCATGAGGAATCATTCCATTGACCTTATTTTTTTCCAGTCATATTTTATCCTAGGTCTCTGGACTATTCTGCCTCTAGTTCCTGGCCTATGGTGAGCTCTATCTCAAGCTGGGCCAGTCACTGGTTGCCACTCCCTCAATTTCTGTGCCATCTTTACCAGCACATCTTGCAGGCAGGACAAACTGTAGGTCGAAGGTTTTTGGCTAGGTTGGTGTCCCAGTCTCCATTGGAAGTCTTGCCTGGACTTCCGGAAGATGGCCGGCTCAGGCTTCATATCCCCTTATTGCTGGGAGACTTAGCTCGGGCCACTCTTAAGTTTTAGCTGTTCCCAGAGATGCATCCCCCACCCCCATGAAGATAGGCTTCATCATGTAGCTGAGGCTAGCCTTGAACTTGCAAACCTCCTGCCTCCACTTCCGGAGTTCTGGGACATGTACCACCATACCTAGCTGTTTGATAGCTTGTTCTGGCACCTCAGGAAGGTGTCCTTCCCTAGCTCTCTAGCACACATCACTCCAGTTGTCCACACCTTTGTCCTAGTTCCTGTATGGAATGTGCAGTTGGTGGTCACTCTTGTTGCTGGTTCTGGAAACTAGATCAGGACCATGTGGTTTCTTCAAGTCGGTCTTGGTTGTGACTTCCTGAGCGTCTTTGATCTGTGCATTTATTAGCGAGGGAACTCGTGAGACTGATCATGTTCCCTGCTCTAAGACTCAGTTTCGTGTGGACCAGATGAATTGTGAATGTGTGAGGGTGGGTACCGAAGGCTCCCCAACTCAGGAACAGAGCTAAAGCTGAGCAGGAGACGGCAGAGCCTCGAGATGCAGCTACATGTGGCATCCTGTCCATACGAAATGGAATCATTCCCTCGCATTCCCTTGTTGGGGACAACAATAAATGCACAGATCACAGAAGCACAGAAAGCCACAGGTGTAGGTTAGACTGGCGGCTAACCTGGGAAATCATAGGCTGGGCTCCTGGGATACTGTGGAGGACACCGAGACCCGGGAGCTCTCCAGCTGTGATGGTCCTTCTGTGTGTGAGGTACTTGGAAATAATGCATTTCTCCATTTCTGCTGAAGGGAGAGAAGAGCACACATCTGGATTCTATAAAATGTGTCCTGATGGAGCAGGCCACATAGAGACTGGGGGGATGGTGTGGCTTGCCCCTTGGTGGCTCCTTTCCAGCCTTTTCCTCATGTGTGGATGTTTTAAGGAGGCAATGGGCTGGGTGGCACAGAGCTATATTCCACAGGTCAGTGCACGAGTGGAAACCAGTTCAGAGTGAGTCCTAATAACCTATAAAGCCACTCCTGCCATCAAGGATAGATCATGTCCCAGTACAATCTATGTAGATCTCAATTGCTGCAGCTCCTGTAGGAGCAGAGGGTCTTGGGGGTCCACATAGTGACACGTGCTTCCGTACAGGTGTGAGCAAGTGGGAAAGGGTGAGGCCAGTCCTCAGGACTCTTCTTGCCAAGTATGCTGGACCCAGGTGCCATTGAGACACATTTTGATAATAGCTGGGCTGTTTGTTCCCTGGTCACACTGACCTTTTTCGGTACCTAGCCTGAAAGAGATGCCCTTTAGGGTCCAGTCAATTCAGGGCCAGAGAAGAGACAGGGTGGAACCACTTGGGTTCTCTCACTGGCCCTCAAGAAGAGACTTATATGAAAGCAATGTTCATCTGTCCATTGAGGTTTTATTCTGCAGACCAGGCCAGCCATGGGGAGTAATGGGCAGGGCTCCTCACAGGTTTTGCACAAACACCTAAATGGCCTCCGCAGCACGAAGCCGAGCCTGCATTCTTCAGTATGAGGGAGCTTGGACTCTGAGCTGTCCACTTTGTTGCTGCCCATAGTCCCAGTAACAACCCACAGCCCAGAGACCACTCTTGATCCTACTGGGATGATGGTCAGAAGATCCCAAGTCTTTCTCTTTTCCCTGGGCTCCCTAGACTTGGTTCAACCAGCCTCTCACATCTCCTCCAGCTCTGGGGGAGTCAGAGATGCCTCCTCTGCCTCCCTCCTATCTGGAGATCCCTCACCCACTCCAGCTCTTTGCCCCCTGGGTCATTCTAGACATAAATAGAGCATGCCTGTCCAGCTACTGGGTCATGTCCATCCACAATGAATATTTAAAAGGGGGGATGGAGTAACTGGCCCTGCGCTCATAGACGGCTCCCTGTGGAGTGGGCGGGGCTTCTCAGATGGACCAGAAACTGCTGGCTGTGACCTGCAAAAGTGTAAACCTTCCAACCACCCAATAAAAAGGTGGGCAGGGCATGAGTTTGGGTACATAGCCATCAAGGGATGCTAGGAAATGCACATGCTCAGCAATGGGGCATCCAAGTGTTCAGGGAGTGAAGAGGGGCACACACCCCTGAGCAGCACTCAGTACCTTGATCAGTCAGGCATTCAACCTGAGGCTGCAAGCCATATTAACACAGTATGTTTACACTGAGCGGCAGCCCTCAGCCCCACTTGTGGGAATGTGAAACCCTGCCGCCATCCTGGAAAGCAGTCGGAGGGTCATGCCTACCTCAGGGCTCAGCACAGGTTGTGTCCACCAAAAAAGCAGGACTCAGAGGTAGATGTTGTCCCCATAGGGTGACCCTCCACAATATCTTAGAAGCCATTCTGTAAAACTCGAGAGAGCACAGTATCATCAGTGTGTGAGGGGTGCTGTCTGGCTGTCGGGGTAGGGGTGTCTGGTTAATGTAACTGCACAGGTGTAAACCCTGCTGGAAGCCACTGAGCTGTACACAGCACAGTTTTGCCATTTGATCAGTCAGTTTAAAGGTCTAGGCTGAAGCCAGGCATCCCCAGTCTACACTCTATTCCCGTCATCCATGACTCCTGACCAGTTGCCACTGTCCTCCAGATCCCAAGGGCATCCACAGTGGTCGCTGTCTTCAGACCTAGATCACTATGTTGTCTCTTATTTCTATTTTGGCTTGCGTGAACTTCAGTTCCCGACTTCTCATGCCTCCACCTACAGACTAAGTCTGTACCTCAGGCACCTGCCACAAGTCCTGCCACAGCCAGAGCTGCCGTCATGGTATACCCCAGGAAACCCAGGGTTCTCAGGCTACCTTTCCTGGGCTTGCCAGCTCCTGTATGGGTTCCATACCCATGTATAGAAGGCTCCAGACCTGGGATCTCAGTGGGACCTGGAAATTCAGAGAGGATCTAGGATCATACCCCCAAGCTGAGAGGTTGACAAAAGGGACTTGGAAGCCCCTCTGGAGCCTGTGCTGGGCCCCAGCACATAGAGGGAGGCATCCCTGGCTCCCAAACATACCACAGTGCAAGTCTGCACCCACAGGTAATCCTCATCATCAGTGGGAACCTGAGCTTCCTGAACTGGCTCACCATCGTGCCCAGCCTTGCCTGTTTCGACGATGCAGCTTTGGGATTCTTGTTTCCCTCAGGACCTCGAGGCCTAAAGAACAAAGTCCTGGAGATGCAAAAAAAAGATATACAAGGGGTCCAGCCCAAGCCAAGATATGGTAGGTGAACCAAGACCCCAGCTAACCTCGTAACACCCATGTCTCATGAATATGTAAGACTCCACAATACTCAGAAGGCTAGGTACCATAGATCCTGGGAGGAAACATCTGCTCTCTAGGATCCTTTACCAGGCCAGAACCCTAGCAGGGCACCCTGCATGGACAGTCATACCTCATTCTCCCTGTTGGCTTTAGGAGATGCTCTTGGCTCAAGCATGGGGGGGGGGGCTGTGTCTCAGGGCACTTTTCCCGAGCCCTGGCTTACCTGGCCAGCTGAGTATGTCTATAGGCCTTCTTGAGCCGGGAGTGGCAGAATAGCAGCCAAGGTTTCCTGGATGAATAGCACAGCTTTGCTATGAGATTAGGAGCCTAGCTAATGAGAACCAACCTGTCCCCACCCCTACCCTTGGGCTAGGCCGCATGGTACGACAAGTGGTCAACATCTCCCTGGGCATCCTGGTGGCCTGGCTCAGCGTGCCTGTGGTTATCAATCTACTAAGCTCCAGGCAGGTCATGAACACCTCCTTCAACCCACTCAGGATTGTCAACACCTACGGGGCCTTTGGAAGGTATGGGCCAAGCATCCTGGCTGGGGCACTGGGCTCTGCCTTCCTGTCCCTCCTGGCTCACTTTTGGGAGGCATGGGCTCCTGGCATCACCCTTCCTGCTGGGGAAGGTAAACATTGCAGATACACTGGCCTTCTTCACCTCCCCCAGTATCACCAAGGAACGCACTGAGGTGCTCCTGCAGGGTACAGCTAGCCCCAATGCCAGTGCGCCAGATGCAGTATGGGAAGATTATGAGTTCAAGTGCAAGCCGGGCGACCCCTGGAGGCGGCCATGCCTTATCTCTCCGTACCACTACCGCCTGGACTGGCTAATGTGGTTCGCAGCTTTCCAGGTAATGGTGCCCCACCATGACGCTCTGACCTGGAGCAAACTTTTACCCACGGACAAGCCCCGTGTGCATGCTCGTTGCAGAGGTGCTCAGACTCCCACTAATAGTCCTCGTGGAGAGGAACCTCTGCTTAGTGGTGCATCCCACCCAAGGCACTGAACAGGCCCTGCTTTGACTTAAACCTGCCTGGAAAAGGTTCCTGTGGATAGCTCCACTCCACCCACTGGCCCAGGCCAGTCATACCTAAGGCCAGGGAAAGTAGCCAGGGAGAAAACACAGCTGAGGGCTGGTTCATGAGTGAGTGATCCTCAGGAGAGACCCCAGAAAAAAACGTGAAGCAGGCAGTTCCTGGAAGGTTGATGAATGAATCCTCAGAGAAAACCCAGTCCTGGTACAGCTGACCATGCCATACTCTAGCCAGGCTGTGAAGCACAGGAAAGTAGGTGATGTTAAGAATAACGGGGTGGGGGCTCCTGGGGAGCAGGTTGCTGGGGGGTGGTTGCCCCCATACTCCAACCTCATAAACACTGTCCTTCCAGACCTATGAACAGAACGAGTGGATCATCCACCTGGCGGGTAAGCTGCTAGCTGGTGACGCCGAGGCCCTGTCCCTACTTGCCCTCAACCCCTTTGAGGGCAGGGCTCCCCCCAGGTAAGAGTCTCATTCACTTCAGCCTGTGGTCAATGGGCACTCTGTACGTGAGGTGGAATTCAGTAGCAGCCAGAGACTAGAGGACTGAGCAGTCCTGCCCACCATTGATGCTGACAGAAAACACGTCCCTGTCTCTCCCTGGAGAAGCCTCAGGACAGCTGCACCTGGAGCTGCCCACAGCTGTCGGGACTGTCAGGAGGGGCACTGAGGGGCAGTGAGCAGCTGCAAGTGTGGCAGCCCAGGCAAGGGAACCAGCCAAGTGCCTCCCCACACTGCCTACTGAGGCACTGGGGACGTGGGGACATCCCTCCTCAGGACCACTAGCCTCACCTCCCCTCCCCTCTTCCCAGTACCCAGTAGCTACCAGGAGATCTGAAGTGGATACACATCCCCAAGTTTGATAGTACCCAAGTATCTCTGACGTGGTAGCCTTCCAGACTCCCGAAAGCTTTCCACTGACTAGCCTTTTCACTGTCTTGGATTTGTGTCCCACCTGCCAGGGATGGGTAGAAGGCCTAGGTTTAGTCCCCTGATTCAGCTGGAGGCTCTGAGGATGTGGTTAGGTATGGAAACAAAGCCTGCAGGCAGATCTGTGGATGTGAAAATGTAAACCCAGCTGCCTCTGGTAATATCTAGTAAATTGATACTCACTATTAACATATGTGCAAGTTGAAATACAGTAGATGCCACAGAACATGGCCCAGCAGAGGGGCCATCATCACACTCTGCTTGGTTGCAGAGCTGCATGTGACCTCAGCCTGACCCCACAGCCAGCTGTGATTTTCTGAAATGGGTGGAGACTGGAGTCTCCATGGTGGGAGGTTGGATCAGACACCTCCCTACCCTGCACTGAGCCTGGGTACTGCCCATGAAGTAAACACAGGAGCTTTGAATAGTGTGAGGAGGGGCCCACTGAGGGACCACAGGACCCCAGCATCAACCTTAAAATAGCACCAGCTTGTCTTGTTTCCTGTCTGTGGAGACGAAGCAGCAAATGCCCAGAAGGGAGCTGCTGGCAAGACAGAAGCTTCAGCAAGACCATTCTGCTCCAGCCAAAGCCACTGAGCAGAAAGAGCCAGGAACACATAGACTCCACTCTGCAAGAGGAGAGGCCACTCACTGAGCTGCCGGGAGGCCCTGTGGTGACCCGGGCGCTCACCACAGCAGGCAGTGCTAGCCTGCTTTCATGACATGTGACATCGGCGGGGTCTTTGATTACCACCTTTGCCTGGCAGTGACAGAGTGCAAGGTAGAAAGTCTGGACTTCCAGCATGGAGTTAGAAGAAAGAGCGCAACAGATGGCTTGAAGGGGATTTGGGATCCCGACATCCAAACTGTTAAGGAAAATACCCCCAAGAACCAGGAAGACATTGAACTCACCAGATAAAACAGGCAGTGGATGAGCACAGTCAGAATGGAGAAGCATAGTCTCTGGAGAAGTCCACAGTGACCTGATGTGGGCAGGCAGCTGAGCACCAGAGAAGAGCATGGGACCCAGGACTGGAGGGTGGGCTACACTCAAGGGAAAGAGTCCCCCTCCAGGGGCTGGGAAGGCATTGATAAAGATTTCCCAAAGTTGCCAAAAGACACAAACCTGAAAGGTCAATAAACAAAGGGAACCCCATGGTAAATCTTGGAGAGATGCAAACCAAGACACGGTAGACAACTAGAAACTTAAGGGGCTGAGCATTTGGAGCCAGAGCCACCACCTTGCCACTGAGATCCAGCTCTCACCAATTCAGGAAGGCTGGCTGACCAGAAAGCGAGGCACCCTCTTTTCCCACCTCGCCAACACTGCAGTTATAAGTGTGCACCTCTACAGTCTGATTTGCTTTTGTTTTTTACTGTGTTCTTAGGAATCAAACACTATACCTGCTGATCTATGTCCCCAGCCCTCTAAAAGAATCAAACAAAAAAAAACAAAAAAAAAAAAAACAAAAAAAAAAAGAGGCCAGAAGGGCTGGAGAGATATCTTATCTCAGTGGTTCAGAGCACCGACAGCTCTTGCAGAGGTCCCATGTTTAGGTCTCAGCACCCACACAGTGCGTCAAAACATCTGTAACTCCAGTTCCAGGGATCCAACACCTTCTTCTGACCTCCATGGGCATCAGGCACACATGTGGTGCATATACACACTTACAGGCGAAACATTCATACACATAAAATAAATAAAAGAAACCGGGGACTGGAGGGATGGCTCAGGAGTTAAGAGCACTTCCTGCCCTCCAGAGGACCCAAGTCTGATTCCCAGCACCCACATCCAGCAGCTCACAACTGCCTATAACTCAAGCTTTGGGCTACCCAACACCCTCTTCTGGCCCTTCTCAAACTGAAGCAAAGTGGCACCTTGCACAGTGCACTGAGTTCCCAAATCCATCATTCATCAAGAAAATACCTGACAGACACACCTGTAGGTCACTCTGATAGAGGCGATTCTGAAATTGAAGCTTCTTCCCAGGTGACTAATTTGTGTCACATTGAGAAATACTAACCATGTGAAGTCATATTTCAGAACGTCCAGGGATGGTATCAGTTCTCCTCAGTACCCACACAGATCTGCCAGGGAAAGCCTGAGACCCTGGCTCTTTCCCAACCCCCCAGGCCCAACACTGGGCTCCTGGGCCCTGTCCTAGGACCCCCACCTCCAGCACACCACATTCCCTATGGCTGTGAGTAGTGGCCAGGCCCTACAACCCTAGATCTTTGACTGTATCTCGAAAAGAAAATGAAAGCAAGGTGGCAATTCAGAGAAGATGGAGTGATCACTACAGTGGCCTTCCAGTCTTGTGAAATGTAGGGTCAGGACTCCAGATTCAGGAGGAGGAGGACTGTGTGGTGGTCGCTGAGGCACAGCCTTACCCTCTCCATGTCCATCTGTGGAGTCCAGCATGGCTCTGCTCAACACTAGCCAACCTCACCTGGACACTGACCATATCAGGGACCCTTATTCACTCCAGTTTGCACGAAAGGATGGATGGAAGCCCCACTGGGAACCAATGATGCCTTACCCAAAGACACAGCATGCCCCTCTGGCCCCCCCACGAGGCTTTCTGAGTCCTGTGTACACCATAGTAGCACAAGTTGGAGAAGGTGAGTCATGGAGATGGAGCACCACCTAGGGTCTCCCTCCAGTCCCAGGATACAGTATGCGCCATCACTGCAGCCCACATGTACCTGTTTGACATCCAAGGTTTGTAACAGGCCTGGGAATATTCTGATCATGAGGCTGATGGGGCTCCACCAATGGACTGAGGGACCTAGGCCTGCCTTCTGGGATGTAGGTGCCATGAGGAGCCCGGGGGAAGCAGAGACAGCAGGCTGACACATTTTCCCCTGCAGGTGGATCCGAGGAGAACATTACCGTTACCGGTTCAGCCTCCCTGGTGGCCGGCACGCTGCCGAGGGCAAGTGGTGGATACGCAAGCGAATTGGTCCCTACTTCCCCCCACTCTGCCTTGAGGATTTGAAGAACTACTTTATGAGTCGGGAGTGGCCACTGCTGAAACCCCATCAGAAGCACCATAAAATGAAGACCAGAGACTAACTGCTTTTCTACCTATACTTTGTGTTGTGGCCATGGGTCCCACACAGTGACCAGGCAGCCCATAGGCCTTGCCAAGAGCAGAATTGAAAAAGACTGTGCTTCCATAACTGTCAGCCTCCTGCCTCTGTCCTGGTCACCTTGCTATCTCTTCTCTGTGATGGAGGAGTCCATCACACCCATACCCTGCATATGGCCACACGGTGTGGAAGCTCGTGGACACCAGGGTCCCCTTTAGCTTCAGGTCACCAGTGCTTCTTCAGCCTCACAGGCACATACCCACCCTATCTCTAGTACCACACTGCCATCTACATCTACCTCACAGGAGGCCACTGCCCACATCTGGATGACAGTTTCGTAACGACCTTTCCTTAGTCTGAACTGTGGTAGCAACCTTGGGGTTGCTGAACCCCAAGGCTTCTCAGATTTCCTGACTGAGGCTAGTTCTCACCTAACCTGGTCACATGTTCATAGTCAGGCCACAAGTCTCCCTCACAAGTATAGGGTGGGAGCACAAATCACCATCTCCCTGAGGGAAAGAGGCTTGCTATCTTCAGCCTGGTTCCTCCTCAGGGACCCTTACACTCTACCCGGGCAGACACCCACAGAAACATGAGCTCATTCCAGCATAAGGATATGTGGAAAGCAGGATAGAAACTGTCTTCAGCTTGTGGCCATATCCAGGTCTCACATGGGTGATCTGCAGAGGGCCCAGCAGAGCTATGTCGGAGGGGATCTTGGCCAGGAATGCATAAGGCTTCCCTTCACTAAGTGGACAGAACTGTCCCAGTTCTCCAGCTACCAAGATAGCAGAGACTCTAGGAAAGCTTCCCCATCCCCCTTCTTGCCAGGCATGGTGTCTGGAGCCCATGTTGCCACTCCTGGGCCACACTGCAGAGGATCCCAGAAGGGACAACAGAAAAGTTCAGCTGAGGAGGCTCGTTGAGGGGGGCACAAGTGTGGTCTGTACAGAGCACCCCTTCAGCCTGCCTGGGGGGGATGGCCAGCCCAGGTGCAGACAGAGAGCCCGTGTTCCAGCTCCCAAGGAAACAGGGCACCCTGTGTGTGTCGGGGACAGACAAGCCTCAGAGCAATGAGATTGGAGCCAGCAAGTCTGCCATGACCGCCACAGGAGTGACTGGCAGCCTGAACAGCCCTTCCTGGGGGCGTCTTGTCTATCCCCCAGGCGGTAGACATTTGGGGGGGGGGGCTCTCAGCAGGGACATCAGCTGCATGGGTAGTCTGGTGACCTGGGAAGTGGCACAGAAGTGCCTACATTGCATCTCACTGTAAGGCCTCCATACCTTTACCAGAACCACAGTCTCTAGGGCTCAGGAGATTCCTCAGGCCCCCAGGTAAACACTCCTGGGCACTGGTCCAGCCATGTGCCCCCTCCTTCCCAAGGATCCTGGAGGGCGGAGGCATCAGGTCCAGCAGAGCTAGAAACAGTGTTGAGGCCTGTGCAGGGGATGAGAGCCAGGCCCTGGGGCAACCAGAAGCCACCAGGATGCCTCTTGAAGAAACCATGTCAGACAGCCAGACTGCAATCAGGGCAGGTAGGAGCTGAGCCCAGCTGGCTGCAGAACGTCATCATCACCCAGATGCCACCCTGAGTCCTGTGTCAGGATTCCGTCATCCAGTAGTAACAATGTATGACTCGGGGAGGTTCACTGAAGTCTTTTGTTTGTTCTTTTGAGATAGGGTCTCTCTCTGTAGACCAGACTGACCTTGAACTCCAAGTGTTGGGATCCTTTAATCCCGCCACTGCTAACTGCATCTTGATTCTTACGGACCAACACTATCCCAGGTTCAGACAACCCCATGTGGCATCTGCTGTCATGAGTCACTCCAGAGGTGGGATGAGAGCACTGGTAGTACCGTGTGGAGTCAGGAATATGTGGGTGTCCACTTGATGACACTAGTGTTCAGTGTGGGATTAGGGCCTCCAGCTAGCAGGAGCCCAGTAAGAGTCACAGTACACAAGGCTGGCTATAGGTAGTTCCCTTGGCAAGCACAGAGCAGGGCTTATCACTGTCCCACAAATTCTGGTCATCACTGTAGTTGGTGGCCTTGGAGACCCACCAAAGAGACTTGGCAGCTCTGGCTGTAGGTGGCCCAGCCCTCCTCAGGATAGATGGGTCCTGACTGGTAAGTTGGACACTAGATATCTGCTCACTAAAGATAACAGGGGGACCTGAAGCCCTATCATGATGGCACTCACAGGTTTCTTGCTCTGATACATATAAGCCCCCCATCATAAATACACCTCCAAAGCTCCCCTTCTAGAAGTTGGGGTGCCCCTAGCTCCATTAGCAAATGTTCCTTAAACCCCACTGGGTCATCCTTGGAGATGCCACTTCCACCCATGCCTTAACTGCATTAGGGTCACAGGACCTTTGCACTTACACTGCCTGGTCATACTCAAGGTGGGGGGGGGGTCTCATAATGCATACATGTCTCTCAGTGCAGCAGAGATGCTCTATGGGTCTACCAGGTCAACTGCAGCATGCTAAAAGACTTAGGCACCTGCCTCTGGCCACATTCTCCCTCCATGTATGAGCCCAAGGGAGAAACTTCTATGTGGGGCATTGGGACAGACATGGGAAGCTTCAGCCAGCGGGAGAAGAAAACGCAGGCTGCTGAACAGTAGTCTCATGTTTCCTCACTTCTCAAATTCCCCAAAGCAGGGGATGGCCAGACTGGCTGTGACAGGAGTAGCCCTGGCTTCATTCAGGAGGATGCACAGAAGCTAAGTTAGAAACTGAGAGTGTCCTAGCTGCTGGAGACCTGTCCGTGTGCTGAGTTGCTCTACGCAGCTTCCAAACACCAGGCCTCAGCCAGGAGCTGGACAGAGACTCTGGGATCACAGAGGACAGCCACAGAGGACTCTAACCACCACCCCACCACCCCCGTTGCAAACTCAGGACCCCAAGTCACCATGTGCTGTCTCCCTGAGGTGACATGCTGGGCCTATTGGTTCCCTATCTACCAGCAGCTCAGAGGTATCCGCTCCTTCCTTCTCCATCATCCAGCAGAGGTCATGTGCCCTCATCATTCACTGGAGGTGGGCACCCAGCCAGCTGAGTCCAAGGGCTTTTCAGTCACCTGGGCTAGTAAATGTAACCAAGCAAGCATTTACAGTATCACAGGATAGCAAGATACCTGAAGGAAGCCAACCAAGCTGGTGCTGGGCTAAGCAAAAGCCATAACATGCAAAAAGGAACTGAAAACAGCAGAGCAGGTGTCAAGTCACCTGAAAATGTCACTGCCGGGATGACAGTGCTCCCCATGGTGGCTGAATCACAGTCCTGACACCATCCCAATGGTCTCTCTATAGAAGCAGGAACCCAAGCTCCGGGTTCAATGTAGAACTGTAAATGACAAAACTGGTCTTGGGCTGGAAGACAGCTATCTGTAAATGCCTGCCTGCCATGCAGCATGAAGACCTGAGTTCAATCCCCCAGCATCCCCATAAACAGCAGGCTCCATGGTTGCTTTGTCCTACACAAATTGGTGAGCTCTGAATTTAGTGAGAGACTCTACCTCAAAAAATGAGGTTGATTTCAATCACTAAAAACAGTGTCAACCTTTGGCTTCCACATGTGTGTGCATGTGCACATACAGGTGTGCACACATACATACATACACACACACACATGCGCGCGCACGTTCTTACACAAAGAATCTTAATAAGGAATTAAGCTTAAGATATCATGCCTGCTGATTTCACAACTTGAACCTGAAAGGGCAGGAAGCACTCTTAAAAACCATCTCTGCCCCAAACCTGTCCCCAGGGGGCAGGACTGGAACAAGGTGGCCATCTACATGCTGAGGGCGGGAGCTGCCCCCTTACCTCAAGTCAGTTAGAACTGAGAGAGCTGGTGACGGTGCTACCACCCCCAGGACTCACAAGGTGGAAGGGAAGAACCAACTCCCACAGCTGCCCTTGGACATGTACACACACAGATTCGAAAATGTAACTTAAAAAGATTGATTCCAGAGGCTGTAGCAATGACTCAGCCGTTAACAGCACTTGCTGGTCTTGCAGAGGACCCGGATTTAGTTCCCAGCACCATATGGAAGCTCACCACCATCTGTAACCTGTTCCAGGAGATTCCATTCCCTGTTCTGGCCCTCCTTAGGCACCAAGCATGCATATAGTGCACTTAACATGTATACATGCAAAAACACTCATAAAATAAATTGATTTTTTTTAAGGTGAGCAGAGATGTGACTCAGGCAGAGTACTTGCCTGAAGTGCATGAGGCCTCAGGGTCTGTCCTCAGCACCAAAAGTAATAATAACAATATAGAAGTGAATGAAGCTTCTAAAAAAAAGAACGAACACTTAAAATGAACAGAAACTTCATAATTGGTACCTTGTCCCTTCTTTGCTGAATACATGGGTTAGGGCCACATAAAGACACTGCCCATAGTGATAAATGGCAGGGCAGAGGCTGTAAAGTCAGAGCCAGCCATGACCACACATGAGGTCCCTCCTGACTGGTCTCAAGAAAAACCAGTAGCCAGTATATGATACTGGTTTCTGAGGACACACAAGCAGTGAACCAGTTGCAGCCTTCATATTGGAGACCCCCATGCTCTTCTGAGCACTGTTCTGTCATTAGCCGACATGCCACACAGCCTGTCCAGCCACTTCTGGGGTTGCAAAGCAAGTAAGCAGGTGGGATTTCCAGCAGGCAGGGAATCTCAGTATTTGTAAGATTAGCCCCAGAGACCCAGAACTGTATGGCAGGGAAGAGTGCCCAGTGCTGACAGCAGGTACCACACTTATACCCAAGAGAGGGAAGAGTCTTGTGGGTACCAAGGAGCTGGTCTGTAGACCCTATGCCCCAGGCATTGTCCCTTCAGTATCATCTGGAGCACAGGCTATCTCACCTCCTCCCATATATGCTTTTCCTGGGCTGACCCACTGAGTGTGCTCCAGGCTCATTCTGCTTCACCTGCACAGGTAGTTAAGTCTCACAGTGTGCAGATGGCAACAGTGTTTATTCCAGTCCTGCCTCTGGGCTCTCAGAACTGCCTCAGCATCCTTAGCAACCTCAGCATCCTCAGCATCCTTGGCTGCTAGACAAAACAAGCTTGAGGCTTTCTCACAGCTCCTGTGGGTAGGTGCAGGATGGCCCATCCTCTCTCACACAGGTTTGGATGTTGACTAGTGGTGACATACTTCTTTAATCCCAGCAGAGGCAGGTGGATCTCTGTGAGTTTGAGGCCACCCAGATCTAAAGGGCAAGTTCCAGGACAGCCTGGACTGTTCCATAGAGAAACCCTGTCTCCAAAGAACAAGAACAGAACAGGTTTTGGTCATGGCAGAGCCTGCATCTGCCTATGGCACCACGTTTCCTGACCTAGACACTGTCTCCATAGGCCTTCTCCACGGTGATCTGACACACTGCAAGCCCCTCACCACAAACACATGGAAAGACTGAGGTAAACAAAGACTCCCTCTGAACAAAAAAAGGTGGGGGGAGGGAGAGAGAGAGATTCTAGAACACAAAAAGATGATGCTGACTCCAGAGAAGGAGCCCTGACCTGGTGACAGCCAAGGGAAAGAGATCAGACCAGTGAACCCAGGCTGGTTCTTTGAAACTATCATGGGACCATGACACAGTCCCATGGGACCCATGGCCACAACGGTCTAGGGCAAAGAGAGAAACAGCCTACCATGAAGAACAGATGTAAGTCAGGCGGGTGATTCAGTGCTTACCCCTGGATACCTGGGACACCGAGGCAGGGAGAGAGGCCTGCCGGAATAATTTTAGCAAGACCTTGTCCCAGATTAAAAGACAAAAAATTTTTAAAGGGCTGAGGCTGTAGATCAGAAGTGAAGCACCGTCTGCTATGCACAAGATCCGGGTCCAGTCCTCTGCCGCCACCACCCAGAAGAGAGAAAGAGACATTACTTCGGATCCCTTAGGTTGGGCCCAAGTAGGCACAGGCATCCTATGGGGTCCCAGGAGGCAACAGAGGCCACTGGGTTTTCTGGTCACACCTCACCACTCCCCCATGGCTACTTGTAGGTTCACTTTGTGGAAAGAGTATTCACTGTTTGCCAACTGTTTTTCTTGTTTCAATTTACTGAAAGAATATTGACCAACCAGTCAAGGTGGCTCACACCTTTAATCCCACCCCTTGGGAGGCAGAGGGGAGGAAGGCACAGAGGGAGGGGGGCATCTTTAGACATTTGGTATTAAATTTGCCTTTATCATGAAATAAAGAACGTCAAGCTGAATGCCTGTTTTCCAATGAGAACATCTAAGAACTATTAGGGAAACTGTCCTGTGGAGTCCATGATAGATGGTCCAAGGGCCGCGTGATTTTCCTGAGGTTGCTCTTGCTGGGTATACCTTCCTCTCCCATCTTTCCTTTCCGCTCTTTGGAAATGTTCTTTTCTGGGTTTCTTAGGAAACTGGAGGGGGGAATGAGGTTGCTGTGGAGCAGCATCCACCATACATCATCCCTGAACTGGAGTCCCATCTGCCTGACCCCTTCCCAGGCCATTTCCCTAATGGTGCAGCCCTCTGGTTCTGTTCTGGGCTGAAGTTTGCTGAAGTCCATGCTGAGTACTTGGTGCCAACTCACATCTTTGAGTATCTACCTGGCCCATATGAAAGCCAGGAAATCTGCCACCGACTCAGCAAAGCCAGAGGCTCAGCGAGGGAGGTGGCTGTCCTTAGCCGAGGTCGTGAATCCTTCATCTCTGCCACCAGCACCTGGGCTTCCAGGAGCATTGGTGCCAGCCCTGCAGCTGGGCCTTCTGTGATGAGCAACATTTGCATCTCAATGATGGGGATTCATCTTTAAGGAGCCAGCTGTCCAGTTGGGGGAGGGGAAGCCTAGTTCCTTCCCCATTGGGCCAGGGGGCCCTATCAAGTGGCTCCATTTCCCCCACAGAGCTCCCACTCTGGCTTAGGTCAAGAAAGAGCAAAACAGTGATGGAGCAGCTGTATCCCTGTCACTGCCCCACCCCACACGGTGGCTGCACAGCTGCAGGCTGGCTCCATCCCTGTCTGGGTACAGTTTCCTCTTGTAGTCTGGCAAAGGTGGTCAGCTCAGGTCAGAGGTCAGGGTGAGGATGAGCCTCGGTCATAACCTTGTCTCCAGCTCCCTCACAGAGGCTTCCTGGCCAACTCGTGCCATCAGCTGTAATCAGCTGGGCATTTCTCTCTAATATCCACCCACTACACAGACAATGCCACTATGGGGAATAGTGTCCCTAAATTCATCCCAACCAAGGACCCCAGAAGGTGACCTTTGAAAATAGGGCCTTTGCAGATTTAACTAGAGATCATATGACACAGCCTCTCAGGACTAGGGTGGCCCTTTTGTTCGACTGTTTGTTTGTGAGAGAATTGGGACATGCTTTTATGATGCAGCCTGGATGGCTTCAGATTTACAGCAATCTTCTTGACTCTGCCTCTTGACTGCTGGGATTACAGGCATGCATCACCAAACCCAGCCACAAGTGTAAGAACTTATAAGAGAAATACGGGCTGCTATGTGGTGCATGCCTATGATCCCAGCTGCCCAGGGGGCAGAGGCAGGGGGATGAAGAGTTCAAAGCAAACTAGAGAAACTCAGAAAGATTGTCTCAAAAAAAAAAAAAAAAAAAAGTAAAGGGACTGCAGGGTAGTTTAGTAGTGAGTATTCACCACTAGTTGTGGGGCCCTTGAGTCTATCCCCAAGTGTGAGAAAGGAAGGGGGGTGAAGAAGAGGGAGGGAGGGAGGGAGGGAGGGAGGGAGGGGAGGGAGGGAGGAAGAAGGGATAGGGGAGGGAAGAGGGGAGAGATCAGCGTTCCAGGGAAGAGAGCTGCACGAAGATAGAGTTGAAACTGGAGTTTAACCAGCCGGGTCCCAGAGGCAGAGGAAGGATCCTTGAGTCCCTGGAGAGAGCATGGCCCACACTTTGGTTTGGACCTAGAGCCTCCAGACGGTGGAAACATACGCTATTTTGAAGCCCCAGTGTGTGGTCCTTTTCACAGCCTTAAGAGATGAATATGGCCAGCCAGAGTGGGAATCTGGTTGTGGCCCGGAGCAGCTTCAGGGGTACCCTCCCAGCCAGCATGAGAGCAGACAGCCAGGATGAGACTGGCCAGCCCCTCCCAGACCTCACCTGCCCCAGAAGGAGGAAACAATAATGAGAAGCGAGAGGCCTGTGCCCTTCTCAGGAGGGAGACGGACAGCAACCAGGGAACGATTAATGAAGGGGACAAGGCAGGGTACAGACGGGACACCAGGAGCACTATGTGCTGATGGCACACGTCTCCTTGAAGCCAGAGCACAGGCATTCTATTGGCTAGTCTTGATATAAGCTAGTGTCATCAGAAGAGGGAGCCTCCATTGAGAAAAACGCCTCCACAAGACTGGGCTGTAGGCAATTAGTGACCTGTGGGAGCATCCAAGCCAATAATGGGTGGTGTCATCCCTTGGTTGGTGGTCCTGAGTTCTATAAGAAAACAGGCTAAGTAAGCCATGAGGAGCAAGTCAGTAAGCATGACCCCTCCGTGGCCTCTGCATCAGCTCCTGCCTCCAGGTTCCTGACCTTCTTGAGTTCCCATCCTGACTTCCATCATGATGAACAATGCTGTGGATGCAAAAGCCAAATAAGCCTGTTCCTAAGTTGCTTTAGTCATGGTGTTTAGTCTCTCTAGTAACCCTGACTGGAACAGGCACTCACAAACACATCTGAACTCACACAAGCAAGCACGAGTACACGTAAGCTTATAGTTATGTTTCCTACTGCCTGGCAAGACATCCTGGACACAGAAAAGGTTCTCAGGCCCGAGTTCTCTACCTGCCGCTATTTGTTATGCCACAAAGATAGCCTCAGTCATATTCAATGTCTATACAAAGCATTCTCTCTAGGCTGTTTCCTCCCTCCAGCCTTTCTAGGCTTGCCCAGGGTCCCCGAGGGGGGTGGGGGGAAGCTGTCAAATCCAAGATGCTAGAGCTAAGTGCCTCAGCAAGAAAAACAGTATCCAGCAGTCATGTGACAGGTGAAGGGAGACCCTCTGCTTTGTAAAGACAGAGGTACCTTTCCAAGGATTATGAAACACTTTTCAAGGGTGTATCGCCACCCTTTTGGGGGTCCAGCTAGTCCCCCAACTATGCTGCAACTACCCACAGGGATGCCCAGTGCCTACTAGGCCTCTGAAGGACACTGCCTAGCTGCAGGGCCCCAGGCCCCCTGTCCAGGGCACCAACACCCCAACCCTGTCAGTCATACCCACTTCACATACATGCCACATCAGAGAGTCTATTCGCTATTCCCAAAAGCCCTTAGTGAGATCCCCCAGCACTGGAGAGTCACAGTTGTCCCTAGATGTTCAGGTCATGGGCTCCAACTAGTGGGGAGGATCTATAGGTCTGTTTTCCTGAGTACTGGGATGTTGGATTGGGAGAAACATCGTCATAGGAAGCCAATCCTCGAGAGCCTCTGAGAAGCAGCTACTGATGATAGCCTAAGCTCCCTGAGGCACAGAGAGATTCTACCCTTCACTTGCCAGCCTTGGTCCCATCCTGTCACCTCCTAAGGGACAGAGAGATAGAGCTGCAGAAGTATCAACACAAATGATGGCACCTACCTCCTACCTCCTCCACCAAGAGGGGATGCTGAGACCCCTGTGCCCACACAATCTACCGGGAGCTCTAACTGCTCCTTGGCGTGATTCATGGGAGAAAGATCTGAAAGATACTCATTCCATGAGGGTGGGAGCAGCCTGATAAAGAGGGAGCTGGCACAGGCATCAGGATCCAGTAATGTCAGGTTGTCCCCTTTTGCAGTTGGGGGGGGCACCATCCAAGAAAGAGTTAAACTAATGGTCTCAGAAACATTCCTGAGCCGGGCAAGAAAGGTGGGCATCAGCAGGCCCTGTCACCACAGCTGGGCATCAGCATGTGCCCAGGACTCTGGTGTGACATGACAAAGACAGTACCTTGCCTGTGGCTGGAACTTTGTTCTCTGCTTTTCTGACTGCTGGCCAGAACCAAGACAGGCCTGCTGGTGGTATAGGCTACATTGTCCACCTAGACCTAGATGGCAAGATGCTCACAAAGCCCTTTGAGACACAGCTAGCTATCTTGTATGGGGGGATGGGGGTACCCAGTACTAACTGTGTGAGGTAGTGGCCCCATCCCTTCCCTTGATACCACAATGGGAGCCCCACTACCAAGCTGAGCAGGTGCCCTGGTGGCAGGTGGCAGAGAGTCATCCAGAATGTGATGCTCGTATGTCTGAACATGGGGAAAGAGGCTATGGACCAAACCAGGGGCTACACTAATTCCCACACCCCACCTCTAACAGAGAACCAACTAGGATTCCAGGAACCAGAACCACCTCCCACTACCTCTGACAGTCCATGGGTACAACTTTGGCAGGTGAGGGAATGTATCCCGTTTCTGCTATGGACTGTATACACCCCACATTTACAAAGAGAGAAGAGGCCTGAACTCCTCAGAAGCTTAAACAGCAGGACAGTCCACAGAGTAGGCAGAGTAGAGGACTCCAAAATGTCTCTGAACATTCTGGCCCAGGACCTGAGTATGGCCCGAGAAAAGGGCTTTTACACTTTGGTTGAGTTGAGAAGAATGAGAGAAAAGCATCTTAGGGCAGGGTAGTCCTTCATTCAGTCAGGATGCTCATAGGAGGGGAACAGGGAGTATGTGAAGACAGAGGCAGAGGATGGGGTGATGCAGCCACAAGCCAAAGACATCTGAAGCTTCCTCACAGTTGTGTGAAGTAGAAATATCCTGCCCTCTACCTCCAAACCTCATGACCCCATATCTCTAGTCTTCCGATCTGAGAAACATAAACATCTGCTGTTTGGAGCCACCAAAGATATGGCTATTTATGACAGCTGTCCTGTTCAAATGGGCATCACGGCACAGTTTTATCTCCAGCCACCTATGGCCTTCCCCCTGCCTTGGTCAGGGCTCACTTTTCTGCCTGGGTACTTTGAACTGCACATGCTCTGTTAGGAAGAGTTCTACACAGGGTCCAGACCATCTGCACATGGAGCCCCACTGCTATGACAGTGCAGAGGGGCTGCTCCTGGGAAGGTGGCAGGAAGTGCCAGCATAGAGCAACAGTGCCAACTTGGAGCCAGGGGCCTAGCGTCACACACAAAGGATGGCTTGTGGCTGTGCCGGCACCTGACACTGATGTGATCAGCATCGCCAAGATCTGTCTCTTCCAGCAATTTTTTACAAGCCTATAACAGCTGGGCCTGCGTCCCCCACAGGGCACAGATTCATGGACAAGCACTGGAGGAAATTTAGCTCCTGCAGTCCCAGGGAACAGCCTCCATCACAGAGTGGACATGGATGGGAAGTTACTCAGGAACTGCTGTCTCTAGATGAGCCAGTGGCCACAGGTTGGACAGAGACTGAAGCCACCATAGGATCCAGCTCAGGGGATCATCTGTTCATAGCTCCAAGTGCCCCTCATGGTACCAGGCACCCTACAATAAAACACCTAATTCACCTCAAACTCAGCAGCCCCACATGCCCTGTGTGCACCCAGAAGATGCAGAGTGGTCCTAGCAGGCACACATACATTCACAACAGCTCAAATACTGAAATCACCTAGGTGTACATGAATGCCCAAAATGTATCTAACCTGTAGTGGACTATGTAGCCAAGGCTAGCCTGAGACTCAACAGCCTGCTGATTCGGCCTTCATGTTAGGGTTACAGGTACAGTGCATAGTCAGCCCAGCTCCCAGACTGCAATATTCTTTAGTCTAGAAGAAGAATGAAGCCCTCACAGGTCCCACAGCTCAGCAGACCTATAAGACATCACATTCAGTGACAGGAGCCAGATGCAGAATGCCACAGACCCTGAGACTCTGCTCATGTGATATACCAAGCAAAAGAAAATCCTCAGATAGAAAGCAGACCTGCTAGCAGCTGCCTGGAGGGGGGAGTGAGTGACGCCACAGGGACCACTCTCTTGTGTTGAGTGTTCTAGGACTGGATGAAAACAACTGAGCATGTACCCTTGTGACTGCTCAGCATTAGAACTCCAGGCTGCCCAGCCCTCACTTAGGTGACTGATATAGACTAAGCAAAGGTGTGGGGTAGAAAGCTCAGCCATGCAGCCTTGGAGGCCAGTGGCTCCATCCCTCTGCTCTCTACAGAGCAGAAGTAAGCAGAAGAGGCCAGCCCTGTATCCTGGGCCTGCTTCACCTACGGTGAGTTCACCACTTGCAGACAATGGTTGATAGTCCAGATGGATAGATGGACAGACAGTGAAGGACCTGGAAAGTCCCAGGGCTCCGGAGGTGCTCTATCCCACACAGATGGAGGGGGTTCTGTCGTGACCATTCCAAGGCTGGAAGCAGGCTTTGGGGTTTCAAAAGGCTTGTGCCCTTTGGGGTTAGCTCTCTCCCTCTCTCTCTGTGGACCAAGCTGTGAGTCCTCAGCTGCTCCTTCTACCATGCCTCCGCTCCATCTGGACTCTAACCCTCTGAAACCATGAGCCCAATTAAAAGCTCCCTTCTATAACCTGCCCTGGTCGTGGCGTTCTGTCACAGAGATAGAGAGTAACTAAGCAGACACCAACAATATTCTTCCCTGGCAGATGAGCTGAAGATTTCCTGAGATCTTTAAGGAGCACTCAGGAGGCCTCAGCCCACAGCCAACAGCCGCAGACACTGAAGGAGGTGTATGGGACCAGCGCTCCAGCCGGGAACATAGCTAAGGTCTGAGCAGAAGGCCTCAGAGCAGCCAAAAGGCCACCAACAGCATGACCTACAGCTTCATACACCACAAAGGTTGATATAAATGTCATAAGCCTCAGCTCACAACACATGGCACCAAACAGCAGGCACATAAGCACCGCACATGGAAATTACTTTAAAACTATTAATATCAATATATTATCATGATGGGTTTCTCCACTCCTACCCCCCACCCCCACCCCTACCCCTGTTTGTTTCTTAAAACAGGGGCTTGTGTATTCTAGGCTGACCTTGAACTAACTCTCTTTGTAGCCAAGGATAATCTTTAACTCCTACCTTCACCTAGTGACTGCTAGCATTACAGGTGTGCAGGACCACAGCTGGTTTAACAAGGGACTGGGGAAGCCCAGACTAAATGGGATGGTTAGTTGTGTTGGTTTTTTTAAAAAAAATTTTTCAAGGCAGGGTTTCTCTGTTTAGCCTTGGCCACCCTAGACTTGATCTGTAGACCAGGATGACCTTCAACTCAAAGGTCAGCCTGCCCTTGTCTCCTGAGTGCTGGGATTGAAGGTGGAATGAGACCCAGCTGTGGTGGTTAGTTTTAACTTTCAACTTGACCTATCTGAGAATGAATCTCCATTGAGGAGTTGCCTAGATCAGATTAGCCTGGAGGCAGAGAACAAAATTGTCCTGACTGGTCCTTGATTTAGAAGGTCCAGCCCACGTTGGGCAGCACCACTCCCTAGGCAGGCTGCCTTGAGCCTGAGCCTGCTTGCCAACCAGAGGTGAACAGCATCCGTTATGATTCCTACCATATTTCTTTGGCTGTGAAATGACTTCTTCGTTGTGGAATAGCCACCAGGCCTTCTTTGAGTTCCTATCTTAACTTCCTGGACTATAACCTGGAAATGTAAGCTAAATAAACCTTATTTCTATTGTTCTTGGTCAGGGTGTTTTCTCTCTGAAACAGAAAAGTGACTGGAACCTTAGGCAAGCATTTTATCAACAAAGCCATATCCCCAGCCCCAAGGCTATCATTTTGTATAGTTATATATACCATCAAAAATAATTAAATAAATAAACAACTAAGTAAAACTTGGATGGATGCAGAAATACAACTAAAACTGAAGAATTTCTAAGATGTAACAATAACACCATCAGAATCTTTAAACTGCACTTAAATCACTAGTTACAGAAAAATCCATAGTGTTGAGCTTTACTTTTATGAATGTAAACAACTTCTTTAGCTTGCAAATCTTAGAAGCCCAGGTGTGGGAAAACACATCTGTGATGCCAGCAAGAAGCAAGAAGGTGAATTTGAAGCAACCTGGGATACATTAGCCCCTTTCTCAAACAAAACCCAAACAAATGAACCTATCACAGGGACTCTGATGCAACGGTGCTAAACAAAATGCTGCTAAGTAGAATCCAGCACCTCATACATATCCCATGAGTACATGGGTTTTATTCCAAAAATCCTAGTTGGTTCATTAATAAATGTACTAACAACATCCACTGTATTGATATACTCAAGGAGAAAAATCATAGCAGTACCTTCCCAGATATAGAAGAAGCCTTTGGCAGAATGTAATAGCCACCCCTGATGGAAGCAAAAACTGACATGCTGGAGAAGTGGCCTAGCAGGAAAGAGCACTTGCTGCTTTTCCAGAGGACCTCAGTTCCCAGGGCCTGCGTCTGATGATTCTCAACAGCCTGTAATTCCACCTCCAGGGGACTCTGATGCCCTCTTCTGGCCTCCGAGGGTACTGCATACACATAGTGCATACACAGACATATAAGATGTTGCAGAATATTCCTTTACAGTGTGTAAGGATGTTTCTTGGTTTTGATTTGGTGTGTGTGTATATATATATGATTTGGTATATCAAAATTTATGATAGCCAGGGCTACAAAATTTATATATATATATATATATATATATACAAAATTTATATATATATACAAAATTTATATATATACAAAATTTATTTATATATATATATATATATATATATATATATATATATATATATATATATATATATATATATATATATATATATATATATATATATATATATATATATAAAGCTGAATGGCCAGCAGCTAGGCAGAAAGAGGTTATGTGGGACTTCTGGACAGAGAGGTCTCTGAGAAGAAAGGTGGAGTTGCCAGCCAGACGCAAAGGAACCAAGAGGCAGCAAAAGTAAAGACCTCAAGCCATGTGGCAATATGTAGATTGATAGTAATGGGTTAAGTTCTAAGAGATAGTTAGAAACCTAAGCTAAGGCTAAACTTTCATTATTAATTTAGGAGCTAGCTGGCAAGACAGAGGAAGACTCACTGCGTATAGACATGAATCTTTGTACATATAAACTGTAAGAGAAGGAAGGAATTTGGAGGGTGGGGCTGAGAATTCACATATGTTAAGCAAGTGTTCTACCACTAAGCCATTTCCCTAATTACTAGTGGTGCTTTGAGACAGGGTCTCAGTATCCTAGACAACTTTTGATCTTCTGCCTTCCTACCTGGATGGCTATCAAAATCCAGAAAATGCCTCTGCCACTCAGGTGTGTGTCACCTGGCTTCCAGCCCTGTTTCTAATAACACACACAAAGGGGGGGGGGATACATAATAGAATAGGCCATCATCTCATTGTTTAAGGAAAAGCCAGTACCATTTAAATGTCTTCAATCTGAAAAATCTAGAATGGAAAAATGCTCCATGGGTATTTTCAGACTTTGGGGAGTCTCGGACTCAGTGGATGAAGTCTACACAAGCAGCCAAATAAAAAAGCAATGTCCCACCCAGATCGAAAGACTTCTGGTTCCAAGCATTTAGGAGCTGTTCTTCTTGGCCTGCTTTCCCTGTGACCAGGAACAAGGTAGATGCCCACGCTGCTCAGCGTAAATTAGAGGAATCCATCCAGACGGTTACCAGGGAGAACTGAAAAGCCTAAAAGGACCTGAGGGTATAAGGATCCCCAGAACCCACATGAAAGCTGACAGATGGAGGTTCCCCAGGGCAAGCTGACCAGGTAGTAGACATTGTCTCAATAAATACAATAGAGTGATTGAGGAAGAACGGTAACTTTGGGCTTCCACACTATAGCTCTACATGTGTCCATGTACGTGCACACACATATGCCTACACACATACATACTACATATATGCCTGTGTGCATGCATGCATGCAAAACAATAAAATAAAATCTTCAGGCAGTTAGTACATACAGGCTGCAGGTTGCAGGTCATGCCTAAACCTCCCTGGAGTCAGGCTGTTCATACACTTCTCATGTCCATACTGTCCAGCGCAGGGTCCCTCTG
Organism: Phyllotis vaccarum; assembly: GCA_033318265.1. Lineage (NCBI taxonomy): Eukaryota > Metazoa > Chordata > Mammalia > Rodentia > Cricetidae > Phyllotis > Phyllotis vaccarum. Next base: position 65,432,868 of record JARWLC010000016.1, on the reverse strand, counting down.
AGGTATGGAGTACAACTAAGGATGTGAGATTGAATTTAGTGTCATTGACACATACAGTGTTATGATTACATGGGAGGTCGCAACCCTAGACAATCCCAACGCAGTGAGGGAGAAGAGTCTAAAAACTGTCACATGAGGGGGTCTGAGGAACAAGCCAGGTCAGTGTACACATGATCCAGAGGGGATGCCCACTCTGAAAGGCACATCCTCAAAGGTGCCAGGACCCTGGAAGGTACTAGGCCATGGCCTTAGCTCTGGGGCAGATGAAACACCCTGCTGCTACATCTGTATCCATTTGGCTCATGACCCAACACGGAAATGTAATATCTAAGATTATTACAACAGAAAAAAAATTTAAGCTGGGCTGGAAAAGCCAGGCAGAGGCAGGTGGATCTCTGTGAGTTTAAGGCCAGCTTGGTCTATGTAAGGAGTTTCAGTACAGCCAGGGCTACATAATAGAGAGATTCTGTCTAAAATAGTGATAATTAAATTAAAATTTAAAAATGGGCTGGAGAGATAACTTGGAGGGGCAAAGACACTTGCTGCCAAGTTTGATGACCTGAGTTCAAATCCTGGGGCTGACACTACAGAATGTGAGAAGGAAGTCAGGCATGCCGTCATGTGACCTCACACACGTAAACACATACAATAAATAAATAAACGGGATTTAATTTTTAAGTTAAATGATTCAAAGGTGAACTGGCATCCGTTAACCAGAGACTCCGTTCCAGGAACGTGTCCCCAGGGCCTTGACAGTTCCAGAAGCTGCTGAGGCTGGCACAGTCCCCTCTGCAGGGCTCAGAGGGGAGTTTCATCCTGCTGAGCTTGGCCTGCAAACTAAGGACTCTAGAACTAAGAGAGCATTCATCTGGGTTTTGTTTTGCTTTGTTGTAGCACTGGTAATTGAACCCGGGGCCTCTTGCACTTTAGAAAAGCACTCTTCACTGGGAGACACCCCTAGACCTCCTTCTACCTTTTCTTTTGAGATAGAATCCCATTAAGTTGCCCAAGCTGGACTTGAACTCACTCTGTAGCCCAGCAGGCTATGCCCCTACTCTACGTCATGTCAGATTGTATAAAGCGGTGCTTTTTTCAGGCTCTGCCTTTCCTTGGAAGACTCCATTTTACAAGCAGCTTTTACTTATTTAAAAAAAAAAGAAAAAAACTATTGTGTATAAAGCAATCATGTTTGTGTGTGAATGTGTTTGAGCACACATGTGCCTGTGGAGGACCGAGGACCTGCAGGAGTTTGTTCTTCCTCCAGTCATATAAATGATTTATTTGAGAACAGATAAGAAGCCATCATTTGGGTTTATTGAGATGACTTGAGATTGTAGGGCCACATGGGTGTATTAAAAATTGTATTGCAGAAACCCAAGAACTTATCAGACATGTCAGACCAAGAAAAGATGTAACTCCTGTGTCAGGACCCCCAAAAGTAATGGGCACCTAATGGTGAGATGGTATGGCCCCATGCCAGCCTGTCATCTGATAGCTAGTGTGTTCCTCAAGGACTGACAAGCAGAGGACTGCCCAGTTGTTTCCAGAGCTTCCATGCCATGTCTGTCCATCTGCCCCCGCCTCCCTCCCTGGCCTGGCCTCCATCTGTTTGTGCTTCTGTACCTGAATGAGCTTTTCACCTCACAGCTGGACTCTACAGCTTCACACTCCATCCCTGATTCCAATAGCTCCAGCAGCAGCCTTACAGCACTGGTCTTGTCCATTATCTCTTCGGTGTGGCTGGTCGGTCAGTAGGTCGGTCGGTCTGTACTCTCTCACGTGATTGGTGTTTTGAGATAGGGCCTCAGTATCCTAGACAGGCTTTGATCTTCTGTCTTCCTACCTCTGCAACCTTTTGAATGACAGCAGCCTATTTACCTTATATTCACCCTGTCAAGCCATGTATGTGTGTGTGTACTGTATGCTGTGTGATGTAAGTTGATGTAAGTACTAATCCTAGCAATTAGGATCAGAATTAAAGAATCTGCATTATTCTGGACTGGGTCATCCTGGTTGGTGAGGTTAGGAGACAAAATGCTGTAGTCAAAACTGCTGAGCCCTGTAAATTTACTGTTATTCAATCAATTCTGCCATCATAGAAAGACACAGACATGTGCATCTCAAGACATCGGGCTAGCCTGCCCCAGCCTCCCAAGCAGCCGAGATGACAGGTGTATGCTACCAGACCGGTTTTAAGGTTCTCGTTCATAGTACTCTAGCAGGGAAACCCTAGAAAAGTAAGACAGCCTAAGTCCTAGGAAGGTGCTAGTTAGCACAAACCATGGTCTGTGAGCCAAGCCTGCCCAGGTCCTAAGCTGCTTACTGGAAGCCAGGCACTGCCACCTCCTTCTGTCCACAGGGTATGGAGCAGATAGATCTACACTCTGTCCCCAAACCCACCCAAGCTTGAAGCCACCTCTGCCTGTTAAATGCAAATGAGACTCTTTCAAATGTTAATGAGGAGGCCTCCAGAAGAGAAGGAGAAGAAAGGGGCTGCAGAATACAGGGCACAGAGGATGCAGAAGAGACAGGCAGACAGGAAATTCCTCCAAAGGAAAGTACCCAGTTCACTGTGCATCTGTGTGCAAAATACATCAGGGTGTTCTGAAAGCTGGGTTGAAGACTCACCCACCACAGGCTCTGTGGACCACCAGGTTGGCAGTTCCTCAAATGACCTATGGTGTCTTGAACAGTATCTGCATACTGGCCAGCTCCTAGGAAGCCCCACCTGGTACAAACAGCATCATTGGACAGAAACACCCAGCAGAGCCAGGAGGCACCATGCTCACCAAGATCCTCAGCAGGGGGCAGATGAATGGCCTCAGGTCCCTGTCTCCTAATGGCAGGTGTAGAAGCATGTGACAAGCAGCCATGGGGCATCACCTACTACCATAAATACGAGAATTTTCACTCTGCAACATACATACACACAAGTATACATATCCATCTACATTCATGTAAGCACCCAGACACATTCCAGCTTTCAAGGCCTACCACACAGCAGCCATAACTTCTGTCGTTACACAGAAAAACTTATTCCAAGGAGGCTGACAATTTTAGAGCCCCAGTTTCCAGATGAGGAAACTGGGCCACAGGCTCAGAATTGTATTTAGATGAAGCCAGGTTTCCAGCATGGCCATATTCCCACTGTTCACAGAGCAGAGTAAGAACAATAACACAGCCCTGCCCCTTTTGGGAACATTCTGTTTCAGAGTCCATTTGATGGTACACTCACCAAAGCTGTAAACCCCTGAGCTTAAGCAGTACCCCAGCATGTGACATCCAGAATCAGCATCGAGCATTAACATCAGCTCCCAGCATCAGCATCCAGCATTTAACTTAAGAACTTAGCCTTTATACCAGAATAAGTGAAACAAAGATTGGTCATGTTACTAAGAATTTATATGCATACACACTCCCTGAGCAAAACATTACTCTCTGAGGTGTGTCTTCAGGAAATTGACCATGGTCAATGCTGTCTTACTTTAAGTACAAAATTAATTTATTGTTAGAAGACAGGAAGCTGAGTAGGAGCTGGGCAGAGGTCATATACACCTCTAATCCCAGCATCTGGAGACAGAGGAAGGCAGATCTCTGATCTCTGTGAATTTGAGGCCAGTCTGGTCTACAAATTGAGTTCCAGGACAGAGAAACCCTGTCTCAAAACATAAAAGAAAGAAACTGATCTTTGATGTGGGAATGTCTTTCTGTATGCTGTAAATATCAATCTTTAAATAAAGGAGCTGTTTTGGCCCATGACAGGCACCATAGAAAAAGTAGGAGGGGAAATCACAGCATAGGTAGGGGAAGGGCAGACTCAGAGACAGATCCACCCAGCTGCCCAAGAAGAAACATATAAGGAACACAGGTGAGCCATGGTCTATGAAGCAGACAGATTAATGGAAATGGGTTGAATTAAGATGAAAGAACTAGCTAGCAATGTGCCTGAGCCATAGGCCAAACAGCATGAACTTTAATATAAGTGTCTGAATCATTTTTGGTGCCTAAGCAGTGGTGGGCAGCTAAGCGGTCTGGAACTACAGGTCTGTGGGTCTGGACCTCTGGCTGCCCGGGACCAAGAAACCTATTTGTAACAGAGCTTGGTGGAGGTGGGTGCACCAAAGACATTATCTATACTGGAGTGGGTACACCAGAACCTTCAGCAAGATCACAGCCTCAGCTGCAACTTTTCTCCAGGGAAAATTAGCCCACCCTTCACAGACATTCATCTGTACATGGCAAAGGATGGAGCCCACAAACATTGTCCGACTCGCCTTCCTTCTCCAGGCAGCCTGTGGAGCATTAAGCAGGATGGTCAAAAATACATGACATTCATTGTCCAGACCTGATCTCTGGCCAGGACTAACTCCATCACTCACCATCCTGGAGCTTAGTTCTAGAGAGACCTGGAAAGTGGCTTGGCTGCTACTTAGGAAACAGGCTGCCGGCCTTAGCCTCGGTAGCCACATCACATGATAAAAAGCAGGGCTGTTCATGTCTATGGTCAGAAATGCTGGGCCTGGGCTTTCAGTGAAAAGGCCAAAGGTCTTACGCCCTGGGGTACTTGGAGGCCCCTCCTCAGAGACTAGCCAACCAGGCCACTCACTGCTGAGCATGATCCAAACTCAATTCCTCTCTTTTTTTCATGCATGTTTTTCCTGGAGCCAGATCCATGCTTTTCAGCATCCTCTTTGAGATAAAATCAAAAAAACAAATCTTAAAGGCCATCTCCAAAAACCACAGAACGGCTGGAATTGAATAAAAAATAAAGGCTGTGGTTTCCCTGGAGGGAGGGAGGGCTTCCTGCTCCACTACAGAGGTGCTGACTTGGCAGCCCCAAGGCCAGGCAGAGACTCCTGGGGTCCTGGGGTACCAGGCTGCGGAAGCCCAGTAGGAGGGCAACAGGCTGCTAGCTCTGTGCCCATAGTAACCAGAATCTTGAGTCTCCTGTTCCTATTGCAAACCGTCACTGAGGCCGTCATCTGTGGAGTAGGTTCAACAGCTCCCCAAAACTCATACCCACCCCAATGTCAGCGGGAGAATTTGTCTCTTGCAGCTGCCATCAGGTAAAGATGAGGGATCCTGGCCTAAGGTTGGCCCTACATTCAACAGATGTCCTTAGGTGGCTTAAACTTCTGATCCCAGTACTGGGGAGGCAGAGGTAAGAGGATCAGGAATTCAAGGCCAGCTTCAGCTACCCAAGACCCTGTCCAAAAACAAATAAATCTAGGTGTCTAGCACACAACTTTACTCCCAGCACTTGGGAGCCAGAGGCAGGTGGATCTCTATGAGTTCAAGGACCCCGCCCCCAGCAAAAAAAGAAAAAGAAAAAGAATTTCAAGGTCCAGGTCTCCTACGTAGTGAGACCCTTTCTCAAAAACAACAGCCAAAAAAAAAAAAAAAAAAAAAAAAAAAGCAGCCAAAATAAGAGTATCTTGTCTAAATAAGAGACACAGGGAAAAGAGGCAGCTACCAAGGAAGATGTTGAGTGATTGACAGACGCAGAATGCCACAAAACAAGAGATACCTGGTACTGCCACAGGAGACAGAGGCAGGAGAAAGCCACCCAGGAGGGTCTGGAGTCCCCAAGGGTTGAGCAGCTTGAACTAGGCAGTGTGGGATGGTACTTCATAACTAATTTTGCTACTGTTACGAACTGTAATAGACATATCTGTTATACAGGATATCAGATAGGGGACCTCCAAAGGGGTCTCAACCTCCAAAGGTTGAGAACCACTGATGTAGTTCAAATTGGCCTGTGGTGAGATTGTCTCTATAGCTGATTGAAATGGGATGAGCCACCCTGAATGAGGGTGGTACTATTCCCCAGTCAGGGATCAAATAGGTACTTCTGCTGTCTCCCCTGTTAACTGTGGATGGGACACTTTAGCTCCAGCCTTGACTTCCAGGCAGTGATGGCTGTCACCTGGAACTGTGAACCATCTAAAGCCTTCCTCTTTACAGCTGTGTTTGGGCGGGATATCTTACCACAGCATCAGAAACAAAGCTAAAATAAAGGAATATCATGGCGTAGAGTGGCCTGGGTGGAAGTAACCTGGCAGGGAGCATCCACTGAGGGGGTTGGCCCAGCCTGGGCCCTGACTCTGGCCTCCAGAACTGAAGAACTAAGTCTTTGTCTGTAGAACTTTGGGGCAGCGGCCAGTCACTCAAGTTATTGACTGTGTCAAGCCCCAAACAGTAGTCCCATGTTGTCAGGTCCACAGTATGTTAACTCTGCTGTGGGAGAGCCTTGGTGTCCACCCTGCTGCCCTTGGTAGAGATGCTGAGGCAGATCAGATCTTGGGGCAGCCTGTGGACCACTATGGCTGCTCTGCGCTGTCTGCTGTTCTGAAGCCACAGAACTGAGAAAACAATGGAATCTTCCATTCCTCCTCCAAAAATGCCTTCCCAGGGGATATGCCTGACAGCGGAGGGACCAGTAAGAAAGCAGGGGTGGTCGTGGGTGCAGACTACACTCCCAGCTCACAAGAAAGCTCCTACAGGCATAGTAGACCATGGTGATGGGTTCTTGTGACAAGCACTGACCTTAAGGTCATTTTTATGAGATGCTTCAGTGGCAACCTCCTGATATCTGACATAACCAGAATTCTTACAGAAAGGCCTGTCCCCAAGATCCTCACCATAAGCTCAGACACTGCCCATATCTCATAGTGTCAAAGGATCTTTCTCTTTGCTGTGCTGGGTATGGAAGCCAGGTCCTTGCACATGGCAGACACCCTTCTGCTGAGCCACATCCCCTGTCCTGCAAGAAGTTTTTAACCCTGAGAAGCAGCAAGTCATCAGGCTCATAGGGACCAACCAGAAATGCTAAACACACACACACACACACACACACACACACACACACACACACACAATTGTCACAAGACCCAGCAACTGTGTCCCTAAGCCTTCGCCAAGCAAGACACACATTCATGAGTTCACATAAAACCCTGAACCTGAGTAGGGAGTGTTGGTGCATGCCTTTAATCCCAGCACTTGGGAGGCAATTGGATCTCAGTGAGTTCAAGACCAGCCTGGTCTACAAAGTGAGTTCCAGGACAGCCAGGACTGTTAACACAGAGAAACTCTGTCTTGAAAAACAAAAAACAAAACAAAACAAAAAAAACCAAACAAGCAAACAAACAAAACAAAACTTGACCTGAGCGCTTCTGTTGGGTTGATGATGCTGTTCTGGGACTAAACAGAGGAAGTCAGGGTTTGTGACATCAAATCTCGTGACATCAAATATCATGACATCATTTACTTTGACACAAGGGAACATATAAACTGAGGAGATGGCCCAATGGAGTACTTAGTTGGATCCCTAGAACTCACAAAAGAAAGAAAGAGAGAGGGAGAGAGAGAGAGAAGAAAAAAGGAAAACCACCGAGAAACTGTGAGCCAGTGCTAGGGAGATGCAGACTGAAGGGTCTCTAAGGCTTTGCCAGGCTAGCTCTCCTGGCAAGTTCCAAGCCAAAGAGAGACCCTGTCTCAAAAACAAAGAAAAAGTAGACAGCCCCTGAGATGGTCCTCTGACCTTCATACGCATGCATGTGCATACCCACCCACCCACCCACCCACACACACACACACACACTGACACCAATGAATACTTGAGTTTCACCTCTATAAAGCAGCAGCAGTCAGTAGCTGCTCTGCAAAGCAAGCAGGAGGTCTCCCTGGCTTTTTCTGAGGAATGGCCCACTGAGATCAAAGACGGAGATGAAGGCCTTGCTGCTGCAGCATCCTCCAACCTGTGCCTCCTGCACTTTGCTACATTTTCTTTCATCCAATTCCACACAAGCCCCACATCCTCTCATCCTAGACCGTGCTGAGCAAAGCCTTTGATTTCTCTTGTTCTAGGGCTTTCCCACCCCACTACGTGATGGGAATCACCCTCCCACAGGACACACAATACTGTTTGAGACGCTGAGGATACAGCCCATCAGGACTCCGAGTTCCTGCTCATCCGTGTTGATTTGTATCTGCATGCTGCACAGGGAGAGGCTTTGATGGGCAGTGTGGTCTCCAGCCTGCGGGGGAACAAAGTCCCTCCAAACATCCCAGCTAGCCTCATTAGTGACAAGCGAGGGAAGAACACAGCCTTAGTAATACATCCCACTCCTGGCCCGGTTGGCTCATTCGCTGCCTTTTATCTTGATGCCGTCACTTGGCAATTGACACCTGCTCTAAGAGATATAAGTGCCCCTTGCTCTGTAGACACTCAGTCTCACAGTCCAGGGATAGAAAGTGCTGGAATGACTGCTGGGGATGTATTTCAGTGGCAGAGCATTTGACCTGCATGCATGAGGTCCTAGGTCCAATCCCAATCACGGGGGGGGGGGGGGGGGGGGGGGAGGTCAGCAATCAAGTGCTGAGCTGAAGCTCCATATGACAGACATGTCTACCCCCCTGTTCTCGGCCTCTTCGACCATCAAGAGGCAATATGCAGACCCCCAGTCTAAAAGCTGAAGGCACCCAACAGCAGAGTCTGTCCTGATTGACACTGAGCCCACGTGTCACAAGCCCTCAAGAACGTTTCTCTTCTCCCCTCCCATCTTCTTGTCCTCATACCTTGGGAAATGGTCATAGGTCAGGCCTTCGGCTTTGAATTCCATCTGTCATAGCCCAAGGACAAGTCACACACCTTAGGATGCTCTTCCTAACTAAGGGCCCATTCCATCAACCCTATGGGGACAAATGCCCACTGAACATTATTCCTGGCCAATAGAAGCCAAATCCATCCTGATGTTCCATGAACCACTGGTAGAGTAGCAGCAAGACTTGATCCCAGCACTTGGGAGACAGAGGCAGGTGGATCTCTGTGGATTCGAAGCCAGCCTGGTCTACAGAATGAGTTCTAGGACAGCCAGGGCAACACAGAGAAACCCTTTCTCAAAAAATTAAAAAGAACAGAGTCTCTGGCCTGGGTAGAGAGAGGCCTGCATTCCATTTGGGCTGGGTCAATTACTAAACCAAGAACCTCTATTCCTAGGAAAGTGGGCCCACCCTAAGCCATGACAAAGAGATGGAATAATTTTCCTCTAATGAGATGCTGCGCCTTTCTTTCCCAGAATTTCAGCCCCATCTCCCACTCTCAGGACAGTCCCTAAAGCTAAGCACCCATGAGGTCTGGCTGGCTCTGCCTGCCTTTCTGAGTCCTAGATCAGAAAGATGAAACCTAAGTCTGCTTTCTCTGATGCTTTGGCCTCCCTTCTCTCCCGTCTCCTCCTGTGAGGCAGTTAATGCTGGCCTGCTTAAGGATGAGGGTTCTTAACGCCATTCAAATTGTTCTTGGGCCTGCCCTGCCCCCCCCCCCCCCCCCCCCCGTGTATTTACACATGCTCGTTGAGGTCAGAGGACAACTTTTGGGAGCAAACTCAGGTCATCAGGCTTGGCAACAAGTTCTGCCACTCTTCAGCCCAGAAGAGCTTTTTTTTTTCCTCAAGGGTTGCTTTGCAGGTCTGCAGTACCAAGACCAGCACCACAGAAAAGCAGATTCAAGGGGAAATGAGAGGCAGGAGCCGGATCCTCTTTAGCCAGGTTTTTCCAGCAGCTGCCATGGTGGTTCTCACCTTACCCAGGGGTACATGGACTCTGTAGGGATGTGCTGTCAGCTGGATCAGGAGAAGAAAAGCCTTGTGCAGTGAACTGGCCCAGCAAGGTGTACTAATCAATGCACACATGAGCAGTACCAACCACACCTCTGCGCCCTAGTAACCAAAACCTTCACAAGACACCTCGCCTCTGAGCCACAAGTTCTTAGGATGCAACTGCTGTCTGCCCTGGTCTCTGTGAATGTGGGTGAAAGCGGTTACATTCTCTAAATCCTCATCTGTCTCACACAGAGAACAGACTAGATATGCTCAGGGCTGGCAGGCTTGGGGCAGATTCTTAATTCTAGCTGTCGTTCTAAGGAAGGGTAGCTTGAAAGAAAATGCCCCCCAAAGGGAGTGGTCATGCTGGGGGTGTGGCCTTGTTGAAGTGGGTGTGGCCTTGTTGGAAGAAGTATTTCATTGTAGGGATAGGCTTTGAGGTCTCTTTTGCTCAAGCTTCCCTCTGTAACATGTAGATCAAATCCTGTTGCCCACAAAATGTAGGAAAGGACTCTCAGCTCCTTCTCCAGCACCATGTCTGCCTGCATGCCACCAAGTCCCCACCATGATGGCAATGAACTGAACTCCCCAAACTGTACGCTGCCACCTCAATTAAATGCTTTCCTTTATGAGAGTGGCTGTGGTCACGATGTCTCTTCACAGCAATAGAATCCCTAAGACGGGGGACATTCATATGAGGAGAGGTTCACCTTTGTATGCACGTGGTGAGGCTGAAGGACAGACAGCCCCAGATGTTATCCCCATGAACACTGTCTCTCTCCTTTGAGACAGCGCCTCTCATTAGTCCCTAGCTCACCAATTATATTAGACAGCTTAGTCAGTGAGCCCAGGGATCTTCCAGTCTCTACTTCCCCAGCACTGAGGTGTGTGTGACCATATCCAGCTTTTTGGGGTTTTTGTATTTTGCTTTTCAAGACAGGGTTTTTCTGAGTAGCCCTGGCTGTTCTGTTCTGGAACTCACTTTGTAAACCAGGCTGTCCTTGAACTCAGAGATCTACCTGCCTCTGTCTCCAACGTGCTGGTGCCAAGGAGAAGCTGTGTGGCATGGTGGCAGGTTTAATCCTGTTCTAGGGCCCCTTGACTATCTCAGCAAATGGTCAGAGAAAGTGAGGCCCAGATGAGCTGGGGATGGTGCCTGGAGCCCAGAATCCCTTGGAAGGCCTTATATCTTAGCTCTCAAGGACATCATGCAGCATGTAGTACTTTCAATAAGTGTTCAAGTGTGCACGACCATGTCCAGCTTTTTGGGGGTGGTGGTGGTGATGGGTTGGTTTCTCAAGACAGAGATTTATTTTGAATCACGGTTTGAGTGGATATAGTCCATCATAATAGGTAAGGGTGCAGCAGGTGAGAGAGGCTACTCCCTCACATCTGGGCAGATCAGGAAGAAAGCAGAGACTAATGTAGATGTTCAGCCGGCTTCTTCCTTTTTCTCTCTTTATTCAATGTGGCATACAGCCCATGAGATTGTGATGCCCACACCCAGGGTAGGTCCTCTCTATTCAGTTATTTTCTCTAAAAACATGCTCATGGGCACTCTCAGGAATATGTCCCCTAGGTGATTGCATCCAGTCAAGTTGGCAATGAGGATTAACTGTCACAATCACTATATTATCATTATCTTCACCACCATCACTATTGACCTCATCACCTCCACCACCATCCCCCTACCACCATCCCCCACCACCATCCCCACCTCCATCCCCCACCGCCATCCCCACCGCCATCCCCACCACCACAGTCTTTGCCATTGCTACCATCATTGTCACGAACCATCAGCAGCAGCTGCACCTCTACCATAGTCACTACAGCCTGCCCTTTCCCTGTATTGATTTATTTAATCTTTATACACTGTGAAGTAGGAGCCACGGACCCCAGTTCACAAGCGAGGACCCCGAAGCAAAAGAATGGCGAGTCCCATAGCTGGGAAGTGACACAAGTATATGACCGGAGGTTGTCCGGCTGTTAAGATGGACCTAAAGTCTTCCCAGCCCCGGTACACGGAGAAGCTTGTAGCACACAGTCTCAGCAGATACCTTGCTTTTAATCTCCTGCTGCTCCAGGGCAGTGAGGTGGCCTGTATCTAAACTGCTGGGGAAGTAGGAGGGTGAGTGTCAACACAGGAAGATCTGTCTGTTCATCCATAGTTGACAGGATCCAGACAGCACAGCGCAACATTTGGTTTGATTTTCAAGAGACGAACCACAAAAGTTCAATTCCCGGGGAGCAGAGACGGTTCTTTCCTGCTTTAGATGCTAGAGGAAACTTCAGCTGGGGGTTGGGGGGTGGCTCTACAGACAGGCTGGGGGTCTGCAGGAAGCTGGGAGCCCACAGAAAAGAAGGGCTAAGAGAGAGCCTTGCCAAATGAACTAGAAATGCATGGCCACATCCTGCCAGGCTATACAGGGCCTCACTAGAGGAACATAAAACTGTCCATCAGCCTGTGTCTAAGAAACATGGGGATCAGAGATCATTAACAATGTCTGTTAACTGCTAGCAGGCTTTGTCAGCACTCTGAGGACCTGCCAGTGGAGTATGAAACCAAAAGCACATTTCTAGGGAAGACACGACCTTCCTCCACCACATTTCTCTCACAGTGAATGAAGGGGGAGGGCAGATGCTGAAAGGGCAGGAGGGTCTAGTCTTCCAGCCTGTCCCCTCCTGATCCAATCCTGTCCCCTACTACCATCTCTATGGACCTACACACTTGCATTGCTCACCAACTGATAGCTGGCCCACAAGCCACCCTATCTCTCCGTGACCTGCTCTGTCTTCCCAGGTGACTTGGAACTTTAACAGTGGAATCGGGACCCAAGCCTTACCTAGACAGAGCTCTGGTGGACAAAGTGGAAAAGCAGTCCTTGAGCTGAGAAAAACCCTGGGAACCTCTTTCTCTCTCTCACGAGTAATGTCCTTCAGAAAGACTCCAAGAAGTCTTACAGTCCCACAGATATGAGGCAGGTCCTGTAAAGACAAGTAGACTGTCCAAGTGAGGATGCCCTTGGGTGAGGTAAGGGGACATCGGGAATTAGGATGAGTAAGAAGTGTAAACCCAGCCATAATGTATGCCCAGCCATAAAGTTTAGGGGATCCCTTGCCAAAGTGAGAATTTACTTCCCTGAGTATTCACCTACTGCTAAAACGTCCAAAACCATACACCACATGCATCTTGTCTTGATTCCTGCTCTCTGACCCTTGACTTTTACCCAGAGACTGTGGCCAGTAGTAGAAGTTTAGTCCAAAGATGCAGCCACAGCTCATATCGAAAGCCGGGATAGACTTTCAGTAGCAAAAGGCAGGTAATGCCCTGCTGAGCGCACACAGGCCACACTGACCATTGGCCCCAGGCAGCTGCATCTAATAAGTACTAGAATCACAAGCCTCTTTCACTCTGATCACCACACAGGGAAGATGACAAGCCAGAGCAGGAGGTGGAGCGTTCTATTTTATTCCTGTATCATAGTGGGCATCAAACCTAGAAATCATAATCTAGAAAATGAAGACAGACATTATGGGCCTGTGAGAGCAGAGGACTGGGCATTTAAAACAGCCAAAGATGGTAGAAAAACCAGAGAACTTCGTGCTCAAAAAGTTAGGAATCACTGTGGCAGAAACCCAGGAATTGGTACTGGGAGCATCAGACATAATCCCCCAAATCACAAAATCCATGCACATGAAGGTACAAAACAGACAGTGTGGAAAAATCCAGATTTCTGGGCTGGAGAGATGGCCCAGCAGGTAAGAGCACCGGCAGTTTTTCCAGAGATTCTGAGTTCAATTCCCAGCAACCACATGGTGGCTCACAACCATCTGTAGTGGGATCTGATGCCCTCTTCTGGCATAAAGTTGCCAGTGCAGGCAGAGCACTCACACATAAAATAAGCAAATCCTTTTTTTTTTTTTTTTTTTTTTTTTTTTTTTTTTTTTTTTTTTTTCCCTTAAATCCAAATTTCCAATAAAGCCAAACGCCACTGCTGAGTTCAACACAGCAGTGATGGGAGCAGTGAAGAAGAGTGCGCCTTTAGGACAGGTAGCCCACTAAGCTTCAGGCCTCTCCGCATTCTGAAAGAGAGCCTGGGAATTACGTTGTGTTTTATTTTTCCCTTGTCTGTGGTGCTGGGGTGGAGCAGAGAGTCCACAGCAGGCATGGACACTACACTCTGTCACCGAGGACACACTGGGACAAAATGCTACCCATACTTGTGTGCACACATCTGAACTGGGTCTCTGCTCCCTGGGAGGAGTGTGAGGCCACCCAGTGTTGAGCTGCCATCTGGACTGCTGGCCCTCTGGAGCAAAGGAGACATAGTCTATGAAATGGCCAGTAGCTCTCTGCACCACCCCCGTTACCTCATTCTGGGGACCACAGACCCCTCCTCCTCCTTACTTAGCTGAGATGCCTGGGGACGAAACCTGCTCTGTGGAACTCTGGAAGCCAGCCTAGCTTTATTACCAAAGAAAATAAAGAGCTTATCAAAAAAGAAATAAATGGGGAAAAATACAGAATATACCCAATCAACGATACCCTTCAATAGGGAAAAGCTGTTTTGGGGGAGGGGAGAGAATCTCCAGGAGTCCAGGCTACCTTCTAACGTGCTATGTGGCTGAAGATGGCTGTACTAGGCTTTCTTTTGAGCCACCAACCAGCTCCCAACTCATGCCATGGAGACTTACTCATTTTGAATGCTCAGCTTGTTTCTCTAGAGCTCTTTTAACTTAAATTAATGTTTCTCTTTACCTACCTTTTGCCTCAGGGCTTTTTACCTTCTTTCCTTCTGTATGCCCTACTTCCTTGCTTCCTCCAGAGTCCAGACGGCTGCCTGGCTGGCCCCAGGCGTCTCCTCTCTCCCTTCTCCTCTCCTCTCTTTTTCCTCTTTTCAAGCCTAGATCTCTTCGATTTATCCTCTCTGCCCACCAGCCTGGCTCTTCTGCCTAGCTGGCAGCCACTTAGCATTTTACTAGACCAATCAGGTGTCTTAGGCAGGCAAGGTCAACCCCCAACACATCTTCACGTAATTAAAGAAAGGCAGCAGAAACAAATGTAACACACCTTCACATCATTAACAAAGGCAGCAGAAACAAATGTAACACATCTTTGCCTAGTTAAAGCAATAGTCCACAACAGATGACCTTGAATTTGAACTCCGGATCCCTCTGCCTCAACCCCTACCCCCTAGTACTGGCCTTACAGATGTACTTATCCTGACTTGTTCTAATTACATTTAGTGTGTGTGTGTGTGTGTGTGTGTGTGTGCGCGCGCGCGCGTGCGTGCGTGTGCGTGTGCGTGTGCGTGTGCGTGTGCGTGTGTGTGTGTAGGGATGTGCACATGCTCTGATGTGTGGAGATCAGAGCACAGCTTTTGGTGAGGGGAGCAGGGGGAGAGGGATGTTTCAAGACAGGTTTTCTCAGTGTAACAGTCCTAGCTGCCCTGAAACTTGCTTTGTAGACCAGGCTGTCCTCAAACTCACATAGATCCAGATGCCTCTACCTCTCAAGTGCTGGGATTAAAGGCATTGGCATAGAGCACAACTTTTGAAAGTTGGTTCTTTTTTTCTAGTTGGGAGGACGGAGGTGGGGCATTAGCCTTGACAGCAAATACACACTGTGCCGTATCATTGGCTTCTGGTTTTGCTTTGGGGTTTTAGCACATTTATTTATTTATTGTGTGTGTGCGTATTCATGTGTGTGTTTATTTGGCTTTGCTTTTTCTTTTGAGGCAGGGTCTTGGTATGAATGAAGCCCAGGGTAGTCTCAGACTCGGGATCCCCCTACCTCAGCCTCTCAGGCACTCGACTCACAGATGTGCATCACCACACCCAGGAACTTCTCTGATTTTCTAATAAAGGAATTTGCAAAAATACAAACTGAATCTCCAGGATCTGACTGTGGTCCAAATGAGACTGACGTGTGGCAACTGCCTACCACACAGACATCTAACACAGACACAGAAGGGTGGCCCACAGCCACAAACACCCTTGGGGTCCAATTCTGAAGAATGCCCCTTAGGAAGACCCTGGGAAGACCCTGGATCCTCTTCTGTTGTTCTTCACAGTGTCAAATAAATATAACAATGAGGTCAGTAAACATTTCATTTACGAATAAACAAATTAATAGGACTGAGATCCAGCTCAGTGATTAAAAGCTCTACAGCCATATCACCTTGAATGGAAGCTAAGCAGGCCTAGTCAGTGGTGGTGCATGCCTTTGCTCCCAGCACTTGGGAGGCTAGAGGCAGGTAGACCTCTGAGTTCAAGGCCAACCTGGTCTACATTGTGAGTTCCAGGACAGCCAGGGTTACACCAAGAAAACCTGTCTCAACAAAAATAAACAGAAGCTCTCACAGGGGACCTAAGTTAGATTCCGAGCACCCAGATCAGAGACTCACAACTCAGCTCCATAAGGTACACGCACAATTTTTTTAAAAAAATAATTTGTTTAACTATTTTTATCTGTATTGGTGTGAAGGTGTCAGATCCCCTGGAACAGGAGTTACAGGCAGGCAGGGTGCTGGGAATTGAACTTGGGTCCTTTGGAAGAGCAGCCAGTGCTTCTAACCTCTGAGCTATCTCTTCAGCCCCACCCCACCACACACACACACACCTGTTTAATTAAAAAACATTTTTTAAGTGAGAAAGAAAGAAGGAAGGAAGGATGCCAGTCAACCAGTGGACCATAGACCGAATGAGGATTCTGTCCCCAGGACTCGCTTCCCTGTACGCCAACCTACAGTCACATTTACGCAGACCCGACAGCTGGCTTAGCCACATGGACCAAAGAATGCAGAACAGGTGTGGAGGGGATTGGACACGAGGCTCTCTTCTGTGGAGCCCAAAGCTCAGCACATTTGCACACACACCTGAGCTGAGTCTTTACCCCCTTGGGACAGACTCAGGAGGAGTCTGAAGCTACACAGTGCCGAGTAGCCACCTAGCCTCCTGACCCACTCAGAGTAACGGGGACACAGTCTGTGAGTGTGCAGTAACTTTCGACACTGACAGCTCCTGTTGCTCCTTCTCCTGGGGACTCCACGCTCCTTCTCCCTCAGTTGTCCTCCTGCTGGGAGCCCACCTGGGACTGTTCTGCTCTCTCCCCCATCCCCTCCTCTCTGAAATCAAGGCAGCAAAGAGCCTTCCTGTTCTGAACAGCAGGAAGGGCAAAGGATCCCTGAATCCCGGGAGAAGCTTGGCAGAGTTTCTCCTCAAGAGAAGCCCTGCAGGATTTGAGAACTGACAGTTGCTTTGTGTCCTGGGAGGGACCCTGAGATGGAAGGAAGGACACTGGATAACTTTCTGGGGATATGATGAGGAACCCATGTAGGTCATACAGATGCTCAGGGTCCAGGTATGCTCACTCCAGCAACAAACAGGAAGGCAGCATTGAGCCTAAATGGCTAACCTGATTTTTCTATAAACCAAACGCTGTTAGGGAGGAGGAAGAGGAGGAGGAGGAGGAGGAGGGATCTGAGCTGGAGCTTGAGTTCAGAGGTAACCCTGCACAGTATGAGCAAGGCCTTCAGCTCATCCCTAGCACAGGAAAGGGGGGGGGGGGCTATTAATTTTTTGGTGCTAGGAATATAATGCAAGGCCTTGCTGCGGCCAGCTATGAATTCTTTCCCAGGTGGCAGGAGTCCCTATAATTATGCTATCCCAGAAACCTTTCAGGAAGAGCTTTCAGGGGTCCACAAAGAACCTCTGTCCCTAAGAGTGTTTATGGAATGTTCCAGAAACTGCATGACTGTAGAGAGAAGCAAAGAGAAGTTATATACAAACCATATAAAGGTGGGAATTTTTAAAGTAAATATCACTGTTTTTGTTAGAATGTTATGCTCCTGTCCAAGGGTTTACAGTTGCCATTTTCAAAAGAGTAGACATTTTTAAAAAACACTCTCCTTTCAATTTCTAAAAGACTGAATGATCATCAAAATTACCTGCGTGTGAAACATTCACAAATTTAGAATTGTGAAGGGGTCCTGAGACCAGTCTTTGAGTGAGGCCTGAACCCACACTTTAGGGCCTTCGGAGCGTTGTGGAACTGAGAGCATTGATCCAATGGATCTGAGGCGCCATCTAGTGGTAACAATAAGTACAACAGAGCACAGAGCCGGGATGATCAGTTAAATTCCAACAGTAGCCCCTTGGCCAGAAACCGAGGGTGGACCCGGGGACCATAACGCTAGAGGGGCTTGGAGATTATCTCTGACTGACCTCAAGGTGTCGCTAGGTCTGCAACAGATCTGAAATGTCTGTACTGCACTGGTACAGTTTGGATATGTGGCTACCCCTCCCCTTCCCAATCCAAAGGCTCCACTATTGAAGACATAGTCCCCAGTACCATATTCAGAGGTAGAGCTTTTGGGGAAGCAACTGAGTCCTGATGGCTGTGACACTTAATGCATTCAAGGATTTGTAATTTGGTGGCATTCTGGGAGATGGTGGAAAGTAGGAGGCAGGCCCCGGTAGAGGAAGTGGGCCATTGGAGATGTGACTTTGAAAGGTATATCTCATTCTGGGGCATATAGTCTTACTCTCTCTGCTTCCTGGCCATCATGAGGTAAACAGCTTATTCCACCATGTGCAATACAAGCCCACAACAATGGTACAAATGACCAGATGACGCCTCTGAAGGCATGCAGCCAAACAAATATACCCTCTCTTTAAATCGCTACTTGTATTACAACACAGCCACAAAGACTCTGATCTGGAGGCACAGAGGTTGGAGACAGAGACGGGCAGATTGTCTTAGTTAGGGTTTCTATTGCTGTGATTGGACACCATAGCCAAATGTAGCTTGAAGAGAAAAGAATTTATTTCTCTAACATTTGCATATCATGGTTCACTTTGAAAGGAAATTGGGGCAGGAACCTGGCTGGAGGAGGCAGGAGCTGATGCAGAAGCCATAGAGGAGTGTTGCTTATTGGCTTGCTCCTTGTGGCTTTCTCAGAAAGTTTTCTTACAGAGCCCAGGACCATGAGGCCAGGGATGGCACCACTCACAATGGGCTGCCCCCCCCCCATTAGTCATGAATTAGAAAATGCCTTGCAGGTTTGCCTACTGTCCAATCTTATGGAGGCATCTTCTCTCTGATGCCTCTAGCTTATGTAAAACTGACGTAAGACCAGCCAGCGCACAGATTTATTGTCAATACCTGAGGCTGAACACCCTGTGTAGCCCTGCTGCCTCACTTCATTTCTTCTTGACCCATTCTCATGACCACAGAGGAGCTCCCCATCACAGTTCACGGTACCCATCTGAGAATAGACTCAGACCATGGCACCTGCAGAGAGATGGATTTCTCAGCAAGCCCCAAGTGCACAAAATCTGAGCACCATGATGTGAACTCTCACAGGATTAAGAACTACCACCTTTTTTTGTTTGTTTGTTTTTCAAGACAGGGTTTCTCAGTGTAGCCTTAGCTGTCCTGGAACTCGCTCTGTAGACCAACATGGCCTTGAACTCACAGAGCTCTGACTGCCTCTGTCTCTCGAGTGCTGGGACTAAAGGTGTGTGCCACCACTGCCAGGCTTTTATTTTGTCTTATTTTAGGGGTTCATCACTACCTTCTACACGAAGTACCTGCCCCTGACTCCCACAGGTCACTAAAGCTTGCCTTAGGTTCTAGGAGGAGTCAGTACATTCTGCTTTCATCATTGAAATTACCTTCAATTTCTGAACAATATAAAAATCCCATTCAGAGCTGGGCAGTGGCACATGCCTTTAATCCAGCACTTGGGAAGAAGAGGCAGGTGGATCTTTGTGAGTTTGAAGCCAGCCCCGTCTACAGAGCTGGTTCCATGATAACCAGGGTTGCACTGAGAAACCCTGTCTCAAAAAACAAACAAAAATCCCATTCAGAACCATGTAAACTCTAGTCCAACTAACAATCTTAGTGTTATGTGCACTAATATGATGCATTCATTTTCTATATACGTATGCGCAGTATATATACACAAATACATGTGTGTGCTGGTGTACATGCATGTATATGAAGGCTGGAGACCAACTTGGCTGTTGTTCCTTAGGAGTCACCCGCTTTGGTTTTTGTGACAGTCTAGGACCTGAGGTCCCCTGACTAGGCTAGACTGACTAGCTCATAAACTCCAGGGCCGGGATCCACCTGCCTCTACCTCCCCAGCACTAGAGAGGGTGGACCAACTGGGTCTTTGTATCAATTTGACATAAGCTAGAGTTACCATAGAGGAAGGAGCACTAGAATTATGAATGCATGTTACATTTTTCTCTTTCTTTGGACACATACAGTAGTCAGATTCTCTAGAGGAACCTAACTTACAGGGTGTGTGTGTGTGTGTGTGTGTGTGTGTGTGTGTGTGTGTGTGTGTGTGTGTGTGTGTGTGTGTGTGTTACAGACAGACTGTGGTCTAGCTAGTCCAACAATGAGTGTCTACCAAAGGAGAGTCCAAGAATTCCCTCCGGGGATACGATACTATTTGATTCACTATTTTACCTGACAGAGGCATCTTTATCTAAAGGCTTCTATTTAGCCGCTCCAAACATAACAGCCCTCGCTCCACAGGTCAGGTGACCAACGGGAGAATTCTGCCAACTTCTAAGTATATCCATCTCAGTCATACATTCTGGGTCTAGGAAAATAACCACAGAATTAATTTGGGAACCCAGTGGACCTGCTGTGAGTCAGACTTCAGTCAAAACTCCCTTAACCACCTGACCTCCATAGGCCCTACTTTAACTGCAGGGCCACAGTGTTTCTTGGGGTCTCCTGGAATCAGTGTCAACTCAGCACCAGTAAATACCCACAGACCCTGAGAAGTCTGGTTTTTTCCTTTCGCCTAGTGTATAGTTACATTTGTAAAAGGCTGCAGGCCCCTCTGGGAAGGACCAGAGAAAGGCGAACAGTAAAACTCTTAGGTATTTTATCAAGGCCCTTTCTCAGGGAACCTGGCCATCCCCATTCAAGGGGTTCTCCGTCTGCAAACTGGCTCAAGTCTGGAAATTGTTTCACCAGGCAAGATTCCCTTTTGCCACAATCTACTGTAGCCTTTTTCTCCCCTCATTTTAGAATGTTTCTGTTTATACAGATCAAACAGAAATCCAGTATGCTTCTTATTTATTTCATGTCTGGAAACACCAAGATTGGTTAGCTAGTACCAGTCCATACAAGTCACGCCACCATAAAATTCACTCTGTAGCTGGATAGTGGTGCACACCTTTAGTCTCGGCACTTGTGAGGCAGAGGGAGGTAGATCTCTGAGTTCAAGATCAACCTGGTCTACAAAGCAAGATCCAGAACAGCCAGGGCTACAAAGAGAAACCCTACGTAGAAAAATGAAATAAATAAACAATAAAAATAAAATAAAATTCCCTTTGCCTGTGCTGACCATTATAAGTCAGGCCATTATGGACATTAATTTGTCTGTGCAGCCCATTGTGATAACTATGACCACCTCCACTCTTGGTGATTCAGTGCTGCCCGTGGCCCCTGCTACCTTGGGACCCAATTAGACCCATTGCATTTAATTCATCCAGCTAAGAAGCAGCATCTTCAGCCCTAAGGTCTGGCACAAAGAAATTGGTGACAGCAAAACTGTTCAAATGTATGGGTGCCCCTCGCCACTGTTCATCTTATGGGATTCATGAGAGGCTTTGGTGGAGGATTAGGTTTTATGCAGCGTAGCCACTGTCTTATTAGTGTTTCAATTGCTGTAATAAAACCCCATGACGAAAAAGCAAGTTGGGGAGAAAAGGGTTTATTCGGCGTACACTTCCACATGGCTGTTCATCATCAAAGGAAGTCAGGACAGGAACTCACACAGGGCAGGAACCTGGAGGCGGGAGCTGATGCAGAAGCCATGGAGGGCGCCACTTTCTTATAGAACCCAGGACTACCAGCCCAGGGATGGCACCACACACCACGAGCTGGGCCTCCCTCACTGATCACTAACTGAGAAAATGCCTTACTGCTGGATCTCATGGAGGCCTTTCCTTAACTGAGGCTCCTTCCTTTGCGGTGACTCCAGCTTATGTCAAGCTGATACAAAGAACCAAGTCAGTCCACCCACTCTAGAATTCAAATTTCCCCGAGCCTTAAAAATCCTTCTTTAACACTAAGCCAAGGGATATCAGGCATCTCTAACTCCTTTTCAGTAGGCCATCTTTTGGCAAATGCTTTAGCCAACCATTCAAAAATACATTTGACACTTTTTTTTTTAAAGTGTGTGAGCTTCTATATTAAACCTAGAATCCATTCAGTGAACCCGTATCAATAAATCCAGCTTGATCCAGTTTAATTTTCCTTCCACCATTATCCCACACCCTTAAAATCCATTCCCACACATGTTCTCCAGACTTCTGCTTGAATAACATAAACTCACTAAGCTCTTTAGTGATGCAGTACCCCTCGTCCTGGACCACACTTTCTACCTCCCTCTAGGAACCTGCTTAGCCTTAAGTTACAGCTCTAGAGCTAACTGTTGGGCGCTCTGAGGGACATCAGTATTGTGTTGCCTGGTGTCTCCTTCAGACATAGTCAGTGCTGGTTAGCAGACAGTGAAGGAATATTTCCCAGTCAAAAGCATAAAAGGCAATGTTTCAGGGTGCTGGGGTGGGAATACATCTTCAGCTGAGGTGGGGAGAGAATACTTTAGATAATAAACCCTTGAGAACCTCAGGGTTCAAGGTCCTCAGCTTCATAGGGTCCTCCCACACACCGCCATCCCACATTACAGGATTTCACTCTTGACCGATTAATGCCCTTAGTTTAATCACGGACACCCTCCAAGGCTGGGACTTGAATTTCCACTGTAATTCAGTCAGTCTTAGAATGAGAGCTTTGGTTTGGTTTCTGCCGCTTGAGCTCTGTGGCTGTTGGAGAGAAGATTCTCTTCTAGAACTAAGAAACCGTTAGACTGTTTATGCATGTCTGAGCTGGTCAGTCTTATCACTGAGTTGCCCTTCATAACATTCCGAGATGTAGAAGTTGGTGAATTTGTCATGGAGCTCATCCTTTTCTTCTGTCAATCTATCCATAGATGCTAAGAGGTACCAACCAACATCATTTTCCTTATTTTTCCACCAGCTGTCAACTGCTTGTCTTCTAACTTATAGGACATGGTTTGGCCCACTCTGGCTTTGTGGTCCTACAGCACTTTTCCACTGGACTCCTGGCCTTCCAAAGAACTGGGACTGGGAAGCCAAACCCGTGCTGGTGTCGAAGCCCACAAGTGCATCCTTGGAGAGGTGGTGAGAGGCATCCCCACCCCGGATCTGGCCGATGGGCATGACATCCTCCTCTCAGCTGGTTCTCGGGGCATCACCAAGTTGCACATTGCCTGTGCTGCATCAGCTGCTTTTCTCTGAAGCTCACACTTGGGATGTTCTTGTTTCCTCTGGAGAGCATATTCACTGGCCCAGCTGTACGGTGCAGAGTTTGCATGGTGCATGAGTAAGGCTGAGTCCTAGGGTTCAGCATTAGAGCAAACACCCCAAGAAAAATGAGCCAGAGGCCACAGCATCTCCTAGGGTGCAGTGGAAAGAGCCCTCTGACATGGGGGAGCCCTCCTGATTAGACTGTACCTTTAGTCAGGACAATGGGAAGTAAGAGAGATCGGAGATGTTCAGATATTGGCTGTGGTGTGGATGGCTAGACTTGTGGGTGTCTGAGCAGAGCAACTTTCCTAGACTTTACACTTGCCTTGCGAAGGATGCTGGACCCTTTGTATAGGAGCACATGCCATTCTTCATTTAGGTTATCATTCATCTAACAGATTGCTAGACTCACACCTTTTATTCTTATGCAGGGAGGAGTGTGCACAGGAATGCGCGCAGGTGAGCGACACAGCAAAGGATGTCCCTTGCAACTTCTCACAAAGATGGCCTCCCGGCCTCAGCAGTCTACTTTGCTATGTGTTGAGTCATTTCTTGGGGCTGCCCTGAAACCAATGGCTGAACCATAGAGAAGCCCTGAGTACATCATGGCAACTTGTCCTCTCCACTGATGTTCGTGAGTTCTCCCAGGAACCTCCCTCACTCCACACCTCTTGCTCCAGTTTCAGAAATGGACAAACACCAATCAGTTGTTGAAATGAGGCAATGGTCCCCAGAACATCATATCAAGGGGGCGTAGGGATCCTTGAGTGAGGCCTTCTCCATCAACACAGTATTACCAGGACACCAAATCCTGAACATAAGGAAATCCAGGTGGCTCCCCCACATGCTCCAGCGTCAATGAGTCTTGGGTCTTCTGGGATCTGAGGTCTTCTGGGCGGGTGTTGAGCTCAAAGCTGCTGGCCAAGGCACATTTGTCACAGACACAAAAGATAGAAACCAGTTCTCAAAACCTTATTGTATCCACCCACCTTTTGGTCAGAAGCTACCCTGAGTGACCACAGAATACTGACTGACCACTTTTAGGAGCCCACAACTGGTTGCCTGACAGGGTGGAAAATGGAGATTTCTTAAGTCAGTGTCAGAGCTGACAGACTAGAGAGCATGGGCCAATAAAGGACAGATTCCCTGCAAGCCAATGCTTTAGGGTCTTTGTCTGTCCTGATGTCTGAGAGCCCCAACAGCTACGCTCTAAGTGACATGTCTGCCTCCATGAGGACCCAGAACTTCATCAGGGCCTATATCAGACAGGGCCTCTGCAGGAAGGGCAAAAACACAAAGGGCCACCTGAGCAGACAAGACCCCAAAGGGTCAGCCAATAAGATGCCTCAGTCCCCTCAGTCGTTTGGACAGGATGTGGACAGAGTCACCTGTGATCACTTCTTTGCATACGTGATGCCTGGAGTCCCCTCTCCTGGGCTGACTACCCAGCTGTCAGCTCTGAGTAGTTTTGGAAGTGACGGGCATGAGTCAACAGGTAGATCAGCAGGTCAGGCAATCTGCAGGCACAGCAGTGCATCGGTGGCACTGGGGAGACCCCAAAATTCATATAGATGGGAGAGCCTGTCCAGGAACTCAAGCAGATCATCGGTACACCACACACAGTATAGACTTGCACCCCACACATTTATCTTTGGATACTAGCTGTGAGCCACAAACCTTTCATTTGCAAAATTAGGAATGATCACACCACTGTCCCTGGACTCAGTCATGGCCATGAGGCATGGTTGGCCAGCTCCCTCCCCAGCTATATTTCCACAATGAAGCTCTCAGACAGCAGACAAGTTATGTCTGCACGCGAGGTAGGAAGGGAAGATGAATTCTCAGAACACCTAAGCCACCAAATGTCTATGAGAGAGGGCAGGCATGAGGAGAAGCCATGGACAAGGGCAGGTTCTAGGGAGTATTTGACTGTTTCTGAGCAGTCACTGGCCAGATCTGGGTCCCTGTGTAGGAGCATCTGAGAGTTCAGGTTAGAAAGTAAACAAGCCAGGTGACAAGCACAGAGGCCCACTGCTACTCCTGAAGACACCCTATCCACCCAGAGATCTGGAACCTGGACCCTCTTCATATGCAGATAAACATGAGAGGCATTCCTTGAGCCTCATCCCTGGTTCAGGCACAGACATGGGGCTAGAGGGACACTGAGAGTGACTGTAGAGACACCCTCCCACTGGAGTAGGGTTGACCTCCAGAAGCCACACAAGATGGATGTACACAGACTTTGTCCTAACACTCCTGGTTAACCTTAATATCACAGCAGGAAAGGGGCCTATAATTCCCAGGCTGGGCTTCAGATTTCTGGGTCAAGCTGTGGCCACACATCTCTCTTCTCAGGGCAGCAGCAGGTGAGGCCCACAGCTACAGCTGAATGCTAACATGCAGGCTAGTGCTGCAGCTGCTCTCTGTCTTGGAACAACTCTGCAGGCACCTCTAAACAGCCCAGGTAGAAACAAGGATGTCCTGGGCAGAGCAGGAACAGTGGATCTCACTTGTCCACCCTCAAAACGGGATGTCGCAAACTATTCCTGCTCATACGGCTCCACACATGACCTCCCCTGCATACCCTACAGTGCCCAGGCCACAACACAACTGCTAGACACCATCTTTATTTCCAGGGAGAGACTGTGCCCATGGGCCCCACCCAGCCTCAGTGGCTGGATGCCAGGGGAGAATGTAAAACACGGATACACCCTCCCTATTCCTGAAACTGCTCTACTTTCAGCTTACCAACTCTGCCTGTTTGGGAAAGCTTATCTTAGTTGATGCTTGTCTGCCCTTCCTCTTGGTGTGAGGTTTGGGGATCAGTGCCCCGACATAACCTGCTGCCTGGCTCCCCCAAGAGCAGGCATATGGAGTAGCAGCTGCTGCTTCTCTGGGGATTGTGGCCCCAGTAGTTGGGCAGGGACCACAGTGTCAGAGAGATGCATATGGTGCCATCACTGGGTATGGATTTTGCCCTTACAGTCTCCCAATGCCTACCTACTCCTGCCCCATATTAGAATCAGTCTCTCTCTCAATGTAGCTTACACTAACCTTGAACTTGATCCTGCCTCAGCCTCTCAAGTGCCAGACTGCATACAAGCCCTGCCCTTCCCGACTTGCAGGGCTCTTAGTATAGAGACATCGGTGCCTTCAATGGGCCTTTTTCTGAAGCAGAACCCTCCTCCATTCACCATAATTGTGGTGGTGTCCAAGACTTCAGTCAGCCCAGTTAGGAGGAATGTTTCCCAAGTCAGAGGCATGGAATCTGTGTCTCTAAGCCACTGTTCGCTGTCTCCAGGGGCAGAACTGGACAAGAGCTGCCCAGGTAAGTCTTCCTTGGAATAACATTACCCCTTTTTCCTCGTGTGTCTGTATGTATGGCGTGTTTGCGTGCGCACGTGCATGCATATGTGTGTGTGTATACATCTCAAACAGTTCATCAGCTGGAGCCCAAGCATGCAAATATGAGTCTCTGAGGCCCATTCTTATTCAAACCACCAAATTTTGTCTCTACCTTGAGTTCTGGAATTACTTACTGAACAGCTACTGCACTCACCTGGCATTTATGTGGGAACTGGAGATCCAGACCCCCATCCTCACACAAGATGAGAGTTTTAATCACTGAGCCATTCACTCAAGATGGCAATACTTTTTCTATCTGTCTAGATTATTTTTGAAACTCACTTCTATGCTTTCTAAGATACTATTTAAAAAAAAAAAAAAGCCATCTAGTGTGTTAAGAGCTGTTTAACATGAAACGGCATTTTTCCAATCCCTGTGTTGGCTTCTGTGATCTGCAGGGATAGGAACAAAATTACCTAAAAGTCTGAAAGGTTTGGCTGTGGCTCAGTTTCTGTCACCATGTCCCACAGAAAAAGGGCTTCACACATCCTGATGGCCTGCCAGGTCACAGGCTCAGCCTTCTCAGTGGATAGAGAATGACCACTTGGGTTCTTTCTCTTTGGCTTGGGCACAGCCCTGACCTTTGGACTGTTATTTCTGAGAGAATCAACCAGCTGAGGTTAGGGGTCATCTTCCGCATGGAGCCTCCAAAATGCTTCCTTATCCGATTCATTCACCCCCACCCCATCCCCACCCCTGGAGACTTCAGGATAAAGCAATCTGCTCAGCCCTGCCTATACCAGAGTCAGCACAACGGCCCCCAGATTTGGCTGGGCCAGGACACAGCTATCTCAGTTCCCGTTAGGAGCTCTCTAGCCTGGGGAGGCCATTTCTAGGCCAGTGGAAGGAACCCTGTGTGTGTGCTCGCCCAACGGCCCAGTTAATGCCCCAATTTCATAAAGGAGCCCAGGGGATAGATGCTCATACTTGTTGGCTAGGCAGGAGGATACCATGTTCTTTCCTGAAGGTCCTCCTGCTGCCAAACTTTTTTTAGGGGATTGATTGTTTTTCCTCTGAGACAGATAGTTAACTATAGAGCCCTGGGACCTGCCATCTCCACCACAATGCCTTCAAAAGTGAGAAATCCTCCTGTCTCCCGAGTACTGGGAATAAGGCCATGTGCCACAGCACCCAGCATCTTTCACAAAAGTTTTGTAGCATGTCACTGCTGTGGACTAGCATCAAGACCCCCTCCAGGCTGCTCCCTGAGAGATTTGAGCTGGACATTTAGGAAGTTTCAAGTCCAGCTTGAGCAAGAGTTTGCTGACTAAGGAGTCCTAAGTTCCCTGTTTTAGCTCAGACAAGGTTCAGAACAGTGGTGTCTAGTTTTTTGTTGTTTCTAAAAATTTGTTTATTTATTATAGTGTTGTCTGCAGCATGTTTGCCTGTATCAGAATTGGATCCCATTCGAGATGGTTGTGAGCCACCATGTGGTTGCTGGGAACTGAACTCAGGAAGGACCTCTGGAAGAGCAGCCAGAGCTCTTCACACCTGAGCCATCACTCCAACCCTGTCTGATCTGGAACTCACTCTGTAGAGCAGGCTGGCCTAGAACTCAGATCCTTCAGCCTCTGCTTCCCAAGTCCTGGGATTAAAGAACCCATGACACCTGGCTAATAGATGGTATCTTAAGGCCTCCCAATCTAGGCCCAAGACCTGACTACCTCTAGGATCTGTAGCTGCTCCAGGACTCACTTCCTCACCTTAAGCATCCCCTAGCTAATTTTCCCGAGTCTAATAAATTACATAAAGCCAGAGTTCAGAGCCTTAGGGCTGGGTTAGGAGACGCTATGGCAGGTTGGGCCCACTGCCTGCTGTACTCAGCCACAGGAACTCCCCCAAGACCTGGGCTCACCTGAGGGTTCAGGTTGTTGCACTGGAAACCAGTCAGAAACATTACCTCATCCCAGTGAATGTAAGCACCCTGGAGTTTTCTGGAGGCCACCTTGTCCTGCAGACTCTAAAGTGGTTCTTTAGAGTCTAAAGTGACCTCATTGTCACTGTGCTCTCTGGTGGCTCTACCATGCCAAAAGGAGACACCCACAGTCAAAGTGTCAGGGCACTCAACCAGCTATGAGGCACACAAAAGGCCTGGGGGGAGGGGTACATCCCAGGAAATATGACTGCCATCCACCCTACCAAGAGAGCAGCCATCTGCCCCGAGACCTGGGACCATTAGCCTTAATCTCCCCACCTCCAAAATCCATGATAAGTAATTCTCTGCTCCCTAGTGTGCCCCAGTTCCAGAAATGCCTGCTGATCTGAGCACACGTTGCTGCACATCAGGGACCAGGGAAGCACGGTTACCCCATTTCACCAGGAAAGCCTGATGCGTGACTGATGGTCCTGGGAGTCCAAGGCACAGGGACCTTGCCTGTCCTTTGATACCTGGAGGGTTCCAGGCCATCTCCTGGGCAGTGGGGGCTCCTGAACTGTTTCAGTTCTAACTCTGACCTGTCTTGTTGTCCAGATAAGGGCAGAATAGCCATTCAGCAGACCACCAGCCCACAGAGGACCCAAAGTACTTGGCAAGGTACCCCTTCCAGGACAGACTTGCCTTTCCAGAGCTCCCCCAGGGGCCGTTGTTGCTGCCTGGGGCACCCTATCCAGGATGCAGCCTGCAGTATTCGTCATATGAAAGTCCCCAGGGTAGAGCTTGTGAAGTCCCCAAGAGCTTGTTAAGTATAACTATGACAGAGTGACACTTGGAAGTGAGTTGAGGAGGGATGAGCTGCCCTGGGAAGTTGAAGGTAAAGCCCACTGCAGGCCCATTACAGTCTCTGAAGGGTAGGGATCCCAAAGGCCATCCAACATCAGTTAAGAAACTGGCCTTTCCACCTCCCAAAGCATCAAGTTCTGCAGTACACGCGGTTGGATACTGCATAGGGGCCTCGAGTATGGAGGGTTACTCATGTCCAATTCTGAGCAGATTAAAGGGTGACTGTTTTGATTAAAGGTAGCCTGGGGATGAGGGAAGGTACCAAGAAGGTAGGCATGCTATGGAGGCCTGAGCCCCTGATAGGAGAGTCTCATGTTCTGAGATTCTGCAGGATGTTTCCTAGCCTACCATAAATGGACAACACGGAAGGTCTCTTGCACCCAGTGGGCTGCAAAGACCACCGTGGGGAAGTGTTCTGCCCCCTCCCCCCTCTTCCCAACTGGCTGGTAGCATAGAAGGACCCTGACCAGAAAAGCCTATTAGGTGGGGCATGTTTTGCCCTTTAGGGCCCTGGTCCCAGCATCACAGGTCAGTCCAAGAACCCAGCCAAGTGGGCACCCAGCACAGTAAGCCCTATGTAACCCAGGAAAAACTGAATTAGCCCCACAGCTGCATGCCCCCACCCCAGTGGAGACCTGCAGAGGCTGTAAACTACCCAGGGAGCTCTTGGGGTCAGCCCAGCCCTGTGAAGGCGGTGCCAAGGCCCCAGGTGGCAAGAGTGGGCGGGGCGCCTGCTTTGGCTCCCTTGGCTCGGACAGCCCAGCTTCACTCCACACATCCCTCGGCCCTTGTCATCTCTGCTTTTGCTGTCTCCTTCAAAAGTAAGTTCAATGAACAGAACCCTCACACTGGGGGGGAAACGGACCCCAGGGCCTGATCAGGTGGGTCCCCCAGGCTTATCCTAACTCCTGGGACTAAGGCAACTGCCCTCCAGCCTCAGGGGCGGGGCGGCCGACAGATTGAGTCCAGCGGCGCAGGAGCGATCGCTGCGCGGCGGGGGCGCGTCTGTCCTGCGCCGTGCGCGCCGCCCGCAGTGCCCGTGTGCGCCGCCGTGCGCCTGGCCGGGGGCGTCTCGGGGTGCACCGGCGGCCGGGCTGCGGCGGAGGCAGCAGCGCAGGTAGGGCCAGTGGGGGGCCATGCCCCTAGCCCAGGTACTCCCATTTGTGGAGGACCCGCAGCTGGTCCTCCGCCCACGTGGCTGTCGGTGTGTGTGGCGCGGGAGAGACTGGCAGGGTGGGGCACTGTAACTTGGGGTCTCTGGGAAAGGTACTCTTCAGGCAGCCGCATACACCCTGAGATATTAGCCCATTCAACCTTTTACTCATTCCTTGCGAGCCCTCCCAGGACCCCTTTAGTATACTCTAGAAGCATCACCATCGCTGGGTCCTAGATTCTCCCCAAGGCCAGCTCAGCTGCAGTATCCCGGGATAGAGGCTTTGCCCTAAAGTACCCGGCATACGGTGCCAGACCCCTCTCAAGGTCGAGGAAGCTGTGATTGGAGGAAGAATGAGAGATTTGGTTTTCTGGAGTGCACCGACATAGGGAGGGAGAGGCCCATTGTTGTATTCCAACTGACAGTTCTCCCCAGCCAGGTGGGTTACTGCTGTGTCTGGAAGCAGTGGTCTCAGAGGGCTCCCCACCTTCCAAATCCTGGGCTTGCAGAAGGGCCTCTATCCCCAGACCTTCTGCACATACCCCACCCTACATGCAAATTGCAGCCAAATCCTCCCAGCCCTGCGATTAACTTGGCCTCTTTACCCATGCAAAACAGGCACCCAGGAGGACCAGGCAGAGCTCAGGCTCTGGGGGGGCCTCATCCCACCCTTAAACCCCACTCTCAGGGTCTGAGTTAGAGGTGGGACCAGAATAAGGATGGGGTGGAGGGCTGCTCTGGATACTCAGGAGTTCATCTTGCAGTCAGTCTCTCTAGGCAGGGATGAGGCTGTCCTATGAATCCAGGGCTGGGCCTTGTCAGGCTCATTTGCCCTGCCAAGAACGGAAAGTTTGCTCTATGGCTAATCAGCTCCACTGGGTAGAGAAGGCCCAGAGGCCTCGTTAGTAGGTCCCTGTGGCGCTGCCCAGACCCCGTTCCCTAACATCATCATTGCAGACCTCGGGAAGGGCCAGAGGTGGTATTGTCCGATGTGCAGCCATCCCAGGACACGGGTGGGCTGTCCTCTCCCCTGGGGCCGGGGATGGGTACAGACCCAGCTCTTTTGCTTCTGTTGCATACCAGCCTCAGGCTGGCTACCTCCGACGCCCCCGACGCCATGGAGGAATGGGATGTTCCCCAGATGAAGAAGGAGGTGGAGAGCCTCAAGTACCAACTGGCCTTCAAGCGGGAGATGTCCTCCAAGACAATCCCTGAGTGAGTGTCCTGTGCCGTTTGCCTGCCCTGCGGTTAGTGCTGCCCTTGTACTAACCAGGGAGGGCCTCGCACCCCAGTGGGCAGGTGCCATGGGAATGACCGACATTCTCTGAAACTCCCCGCACACAGGCTTCTCAAGTGGATTGAAGATGGGATCCCCAAAGACCCCTTCCTGAACCCTGACCTGATGAAGAACAACCCGTGGGTAGAGAAGGCCAAGTGTACCATCCTTTGAGCCTGACCGTGCTCTGTGTAAGGTGTGACTTTATAAATAGACTTCTCCGGGTGTCTCTGCCTTTGTACGTTCCCTGTGGGAGTCAGTGTGATCTGATGTCCTGGGTCAGTAGGGTTATAGCAGGTCCCTGATGTATAGGCTGCGCCGCACGGCATTGGAGACACCCTCATTGAACCGGAACCACACCTCACTCCTGCCCACCGCCACACCCATTCGCCACTCATCCGCATCCTTCTCGGGGGCCTCAGCCTCTGCAGGGACCAAAAGGTTGCGCCTCAGCAGACCCCAGCCTATGTCCCCACCCCCACCCCTTCTGTGACCCATACACACCTCGGCTTGGGACTGCCACTTTCCTGATGACCACACGTCCAAAGAAGTCCCTCTCAGGCTAGCAGAAAAGAAGGGCCACCAGATTGGTAGGTGTGCAAGTAGGCACACCCAGGCCTTTCCCATGGGAGAGGAGACTTGAGTGACTATGTCACAAGGCCTGTGACTAGGCATGTCTCTCCTAACCTACTTTCTGGGAGCAACAAGTGGGTCCTTGGGACTTGAAGCAAGCCCCACCCTCCATTCACCATTTTGCCCCAGCCCTTCTCCCCCCCAACACACACCTGTTCCTGCTTGACTGATTTCTTCATGATGTGTTCTAACCGCTGCTCATGGTTCCGTGGGACAGGTTGCCTGACTCCTTTATCCCCACTGTCCGTCTGCAGACTTGCAGGTTCTGAAGGACCCTGCTCTACCTGAAGGAAAGTGTGATGAGAGGTGGCTGGTCAGAGCCAAACCACTGATAGTATATGCTACCTCAGCACCAGGGGGCAAGCTTACCTGGAGGCCAGCTCCAGCCCAGGCCAAAGCCTCTGCCCGCCGCATCTTCTCCATTTCAATCTCCCGGGCAATAAGCTGCTTAGCCTGGTAAGTGAGAGGCTTTCGGGCAGGCAGCTCAGGGAAGCGGCAGACTTCCTCCACATTCCTAACCAGATGAGTTAGGCGAGATACCAGGATACCCAGTCAGCAGTGTCAGGGTCTGCCGGCTACACCAACCCCACAAACCAAGTTCAAAAGCTAAGGTGTGGGGGCAGGGTATGCCTGTTACACTGACCCATATACCAAATTTAAGACCTTGGGTGTATGACATTATTATATCCTACCACAATGGCACTGAAGACTGACTACTTTAAATCTCAGTTTCTCCAACTCTAAGTGGGATGACAAGGAACTTTCACAGTACTGCCTGCAGTGAGGAAGGCAGCTGCAGGAAGCCAGAGGTGCTGCTGCTGTGCCTCAAGTCACTCCAGCCCTCAGAAGCCCCGAGGAGCAGCAGACACGAACACACACAAGACTATCTACCTTTGAATGGACAGAGGTTACACGAACCCTGCACTGAAATTTGGATCTCAGAACTTGTCTGAACGTGCCAGCCACATCTGTGCCTAACCTAAATCGCAACCAACAACCCCTAGGGCACCTCACTAAGACCACATTACATTGGCTTTAGCACCCACATTGCAGGTCCCCAGGGAATCCCCCTGCCCCAGGCATGGGGGCACTCACGGCTCCAGCCTGTAGATGTACTGCCCATCAGGCGTGCGCTCCTGGTGGTAGGTGAGGCTATAGGCAAGCATAGTACCCACAAGGCTGGATAACTGCTGCTTCTCACGGGCACTATACAGCTGTGTGCTCACCTAAGGTCAAGTGAGCACAGATGGGGCAACTGAGAAATGCCAGGAGCCACCTCAGCCCAAAACTCCAACCTTTCCTCCAAATATGACACTCACAGGGCGCAGCTTGGGTGCGAGGACATCCAGGAGTAGGCAGAGGGTATCTAGAACAAGGGCCTGAGGTGTGGCCCTGCTACGGGTGGCTGGTGCCATACCTGACACCAACGTCTGGATCTGGTTCTTTGTCTGGCTTATCCGGGTCTGGGCCTAGGGCAGAGAGAGAATGAGCTAAGGTCAGGTGAGCAGAACCCCTCAGATCCAAAGTACAAAGACATAGCAGATAACACACCTCCTGCTGGCTGCTGGGAAAAGTGATTCGTGGCACGTGGCTGGAGGCAAAGAGCACGTGGAAGGCCGCAGGCAGGAAGGGCAAGTATCGCAGCAGCTGGAAGCTCTGGCCATGGTGGGCAGCCTGCTCCAGCAGGTCATCAAAAGCCAGCCAGTCAAGGGCACAACACACAGTGCCTAGGCTGGAGTCCCGAAGCCGAAGGCGTAGAAAGTTGTCAAACAGGCCCTAAGAGTAGTGAACAGGCCATGGACTCCAGCAGGAGCAGGTAGGCCCTGAGCCTCTGACCCCTCATCTTCCCAAAGCATGAGCATCAGCCTAAGGATCCTTTCTAGAGCTCCTACACTGTGAAGTCAAGGTGTAGGGCTCAGCTGCCTACCCAGGAAAGGATCTAAGTGTCTAATGAAGACCCTGAGGCAAAGGGGAGGGGATAGTCCCACCCACTTGCCTCTAGGGGCCTGCATGGTCCAATCTTCAGCCCCTCAATGAAGAGGCAGAAAGTTACATCTTCAGAATCCAGGGCACAGCAGCCCCAGCTTGGCCCAGATAAGTTCAGTTCCCACTGGCCACACCACATAGTCCCTCCACACCACAGATTTCCAGATTGTCAGTGGATTCCCAACTGCTAATCCAAAGCTGCTTAGAGTTAAAAGCAGCTTAAGACAGGCCTCTGGGGAGTAATGGAGGTTTTGTCATCTGCTCAAATCCAAGCCTCTCCCTACCTGCTTCCCACCCATGTGCATCCCCCATCTAGTATTTAGTGTCTCTAAGCCCCTGACCCCAACATGTACCGTGCACAGATCCCCATATGGTTCCCAGTCACCAGCCTTAGATGCCTAAGTGCTCTGTCTTTACCACCTCTAACCTCATTCCTTCAGTCCCCCTCCTTGGTCCTTGCTTGTGGCCCCTGTCCTTAATCCTACCATCCCCTTGGATGCCTGACCCCTACCCATCCACACCCTTTACTTTGGAACCAGCGCTGGGGTGAGCCCAGGTACCTGGACAACCTTCTCATGCTCGCCTGCAGAAGTGGTCACACGGAGGATATGGTAGAAGCGCTGGGAAGCCAGGGTCAGGGAGCCCTTGTCCCCATCACCGAGCAGGAGAGCATGGGTTGGTAGGATCAGGTCCTGACCCACGAACCGCCTGCAAGTAGAAGGTGCTGAGCCTGGGGCCAAGCTCAGTTGAAAGCAGAGATGCCACCAGCCATCCCAACCACATCCTGTATGTTCAGAGTGAAGCCTTGGTTGGCCTGTCTCTAAACAGAGCCATCTAGGAGCAAGACTCTATGATTGACTACAGGAAGGTCAGGAGGTCATCCTCGAGGAGACAGAATTAGGAGGCTCTAGGCAACTCCCCTGGGTCCCCAACCCGAGTCAGGTCCCAACTCATAGGACACAATTGAGACCAAACAGCTGTCCTGAAGCCCTGGCAGCATCAGGTGACACCTTGGCTCTAGGCACCAGGAGCATCCAGAACAAGGTTGGCCCACTCATACCTCCTGAACTACCTACCTTTGAGCCCTGGGCAACTGGAAGACTTCTTGCCACACAGAGAACAGCCCCTTGCGCTGGTCCTTCAGGCCAACGTGGGTGGTCTGCACGTCCCTCACACTCAGCTCCCGCTGGCCCCTCCCATACAGAAACTAGAGAAAGGGTAGAGTAAGCAGCAGCCACCTCACCCTACCCTGCCTCGCCTGAGCCGTATATATACCCACCTGTAGGGTGTTGATACAGGCCCGGATGTCATTATCAGTCTTCTCACAGAGGGCAGCCAGTGCACCTGGGTCAGACCGCATGCCATGTTGCAGGGAGATCTAGAGGCGAGTGAGTACTAGAGTGTGTACCGATGCTGAGAGGACCCATGCCCAGTATCCTCAGAGCCAACCCTGTGGCCACAACTTGGTTCCCTGGACATGGGTTAACAGTCCTGTGCGGGGGCAGCCAGACAATGCAGTGTGGTTCCTACAATAGGCCTATACTACAACCTGACAGTCAACACCGCAACCAATGTGAGAACACCAGGGCACAGGGGGAAGGAACATGGGAAGGGAGGTCAGGATAGAGGCTGCATCTTGCACCGGAAGCTGTCTTCCTCCCTGCCCTGCTGACCTCCTGGAGCCGCTGCACCAGCCTGGAGGGTAGAGTTGGTGGAACGTGAAGCAGGAATGCCTGCTGCTTCAGCTGTCTCAGGGAAGGTGTAAACCTGTGGGACAGGACCTGCAGTTGCCACCTCGGGGACAAGCACAGGGGCTAAGCCAGGGGACCCTTCTGTGCTACCACTGCACTCACTGGTCATTGCAGATGCAGATGATGGGCCTTGTTAGGAGGCCCCCCTCAGCCCTGCGTCGCCGACCCCCTGCAGGTACAGCTGGGCCTCCTTGCTCTGCCTCCTGTGGGCCCTTGCGATTCAAGATACTCAAGAGAACATTGATGGCAACCTTCCGAGAGGAAGAGGTCAGTGAGCCAAAGCCACAGTGCACCCAACCTGACTTACTACCCACCCACTCAAGCGACAGGGAGGCCTACCGTGGGAGCCCCGTCAATTTCATCAATAACCAGGCAGTTGGGCCTCCCACCCGCACCCAGCACCGACTCCATCTGTGTAGCTGCTTCAATGCGTGTTCGGAAGGCCTCGGGACTACGGTCATCACTGGAACAGCAAGGCCAAGGCAAGAGTTACCGGTAGTTATGGGTAGCAGCCCACATCCCAGCAGGGTGCTATGAGACTCCCACTAGATAGAGCTACTACCACCAAGCTCAGTGACAGACATGGTCTCGCCCCAGCCTACACATCTAAGACTCTAGCCCCACCCCCACCCACCCTCCAGGGTTTTAGAGCTGTACCACAGGTTCACCTCACAGATGCCCCAGATGTGGGTCCTCAACTCACCTTGCATTCATCTCAACCACGCAATACCCAGCATGCCGTGCAACCACATGTGCCAGAGTGGTCTTGCCTAGTCCTGGAGGGCCACACAACAGTGCCACCTACAGCCAAAGAAGAGGATAGACTGTTGATCCCAGGGAGCAGGCTGGGATTGCTGCTCCCCACACTCCAGCCATCAAATGAGAATGCTGGACACTCAGAGAAAGAGAAAATGGTGGTGATATATTATATATTTAATAAAAATAGTCCGGGATATCAAAAGACAGTCACCCACAGCCAAGCCATGAACGTCGGGGAGTGGTGACCCAGGCCTTTAGTCTCAGCCCTTGGGAGGCAGAGAGCCTCTTGATCTCTGTGAGTTCAAGGCTGAACAGAGCCAGGCAGTGGTGGCACACACCTTTAATCCCAGCACTGGGAAAGTTGAACCAGGAATTGAGATAGCTGGGTGAGGGGAAGAAAGATAAGGCGGGAGAAGGCAGAATTTCAGCCCATTTGCCTGCGCGCCCAGTCAGTCTGAGAGGATTCATGGAGATAGGCCTGAAGAATTGGCTGAGTGAGAATCGGTTGTGGTTTGTTCCCTGATTCTCTGATATTTCAGCTTTTCCCCAATATCTGGCTCCAGGTTTTATTATATACTAAATAGAATCTGTGCAATAGAAGCAAGTTATGTTAGCACTTGATAGGAAGGCCAAAACCCACCTAGTGGGCCCATGCCTCTCCCCCACTGCCCATCATCCTGTCAGTGAGGCACTGTGCCTTCAAGGAGTGCTGACTTTATCTAAATTCTTAAGAGAATGGGTTCAATTTCAAATTCTCAGCATTGGCACTTGATGCCAGCTGTGATGTTATCATACTCAGACTCTAAAAAAGCGAAAGATGCCTCATGGACCCCAAAAGACTTGCAATAACACTGGTTATCCAGAGGGCAAAGCCCCGAGCTCAGCTGTGTTCACACAGGCCCAGGAAGGGTTTACCTTCTGCCGGGGCCTCCGGGTTGGGTCCAGCTCAGCTTCTAGCATTTCCTCCAGCACCTGTTCATGGCTTTTCCACTTGCCAGGGGCTGTGGCCTCCTTCCCAAAGCGGGTTGGCTCTACACTGGGCCTGGTCTTCCGGGCAGGCCTCTCATGGCCAAACACCACAAGGTCCCATAGCTTCAGCCACTTGAGGAGGCAGCGGTTAGTGAACTGTTAAGAAGAAAGCTTAAGACAAGGGCCCCTGCCAAGCCCACATTTTCAACACAGACAAGGACTCTGAAGCTCAGAAAGAAGGCCCATGTTCACTAAAGCCTCCATCTTTTAGCCCTGGCCCAACCTCTGGGACCCCATGGTCACCCCAGGACAACTCAGCACCAATTGTAGAAGGTGAACAAAAGGACAGTTTAGGACAGTAGTTCTCAACCTGTGGGTCAACCTTTGGGGTTGAATGACCCTTTCATAAGGGTCACCCAAGACCACTGGAAAACAGATATTTACATTATGATTTATAACAGCAGCAAAATTAATGAAGTAGCAATGAAAATAATTTTATAGTTGGAGGTCACCATAACATGAGGAACTGTATTAAAGGTCACAGCATTAGGAAGGTGAGAACTATGTGGCTAAGACACCTAGACTTCTAACCAAGCTCACAACAGATCACAAATAACAGCACACCAGTTTTGTGCTGACTCGGTTTCCCCACTTACCACTCACATCCCTACATCATCCTTAGCACCTAGTGTCCAGCAACACAAATACCAACTGGATCTGACCCTTTCCACATGCTGATAAGGCAAGCTAGTCACACTTAAGTGAGAACAAGAACTCACATCATCACTGAGCAGCTCCGTGTAGTGCTGGGGTGCAAACTCATCCACCCAGAGGCAGTGCTGAGTAGTGTCCTGGCCAGGGGTTGGCTCCTCCTCAGGGGTCCCCTCAAGTACAGCCTCCTCCTTTTCAGACCTGAGGCTGCAGAGAATCAAGTCCTAGTTCACTACACACAGGTCACAGTGACCACGTCCACCATACATGCCAGAAGGTCAGTCCAAGAACAAACACGGTCCTGGGGTGGGAAGTATGCAAGTCACCTATGTAGAGTGTCTGAGAGCCGCTGGGCATCCTCAAGCAGCTGCTGCCGTCGCTATGAAAACAGGAGAGGCTGGGATCAGGACAAGTCCAGCCAGTACCTGGACTGAACACACACCTCCCCACACTCCACTGAAGTCACCTTGTTGTCAACCTGCTCCTTCAGGGAAGCAAAGGGGACACCCAGCAGGTCCAGCTGGCCACGGCCTCGCCACTGGACATCCAGAAGAGGGTCCTGTGTGAGACAGATGTGCCGTTCTGTAACCTTCAGAATGCCCCTGCCCCAAAAAGTTAACAGAGACAAAACCATGCCTAATCAGAGGTGATGCCTCACTCAGATGGGCTGGTCTAAGGGAGGCCAGCTGTAGGGAGAGGATGGGGAAAAGGGCAGAAAGCTAACAGCTGGGGTACAGGGTGGCACTCTAAGGCCATATACCCCCAAAGTAACACTGCTATTCCCAACACTAGAGTACATGGGCATGCCTATTTCTAGCCATTCAGACAGGTGAAACTAGCATCGGAACCTACTGAGAGCCCATTGGCAACAATAAAGGAACCAATGCTATGTCTAGCTCCATGCTATGGTCACATACCTGCACCCCAGTGCCTGTGAGGTCAGCCCGAAGCACCAAAAAGGCTCGCTCTCCACCTGTGGATGTCACATTGATGTAATCCTCTAAGACAGGGGGACGTCTCAAGACAGGGTTTCGGGGACATGTCAAAGTCTGCATGGCGCCTTTGTCAGCACTAGTATCTGAAGGCCTAGGAGAGACAGGCATCTCTAGTCACCCTCAGTGGGGTGCCTGGACCCACACTCACCCATCTGTCCTCCCATAAGCTTCCACTCTCAGAGCCTCATCCAGGGGGGAGCAGCTTTCCAAGGTAGAAATTGCATGCCCTCAAGCAACACACCCAGCATCCCACATCTCGGGGAAGACCTCAGGACTCGGTGGGGGAGTGATGTCCCCTGGAGGAGAATCAGGGTAGAGGAGTTCCTCCATATCTGGCTCAAAGTTCAACCTCTTCACCACCTCCAGCCTGGCCCGTTTGCTCATGGGGCCTACAGAGACAGAGGCAGGAAGAAGGGGCAGAGAAGCATAAGCTGGTCCTCAGCATCCCCCAACCCCGAGAAACCTGTACACAATTGGACATACTGGAGGATCCAGGCTGGTCTCTACGAACATTCTTTCTAGTATTGCGGCGGTCATTTCCTGAAGACTTGACAGGGCAAGGACGTGGGGCAGTGTCCCCACCAGCGATGGCCTCTTCAAACGTTAGTGGGGGACGATTCGCTGGAGTCTGGAGGTTCCCAGAGGGTGCCAGGTCCTGTGTCCCTGCTGAGACAGAGGTTCACAGCAGCCGCACACTGAAAGAAGCAAACTCCCAGCCTCTGCCTATCCCATCAACGCGGCACTCCATAATGAAGGATGCAGCCACGACCTGGCGGAGATCCAGGCCCCACACTCACCTTCCATCTCCGCCAGCACTTCGAGCTCGGCCGCGAACTGGTTATGGAAGTCATCCTCCACACCGTACAGATGCTCCTCGTAGTCTTCCATGGCCTCCAGAGCAGCCAGACCACAGGTAGCTCACCCTCAGATCTTCCCGCGCCACTACCACTACGCGCCACTCCCCACGAGCCTCCAGTACTGCCAATCAGCAGCCAGCGTTCCCAGAGGCGTCACCATTGGCCTACCGATCTTTGCACGCAAAGGGCGGGAGGAGAAGAATGATAAGTTCAGTGGCTGGCGCGGAGAACCAAGGCGGCTTTTTATTGGTCCGTACAGCCATCTGTCCCTTGGGAGGCGGGGAAATAGGCGGAGCCAAGAAGGTGCGCGCGCAGACGGTCAGGGGCGGGGCCTCACCATCTTTTAGTGGGCGGGGCTCCAGGCCAGGAGTGCTATTGGCCAGTATGGCCATCCATCAGGAGATAGTGGGCAGGGTGAAGGCGGGGCTGCGTGCCAGCCAGGCCACGACCTGGTTCTTATTGTAGGAAAGCCTGGTTGGGTGCATCGGTGAAAAGTGGAATCCCGGCCCCTTGATCTTTTTGCAGGTAAGTCTTAAAGGGTCCGCCTGTGGTCACAGGCTGGTGGGAGGCAAGTTAGGGAGCGCCTGCAATCCTGGACCACCCAGGACCAATCAGGGCGCAACAGCCCCTGTCCTCTTCCTTGCCTATTCAGGGAAAGTCCATAACCTAGTGTGTATGAAAAAAATGAGCTGGACAATCAGGATGTTGATTCCAGATCTGGGTCAGAGAGAGCTCTCTCACCCTAAATACAAGGCAAGTCAGAATCTCCTGACCTTGGCCAGACTCCCATTCCCGAGCTAACACCCCTGGTTTGCCCCTTGTGGAGGCATAAAGGCTTTCCAGCAGGTGCTGGCGTCCAGGAAGTGCGCACAGTGCTTGAGATGCAGGTCAGGCCCCCTTCCACCCCAGGTTCATGCCCACCTGCTGCACATCCCACCATGGAGCCTGGCAGCATGGAAAATCTGTCCATCGTGTACCAGAGCAGCGACTTCCTGGTGGTGAACAAGCATTGGGATCTTCGCATTGATAGCAAGACCTGGCAGGAGACCCTGACCTTACAGAAGCAGCTACGTCACCACTTCCCAGAGCTGGCTGACCCTGACACCTGCTATGGGTTCAGGTACACAGCCAACACAGAGAGCCCCACTGCAGCATCCTTCCAAAGGTTTCTGGGACAGTGGATTCTGCCACAAAGGTACAAGCCAGAACACAACAGGGTCCAGCCACTGCTGCCCCTCTGCTCCTTCCCAGGTTCTGCCACCAACTGGACTTCTCCACCAGCGGGGCGCTGTGTGTGGCCCTGAATAAAGCAGCTGCTGGCAGCGCTTATAAATGCTTCAAAGAGCGGCGAGTCACCAAAGCCTACCTGGCACTGGTAAGTCCTGGCCAGTTCCTAGGATACAGTATGAGGACTCAAGGCTTTTAGCCTACTCTAGCAGGTCCCTCCTACTCCAGGTGGCTGCTATGTGGCCACCTGGAACTCAACCACATCCTTCTCAGAGGTGGCAGTGTGGCCCTATAAGCTATACGTGATGTCCTTTCTTGGCAGGTCCGGGGCCATGTCCAGGAAAGTCAGGTGACAATCAACTATGCCATTGGCAGGAACAGTACGGAGGGGCGGACCCACACCATGTGCATCGAGGGCACACACGGTATAGTGGTTGGGATGGGGGCCATGGGCTTGTCTTCAACCTGAAGCCTGCATGGATGGGAACAGCCAGACGAGAGTGGTTGGAGTTGGCTCAGCTCTAGGGCCAGCCCAGTTGACCCCACATTTGCCTTTGCATCCAGGTTGTGAGAACCCTAAGCCAAGTCTCACAGAGCTGTTGGTCCTGGAACATGGGCTGTATGCTGGTGACCCTGTATCCAAAGTGCTGCTGAAGCCACTCACAGGTATGTTCAGGGAAGAGGAGGGCAGGAGTCTGGTCATACAAGAAAGGACCTTGAGGTATAGGCATTGTGGCCTGCCTGGGTCTATTCCAGGTGTGTGAGCAGTCAATAGCAAAATGTTTGCTGGCTCCTTTGCATACCCCGAAGGTTTAACTGCACTTGCTACATAGACCAAGTATCTCTGACTGTACCCACACCTCACCAATGTCCACACCAGCCCAGTCTCTTGTCCTGAGTCCCAACATCTGATTTGTAGCAAGGGATATGATGGATACTGAACCAAGGGCCTGCCCCCACCCTGCGCCACCCTTCCTGCAGAGTGGCATATACATATCATTCCAGCACTCTGGAGTCAGAGGCAGGAAGATCAGAAGTTCATGTTTATCCTTGGCTACATAGAGAGTTCAAGGCCAGCCTGGGCTACTTGAGACTTTGTCTCAAGAAACAAACAAGGAGCAGTAAGATGGCTCAGCTGATGAAGGTGCTTGCCACCAAGCCTGACAACATGAGTTGATCCCCAGACCAACATGGCGGAAGCTCTAAGTAGTCTTCTGTACGTGTCATTTGGACATGGTAGCATCGTGCATTCGCATGCAGAAGCACCTGCACACATTAAAATGTACTTAAAATTTTTAACGGGAGAAAGAAAAGAGAGTTGAGTATATAGTATAGATGTAGGATGTTTGCCTGGCATGAACAAGGCTTCTGGAGTCAAATCCCAGTAGTGAACAACAAAACAGAATGCAAGGGGACCACCATGATGCTCTAAAGCCACCCCAGAGAACTTGCTGGATAGTGTAAGAGCAAGGCAAGAATGTGACGAAGAATACTTCGTCCCAGCCTGACCTCCCATCCCCTGACCCAACAGGCCGGACACACCAGCTTCGTGTACACTGCAGTGCCCTTGGCCACCCTATCGTGGGTGACCTGACTTACGGACAGGCTGAGGACCAGGAGGACCAACCTTTCCGCATGATGCTGCACGCTTTCTACCTGCGCATCCCCACACAGGCTGAGTGCGTGGAGGCCTGTACACCTGACCCCTTCCTGCCTGCCCTTGATGCCTGCTGGAGTCCCCATACCTGCGTTCACCCCCTTGAACAGCTCATCCAAGCCCTACAGACTGACCCTGACCCCAGCCCTATGGATGAAGGGCCCTGTAGCCCCTCCACCCCCTTACCCAGGCCAGGTCGGCCACCTCCTGAGACAGAGGCACAGCGAGCATCGTGCCTGCAGTGGCTGTCAGAGTGGACACTAGAGCCAGATAACTGAGGGCCTCTGGGCTTTGGGAGTTGAGAGCTGCTTAACTCAGCAGCAAGGCAGCTATGATTCCTCAAGGACAGGACACTCAGGCTGTGGGACAGATGTCCAGTAGACAAGTCTTT
Source organism: Phyllotis vaccarum (assembly GCA_033318265.1). Lineage (NCBI taxonomy): Eukaryota > Metazoa > Chordata > Mammalia > Rodentia > Cricetidae > Phyllotis > Phyllotis vaccarum. The sequence goes on along the minus strand of JARWLC010000016.1, from coordinate 65,389,418 downwards.
CAGCATTCTTCCAGCGAAAGCTAAGGTGTTTCCTCTTGGAACAGCTTCCTGCCTCCTAAGCTTCACCCCAGGCTTGTCCAATCCCTTCACCAGGAGGGGCAGACCCACTCTGGCATTAGCCTAGCTGGAATCAGTCACCTGCAGCCAACAACCCGCCTCTTGCTGCCTGTCACTGTCATGTGCCTTTGCCTTTTGTTGAAATCTGCCAGGGCTTCATCTCTGCCTGCATCCAGCATTTGGTCCCGATGCATGGGGTGTATTGGGGCATCTACAGAGGCGTCCTTCATGCATGCCCATCTCTCTAAGCCTGGTGTGGACGCTGCTTCCACTCTATGGGCTCCTGGCTGGAGCTTCTGCCATGTCACCACCTGCCTGGCTTCCACATAGTCATACACTGTCAGTGTCAACCTTTGGGTCCTTTGCTGGGAGCCCTCTGGGCCTCCTCACCTATCCACCACACCATGGCCACAGCACCCTAGCTGCAGCTAGGGTCTAGGATTAAAAATAAATGTTCAGTAATCAATCCTGAGAGTGACCGCAAGTATATCTGATGTGGGGGTACCCTTGCTGAATCTGGCAGATCTCTAGCCCATGGCTGCTTAGCAGGCCCCACTGTAGACCTTAAGATCATGGATGCTGCCCTTCCTCACCCAAAAGGCAATGAGAAATTTGTAATAAGGACTTAGGGGTTCTTAGTAAGGACCAGAAGTTGTGTCATATACTTAGTCCTCAGAGGGCCCCTCCCAGTTAGAAGCATTATTATATAAAGAGCAGCTCTCAACCAGGGTCCCAGAAGAGCCACTCCATGTTGGCCTATAACCTAGGTGCCCAGAGTCCCAGTGCTCAAGGGAAGGATGTCACAAAGCCAGTGTACCCTCTGAGGTCCCTCCCACTGCCCTGTCTCCTGGACTGACCCTCTGGGTTGGACTGCAGCTGCCTTATGAGCCAGACCAGAAGCCACTGCCCACTAGATCTTGGTAAAAACTACATGGAAGTCGGGGCCATGAGGCCCTGAGCTGCTTTCTGTGCCTCACTTTCCCAATTTGCAAAAGGGAACTTAGAGTAGATAAGGAGGCTATGCCCAACCCCAAAGAGTCCTCAATGTCCACTCACATGCATTTTTGTCTTTCCATAGGAAGATACAGGTCTTTCCCTGTTTCCTTAGCCTTGGGATGTCCCTCACTCAGCACAGGCCTAGCCATAGTGGTGATCTAGAAAGATGTTTCTGCAGACCCAGGCACTAGGAGCTCACTTCCCTGGCAGCCAACACCCCAAATCCCGAACCCCTTCCCTCAGTTCAACAGCTGTCATGCTTGTTGTCACCACACAGGGGCACTGCTGAGTCCTGTCACCAGTGTGTCTGTACCTGGACTCTTAAGGTATGGGCTCAGCAGCTTGTGACCTATAGGAAGTGGGGCCCGGCCAATCTCATACCTTTGTATTTCTCAGGGGTCTTTTGCTGCCAGAGCTCAAGCAGGGATATTTCAAGGCAGTACCTGAATAAGGGGGCTGTCTTCAATACAGGAAAGAGCCATTGCCTCTGAGAGTCCAGTCCTGCAGCTTCTGTAAGCCACCAAAGGCAAATTTTCCCATTATGAAGAGGAAATAAGGCTGGGGATTCAGTTCATCTTAGTATGCATGGACCCCTGGGTTCCAGCCCCAGCAGTACATTCAGACAAGTAAACAATCCACAAAACCTTCATGTGGTGGTGGTTCATGCACATCTGCAATCCCAGCACTCAGGAGTTAGAAGCAAGAAGATACCAAGTTTAAGGACATCCTCAGCTACAAGTGGTGTAGATCACACCAACCCATCAGCCATCTGTTGCCATCAGGGGAAGACCCTAATGGCCAGTATGCAGGATGGATAGGGTCTCTAAACTATCACAATGGCCTGGCATGGGGTGGGAAGTTGAAGCCATACAACAAGGAATAAAATTGATGGGAAGGACAGGACAAGTCTGAGGTGTAAGGATTCCTGGCACATAGCAGCTATGTGGTAAACGTGCTAGTCCAATAACCTAACTGGGTTAGATAAGAATTCCTGGCATGTATCGGCCAAGTGGTAAACCCAACATGGCACCAGAACACGTGGCGTGGCTATGTAAATCTGTGCCTACCTGTCCTGTTAAAAGGAGCCACCATGTGTCTCTTTTCTCTTCTGCTTCTCTACCTTTGTACTCACCCGGCAACTCTCCTGAATAAACTCTAGTGTGATGCTGATAGTGTGTGTCTGATCTCATGCGTAAAACCAACAGGAGAGAAGGCAGAACAAAAGTCCTTGTCAAGGCCCTTCTCCAGAAAACACTCCATCACTATATTTGCCTAGCAAATTCCAACTGACCCTCATGGTCTCTCCCAGGACTCTCTACCTACTCTCTACTTGGTCTAGTGCCTTCTCCCATCCCAGGTGAGGTATCCCCCAGCTGAGGCTCCAGAGTCCCATTGGGGTATCCACCTTTGCACATCTCTCCTCATCCTGTGGCTATGGGATGGGCAGGGTGCAAAGGGTAGAGCAGTTAGACAAGGCTTCCAGAAAGAGGGGCCTCCTAAGACAAGGCCAGCCTGGCCCACACTCCAGGCAGGGTCAAGCAAAGTGTGAGCAGGTGCTGAAGGCCTTGCCCAGGGCACTCTGACAATGCCACTTACTCACTCAGCCTCTCTGGGCCCCCATTTTCTCATCTGGAAAACCAGGATTTGAACTCTCCCAAGGCCATGGGAGGGTTCAGTTAGCCATAAACAGGACCAAGAAGAGATCGATAGGATGTGACTTCATCAGCGATGACCCTATTTCATGATCATTTATTGATCTGGGCTTAGGACTGCCCTAGACCAAGCCCACAGTGGAGGCAGCCTCTCCCCAAGCTGGACTGTAAGAAGTCTCCTCCAATCTACCTAGGCCCGAGTGACACCTCCAGCCTTTTATGCCAAAGCAGACATGTAATTCAGTAGTAGAGTGCTTACCTAGCATGTTCAAGGCCCTAGGTTCAATACCACAAAACAACTCCTTAACCAAAACCTGTTCCCAGGTCAGCACAGGAATCAAAGTATCACTGATAGTCTATCATTGACCTCAGATTAATGCTGGGGCTCAGGGTAGGCCTGTGCTCTATGCTTGGGACTCTGTCCCTCCAGAATGGGGGACCCTGAGCCTCAATGCTCCTCTGAATCATGAATTCTAGTTTGTATTTAACGAAAACTCACTGCTGCCAGTGTAGCTGCTGAAAACCACTATGTCAGCTACACCGGTCCAGATGGAAGGCCACGAGCCCTGTGAGACCCTTCCTACCCATCTTTCTGAATTAGCCAAGCCTCAGCTCCAACCTATTGGGGCCCCCACCTGGCAGGTCATCTGGGACTTCTGAGGGACCATAGTCTGCTACAGCTGCCAGCCTCACAGCTTGCTGGTCACCTGATATTTTGAGTGCAGTGATTATGTTGCTTTAGGGCCTCAAGACCCTGGGGTCTTCCTGCCCACCACAGCCCCTTCCAAAGTAAGAGCTTCAAGTAGGCCCATGGCCAGTGCTGGGAGCCATGGGTCAGCCTGGGACAGACAGGACATACACTCCAGCCCAGAGGCAGCTTTCCAGCATGCCTGGTGGAGCCATTGTCTTGGCCCTGCTGCTGCTTCTGATCTTGTCCCTGAGGTTTTAGTGGCAGTTTTCAGGCCCTGAGTTGATCCATAGGCTGGAATAGTTGTCCAAGATATGCCTCTCTGATTCCTTTGCTCTACAGGCCTGTAGGGAGGAGACTACACTGTGCTCTCCTTACTACACTGTACACTCATCCTTACTCTGCCCTACAGCCCACATGTCTACATGGCACTGTGATTTAGCACTCTTAGAAAGGCCATGCCCAGCCACCATAGTTGTCTGTGTCTGCCCAATGGTCCTGTGTGGGGACAGCTTGCGTGTGGAAGCTCTGGGGATGCACAAATGTGCAGAATGAGTCACACCCATATGCACAGAGACACTGACACACATGAATTCAGGCTGCCCCTCTCCACACCCTGAACAAGGCTGGGCCTCAAGGGGAGGGTGTGTGCTGGCTGCCTGCCAAACCTGAGCTCAGCCCAAGCTCACCTGAGTTTCTCTTGGGGCTGAAGAACAGGTGCTTGCTATGCCTAGGGCCCGAGGGGTTGATACAGGCAGGCATCACCCAGCGCAGTGTAGTCTCCTCCCCACAGGCCTGCCGAGCAGCTGTCACTACCGGAGTGAATTGGCTAGGCAGGGCAGTCCCGTGCTATCTACTGGGCTAGGCATGCAGATGAGCAGAAACTGTGGCATCTCTACCCACCTCAACCCTGCTTCCCAGATTTCAGCTGCAAGGATTGACAGAACCTGAGCCTGGATCACTGGCATCTGGAACACTTGGTCTATTCTATCCTGTGACCGTGTGGTCAGGAGTAGCCTCCCTGAGCCTTGGACATCACCTCTACTACCAGAGACCACATTCCTGCTCAGGTAAAACCTATGAGGATAGAAGACACTAACCAGACCACAGTGTTGCAGACTGCCAGGCATCTGAGCCTGTTTTGCCCCTTACACAGGACAGTAACCTTCCTGTGTGTCTCTTGGGTCACATAGAGACAGAATAAGGTCATAGGGCCCAAAAGTCACCATCGTGTACACGCAGGGTGGGGGAAGTCAGTGGTACAGGACAGTCCAACAGCTCTGGCTGGGCCCCCTCTTGTCTTCTAGAAATGGGATCTCAGAGACAGCTGATGTCTGTGGTTTGGGCCACAAGGTGTGGGGCACCTCTCCCCCACTGCCTGGGAGATTTGCTGTTTGTGAGATCTGCTAATTGGAGACAATGCACTGTGGGTCCCCGGGGCCGACCTGTGATAAGGAAGGCCAGGTTCACCAGCTCCCCTCCCCTGTGTTGTGATGCTTGTTTTCCTACCCAGACAGGGTCGGGCACCCTGCAAGATGCTGATGCTGGCTTTCTCTCTCTCTTTCTCTCCCATGAAGCTAGCCTGAGTCGCTCCCTGCCTCATTTCCAGTTAGGCCTGGACCTGCAACCCACAGCCTTCGGGCTTCCCTGCCCTGAGACGCTCCAGCCAGGATGATCAGAATTCTCCGACAATCAGCCTTGGGCTCCAGAGTGGGTGAGAAAACCCTACTACACAGAAGGGGAGGCCCTGGGCCCTTGGGTGGCTGTGGGTCATATTGCTGCAGAGGTTCCAGCCACCCCATCCACATGAACTCAAACTTGGGAACCTGCCGCCAGAAAAAGAAGGGAACAGAGTGAGGTCTCCTGTACACAGGCCAGCTAGTACAAAAGAGCAATGGAAATACTGTCCCAGCAACACAGGCCCGAAGGTCCTAGTGGAGACAGGGCTGGGAGCAGAATATAGACCATAGACCAAGTCCTCTTTGGTAGACCAGGCCAGGCCCCAAGGAGGCATGGAGGAGAGTGGTCCACAAAGGACATCAGATTATAACCATCTTCCATAGGCTCTGTTGCTAGGGCAAAAGAGATTTTGCTAAGTGCCTGCTCTAAGCAATGAGAGAAGCGTCCCTGGAAACAAGCCCCCTCCTCATGTCCCGCTACAGAAACAAGGGGCTTAGAAGAATATGAAGCCAATCCCCTGTCTCTAAGTTTTGGGGTACACAGAGCAACAATCAGGGAGGCCCTTACACACATGCACACATCAGAAAATGTATGCATACTTGTGGACACTGTGTAGCAGAAGACACATATCACATGCAGATCCAGTCTGTGTACACAAGCCTCCTCCAGGTCCTCTGTTTTAGGAGGAGCTGTGGCAGGGGAGGTCACAGGGAGTTCCTGCTCATACCCTCACTGCAACTCTGTTGCAGGTGCCCTGGTGAGTCCGGGTCTGGCCCTCCTCTTGTCTCTCACTGCCCACTGCTCTGGTCCTCAGGCTAAGGGCTTCCCCAAGGAAGGGCTGAATGCTAGCGAAGCCAACACATGGGTCAGGTGAGCAACACCCAAATCCAGAAAGTCCTTTTCTGTGACAGTGTATGGAGAGAAGAAAAGGTCCTGAGTCCTCTATTGGTGGTTACTGGGGATGGACTGGGTCCAGAGTCTGCACATAAGGCCCAGACAGGGCCACAGTTTGCCAGCCCTGACCTAGCAGGGGCTAGCCTGTCTCCAGCGCCACTTGCTGGCCTGTTTCTAGGGTCCAGTGTCAATTACATGATGGTAAGTCCTTGGTCAGCCAAATATGTGGGCATACTCACAAGAAGCCTCAACCATCAGAGACTTGTAACCTCAGCCAGTGTCCCCCTTGGAGCTCTAGGTCTTCACTCCTTACTGACTGTGCTAGGCCCGGGGTTTTCAAGGCCATTGCTGTTCCCCAAATTATTTTAGCTTAGTCATTTCCATCTGTCCTAGCCTCTCAGGCCTGGGCTTGGATGGTCCCCCATTTCTTGGATGATGATTATCAATGGACCAGTTAGTTCATGTGATGATTGGTCAGTCAGGACCAGGCTCTCAAGTGGATCTAGCCAAACCTGGGTTAGTATCCTGCCCATTGGGTGGATTTATGTCACACTCTGAGAAAGGTCTAGAAGATGGCCTCACCCATGGTCACCAAGCATGTGACCTCATATCCTTCAGCAGCTGTCAGGACTAGTCCAAGCCTGAACTCAAAGTCAGCTGAGCCTGAGCCCAGAAGCGGGGGTAGGACCCATGTTAAAGCCTCATCCAGCTGAGAGCCTGGCTCTAGCAAGGTCCTCTAGGATGGATGGATGGGTAGGTGGGATGGATGGATGAATGGGAGGGAGGAGAATCTTACCCATAGCAGGCACTGCCTGCCTCTTGCTCCCTCAGTGGTGGAGACAGCTGAGTGATCAAGTTCCTCTTGCAGTAGCCAAAGCCTTCCTTGCCTTCCTTCCTGGGTTTTCCCCTTTGGATCCAGCATGGCCTCCTCCTTCTACACAGGAGTAACACCTCCCTCCTGCAGAACTTTTGGTGCTTGCCAGCCAGCCAGCTACCCCGGGAAGAGCTCTCCACTTTAATCAGAAGCCTGGCTTCGCAGAGGGTCCCACTCAAAGCCTGGCAGGTAAGCGCTTCCAGGACAGAGAGAACAGGTGTTGTGGGCTACCCAGAATACTAGAGCATGTATAGGTGGAGGGGCAGCTTTGCAAGGACTTGGGAGTTGGCACGCAGCTGCCCTGAAGCAGAGGGCTGTCTCCAAGTCATCCTGCCAACCTCAAATCCACCTAGAAGGTGACTTTTTGTTGTTTTTTAAAATAGTTTATTTAAATTTATTTTATGTGCATTGGTGTGAAGGTGTCAGATCCCATGGAACTGGAGCTGCAGACAGTTGTGAGCTACCGTGTGGGTGCTGGGAATTGAACCTGGGTCCTCCGGAAGAACAGCTAGTGCTTTTAACCACTGAGCCATCTCTCCAGCCCCTAGAATGTGACTTTTGGGTGACTGCACTGACAAGAAGCCTGGCCCTTCTGAGGCACCTCTTCCCCTATAGGGTGATCTACATCAGCACCCACATTGGGTAGTTCTAGTATATTCCAGCAAATCTGTCTACAAGGTGTTTCTGCCTTGACTTGAAATGATTGAGGGTTTGTCCACTGCTTTAGGTCCCTCCCTAGGCTCATCTAGGACCTGGTACCTCCTTGGGGTGGTCCAGCCCCGGGGCTCATGAGGTTCTTACAGTCCATTGACTTCTCTCCAAACTGGGGCTGTGAGAGAGAGCCTGCTGAGCCCACTTGGCCCTACATCTGACCAACATCACCTGTCCAAGTTAACAGAAGGAAAAAGTTAGACATTGTGGCACAGGCCTTTAACCTCAGCACTTGAGGGGACTAAGTTGGAGGTTAGTCTGAACTGTGTAGAAAGCTCCTCTATTTTTTTTTAAACATTACCCTTAATATGTGTGCACCTAACCTCAAAGTTTCCAGATACACCCGACACAAATTGATAGACTAGACAAAGAAACAGGTGAATCCATTGTGATAGCCAGCGATGTCTGCTGCTTGTCAGGCCGGGCCAGATGCAGCAGCTGGAATCAAAACCATCCAATCAGCATCTCAGTCAGTATGTGGAGCTGATCGGTACAGACAACAACAGAACACATGCTTCTTACCAAGACAGAAGCATCACTGCCTCTAAGACCCACCAAGCCATACAACGTAGACAGCGTCCGGTATCCGTTCTCAGAGCACAGCGAACTTGAACAACAAATCAGTTGCAGGAAGATACATGGGAAACTCTCAAATACTTGGAAATTGAACAACACTCTCTTAATTAGATTTATTTTATGGGTACCACTGTTTTGCTGCTGCTGCTGTGTGTGAACCCCATGCATGCCTGGTAGCCAAAGAAATCAGAAGAGGGTCAGGTGCCCCAGAACTGAAGTTATGGATGGTTGTGAGTCATTATGTGGGTTCTGGAACTTGAACCCAGGACCTCTAGAAGAACAGCAGTATTCTTAACTGATGAACCATCTCTTCATCCCATAAACAACACACATTTAATACCTGGGCCAAAGAATTCTCAAGATTTTTTTTTTCTGAGGGTGGGGGTATCACATATCCCAGCCTGGTTCTGAACTCACTGCATAGCCAAAGATGACCTTAGCTCTTTTTCTTTTAAAGAGTTTTTAAAAGTATAAAATATATGGGTATTTTGCCTACACATATGCCCGTGTACCATTTGTGTGCGGTGCCTGAGGAGGCCAGAAGAAGGCATCAGATCACCTGGAACTGGAGTTACAGACACTTGTTAGCCACCATATAAGTGCTGTGAACCAAACTCAATTTCTCTGTAAGAAGCAGCAAGTACTCCTGATCACTTACCCACCTTGCCAGCCCTCAGCCCTGAATTTAAACCATCTCCTGCCTCCACCTTCCAAGTGCTTGGATTACAGGTGTGCACTACCACATCTGGCATCAAGACAATTGTTAAAAAAAAAAAAAAAAAAATCGTGAGCTAAATGCAAATAAAAATAGAGCCTGCTCTGCTGCTATATACTGTAACCCCAGCACTCCAGAGACTGACGCAGGATTGTACATTTGAGCCTAAGCTACAGACTGAGGCTTTTTCTTAAAAAAAAAAAATTATCAAAACCTGTGGGATATGGTGAAAACAATAGCTGACTACATTTGAATGTGTGTGTTAGAAAAGAAAAAAAAAGTGGGTCCTACAAGATGCTTTAGTTGGTAAGGGGGATTTGCCGCTGAGCCTGACAACCTGAGTTTGATCCCAGAACCCAGATGATGGAAAGAGAACCAGGTTCTGTAAGTTGCCCTCTGACCTCCTCATGCAGGACACAGCATGTATGCAGCCCATCGACACCACAATAAATGAAAAAATGTAAATGTTAAAAGAAAATATCTGAACTCAATGGTGCAGTTTCCTATCCGGAAAGACAAGAAATAGAAACCTAAAAAAAAAGAGATGGAAGTTGGGAGTAAAAGTGAGTGGACAGAAAGGAAGTCACCCATGCCACGAGCTGCTCTTGTGAGAAGGTGAAGAGCCCCTAGCCTGACTAACGGAGAGCGGAAGAAGCCAATTACTCATAGTGGAAACAAGCAAGGGCCGGATGTTGCACACAGCCTTGAAAATAAAGAGATTGTAAAGAAATGTCTATCTGTGCACACAGGTGTGACTACGTGGATGAAAGGAACCAGTTCCCTGAAAGGCTGAATCCATCATCACCCACACAGGGACAGACACAAAGTATTCAGAATGGGCGTGATGTTGTCTGCCTGTCCTCTCTGGACTCAAGAGAGTCTTGAGTTCAGTCAGCTGCACAGTGCAGCCCCTATGAAGGAGGGATCGTCAGAACCAACACTCTTCAGGAAAAGCACACCTACATTTAATATCTTAGATGAGCATTGTAACCTGTACACAGTTGAAGGACTACAGATCTAATTCAAACAATTCTGGCTCCCCACCCTGTCCCAAGACATGGTCTCTACATAGTCCCGGTTGCCCTGAAACTCATTCTGTAGACCATGCTGGCTTCTAACTCACAGAGATCCAGCTGCCTCTGCCCTCAGAATGCTGGCTATGTGCACCTGGCTCATGTCTGCCTTTTAATTGCTGTCTGTCCATTTGCCTCTCAGGACTGTCTGTCTCTGGACTTGTTTTACCTCCTACCTTCTCGCCTCTGTACGACTGCAGGATTTTTCCTCATACGTTATCTCCAATTCCTTCTTAAACTGTGCCTTCTGCTGAGGAGGGGAGGGGGCTAAGCAGTGTCCCGCCAGGGCCAGTACACACTGGACAAAGGGTGACCCGCTGTCCAACCTCTGTCCCTGCTCAGCTCAGCTGCTTGGCCAACCTCGCTGAACGTCAAGGCCTCCAGGACGACTTCAGATTCCATCCACCCAACCTCCTACTTTTCTACAAGTGAGTGTCTCCGCTGTGGCCTCCTCATCATTTAGGAGTTATGGTTGGGCTGCCTCCTCTAGTCTTGGGCCACCCTGGAGACACTGGGTAGGAGGCCCAGTCCCTCCCTGACATCCCTCCACTTGCCTTCAGTCTGAGCCAGGTGAGGCAAGCCAACTGCCGGGCCTTCATTTACCATGCTGCCCAAGGGGACCCAGAACTGCTGGCTAACTTGCCCAACCAGAGGACTGCCCTCCAGCACACAGCCTTGGCCTGTCTGGTAGGTGCTTCAGGTGAGAACAGGATTGGGCAGTGAGGCCAGATCAGCTGTTTAGCACTGACACACTGTCCCTGCAGGGGAGACCCCACCTACAGCTCAGTGCCTCAGACCTGGGGCTTCTCGGGGTCCTGGTATGTGACATGGAAGCACCCCAAATCGTGACTGCAGACCCTCGTGTGCTGGAGAACCTGCTTCAATGCCCAAGGCTAACTGTCATGCAGACTTCTGCCCTTAACACCCTTCTGGACAGTGGGAAAACACAAATTGGGTTAGTGTGGGCGGGAGGGGGGAGGGGAGGTTTCCAGGGATCAGGTTGAAGAGGGACCAGGGAGATTAAAGGGGAGGGAGCTTGAGGTTTGAACCCAGGATAGCAGTGATGCTTTCCTATCACTGCCAAATTCTTGCTATTTGAATTTTGACCCCAAGGCCCCCGGGCCCACTCACTCACTAACACTCACTTACACACTCAATCTCTCTCTCTCTCTCTCTCTCTCTCTCTCTCTCTCTCTCTCTCTCTCTCTCTCTCTCTCCCTCTCTCTCTCTCTCTCTCTCTCTCTCTTAGTTGAGGCTTGGAGGCCCAGGGATAAGGGTGCATCCTCCCACCTGGGGTTCACAACAGGACAAATCCCCAAGACTGTGGGCCCTGACCAGGAGTTAAGAATATTCTGGCAGCCTTCTTAGGGGATGGAGTGGCATGTTAGAGTCCAACACAACACCCTTTCCCATGCACCAGGCCTCCTGGCTCCTGGAACCTGGAGGGGCTGCAGGCCCTGGGACCTCTGGCCACCTACATCAGCCCCCACCTGTGGGAGAAGGTGCAGGAGGTAGGAAGGTACCTGGTGTGGGACTGGCTGTGGGTACCACCAGTCCCTCCAGGACCATGAGTGCCACACAGCCACTATGAGCCTTGAATGGTGACCCTGGGTACTTTATCACAGCACAGATGGCCTGTGGGGAAGAGGGAGGGACTAAGTTGACCCTTCCTATGACTGGGAATGGACACATTTGCCTCTGCCAGGCTGTGGGCTTGGACTTCTTCCGCAGTGTGGTGGCTGCTTACCGGGCAGGTCAGCTGAGCAGGCATGATGCCAGGCGCTTTGTCACCAACTTCCTGGAGTTCAAGGCCAATTCGGTGTCCTCAAGGCCCAAGCGGCGCACAGGTCAGTGTGATCAGGGTGTACTAGGTACACTATGCCTCCGCAGTCTGGACTCCTAATTTTGGCCTAGTCTGGGCCAAGCTCTTGGCTAGACACCAAAAATGAGGAGCGAGTCAAGGGTAAATCAGAAGTAGAGGGGCCTGGACATGGTACTTATTGGTCCGAGGGAGGGGGATCTTAAGTTTGAAGCCAGATTGGGATAAATAGTAAGACTCTGTCCCCCAACAAGAAAAAAGTGGAGGCTAGGGTCAGAGATGGGTCCCAAAGCCAGCAAGTTGTCAGCTCAGGCCTTGCCCTACCAGCTCACTCATAAGCACACCCCGCAGGGAGCTCCTGTGTCCGTGGCAACATCACAGCAGCCACCTTGCATGATGACCTCTTCCTGGTACACTATGACTGCACACAGCTGGAATCCTGCCTGGGCACACGTGTGCTCAGGGCCAACCTGGACCCCTTACTACAACACCCCCTCCCTGCAGAGTGCCAGCGTGTTGTCAAAGCCAAGCTTGCTCAGGTGTGTGGATGGTCAATATGGGGTGGATCCTAGAGGGCTCAGCTATAACTTAAACTGCCCACCTGCCTCAGATCTACCCACATGGCATCCCTGAGGACCAGCTGCACCTCATCACCTCGCTGGTCTACCTCTACTCCCTCGCTGAAATAGGCCAGTGGAACATCACATCTGGAGACACAGTGATGGTCCTGCTGGCCTCAGATGCAGCTCTGGAGAACCAGACAGAGGTAAAGACGGTGAGGGCTGGCAATGGGTCTGAAGCTGGCCGGGTCTGATTTACCAAGACCCACTAACCCTGGCCTTGCCTCTAGGCAGTTCTACAGAAGTTCTTGGACCATAATGGCAAGGTTACTGGCGCTCTTCTAGTGGCCATCGGGGGCTCCCGGCTCTGCTGGATGAGTCTCAAACAGATCCAGATCATCCAGCCCTCAGAGTTCCGGTGAGTCTCCCTGTCAGTCACCTTTCCAGCAAGAGGCATAGGGGAAACTGAGGTTGGGAGAGGTGGTGCAATGGTCCAAGAAAATGTCACAAACAGCAAGGGGGACAGCTCAATTAGCAAAGTACTTATAGCATAAGTGCGGGGGACCTGAGTTCAAATCTCCAGCACACAGCATAAAAAGCTGGAGCTAACAGCCACACCTAGGATGTCAGCATGGGGAAACAGACAGGAGGATCCCTGGGGCTTGCTGGCCAGCTAGTGTGGCTGACCAGTCTAGCAAAAATGATGAACCCCAAGCCAATGCCCCTCCCAAATAATTGGTATTGAGGAAGACACCTGAAGTCAACCTCTGGCCTGAAAACATGCACACACCTGTGTGTGAACATACACATGAACATGCACACACACACACACACACACACACACACACACACACACACACACGAAGAATTAGCAAGATGTCTCAGAGGACAAAGGTGCTTGTTACCAAGTCTCACAACCTGAATTCAATCCCTCAGCCCTACGCCGCTGAAGGCAAGTACTGACTTCTTCAAGTTGACCTCACACATATGAGCACACACACATAAATAATATAAAATGATTAAAAAATATAAAAATATCACAAACTGAGTGAGTTAAAACAAGAAATATATGCTCTGGGACTTCTAGAGGCCAAAAGTGCAAATTCAGAATGTCCACAGGGCCAGGCCCCTCAGAACCTTACAGGAAGGTCTCTCTTGTTCTTCCCTGTGTACCTGTATCCAAAAGTCCTGCTAGTCATAAAGATATGAGGAAGTTCGGCCAACCTCACCCAGTGGAACTTCATCTTCTACTCTGATTTCATCTGCCAAGAGTTTCTTATTTCTAAATAAAGGCACTTTCTGAAATATCAGATGGATTTAAATTTGGCGGATTATACTCTCACATAGTACAGGGGACACGAAGAAATCTGTGTTTCAAGGGGTTGAGTCTGCACTCAATGGTCCAGGTCAAGGAGCCTATTCATCTGCTTCATCTTATTTTCAGGCTGGCTGGAGCTCCAGACATCTCTCCCTGCCCTCAGAGTCGGAAGGACGTGCTGTTTGCCAAGGCTCATGAGGTTTTTAGAAACACCAGCACTGTGGAAGAATATTACTACCTAATACGCCCTTACCTCAGTGAGCCCTGCACTGTCTACATCTCCCCAAAGTCCTCCTACCTTTCCCCTGTGTGTCACCCCACACACAAATCCTCTGCCTCTCTGTCCCTTGTCACTGCTCTCTCCAGGTGGTGCCTCCTTGGAGGAACTTCAATACTTGGCCAAGGCCAACATCTCTATGGACATTGACACATTCACCAACCTCAACCCCTTCATGTTGAAGGTGGGCCCCGGAACTACCTCTGTTTTGTTTTGTTGAGATGAGGTCTAACTTGTAGCCCAGGCTGTAACTTACAATGTCCTGTCTCACTCGTCTTGTGTGCTGGAGTTAGTGACATACACCACAATGCCTGGGCTCAAAGTCTGTCTCCAGTAGGCAGACAGGGTGGGGTTAGTCAAGCTGGGAACCCCAGGTTTCAGATCCATATGTTCTAAAGCTTTAGGAATGCAGACGTGACCTCTGTACCTCTCAGATGTCATCCTGCTCAGTTCTGGGAGCAACCTCACTTTGCCGGGTCCGTGACTGGGGAAGGCAGCCCCATGGATCCTCATATGTCCCTTCAAAAACCCCTGGCTTCATTTACAGAACCTGAGTGTGGACAATGTGAGAAGTCTGCTGGGCCAGAATGTGGGGGACCTGCAGAAAGCCCGCAACCATCCAAATGTCATCCTGTGGATGCACAGCCACAACATGTCAGACCTATCTGGAATGGGCCTAGAAACCAGCCCTACTCTGGCCTATGTGACCAACAGACCCCCCAACACTGCCTACCCACCATCTGATCTGCCAGGGAATTATGGCATTGCCCCTGCCTCAGGTATGGTCCATACCCCTGTTCCCATCATTAACAGACTCCTTGCTGTCCCTGCCTTTCATTTATCGCCTGGGGGGGGGGGCTGGGCTGTCATGTGTCACAGATCATTGCCTGATAAACAGTCTATAGTCGTATAATCACATCCTCCAAAATCCATTAAACAAGGACCAGGGTTGTAATCCCAGCTACTCAGGAGGCTAAGACAGGAGGGGAACTGCAAGACCTGCCTGAGCTGGGGGTGGGGGGGGGGAGAAAATATGCATGCACCTGTGTGCATGTATATACACACACAAATATGGGAGTGGGAGTGAGGAGAGCTGGGGATGTAGCTCAGTGGAAAGAACTTGCCTAGCCAAGTACAAAGACCCAGGTTCAATCCCAAACACCACAAAACCAAAACAAATGCCCCCCAAAAGCCAAAGTACACAAAGGGACAAGGCTGAGACCAGACCCTCCTAACTATCACCACCACGAAGGGAAGAAGACAAAGGGGACTCAGGATATCTTCTAATCGGGACGAATGGGTCCCTGCCTTGCTCTACTTGCAGGAAGTCCTCCAGTTCATCTGGGGTACCTGTCACTCGCTGTGGCTCTGCCTTCCAGCCTCTTGTGGCTGCTACTGTGTCAGGCTCCTTCAGGACCAATAGGCACTGCTCACGGAACACAAGAACCCTGGACACTGCCAATGGTGCTGCCCCAGGGCAGTCAGATCCCTGAGCATCAGATACAGAAGCAACGGAGCTGCTAGATGGAATCAGACACCCACCCAGGCTGAAGTACATGTCCCAGGCTCCAGAGGACCTGCTGTGTTTCACATCCTAGGAGACACACATCTCAGCTCCCAGGACCTGGGTCCATAAGGAAATAGGACCTACCCAGCTACAAGAACAGGTTGATAGAAGGAGACAGGGTCCAGATCTTCTGGCCTGTTCCAAGACAAGTGGAACTTGGTGTCACTGCCTTGACTGGTGCATCTGAATAAAGCACAAGGCTATTGTACAGCCTGTGTCTCTGCTAGGGCCTTGCTAGCGACAGAATCCTCTTGGCAGGGACCAGACTATGTGGCCTCCCACACCCCTCAGCTGGAGTCTCAGGATTCCCACTATCTTGAAGATGGCAGCAATCCCATCGAGAAGGCCTTGAATAGCTACTGCCTGTCGAGGGGGGGGGGATTTTCATCCCTCTTTCTTTTAAAAATATTTATTTTATGTACATTGGTGTTTTGCCTGTATGATGTCTATGTGAGGGCATCAGGTCCCTGGAACTGGAGTTACAGGCAGTTGTGAGTTGCCATATGGGTCCTGGGTATTAACCTCAGGACCTCTAGAAGAGCAGCCAGTGCTCTTAACCACTAAGCCCTCATCCTTCTAAGAGGTGGGAGGGGTGAACACAGGGAGCCATATTTATGTGATTCTGTGATCACAAGAGACTTCAGAGTCATTCTCTTGACTAATCTTGGGAACACTTAGGACATTTCTATAGGACATCTCAAAGGGGCACATGCCACTGTTTATTGAGTTCAAGAGTCCTCAAACTTTGGCAGTAACCCCCCCAGGACCTGTTCCTGGTCAAGATGAGCTCCACAGTAGGGCTGGGGCCAGGAGCCTTGGGGTGGTGCTCTCAGCTTAGTATTAGAAGAGCTGAGAAAAGAGCTGGAATCCATGAAAATACAAATCTTGGAGCTCCACTGGAGAAGGCCTCTGCAAGAAAAGGAGGCAATTCAGACTCCCGACTCCATCCCCCAGCTCTGTCCCTGGGCAACCCAGCTCACCTCGGACATTGAGGTCCAGGACCAGGTAGCCATTGGGGATGCCACCCTGAAGTCCCAAGTCCAGCCTGTCCAGGTCTTCCTGGTGCTGCTGTAAGAGCCAGTCACGGACAGGGCTTTTGTTCTCTTCGGTCTTTAGGTCCACAATGTGTGGCCCTAGAAGTTTCTGTACCTCAGCCACAGTCAGCCCCTACCAAAGCATGGGGTAGCCATCAGGGTCTCTAGGCCCCCCAGAAGATTGGTCGGTCCACTGCTAGTTACAGCCTACAATACCTCAATCCCCATATCCAAGGGGCCACACCCCTTCCAGCAGATCCTCTCCAAACTCCTTCATAAGAACCAACCCCTTCTAATGAAGTCCTGCTTTACACTAGGCCCTCCTTGTGAGGCTCTGCCCCACAGAAGGCCCTTCACTCCATGTAAGGACCCCCCACGCCCCCACACATCTTCCTAGGAGGCCTGGCCACTTTCTATAGTGACTTCCTTGACCCCCCTCCCTCATGCATCCTCATCTCCACTTACCACCAGGGCAGCCACCTGCAGCCTCTTGAAAGTGTCTAAGTCTATGCTCATGTTCTGCTGGCTGAGGGTCCTTAGGTCCTCCACAGAGGCCCCACCTGCAGGTATAAAGGCCCCAGTTGGAAAATTCACAGCACAATACAGTCCCACCCTTGACTGCTTGGCATATATAACTATGGGGCCTTCAGTGCCCCGTTGTACCCACCCATGTGTGCCTTGACTCACCCAGGAATGTCCTGATTTTTTCAAAGTATTCCTGCCTGCTCACATTCTGGAAAGCCAAGGAGGCCTTTTGATAGAGAATATCCAGATGCATCTGACTGCACTTGTCCAGGTCTTGAGGCTCAACCTGCCTAGGGGACATTGTGGGACATGGCAGTTATTAGGAAGCTCTGAATATCTATTCAACCCTGCAGAGCACACTGGAACTCACCACATAACACTGGAGGGTATTGAGTGCAGATACTGAGGGCTAAAGTCACATAGGTAGGTTAAAGGGATGTCATCTAGGGCTTTTACTATATCCTGATCCAGCTGGCCTCCTCCCCGAAGATAACAGGACACCAGGGCAGTCACCTGTGGGAAGAAACCACTAAGGCACCCTGAGGCAGGGAAAGTTGCATTCCCTTGTCCAGCCACGTGTCCTCTGGGGTAGATATTACCTGAGCATCCATCTTTTGTCCTTTGGTGACTTTGAGCAGGGTTTTCACTGTCTCTGATGAGGTCACATTCCACTGGTCGATGTCCTCGGGGCTGATGTATCGGAAGAAGTGACCCAGCTGCTGGATCAGAGATTCAGGATAGCCTTGTGGGTAAGTCTATGGAAGAAAGGACCATGAGGACCAGAGCAATTCCTGGGGCCAACGGAAGAGCAGTCCTGGGCACAGCAGACAGCCCATTACAAGTTACCTTGTCCAATTTGTGCTTGAAGATATTGAGCTGCTCATAGGTGAATGGAATCTCATTTACAAGGTCCATCTGGGTGGCCAGCATGGCACCATCCACACAGGCTTCTAGCTCCCAATTCTGGTAGAAGATGAGGTTTTCATCCACACTGTGGGGTTTCCGTCCTGGAGGGCAGGCTTTCTCTGGAGGGGTGGGCAAGAGTCAGAGTCAGTATGCTCCTCATAATGTTCCCTTCTCCCATACCTACCATGACCCACTGGCCTCAGTTTACCCACTGACAAAATGATGCAATTCTATTCCCCCTGTGAAGTTATGACTGACCAAGCCAAGGATCCAGGAAGGGCCACTGGTAGGAACAAATGAAGCTCTACAATGTCAGACCCCCTTATCCCTAGTGTCCTGTCTCAGGTTACTGCCTGAGACAGTTCTGGACTCACTCTCTGTGTCCCGCCTGAATCTTGGGAGCAGGGCAGTCATCTTAGGCCCCAGCCAGGAGCGGTCCTGGGAGATGTGTTGTAGCCATTCAGCTATGACATTCTGAGGATGAAGCACAGTAGGTTGATCCTCAAAGCCTAGAAGCTTCAGTGATAGGCCAGGTAGCATGACCTTACCTTAGGGATGCTATGGACGATGGACTCATCCAACACTGCCAGCAGGCCCTGGAGAGCGTCCAGAGTAGAAACTGACCACTTCATTGGGGGGCTGTTCAGAAATAGGGGACCGGTTCAGGTATCAAAAAGTGGCCCCAGGTAGAGTTCAAGAGACAGAAACTTGGTCAGGCCTTTACTGAGAGATCAGGAAGTATAGCCTCCTAGAGAACAAGAGCTGACAGGATACAGCAGGGGATGTGTGGCCCTAGAGAACCCATTCTGGCTATGGCCTCACACATATCTGCCCATGCTAAGCCAGTCCTACTCACCCATACGGGAGGCTTCCACTCCTCAAAGCCTCACTAACTGCCTCTTCCTGGCCCTGGTTCAAGGGTCCTCGGCAGCTTGCCAGCCGGGGGAGAAGGACTTCTGAAGATCTGGCCACATATTTCCCAGGCAGGTCACAGACCAGTCCTCCGAGAGCCTGAGCATCTGCCTCACTCACTCGAAAGCCATACACGCCCTGCACACACAGCCAACTTCAGTACCTTAGGGAAACCATCGAGCCCACTCTGCGCTTTGTCTCTACCTCTAGGAGATGGTACCATTCCATACCTGGCATTTCAGAGCTCCAGACAGCAGCCTCTGGCGTTCCAGAGATCTCCGTGGGAGCAAATCTACATTGGCTTTAGAGGCGAGGAAAAAGAAGTGGGTACAGGCCTGTTGCCCTGGAAACATGGCTGGGCTGTGGAGAGGGGGTATGCATATGTATATTTCTGTGTATGTGTACACACATATACATACACACACACACTTCATTGCATGTCTCCCTGGCAAAGCCACCCAGTCAATGCATACTGTTGTCTAGGGCAAGACGGGGCGGGGGGGGGGGGGGGGGACACGGCACCATGTCCCTAGCTTGAGGCCTACTTGAGGAAGAGTAGCAGGTCCAATGGGAGGGCATCCAGTTCCTCATTGGTAAGGTGCTTAGGAAGGCGACGTGCCAGACAGCGCAGCTGCCAAGAAACCAGGACATACAGCTCAGAATGTTCTGGGCCACAGCCCTCAAGGATGGCCTGGGGCACCCCAGTTCTGTTCCACCCTACAGGCTACATGCTATACCCTGATTCTGTTCACACAGCCTGGGGCATGATCATCCCACTGCCTCGCATGCCAAGGACAGACTTGTCTTGGTCTTGAATTCATATAGGCTAGTCAGACTGGCCTCCCTCTCCCCCTACTGAGTCATGCCACCATTGACCATGTTTTGAGGACAGAGCCTTGAAAGATGAGGCAAGGTCTCCAGGAAAGGGACATAAAGGTCATCTCAGACTTGAGAAAGGGTAACAGGCCCAGGGGGAGGCATTCAGACACCCAGTGATCTAAGGCCCAGTAGAGACACACACCTAGAGGTCAGCCCAGGAGGCAAGAGGGAAGCCACCAGCCAAGATGAGGTCCTGGCTCCCAATGAAGGGGGGCAGTGGTATCACAGAAACCAGTCACCAACTTCCCAGCCATGGTGTGTCGCCCTCATCCCACCTAAAGAACATAGAAGGGACTAACCTGATTCACATGGAGGGTGATGTTTTTCTGCTTCACGGCCATAGCCAGCCCCTGGGCGTGCTCCATGCTCAGGCCAGATACTTCATGACAAGTGAGGCCAAGAAAGAGGCCTTCGGCGAGACTGTGGACAGGGCTGGGAGTCTGAACCCAACTCTGTCTCTCTCAAAGTGCTTCCCTGCCCAGAGGCCCCTCCCTTCAGGACCCTGGAGTTCTCACAGCCCTCCCTGGGACAAGTAACTGCCTGGAGGGCACAGTGCTTATGCCCTGAAGCATAATTTTTGCCCCAGACCTGAGCCAGCCAGGTTCAGAGGAAGGGAGGAAGCCAGGTGGGTAAATAGATCCGACAAGAAACAAAGGACATTCAAGTATTAAAAAAAAAAAAATTAGGAAACTGGCACCTGGTTAATCAGCCCACAAGGTCTTCTGAGCTCCCCCCCCCAAAAGCTGCTGAACCCACCTTGCAAAGTCAGGGGTGCCGATCAGTTCAGCATGGAGGAATGCAGTGTCCTAGGAGACAACGCCTGGCTGACATTTCCCCAAGCACATAGGTGCTTCCTTGACTATTCACCTAGTCTCAATTCTTTCAAAGTCTAGGTACTGCCTGAGTCGGACTACTTCTGGGGCCTATGACTTAACTTTCAGGAGCCTTACTGTTTTCCAAATAAGTTCCTTTCAGGGCCCAGCTGAAGCCAGGATTCTGCTCCTCTCTGAGCTAAGCAACACTTTGACCAACAGCTGGCACTCAGAGATGTATGTCTCCCTGCGTAGAGTAGAGAAAACCTAGCCACAGTCCCGAGACTAGAAAATCTTTCTGTGTTCTCCAGAGAACCTCACCTGGACCGTCGTTGTAGCCTGGATCTGCAAAAGTGGCATCCATCCTGTGGGCAGAGGGTGCAAAACTAGAGAAGAGGCGAGGGTAAAACTGGGCTGCTCTCTGATCCAAGTCCTCTGCATACCTCACTGGGTGTAGAGAGTTAAGACCCCTGAACCCCATTATGTCATATAGTCTGTGCTCCCCAGGCCCAGGCCTTTCCAGATCTTTTATTGTTTTTGGTCCATAACCCTCCTGGAACCCAGACCACCTAGCAACGGCCCATGGAGAAAGCATAGGGCAGGTAGAGCTTCTTCCAAGGTCCTCCCCACCATGAAGGCCTGGGCTCCCTTAGTTCTTTCCGGTGATCAATCCACCCCAGACTTACCAAGACTAAGGAAAAACAGTAGAAGACTTCGGCAGAAAATGGGGCTCCCACAGGATCCTAGCAGGAGTCGAACTGTTGGCAAGGCCATGGTCTGTAGATAACAATGGCTCTGAGGTTCTCAGCTACCCCAGCCTTTACCCCACACCACTGTTTGGGGACAATGAAGGGCCTTTGTGTCTGGGAAAGCACCTTTCCAACCTCTGTGGGCACCTGCAGTAGTGTCTACCAGGCAGGCTCTCCACACTGACCGCTTGCCAGGCCCGCCCCTAGGAAAATCAGCCCTCCAATAGGGAGGGGCACTGGGTCTGAGTCAGCTAGGCACCTCAGCTATGAGGCCCAGTGGACAGCTGCACCCACCCTCTGTACCCACAGAGCAGGGAAGAACTGTAGGCAAAGCTGTCTCCCACTCAGGTTGTCACTAGTGTCCCCATTTGTACTAGGGGGGCTGAGTGGTTTAGAGTGGGGTCATGTTGAGCCACCCTTTTCCCTGAGACATGGAGCTGAAGGTATCTGTGATTTGCACAAATGCTAATCAGGCAGACAGTGCTGTTGGGAAAGGCAATACCTCATCCCTACCGGTCCCTTGAGGTTTCATGGCTGCTCTGAACACTTCAAGTTCAATATGGTTAGGATGGCAGGGAGATAAGTTGGCACCAGAGGATTCACATGTCTCTTGTGGGGGTGGGGTTCAGGAGCCCTTTGGACAGGGTGTGTGGGAGTGTTCCTTGAAGAAGTGTCTTCCTGAACATGTGTGGGACTGTATTCTAGCTGACTTTGCCTTGTGTTCCCATGTTTAAGTTGCCTGGCAAGCCCAGCAGTAGGAATGTCTGGGAAGCCCCAGGCCCAACAGGTCAAGAGGCTCCTGTAGCTAAGACATCTCAGAGCAGGTAAAGCAGGCTGTGGAACAAAAGATGATGTATAAGATGGGTGAGCCCTGGCAAGAAATATGCCTCAGTTTCTCCCCTCAACCCAAGAGACTGCAGCTTACAGCCAGCCCTATATGAGTCAAGACCTGCCTATCATCCTTAGTAGGAGCTCCTTAAGAGGCTAGATTCTACAGGTATTTGGGTGTCCTGCATCTTTCACATGTCCATCAAGAGGACTGGTGGGGGACACTGTCCTCTAGCCACATAGATTCCAAGATTCTGCATAGGTTGTGTCCATTCAGCCTAGGCTGAAGACACGTCTCCGTATGAAACAGAAATATCCACAATGGTTCCATTGGCATTGTGTTATGGAGTCCCAGACATGGGGGGAATACAAGAGAGTCATTTAGATGTATCCCACCCTTGCTATCCACAATTAGCATCAATCAGCATCCATTGTTCATTTATGCCCCCCACACCTTCTGAGCACTAACTGTATGCCGCTGGGCCCTGCTTAGGTCTTGTCCAGGACTCTAAGATGGGACCTAGCCATGAAAAAAGCTGACCCTGGCTTTCCCTTGTTGCCAGGCAACATTGCCCCTTATTCCCCAGGTGGCTCTGAGCAGATCACAAGCCCCTCAGAATGGAGTCTGAGGTGAATTGGTTGAGTCTATGGTAAAGCAATGGCTCTTCTCCTTCCAGCTCCCTCCAGCTAGGCAGATGAGGAGTCACAGGATAACCTGCCCAGTTATCTCCACAGCCCCCTGCACAGCCTCCCTCCAGCCCAGTCCAGGTCCAGCCCTGAATGATAGGAAATTAAGTTACACCTCATTTCTTGCAAAGGTCAGACTTGGGTGAGGGTGTGACCAAAAACCAGGGATGGGTCTTCAACACAGGGCTGCCTGGCTCTGCCTAAAGCACAGAGATGTCCCGAGTCCAGCTGGGGTTGCACAGCATGGCAGGGCAGAAATAAGTATAGAGGGCAGGAGGGGAGTTATGGCCTTATCATTCTCTCCTGTGTAGCAGAGAAGGACACCTGTGGTGGGCGAGATTGTCCAGCTCCTGAGAGTTCTCAGAACCTGGGAAGTTCTTTCCTGACCCTTGGCTAGCTGGGCCAGAAGTTTCAGGTGGTACTGGTGTAGCAGAAAGTCCACTAAACACAATGCACTTTGAATATGTATAACTCCTGACCTCTGAGTTGTCATAGGCCCCCCCCTCACTGTGACCACCTTAAGGCCATTGTGAGCCTCTTAAGGGTCTGGACACTGGGGTTGATTCTAGGAAATATGGTTCCCAGAAAAGTCCCTAACACCCTGTTATGAGAGCCCCCATCCCAGGTAACCAGCAACAGGCTGCCTAATGGAAAATGGATCGGGGAGTCCCTCACAGGAGACTCGTTCATACTGGTAGGCATCCCCATGACCATCGTGTAACCAACATGCTGTTTGACACTCACCCTAGAGCAACTTGAGTGCCTCAGCTCTGGCACCTTGGGAAAAAGAAGGAGCCCTTTGTCCAGATCTCCAAAGGCTAGAATAGAGTCGGGCAGAGTATGGTGTGGTGTGCTGGAGCAACGGGGTGCGGGCCTGTCTACATTCCCAGCAAATGCTGATGGTCTAAGTTCAGTGAGAAGGGCAACTGACCAGGAGGGAGATGGCTGAGTCCTTATCTCAGCCTATAGCTCGGTTTGCCTGAGTGTGGAGTTCTGGCACCCACCATAGCCCCCAGGTCCCTAGGGTCCCCAGTGGCTGGCCATACCCATTAGGAGACCACTAATGAACTGGTCTCCTCTGACTGAGTTTCCTTGTCTAAGAAGTAGATGTGGACGGATTGTGCAGCCTCTCTGGCTGTCTGGGGGAACAGATGAGTCCTGGCACAGGCATCTGGGAGTGAAGCTCCTCATGCCCTGGGAATGTGTGGGTGTGGATTCTGTACAAGCTACAGACAGCTTTGGTACAGGCCTGAATCACAGGGGGAGAGGATTACTCTCAGCCTTCCCCTTCAAGGGAGAACCAGATTTGGAATTCGTCTTACTGTCCCATTTTCAGGGTGGGGAGGGGGGAAGCACATGCCAGGGCTATAGGGCAAAACAGAGTATGCCCCCCCCCCCAGTGAAACATCATACTCATCTTGAGGAACAGGAAGCTGAATACAGCCAGGACTTAGCTTCTTTCAGATGCTTCCAGATTCAAGCCATGCTGAGGGCATCACAGTGGCCAAGCAGTGGGTAGTTGAGAGGTTTTGAAATGCAGACCTAATGCAGAGCCAGCGCCACTAGATTCATGAAGCTGAGATGGTTGGACTCAGCCCACCTGGGGGACATTCAGAGGTTGAGCCACCATGCATGCTATAGGGTCCTTCTCAGCTTTTGGTCCCCACTTAGTGGAGTGACCTTGAAACTAAAAGGGCTTCACTTCCCCTTCAGCCCTTCCAATAATTAGCAACTACCAATTCCCAGCATGGAGCCTACCCCTGCTTTTAATACCTACACAAAGAATTAAGACTGGTCTACTGGTACAGGATGCTCACAGGAGGCCCTGGATTCCCCAGCATACACACACAAAACAAAAACCTACCTACAAAAGCCTTCTGTTTGCAGAACTGAGTTTACACAGCTCCTATCTCTGACCTTTTCCAGAAGTGGGTTTCTATTCTACGCACTTGGCCCCAGCCCTAATCTGCTCAGAATTCAACAAGATTGCCAGGGAGAAGGGTCAGCTTACAAAATCAACAGAGATGTAATGACTAAAAAATGCCAGACTGATTGTGTCATAAGGTGGGAAACACCCACACTTTCTACTGGTAAAAATTCAAAATATAATAATTATATTGGTTTGTTTTGATTTTTCTAAAATTACACTCAGATTTGAGAGTAAATTCTCTCCTTCTATGGTGTGGGGCCCAGGATCGAACTCAGTTTACCAGGTATCAAACCTTGACCCTCTAAGCCATCCTGCTGACACTAGTTTTTTTGAGACATGGTCTGACATAGTCCTGGTTCCCTGGAATTCACTATGTAGATCAGGCTAGCTTCCTCCACCTCCCAAATTCTGGGATTACAGATGTACTCAATCCCACTTGGCTACTCATGTTTCTTTTTTGAGAAAGAACCTCAAGTAACACAGACTGGCCTCAAATTCAATGAATTGCCTAATTAAAATGACCTGAACTTCTGATTCTGCCTCCACCTCGTAAATGCTGGGATTACAGGTGTTCCCTGATGTTAAACTTGCTATTGCTTAGGTCAAAGAGTTGACTCCTTGAGTAAGGGCATCTGTCGCCAAACCTGATGACTGGACTTCAATCTCCAGGATCTCACGGAGGATAAATATCCCCCAATTCCAGAAGGTTTCATGCACATGCTGGCACACATGCACATAGTAAAAAGATAAATATAATAATAAAGAAGCTATTGTTTCCTGTCATCAAAATGTATTACAAATGTCCCAATCTGTGATGGGAGTTTATATGCTTCATCACTTGGATAAATATCTCCCAGGTTCATGTTGGTATATGGGCTTAGAAGTGGGAGACACCCCTTTGGTGTTTACTTTGAGGAACCAGTTTAAACCTAAGTGAAATGCCTACCACAAGTGTGCACGGTAATGGAAATCAGCACTTGTTTTAGCTTTAACCACATAGGATGGGTATAAAGCATGTTCTTGGTAATTCCAACAGTATTGGTTGCTGAAATGATGGCAAGCACATTATGCTTTCTTGGTATGTATTTCCAAGGCACAAGCTTATTAGGATTTCTAGCCCATGTTAGCTGCCTGGTAAATGTGTTATTCCAACATTCCAACATGACGCCGCCAGAGCATGCTGTGTGTGGGGGGGGGGAGATGGACACAACACCCATTTCATCCATACGCATGACCAGGCGTGGTCATGTAAAGCCACTCCCCACCGTGTCCCCCCATGCCACCTGCGCCCTTATAAGCCAAGACCCACATTGCTCTTTCTCTCTCTCTTTTTTTAAGTCTTTATCTTCCCTTCTCAAAAGCTTCCTAAATAAACTCTAGCATGGGCTACTGGTATTGTGGTTCATTCCTTGTGTGTGTTAACA
This sequence comes from Phyllotis vaccarum, assembly GCA_033318265.1. Taxonomy (NCBI): domain Eukaryota; kingdom Metazoa; phylum Chordata; class Mammalia; order Rodentia; family Cricetidae; genus Phyllotis; species Phyllotis vaccarum. The sequence goes on along the minus strand of JARWLC010000016.1, from coordinate 65,363,275 downwards.
GCGATGCTCCCACACTACATACTTCCACTGTATACAACTCTATGGTACACACTTCCATGGCACATGCTTCCATGATGTTACATCTGCCATTGTCATCAAATTAGGTGGGCCCGCTTGCATGCAAACAGCAATCACAATTGGGCTTATGTACTGTTGACATAGAAGAAGAGTGTGAGAAGTATCATTAGAGCCTCACCTGAGTATCCAGATGCTCCTCTGCTTATATGTAATTCGGCTCTAACTGCATGTGGCCTCAGAGTAATATGGGTTGGGGGAGGGAGAGGATGACGTACCAACTCCATCACTAGAGCCATGAGGGAGCAGCCACCCATGTTGGGTGTCTTCCCTCCAGTGCAGCTGCTTTGGACCAACCATTCATACTCTTTAAGAATGTTGTCCTGGTACTTGAAAGGCAGAGGCAGAGGGATCTCTGAGTTTGAGGTCAACCTGTTGTAAGAGGTTTTTATCCCAGACTTTTGGGCCTAGCCTCAGGGTTTGGACCCACAGACCCATAGTCCCACTGTAGGGATATTTTCAAATATAATAAAAACATTCGGAGATGTCAAGAGGGATCTACCCACAGTCAGTCTAGGAGGATCAGACAGTGGTAACTCACACCTTTAATCCCAGTACAGGGAGTATCCTGGGAGTGGTGACCTATGCCCTTAATTCAATCTGAGTTTGAGGTCATTTTAGTTTACAGAAGGAGTTCCAGGCTCCCAGGCAGGCAGTGGTGGGGCCACGCCTTAACTGAGTGAAGAAAGTATTTAAGGCAGGCATAGAAAGAGCAGACAGAAGAAGCCAGGAGGAGCGAGGCTGAGGAAGCTGGAAAACAGCTGGGTGAGATCTGACTGTGGGGTTTACTCTCTCTCTGATATCTCCTCCTTTCCCAGAGAGCTGGCCCTGAGTTTCCTTTATTCGTGCAACAGTCTCAACAGATGCTTACATTAATTTTAGGCTGATCGACCTAAGGTCCAGGCACATAACTTGATAACTCTTTACCCTTAAACTAACCCATGATTCTTATCCTGTTCAGCCATGCGGCTCAGCACCTTTTCTCAGAGCAGCATAGTTGTCCTCTGCATCTTCTGGCTTTTCTGGCAACTCTTGTGTCTCTGTGGCATTTCTGTTCCCAGTGTTTTCTTAGTCTGGTAGCCCTGCCCATACTTCCTGTCTGCCTTTGGCCAGTCAACGCTTTTTTAAAAACTTATAGGCAGGACAATTATTTACAATGTAACATCATAAATCCAGTACATATCCCCTTTTCTCTTTTTAAAACAAGAAAAACCCCAAATCTAATATCCTCCCCCCCCATTATCTATAACAACTTATAACCAACACTGTAAATTAACACAAACATCCATAATCTATGTTTTGGGAATGTGGGCTTAGTTCTCTAGGCTACTTCCTGCTGAATGGGGGTGGCTGGCAATCCCATGAGAATCCGAAGAAAAATTTAGGATTATGGACAAGCCTTTAGTGGAGTAGTCTATAAGGCTGGGTCATCTCAGCCAGTGTCCTTGAAATTGTTCTGGATGCAGAGCTCTGGAAACTTCAACAAAGGTGCTCTGAAATGCTGAATCATGTGGGCCATCCACTTCCATTGGAGATTTTTCAGGGGGTCTTCCTCAATCAAACCTTATTTTCTTTATCCAGGAATAAATCCACAGCCTCTCATTTTCTGTGGAAATAAAAAGAAATCCTCTTCTCCAAAGTAGCATATCTTTGGATTTCAATTTTAAAGTCAACTCATTTACAAAATATATAGACTGAACTGATCCAAAAGCATTTATAATCAACTGTCTTTTAGCAGCTTTTACTAAGTCATTTTTAGTCAAGAAACTTAAAGATAAGACAATAGCATACAGTATCCAGACAATCTTTGTATTTTCCATCTTTACATGGCTTATTTTTTTATTCTATTTGTTTTTAAAGACTTTCTCTACCCTTTTTCTTGTCTCTCTCAAGCCAACATATATATATATAATCACACTCTAAACCATTTAGAGTTTTTTTTTAATCTGTCTTGACTGTACAACTCTTATTTCTTAATTTATTCTGTTTCTGACCACACCTTTGCTTAGCTAGGGTGGCTGACTCCACCCAGATTCCTCTATTTCTTTCTGTTTCTGTCCATACCTTTAATCTGTCAAGGTGTGGCTAAGGATTAAAGGTTGGTGGGATGGATGGATGGCTCCACTCAGCTTCTAGTCTAGCTTCATAGAATTTAGCTTTTTAGCCCAGGTACTCGTAGGGCCCACAATTACCACTCTGGGGAATTTTAGGGTTCATATAATCATCAAGTAAAGCTTTGCCATCTGCTGCTCATGAACTCCATTTAAGTATTTGGCAGCAGGGCCTCTTAAAAGATTCACAAGTGTTTTGCCTCTAAGGCTGAATCAGGAAGCGTCTCTTTAAAAAGCCAAGTCTCTGTTTGCTTCCAGCAAACAGAGCTGATCCAAGAAAACTGCCAAGGAAGCCATATTTGACTCTGTTTCTTTTCTGTCTGCATAAACAATTCTTAAATATATCATTTACAACTTTTTGCCTAAATCTAGGTTCCTATGAAACTTCAGGAACTGGCTATGTTAAGCTGTACTCCAAAAGCCCACCATTTTGTAGCCCAAGCCCACCAGGGCATCTCTGTACCGCAACTCATGTGAGAGACATAACTTGGAAGCTGTTTTCGGTTTCTTTTTTTGTGCTCTAGACTGTTTTTAAGCTTCCTCCAGCTTTATGTGGGTGTGTATCACCCACATTGGGCTGCCATTTGTTGTATGAGGTTTTTGTCCCAGAATTTCGGGCCTAGCCTCTAGGTTTGGACCTACAGCAGTCCCACGGAGACACACAGATGCTTACATTAATTTTAGGCTGATCGGCCTAAGGTCCAGGCATATAACTTTCTAACTCTTTACCCTTAATCTAAACCATGATTCTTATCATGTGGCTCGGTACCTTTTCTCAGAGCAGCATAGTTGTCCTCTGCATCTTCTGGCTTTTCTGGCAACTCTTATGTCTCTGTGGCACTTCTGCTCTGTTCTTCCTGTTCCCAGAGTTTTCTTAGTCTGGTAGCCCCGCCCACACTTCCTGTCTGCCTTTGACCAATCAGCGCTTTTTATTAAACTCATAGGCAGGACAATTATTTACACTGTTAACATCATAAATCCACTACATCAATATGGTCAACAAAGCTAGTTCAAAGACAGCCAGGCTACACAGAGAAACCCTGTCTCAGAAAAAAAGGAAGGAAGGAAGGAAGGAAGGAAGGAAGGAACTCTAATACACTCCTGGTTCATGGTTCATAGTGTAAACCATGGTAGAGTGGTACTTTGGTTAGTGGTTGGGACTCTCAAGGTCAAGTTCTCAACACAAAGGAGATTTATTAGCAGAGGGAAAGAGGACAGGGAATAAGAGACAGTGACAGGAAACAAGGAGAAGGAGAAGGAACAAGGGAGAGAGGAAGTATCCCAGAGTAGGACAAGGACTGCTCCTGAATAGAGTGGACACGGATGTGGCACATAGGTAAACAGAGGCACAAGGGGAAACCCGCTGTTAGGATGAGGTGTTTAACTGGGCCTGTTAACTAGGTGAGCCAAAGGGGCCTTATGATTGCTGGACTTCAATACTTTGACAGCTGGACCTTGGTAGTCAGCCCCGGGAAGAGGAAGTGAGCAAATAAGGGAACAGACCTTGGTGACTAACTTCAGGAATGTAATCTAATAGTTTGTAGCAAGGCAGAGGGAATGGGGGAAGGGGAAGGCTTGCAGGAGCCACGTTCACTATGCCCAGAGCAGCCAGAGTCCCTTCAGGCCTTCTCAGGAAGGAGAAAATGTTTGCATCTCCCTAGAGAAGGAATTCCCACAATAAGCACATGCTTCTCAGGGAAACACAGCTTCTCGATTGTAATTTTATGTTAAATTCATGACGAAACAATGTAAGCTAGGTATGGTGGCTCACATTTGAAATCCCAGCACCAGGAAGCAGGAGGCAGGAGAATTATCATGAGCTTAACACCAGCCTGGACTGCATAGTTAACTGAGAAAGGAGTGACGCCCAAGGCATCAGTATTGGATAACACAGCTGAGATGACCTTCCTGTGCACAGATTCCCCTGCTGTTGGTGGCAGAACCATTGCACACCTGACCGTTGTGAAACTGATGACCTATTCCCTGGGGGAACAAGTATCTATTCAGTATCTACTTCTGACAGAAAGACCACCCCAACCCCCCCCCCCCCCACACACACACACACACTCAGCCTAGAGACAATGACTCCTCCAGGAAATTGGCTGCAAGGTGTCTGACAGTGTAGCCCTCAGCATGGCCTTGAACTTGTGATCTTTATAACTCGTAACCTTCACACTTCAGCCTCCTGAGTTCTGGGATGCTGGATGTGGACTCTATACTTGACTTGCTTGGTTTATAATTGACTCTGTGTGTGTGTGTGTGTGTGTGTGTGTGTGTGTGTGTGTGTGTGTGTGTGTGTGTGTATGCGTGTGTATGTGTGTGTGTCTGTGAGTGTATGTATATGTGTGTATGTATGTGTGTGTGTGTGTGTGTGTGTGTGTGTGTGTGGTCTGCCTGCAGCACATGTGTAAGAGAGGACAGCTTTCACCTTTGACCACAAGTTCCTGAGGATTCACTCAGGCTTCATACACTCTCTACCAGCCTAGCCATTTCACCTACATATTACCTTTTTTTTTTTTCTGGACAGGGTTTCTCACTGGCCTGGAGCTCACCACCTCTGCCTCCCCTGTGCAAGGATTACATGGATTCTGTGGATCAAACTCAGGTCCACATGCTTGTAAGACCCTTCCTATAATGAACTATTAAAGTTGGTCCCACATCCTTCTCTCCTGGAACATCTGCTCTTATATAAATATTCGTAAACAAAACTATTTCTTCTGAATTTGCCTCGGATGCTGCAATCTAACTTTTCTTGCTTGACTTACAAATGAATGACATTGGGTTGTAGCCTCATTCCCTTTCATTTTATTTTTATTTCTGTGAAGAGATTCTGCTATGGTAATATGTCCTATTTTTAAATTTTCTAATTTTTCTGACTAGCTTTCCGGTGGAGTGGGAACATTTCCTGTGATGATAGCAGCTGTGGTGTCATTACACTCTAAACGCGGTGCTGGGCCATCTGATTTTTGGTTTTGTGTGTGTGCGTGTGTGTGCTGCTATGGATGGAACCCTGGGACCTACTGGGCAAGCATTCACTTCTGACTGACATTGCCCATCCAGCCCAGTCCACCAAAAAGCCAGGTTCCCCTTCACACACTATAAAAAGAACATAGATGTCACAATGGAGAACATGTGGCCTCAGCATGCTGTTTCTCCAGCTGCTATGATGTGCAGCAGGCAGTGGGCAGCAGGCGGTGGACAGTGGGCAGCAGGTAGTGGACAGAAGGTAGTGGGCAGTGGACAATGGGCAGTGGATGGCAGGCAGTGGGTGGCAGGCAGTGGGCAGTGGGCAGTGGGTGGCAGGTAGTAGACAGTGGGTGGCAGGCAGTTAGCAGTGGGTGGCAGGCAGCAGGCAGAGGGTAGTGGAGAAAAACAGAGAGCCCATCCCTTCAGCTTTTCCAGCTCCGATCTATGGTTGTGGGAACAGAGTCATGAAACCTTTCTGCTTACATGACTATGTGCTGATTAAACTTTATTGAGAAGACAGTTTTCATATATCACCAACATTGTCCTCTTTTGTTTTATAACTTTTTTAAAATGTAGAGGCACAGGGCGGGGTGAGGGAACTGAAGAGATGGCACAGTGGCTAACGGCACTTGCTGGTTGTTGCAGAGGACCTGTGTTCAAATCCTAGCACACATGTGGCAGCTTACAGTTGTCCATATCTCCGGTGCTAGGGAATCCCATGCCCCTTTCTGCACCCTGTTTACACACAGGCACAAACAGTGTGCATCAAACATACCTACAGGCAAAACACTCATGCACATTTTGGGGCTTAGGATGCTGTTCAGTGGTAAAGGATGTGCTTAGCATGCTCAAGCACCTAGGTCGGGTCTTCCCCACAAAAAACTAAAAACAAAACTGGTGTATCAATGAAAAGAAGCTGAAGCGGAGAGATCACAGTTGGAGGCTAGCCTGGGCCACATAAAAAGATACCGTCTCAAAACATACCAAAAGAAAAAAAATTTAAGCCACACATTAACAGGCAGGAATATGGGGGTTGGGTTTGAGACTTAACTGTGCACTGTCAATAGGGACAGTTTAAATGTAAGGACGGGGATTTAAAGGTAAAAGATGGCTGGGGGAAGTAGGTCCCCTTCTGCAATCTCTGGTCTCAGGAAGCAGAGCAGGAGGACTGAGAGTCTGAGGCCAGCCTGGGCTACATGAGGAGACCTCGTCTCAAACAAACATGGGATGGCTTTTACCAGCAGGTACAGAAGGTCACAGCTGACTGAGGCAAACACACTGCTCTGAGCACAGCACACACACGCGGGCTCACTAACACAGACCACACAGGGAACACTCCGTAAGTCTCCACTTTAAAAAGATTCAAATCACAGGTAGTGGGGTTGCATGTCTTTAATCCCAGCACTTGGATCTCTGTGCGTCCAAGGCCGGGGTGGTCTACAAAGCGAGTTCTAGGACAGGCAGGGTTACAAAGAGAAACCCTGTCTTAAAAAAGGAAGGAAGGAAGGAAGGAAGGAAGGAAGGAAGGAAGGAAGGAAGGAAGGAAGGAAGGAAGGAAGGAAGGAAGGAAGGAAGAAGTAAAATTATAGAGTGTATTTTCTGACTACAACAGTATTAGAAATCAGTAACTCAGCTAGAAAAATCCCAAATGTTTGGAATTCAACATTTGAGTTTAGTGACCCAAAGATGAGAGAAGTTACCACAGGGTGTTAGGATGCAGGCCTGTGATCTCAGCACTTCCGAGGCTGAAGTAACAGGTTGCTGTTAGTCCTAAACCAGCCTGGGCTACAGTGTCTCAAAAAAACGTTACATAGGTAATACTACATCTCTCACTGAATGAGAGACACATCCTCACTGAAGTGCTAGTGGTGAGTTTTCCCCGCAAGTAAATTACATGTCATTAAATCTGGTCTGGGTTAGGAGTGAGGCTCAGAGGTAAAGCATTTACTTAGCATGAAAGAGGCCCAGAGTTCTACTCCAGCATCACATTAAAAATATTAATAATAATAAGCAAACAACCATGACCTGTAGAAAGTTGTTAGAGGGGCAGGCAGTGGTGGCTCATGCCTTTAATCCCAGTATTCAGGAGGCAGAAGCTGGTGGATCTCTGAGTTCAAGGCCAGCTGGAGAAGGTGGCTCGGTAGCTAAGAACCACTCTGTTCTTCTAGAGGACTCAGGTTTGGCTTCTAGTACCCACACCAGAGGGCTCACAACCGTCTGCAAATCCAGCTACAGGGGATCCAGTATCTCTGGACTCCTCAAGAATCCAAACTCATGTGTAAATCCCACCCCCCAGACACATACACATAATTAAAAATAATAACCTAAAACATTTTAAGTTGTTTGATGTAAGTGATACTGTGTACTTACTATAATCCTAGCTACTTGAGAGACTGAGACAGGAGGATTACTTGAGCCCTGGAGTTTCAGAACAACGTGGGTACTGGGGGGAGGAAGGAAGGAGAAGGGAGGGATTAGATTTCATCTCAACAAATACAAATTGTTTCCTACAGACCTAAGACAGGTCTGAGTAGAAAGGGAGGGGCGGGGAAGGGGAGGGCCTGAGGGAGAGGATGGTGGGAGGGAGAATGACTAGGAAGGAAGGGTGTGTGGCACCGTGCAGTGACTGCTTCAAACAGTAACCTATACACTTCAAAACAGCCAGAGGAGCCTGCAGCTGCTCTCACCACAAAGATTGATCAGTGTCTGAGGATGACGGGCCAGACTCTAAGTTGGCCCATACACACTGTAGACCGGTGTTGAAATGTTACACTGACCCCATAAATACCTACATTTACTACGGACCTGCTAGTTTATCTTGCCTGTGATGTGTTTGTGAGTTCACAGGTGTGAATGATAGCACACCTGTGAATACTAGAAAGCAACCTCAGGTATTGGTCTCCACCTTCTACCTTGTTTGAAACAGGGTCTCTTTGTAGTTTGCAACTTCTTATGCCGGACCCGTTGGCCCATAAACCTCCTCCTGTATCCCACCCCGATATAGGAAAACTGGAATTACACAGTCACAATGTTGCATCTGGTTTTCACATGAACTCACACTCGCACACCAAGTGCTCTATCCACTGAGCCATCTTCTCAGACAGATAAACAGCCATTAAAATATATATGTAAAAAATACTTATGGGGGCTGGAGAGATGGCTCAGTAGTTTAAAGAATTCATTGCTCTTGCAAAAGTTCTGGGTTCAATTCCCAGCGTCCACATGGTGATTCACAACCATCTGTAATTCTAGTTCCAGGGTATCCAACACCTTCTTCTGACTTCTGTGTGCACCTGGCATGCACTTGGTACACATGTGGGTAAAACACTCATACATACGAAATAGATAACATTTTAAAAGTATTTATTGAGGGGGCTGGAGAAATGGCTCATTGCAGAGGACCTGAATTTAGGTCTCAACATGAAAGGGGCTCACAGTTACCTGTAACTCCAATCCCAGGGTGATCCAACATCTCTGGCCTCCACAAGCACTACATGCACATACGTATAATTTAAAATAAACCTTTAAGTTTAAATGTGGCAAATCATGCCTTTAATCCCAGCACTCTGGAAGAAGAAACAGGTGAATTTCTGAGTTTGAAGCCAGTCTGGTTTACAAAAGGAGTTCCAGGACAGCCAGGGCTACACTAAGAGGCCCTGTATCAAAAAACACAAATAAGTAAATACAATATTATTCAGTGGAAAACATGTAAATGAACATTGTGGCCAGGCATAGAGGTACATACCTTTAATTCTAGCACTTGGGGGGTGGTGGCAGAGGCAGATGTATCTCTGTGGGTTTGAGGCCAGTCTGATCTATATAGTGAGTTTCAGAACAGCCAGGGCTACACAGAGAAACGGGTCTCACACATATACAAGTGCAAAGAAATGGGGCATTCTGACATGTAGAAGGGTCACAGCTTCCCAGCTCCTGCCCACAGCGTGGTGTTGACCCTTTGTCCTCTGGTTGGGGATCCATAAGCTCTGCCCACAAGCATGGAAGATTTCCTGCAAAGTGTGAGTGTTGCCAGCCTGGGCACAAGCACCCTTCTCTCTTGGACGACATAAAATGACTTTCAGGTCTTTTTTTTTTTTTTTTTTTTTTTTTTTTGCTCTGTTTTTTCACCTGATCAGACCTCTTTCTCGGCAGGTGAGCTCTAGGTCCATCTGAGGATGTAGAAAAGTTGATACTTCTGCTTTGCTGGTTTGGATGCATCTGAGCTAATCTAAGGACCACAGAGGCTCATGGGAGACTTCAGCTAGCAGCAGCAGAACACATTCTGAGCTTGGATACTGATTTCTACTTGGTCTCTCAATACTGTCCCCTCAAAGGGGCAGGAATGTTCTACGGGGCTGCAGTGGTTCTCAGGTGGCTTCTGGGCTGAGAAATACTCTGGGGTCATCTTTTCTACTGAGGAGTTCTTGGAACAACACCAGAACCTTCTTTCAAGGAGGAGTTTCTGTGTTGACTTTTGGGGGTCACAGAAAATGCTACATCGTCTCAGGGACAGGGGATGAGCCACGTGGAAGTAAGATGAGCTGGCAGGGTGATTGAAACCTCCACAGGGCCTCCTGCTTACTGTACATTGTCCAAAGGAAAGGTCACGGCAACCCTCCCAGCAGGCCTATGGTACATCACCTACTGAGGGCACCTGAGCTGCCCCTGTGCCCCTCCCAGTGCCCTCACACAGCCCCACACAGCCTGCTCAGTGTGTGCAGAAGACACACTGAGTTCCCCTCCCAGTTCTTCAGTAGGGATGAGCTGCCTACAACCTCCAGCTGCCTCATCCCTTTCCACAATATTCATAGAGCATCATCCAGGAAAGGCGCCATGTGTGTGCTACTGTGCTCTGCTCAAGAACCCCAGGAGGCCTGAGTATAGTTAGATGTGCCTGTAATCCCAGCTCTCAGGAGCAAAGGGGTCAGCTTGAGCTACAGAGTTCTAGGACAACCTGGGCTACATGAGGTGCTGTCTCAAAAACAAAACAGTGGACCAGTGAGATAGTCAAGCCTGACGATACGGGTTTAACTCTGGAAGCCACACAGGAAAAGAGAGAAAATATTACAAGTTGTACTTTGTCTGCTGCATGCAAGAGCACACACACTATCCAACTGCTAAATTAAGAGCCAATGAAATGGTTTAGCAGGTAAAGGCTTACTGCCAAGCCTAAGAGCATGAGTTTAGTCCCCAGGATCTGCATTGTAAAGGAGAGATCAGACTCCCATACCTAGTCCCCTGAATTCCACATGTGCACTCTGGCATGCAGGTGTTTACATATACACACACACATACATACATACACACAATAAATAAATATAAGTATTTTTTTAATTAAACGATGTGAACTCAGAGACTCCAGCAACATGCACAGAGCCCTCACAGGTCTGTACCAGATAGGGTTCTAGAGCTGAAAAAGTAGACATGTGGCCCATCCCTAACCCAGAAACCAGCTCCTATTGATAGCCACTTGCAAATAGATAAAATTAGTTTTCTCCAAGGGAGTCTCACTAGGGAATCAAACCATCCTTAAGAGTAGGCCTCAAGTAACCAGGCGCTGGTGGTGCATGGCTTTAATCCCAGCACTCAGGAGACAGAGGCAGGCAGATCTCTGCGAGTTCATGGCTAGCCTGGTCTACATAAGGAGTTTCAGGACAGGCTCCAAAGCTACATAGAGAAACCCTGTCTCAAAAAATAAACAAACAAACAAAAAAGTAGGCCTCATGTCCAACACAAAAATCCAACAACCTCACTTTTGGGGATCCTTTGTCTCATAATGTTAAATCAGGGCTCTCCTCCCCTTGCCTTACAGGTAGGTCCTTTGCATATATATTATGGCTTCCAGTTTTGCATTTTTATGGGATCTCTATGTGAACAAAGGTGTCTGTACATATTTTTCTTTGGCTCATTTCTTGTTAGCTGTTAGTCCTATGCTGATTTTTTTTTATCTCAGGAGGGGCTTGTGGGGGTGTTTTTGTTTCTCGAGACAGGGTTTCTCTGTGTTGTCCTGGCTGTCCTGGAACTCGCTCTATAGACCAGGCTGATCTTGAACTCACAGAGATCCGTCTCTGCCTCCAGAGTGCTGGGATTAAAAGCGTGTGCCACCACCTCCTGGCACTAGGTGGCTGTTTTCTAATAAAAGACAAAAGGGGGTTGGATCCAATTGGGAGGCAAGTTGGGAAGAACTGGGGAGCGGAGGGAAAGGAGAAACCATAATCAGAATATATTGTATGAAAAAAAAATCTACTTTCAATGAAAAAGATAGAATAAAATAAAGAAAATTCTTGAATTAATTAAATAATAGGAGCCAGTATGGTGCTCAGTGAATAAAAGCAATTGCTTTCAAGCCGGATGGCCTGAGTTTGACCCTTAAAACTCACATGGTGGACAGAAAACCAACTCCCAACATTACTGTTCATACACACAATAAGTAAATAAACAAATAAAAAAACAAGTAAACAAACTTATTTATTCTAAATAAAAATAAATAAATGTATAAATAACGGTAAAAGAACCTTAAGTGTGAATAACACACTAGCTCCGGTCACCACTGTCTCTAATCAGGCACCTCAGCTGGAAGGAGGCTTGAGGTCACAGTGACAACCCAGCTCATGTCCCGTTCAGAGCCCTGCTCTGACTGAACAGCCACTCTGGCCTCTCATTAGTTACTAATTGCTGTCTGTGAGGGCTCCCGAGGGGCCGTTGCTGGGATCCCACCTGTTGACAAGATGTAGCGGCCCCAGAAGGACAAAACCATGTCTTGATTATGCCCCTAATGATGCACTCATATTGCCCAACAGCCATTGCCTTCCACAAATAAAGCTCATCAGTTCAGCCTCCATCACTGAGTCTTACTTCACACTGGGCTTTAATGAGGTAGGTGGGGTTTCAGTGATGACTACAAGACAATGGCAGTCCAAGTTCAATGTCACCAGTACCACTGCCAAATCTTCCTCTAAAAGGCTACTTTATCTCTGTGTTTCGAGAGATGCCACCTGAGCTCACAATGCACACTTGTGGTGGGAGCTCACCTCTCACAAGGAGCCCAGCACCCCAGTGGGGAAGTTTCTACACTTCGAGTCATAAGGGACAGGATGAAACACATTGGCCTTACATCCACCCACACAAGAGTGGTGACCACGTAACCATGAGGGACCTGGGCTGATTCACCCGCAGCTTACCCCCAGTGGCGAGGAGATCTCAGCTGGCCACTGTGACAACCAGCTCTGTCACTGTAACAAAATCTTGAAATAATCATGAAGAAGACAAGGAAGAAAGGGGACTGAAGAGATGGCTCAGTGGTTAGAGGCACTTACTGATCTCTCAGAGGACCAGAGTTCAGTTCCCAGCACCCACACTGGACTATTCACAACTGCCTGTATTCCAGCTTCTGGCCTCCAAAGACACACACAGAGAGAGAGAGAGAGAGAGAGAGAGAGAGAGAGAGAGAGAGAGAGAGAGAGAGAGAGAGAGAGAGAGAAACAGAGAGAGAGAGAGAGAGACGGGGGGGGGGGGGGGGGGGGGGGGCTGAGGATATGGCTCTGTTGTTAGATGCATGGAACCCTGTGTTCAGTCTCTAGGACTGTACAAGACAGATGTGATGGTGCGTGTCTAATCTTAGCACTCAGAGGTAAAGGCAGTAGTAACATGCATTTAATCAAGGCTAGCCTCAGCTACAGCAAATTTGAGCTCAAAAAGAAAAGGGAAGAAAGGGAGGGAGGGAGGGAGGGAGGGAGGGAGGGAGGGAGGGAGGGAGGGAGGGAGGGAGGGAGGGAGGAAAAGAAAGATGTTGAGTGTGGTTTCAGTCAACCATCACTTGGCCCTGTCACCTTCAGGCCTATTGTGTATGTGACCACATGGTGGCTGTGCCTCTCATAGCATCTGGGAAGCAGAGAGGGGAAGGGCTCTCAGGAAGAATCAACTCCCCGCATACCCTACCCCTGATGACTGCACAACAGTCCCCAAAGGTGCCTCTCAAAGTTCCATGAAGCCAGCACATTCAAGACCCAAATAACATCAGCCACATACACACTATGTGAGTGTACAGTGAGTGCCAGCTCGCGGAGCATATGAAGGGCGGGCAGGTGACAGGCACAAGAGTCTAAGACTATTTCAGGCCACATGACCTGCCCTGGACCTGGATTGGTCTGCCCATGGGGCAGGAAATCTCCAGTCCCGCATCAGGCACAGGTGAAATGTTGACCTTCACCTTTCCCACCAACTTGCCTAGCAACTCTGGGGACCAAACTCATTAGCTGGATGCTCCTGACAGGCAGGAGGAGTGAGAACCTGGTGGAGGAGGCTCCGTGGGCATTGGCACCCTCCTACCCCTGCAGGGCCTCAGAGTGGTAAGAAGCACCTGTGTCTCTTTTAGGCCTTGGAGACCACAGGCAAGTGCTTCTCCTTTCTGAATGTTGTAGCACAGTATCTTCTGACACGGTATGGGAGGGACTGTTTAAAAATCCTCCACCCATTCTTTGGCAGCTGTCCCTGAAGCTCTTTCATTTACTTATATGTTTGTTTGTTTACTTATTTTGAGGCCGAGCTTCATGTATTATAACCCCCTCTGGCCCCAGTCTTGCTGTGTAGCTGAGCATGGCCTTGACATTCTGATCTCCCTTCCTCCATCTCCCAAGTGCTAAGGTGACAGGCATGCCATCTGTCCCGTTTAGGCAGCACTAGGGATTGAACCCAGGTCTTTTATGCCAGGTAGGCAAGTACTGTCCATTGAGCTATTATCTAACCCATCTGTTTTTAGACTCAGTCTTGCTGCATAGCTCAAACTGATCTCATAGTCCTGTTTTCCCAGCCACCAGGACCCCAGGCTCCTTTTATACCCACAGAACCAATCACACTGACTCGGGGCCAGCTCAAGGCTCTCTCCCGCTTCCCATACTTCCCGTCAGTACTTCTTTGTAGCTGGGATAAAACACCACGACCAAAAGCAGCTTGGGAGAAGAGTTTGCTGCATCTTACATGTTAGAGTTCATCACCTCCGGGAGTCAGAGCAAGAGCTCAAGGCAGAAGCCCAGAGGCAGAAACAGAAGCAAGGACCCTGGAAGAGTACTGCATTGGCTCTTTCCAAGGCTGATTCAGCTTGTTCTCTGACACAGACTGGGACCATCTGCCCAGGGGTGGGAAGGCCCACAGTTGGCTGTCCCCCACGTCAATCATTAATAAAGATAGTAATAATATCAGCCCCACAGCTATAGCTACAGGCTAATCTGATGGAGTAACCTTCCAACTAAGGATCCCTCTTCCCAGGTCACTCTGGTTTGTGTCAGGCTAAGAAAAACAAGTCCACTGTCCATTCCCGCAGGTTATGGTGACATCAGAGGCCACAAGGGGATCTTTGACTAAGTTAGACCCTACGTCTAGTGACAGAAGTTTGGAAAGAAGTTCAGAGACATGTAGAGGTGATCGTGTGAAAACGAAGGCTGGGACTATGTGTTCGCAAGCTCAGGTCACCTAAATCCCTACAAGTGAGAAGAGGTAGGGAAATCTCTACCCTGAGGTCTGGGGAGGCTGAAGCACAGCACAGACCCACATGTCAGACGTTTGTCTGTAGAGCTGTGAAAATAAATTTCCATTGTTCTAAGCACCCAGTCCAAGCCTCAGGGTACTAGCACATGGCGCATCCTTACAGATGGTGGAAGTGGCACAGTCCAGGGAAAAGCCAGGGCATTGGGCAAGCCTCAGTGTGCACGGTGCAGCAAGAAGTGGATGCTTCCTCCGACTGGGTGGCAAGTCGGTACCTGTGGGCAAAAGAGGTCCATGAGTAACCAGGACAGCAGGGATGTCCAAGGAAAGAAATGCCACACTGAGGCACAGTGTCACAGCCTCTGAGGCCCAGCTGGCTTCTCTCAGTGTCCCTGGCTGGCCCCTGTGTCCTCCCTTCCCCTCCCTGATGTCTGTATAGCCTACAGTTCCCAGAGTCTAGCTTAGGGACCTGCACAGGGGAAGTACATGGTAAATACTAGCTAATAATGATGATGAAACACTTCGCAAAGTAAGAGCTTGGGGACCCAGAGGCCTGACATCTGCACAGAGCCGGTGCCCACGGGGAAACAGTTAATGAAAGATGTCTGTGGGGATGGCGAGCCCCCAGCAGAAGAATAACCTCCGTGTGTGTGTGTGTGTGTGTGTGTGTGTGTGTGTGTGTGTGTGTGTGTGTGTGTGTGTGTGAGAGAGAGAGAGAGAGAGAGAGAGAGAGAGAGAGAGAGAATGAATCAGAAATCATGGTCCTATTTTATAAATCAGAAACTAGCCCGAAGCTCACGAGATCATTTGCCCAACATGCAGAAAGCTGAGTTTTTATCCTCAGGTATTAAAATAAAACAAAACTCTTCTCTCGTAGGTGACCGACAAATGGCTTAAGGCTGAATGTCTTGGATTCAAGGCCACTCCAGAAGCTGGTGTCACTGAGCCTTCAATCTCTATCCTGCTGCTGTTTATCAGGGTATTACAGTCTAGCCCTCGCTAGCCTGTGTTCACTCCCTAACACAAGCTAGTCTCATACTTGAAGCAATTGGGCTGACAGGATGGCTCAGCAGGTTACAAGCTTGAGATCTAGAGTTCAACTCTGGAAGCCACATAAAGTGGGAAGAAGAGAGCCAATGCTCCGAAGTTGCTATTTGACATCCGTGTGCATACACTCATAATGGCGAACGCCTCTCTTAACACACACACACATTTGCATGCACACTATAATAATACATTTCCTAAGATTCATTTATTTTTATTTTATTACGTATT
Organism: Phyllotis vaccarum; assembly: GCA_033318265.1. Lineage (NCBI taxonomy): Eukaryota > Metazoa > Chordata > Mammalia > Rodentia > Cricetidae > Phyllotis > Phyllotis vaccarum. Next base: position 65,347,370 of record JARWLC010000016.1, on the reverse strand, counting down.
TTGCCCTTATGTATGTATGTGAAGCATATGTATACCTAGTGTCCATGGAGGTCAGAAGAGACCATTGGCTCCCTAAGAACTGGAGTTACAGACAGTTGTGAGCTGCCATGTGGGTGATGGGAACCCAGACCAGGTCCTCCGCAAGAGCAGCCTATGCTCCTAACAGCAATTCAGCCACTTTTCCTCCCTACTAAATAATTATTTTATTTTGTTTGGTTGGTTTTTTGAGATAGGGTTTCTCTGTGTGGCTCTGGCTGGCCTCACAAAGATCTGCCGTCCTCTACCTTCTGAGTGCTGGAATTGAAAGTGTGCATCAATACTTCCTGGTTCATAAATAATCTCTTAGATTTAGTTCTGCCTGCATGATAAACACTAGGCGGCAGCACCAGATCTCATTACAGATGGTTGTGAGTTGCCATGTGGTCGCTGGCAATTGAACTCAGGACCTCTGGAAGTTCAGACAGGGCTCTTAACCACTAAGCCATCTCTCCATCCCCCATAAATAATTTTTTTCTAAATTGAAGCAACCCTCCTGTCTCGACTTCCTAAGTGACAGGATTATAGACATAAGTCACTATACCTGGCTATAGCTCTACCCTGTCTCTTCTAATAGATTTATTAAGACACAAGCTCACACGCTGTACAATCACCCCATTTAAAGGGAACAATTCGCTGTGAGTGGTGACATTCTCCTGTAACCCCAGGGTTCAGAGAGCTAAGTAGGAGAGTCAAGAGTTTGAAACTAGGCTGGGCTACTCAGTGACCGTCTCTGTTTGAGGGAGAGGTATTGCACAAATCCTACTTGGCCTTATAATTAAAAACCCGGAGCCAAATATTGAGGAAACACTGAGAGGTCAAAGAGACAGAGAAACAAGCCATCTCCTCACAAATCCTCAGACTGGATGCCTCTAAGTCCCTACCAAAGGGAAGGGTACCTCAGGGAACGGAAGAGCGGCCTCCTCCCGCCCTATCTTTCTTTCTCCGCCCAGCTGTCTCACTTCCTACTTCAACTTTCCTAGCGCTGGGATTAAAGGTGTGTGTCATCACTTCCTGACCTTCATGGCTAACTCTGTGGGTGGCTCTGTCCTCTGATTTTCAGACAAACTTTATTAAATATACAATATGACACCACAGAGGGGAAAACAAAAAAGGTGTAATTTAATGGGTTTTAGCACACTGTTTTTTTCTTTTGTAAAATTGCAATTATGTGTGTACATATATGTGTATGGGTCCATTTGTGCTGTGTTGTACCTGTGGTGGCCAGTGTTCATTCTCTATCCACGTATGTGTCCTGAGGATTCAGTTCAGGTCATCAGGCTTGCTAGTAAGTGCCATTACTTACTGGCTGGTCAGTAAGCCCCAGAAATCCCATCTCTTCCTTCTCAATGCTGGAATGGCAGGCACATACTCTGTATCCAGCTTTTACATTAGTGCTAAGGGTCAAACTCAGTTCCTCTTGTCTGCACAGCAATCACCTTATCAACTGCCACCTCCTCAGCCTGACTGTAACCATTCTAATAGACATTAGTGATATCACAAGGCGGGGGAGGCATCACATGCCTTTAATCCCAGCACTCAGGAGGTAGAAACAGGTGAATCTCTGTGAGCTTGAGGCCACCCTGGTCTACAGAGTGAGTTGCTAGACAGCCAGTTAAATAGAGAAACCTTGAAAAAACAAAAACAACAATAACAAAAACAAAACCAATAAAAAAGACATCACAATGTGCAGCATCAATTTCTAAAGACTTTTACTACCCTGGTCAGAAACCTTCTTCCCCACACTTGTGGTCAGCTTTCTGTTCTTTGGCCCTGGTCCTGCCCAAGAACTTGCTTCTGTAAATGTTCTTCCGTACTCCTTTCTTAAAATCTCAACAGACTTATCGATCTCATTTTCGGTAAACACATTCTAAAGCATCCCGGTGAACCAAAGTCTACTGCAAACAATGTGCTCTCCTGATGCAGGCACTGTATCCGGATCCTTGCTTGGGTACTGCACCAAGACGATGAGTGAAACCCGGATTTCCACCCTTACGCAATGCGGGAGATTTTGACTCTGGCGTTTCATTCTTTGCCTACACTACCCCTCTACACCAAGAGAGTACGTGGAAAACTGAACGCGGTGCAACTTGGTGCTTTGAGTCCTCTGGGCTGAGCGCTCGAGGCCGCCAGCAGGGGGCGCGCACCCTTTCCAAAGCTTACCCTCGGGGAGAAATGAGCATGCTCCAGAATTTGCGTTTTCCGGCAGAGTGGCGGAACAGTCCTATCGGTTGGTGTCATTTTGCGACACTCCCGTGCGACGCTCAGCGGCAGTGAGGCTGTCATGGCGTCGCCCTTCAGTGGGGTACTGCAGCTGACCGACCTGGATGACTTCATCGGGCCGTCTCAGGTGGGCCGGCCAAGGGCAAGTCGTGCAGGAGGAGGGGCTGGGCCTGGCTGTGCGCAGCGGGGCACCTCTCTCACCTGTGTCTTGTCCTGAGCAAGAGAGACCCAGGGCCCAGGGTCTCAGCCTGCTTCCCTTTTTACCAACACAGACAACTGAGGCCAGGGACGGCTGGGCAGCCAGCCACTGGACCCCAAGGTGTCCAAGAGGGATTATAGAAGCTATGGGAGTATTTAGGAGTGACGGGGAGGCTTAATATTACAAAAAAGGGGGGAGGGGTTCCTAGTAGTGTCACCAAACTGATGATGCAGAGCTGGGAGCTGGGCAGCCTCTACGAGCTTGTGAGACATCCCTTGAAGCCCCTCTCTCAGAACCAGTTAATGGAAGAGACCATGTTGAAGGGACAGGTGGGATGTCCACTTGGGCCACAACCATAGCTTGGGGAAGATACAAGAGACTCCAGACAGTCACACCTGAAAACAGGAGCTGGTGCCCTTAGCTTGGTATTCGTCCCCAGAGCTAGTAGTTCTGTAGCCAAGTCCCATCACCTATAGAAGAGAGGCTGAGCTGCCACACAGGCACTGCCACATAGGCAGGATGAACTGGGGCATCTGGAAGGCCATTTCCTAGAAGGCCACCAAGCTTCTGGAGGCAATAACAGGAGATGTCAAGGGGAAGAGACAAGGAGTTTCATCTGTGGCAGTTTATGGCATCTGTGACCACCAGATGTTTCCAGGGCAAGCATTCCTGTCTGGCCATGGCTTCTTGACTCATTGGCCTCTGGAAGTATGCTGTTGTCTGCACTTAGGAAGGATGAGCTTGCCAGAGTTCCTGCAGACATTAGCTTGCATATGGAGTTAGCACAGTCTTCATGCTAATCTGGACCCAGAGAGTGAGTGACCTTGTACAGAAAACAATGGGCAGCCAGAGCTCAACATGGCTTCAGTGGCAAGATGGTGGTGGAACTAGCGTTGGTGGTGAGCTTCAGTCAGCCATCCCTGAGGCCCAGCATCCTCCAGAATTAACTTCCCCTAATAGAGCCTGGTCTGGGGTCTCTTCCTGGTGTAGAATTGCATCAAGCCTGTGAAGGTGGAGAAGAAGCCGGGAAGTGGCATAGCCAAGATCAACATTGAGGATGATGGAAGTTACGTCCAAGTGAACCCAGTAAGGATCCAGAAGTCTCACCAAATCCCTGCCGGGGGCTAGAGGAACAGATCTGAAACACCTCCTCTGCCTCATCCAGTCACAGGTGGCCACCCTTAAAGTCCCTGCATCTTACCAGTTCTCTCTCACTGGTCACAGTCACTGACCATGGGGAGCTGGGAGGGTGAGTAGGGATGCCCAGGTTAAGGGGCCAGCCTGTCCTGTTCTGCACGGGGTCCCTTTTGTGGAGATGGTGGATCCACTTCTAGCAACAATCCTGCAGATCCTTATAAACAATGAAGAGCAGGATCAAGCTGTGACAGAGAAGGGCAGCTGTCTGTCCACAGCAGTGACCTTGTAACACCATAGCATCAGAACCACTGGTTCTCAACAAGTGGTCTGTCCCAGGGTTGGAGGGACAGAGAAAGATGCCTATCACCATAAGGACAAGTGGCTTCATCTTCATGGTGCTGCAGCAGCATGGGCCTGTGGGTGTTGGGCCCCTTGGTGTGGATTAACCTCAGGTGGAAGCATTGGTGTAAAGCACAGGCTCAGAGAACAGTCTGAGGGTCTTGTAACCCTCTAGTGTCCTCTAGTCAGTTTGGACCCCTGTAGCTCACTCGGCCCTAGCTCAGTCCATTCCTGCATCTATAGGGCTCAGACTGAGTTTATTAGGCTGTCATGAAGAAATAAACGTCAAAAATGAAGAGCAGGCGGCAAATAACCCCTCATCAGCTCTTTTGCTGGTTGTTGGTATCAGTGGTAGTCGAAAGGCTCCTGGGAGCCAGGAAGCAGAGGCAGGCAGATCTCTGTGAGTTGGGGGCCAGACTGGTCTATAGAGCAAATTGTAGAACAGCCAGGGCAGTTTTACAGAAAAATCCTGTCTCTAAAAAGCTACTTGGAAAGAGTGTCCTGCCCATCCCCCACAAGGCCCTCTGCTCCAGATTCTTCCGCCCCGCAGGATGGAAGAACCCAGAAGCTGGAGAAAGCCAGGATCTCCCTGAATGACTGCCTGGCATGCAGTGGTTGTGTCACTTCAGCCGAGACGGTGCTCATTACCCAGCAGAGTCATGAGGAGCTGCAGAAGGTTCTGGATGCTAATAAGGTAACCAATGGGGATTGGCCACAGCAGCCTACAGCATGCTTTCTCAGGGAAACCCACCTGGTCAACATGGCTGACTGTGGTGCAGCCAATGGCCTATCACTACAGAGCCTGGCCTCCGGCTGTCTGCACAAAGCCTGCACAGCCATAGACTTTTTGCATTACAGGTGGCAGTACCCGGTCAGCAGCGGCTGGTGGTGGTTTCCATCTCACCCCAGTCCAGAGCATCGCTGGCTGCCAGGTTTCAGCTGGGTCCCTCAGACACTGCCAGGAAATTAACTTCATTCTTCAAAAAAATAGGTAGGTGCAGAACCTTGGGTGAACGGGGGCGGCTGGTATCGGGACTCCTCCCGCCCCCAAGGCACATGTCACTCACCCTGAACTGAACAGTAGGGGCACTCAGCTTGAAGTGACTTCAGCTTGAAGGTTCTGATGGTTGAGATGGGGCCCTAGGGAGAAGCCCTTGGGTTCTGACTTTGTGCCTTTATTGACTGTTCACCTGTTCCCTGGGTGTTTTACGGTCCCTTGATTCATTGTTAGTGTTCAGGTTTTGGAAACTGGGTCTCAGATAAGATTAGTTGAGCCTGATCTCTACCTTCACCAGCAAGTGCTGGAGTCACATGCACATGTCACCTCTGGGTTTGGGGCTTTGGTTTTGGTTTTCGGTGTTTGAGACAGGGTCTCACTTTGTAGCTCTGGCTTGCCTTGACTTCACTATGTCATCCAGGCGCCTCAAATATACAATCCTCCTGCCTCAGCTTCCCTAGTACTTGGGTCACAGATACGTGCTGTTGTACCCAGCTTCGGTTACTGTTTTTTTTTTTTTTTTTTTTTTTTACACATTTATATTTTTATGTACCCACACATATTTTGGGGTGTGTGTTGTATGTGTGGGTCCTAAGACCATTTTCAGGACTTGATTCTTTCCTTCCTCTGAAGCATCAAACTCAGACTGTCAGGTTTGACAGCAGGAACCATCTTGCTGAACCGTCATACTGGCTCCGGTTACTATTTTTCAGGCTAGTTGTCCCATCTATTGTGTTCTGTCTTGGAGGGGGACATGGGGTTTTGAAAGCCCCTGCTAAATTGAGATCCCAGTACCAGAGTGACCAGGCATGGGCATTCATGGTGCCACCTCCACAGAATGCTGCTCCTATCTGTTAGATGACCTGGCAACGTGTTGTCCATCATGACCAGGAGTCTCGCAGGGGATACCTATGTATATCATGTGTGACCCTTGGCTGTGGTACTAGGAACCATCCTCAGTTCCCAGGGTCCTAAGAAAAACTAGCCTTGGGTCAAGTGGTTCTGAGAAGAGAAGATTCAGTCCTGCATGTCTCCAGGACAATTCCAGTCCTACGGAGGATTGAAGAGCCAGGAGTACATTCCCCCACTGGGGTCCTGCCGGAGTTTCAGCTTCTGGCTTAGGGAAAGCAGACAGAGGTCTATAACATCTCACTGTGGTTGAGAGGCTGCTGAGACATGTTTGCACAGTCCAAGCAGGGGTGCAGCAGTGTGATCATACAGGTGGCCTTAGCCCTCAGGCGTGTAGTCATCAGGAGGAGGCCTTTGGATAAGGCAGAGATCTCTGTATACACCACAGGTTGGACTGGAGGAGGTCAAAGCGTCTAGGGGCCAAACCCTGCTAGTATGAACCACTTAAACACATCCAGGATGGCGTCAAGGGGAGTACATTCTTTAGGAATTCCCTATGGGCGGCAGTGTGGGGCCACTGGGCAGCTCTTGGGTCATCTACACAGCAGGTGCCATCCCTGGTAGAACAGTGCTTCCTAGAGCCCCTGTAGAAATGACATGCTATGGTGCCACTGGGCAGAGCCCTGCTCTTGGCCTGTGTCCACGGTGCAGCCCCACTCAGGACAGAGGTGTTCAGATGTTATTTTTGCCATGGTTAAGGCTAAGGGACATGCTCATGTTCCATCACCTTCCAGGGGTACACTTTGTCTTTGATACTGCCTTTGCAAGGAACTTCAGCCTTTTGGAGAGCCAGAAAGAGTTTGTGCAGCGATTCCGAAGGCAAACCAGCTCCAGAGAAGCCTTGCCCATGCTGGCCTCTGCCTGCCCAGGTATGTCCATGGCTGTTTAATTCAAGTTAGGACTGACATCTTGAGAAAGAAAAGGGGAATGATGGGAAGGGTTCTAGAGAAGGATGGAAATGTCAGTACCTAGGAGGTGCCTCAGACCCGAGGCATCACCTGCAGTCACCAGTTCCTATTGGTGATCACCTAGTCGCCAGCCTTCCGTGACAGGAATGACAGGAGGATCGTTTTAATGGCACAGTAATTTCGTATATGAATCGGTCCACCCCCAGAATGTCATGTCACTGCCAAGATGAGAACAGCTGTTTGTGAACCACCCCCAGGCCTGCTCTGTGCACACCCCAGACCTATTTTTTCTTTTTGGCTCAGGCTGGATCTGCTATGCTGAGAAGACACATGGTAACTTCATCCTCCCCTACATCAGCACCACCCGGTCCCCACAGCAGGTTATGGGCTCCTTGGTCAAGGACTTCTTTGCCCAACAACAGGTGAGAGGCTGGGCATCCCCAGGTAACATAATGAGGACTGTTCCAGGATGACACAGGAGTTAGAGGTGGCCTGCTGGTGGGCCACTAATCCTTTGCCTATAAGCAGGGCACCTTCTTGAGGTGTCTGGGTGACTGAGACCTAATGATAGCTGCCAGTGGAGTAAGCTTGGATTCAATATCAATCTTGCTCAGCTGCTCTGTTACTACCTGGGCTGTCTTTTGTCAGGCACCAGGGTTCCAGTTCTGAAATAAAAGCACTTCTCACATCTAGAGCTGACTAGACTCCACGTTTAGGGAGCAGGGGACCAAGGCCTAGAAGCATGCCCCACAGGCTGAGAGGTATACAAATCAGATCTCAATTGAGGTCATTTCCAGCGATTCACTGGAGCCAGCCTGAAGCCACCCACTGACGGATGAGGAAAAAAGTTGGTTTCCATGGTACTTGAAACCATCAACCCTGTGCATTCCCTCTGCGTGTGCACGGCCACACTTCCCTCAAATCTGTGCTGTTTCCACTGTGACGTGTTTCTTTCAAAGTCAGTGAGAGCCTGTCTCCTCTGCTGCCACTGGCTTTTAGGGACAGAAGCAGGTGAGGTAATGTGTGACCTTGGTCATCTGCTGGCCAGTGGGCGAGAGTAACAGCTCAAGCCTGGCAGTCACCTCTGCCTCACATTTCAGTGAGGTCACTTCTGAGCTTGGCTTAGATGGAACTGAAGCTTTCTCTACTCTGTAGCATCTGACTCCGGACAAGATCTACCATGTGACAGTCATGCCCTGCTATGACAAAAAGCTAGAAGCATCCAGACCTGACTTCTTCAACCAGGAGTACCAGACCCGTGACGTAGACTGTGTCCTTACAACAGGTGCGGTCACCATGCATAACTACCCTCTGCTGTCTGCAGGACTCCCCTAGAGCCAAGCCCCAGAATCCAGCAGGCAGCAGGGGCTTCCCTCAGTGCCTCCCAGAGTCCTCTGGTCAATGAAGCCCCAGTATCAAATCCTTGCTGGTTCAAAAATGGGTCTTGAGGACAGGCAAGATCTCAAGTCTTCACCCCACTTTTAAGTGAAGGAACCTGTTTCCCACTTAAGAGTCAAGGAAAAGAATCTGTCTGGGAAGCTAAATAGCCTGCCCCTGGACAAGCATAGTGGCCCAGCATCCCTTTACAATGGTCCAGGCAGGAATACTTTCCAATGGGTCTGCCGAAGCTGGCTGGACTCATTATCCTACCAGAAATGGGAGTGAGTGTCCCCTGGAGACACAGGCAGCTCAGCATTCTGAGACCAGCTAGAGCATGTGCTGTGGTCCTCTGTAGGAGAAGTCTTGAGGCTGCTGGAAGAAGGAGGAGTCTCACTCTCGGAGCTAGAGCCTATGCCCCTGGATGGCTTGTGAGTTAGTGATGGGGACTGAGAACCTTTGTGTGGGATCAGATGCTGCCTGTGGGGTGGGGCAGTGTCTTGTCCCCTCCTTTCTACCCAGGCTGCCTTCTGGCCAACTCCAGACCTCCCCACAGCCTGGCTAGGGCCCAAGAGTGTCACATTGTCAAAGCAGAGCCTGATCTAGAAGCCATCTGAGCTTCCCAGGGCCACCATAAGAACAGTTCTTAAGGTCTGACTACAAGAGACCTCAGCTGTATTGAGCCCCAGCCTCCTGCACTGACCCGCCCCTCTCCCAGAACCAGTAGTGTGTCTGCTGAGGAGCCCACCAGCCATCGAGGTGGAGGCTCAGGAGGCTACCTGGAGCATGTGTTCCGGCACGCAGCCCAAGAGCTCTTTGGAATCCATGTGGCTGAAGTTACCTACCAACCCATGAGGTTAGCGTGGGAGGCACTGAAGTGAACTTGGGGGTGGGAGCCCCCTGGAGCCCTTAGCACAAGTGGATCTTCTCTTATGAGCATGAGGCATGATCAAACAGGCCAGAGCACTCACCTCAGTCTCCTCAGAGAGACCCTGAGATGGGCAATTCATCTGTCAGGTGCCTGGCATGGGGATAGCACCTGGGGCTGGGATGTCACACTTGCTGGACTTTATGGTTGCCCTGTGGAAAAATAATCCTATGTTAGTTAAGAAGATCAAGGTTGGAGTGAGGTTACCTAGCGGGCCCATGCAAACTGTACCCGCACCCTGTTCTCTATCATCCCCCTCCTGCCTGCAGGCAGAGGACAGAGCCAGATGATAGTGTGCTGGCCCCAGAAGGCTTCTGCACCTGGGCAGGGACAAGGTTGCATGGCAACGTGCAGTTTCACATCCTGTTCCTACACTTTCAGGAACAAGGACTTCCAGGAGGTGACGCTGGAGAGGGAAGGCCAGGTGCTCTTGCGCTTTGCTGTGGCCTATGGCTTCCGCAACATCCAGAACCTTGTGCAGAAGCTGAAACGCGGCCGCTGCCCCTACCATTACGTGGAAGTCATGGCCTGCCCTTCAGGTAGTTCCTCCTAACATAGCACAGCAGCCTGCCACAAGGGGTTAAACAGGAGGGAACACGTCCCCTCTCCACACCCGGGGGTCAGAGGGCTAACCCTGACTTTCCACCATAGGCTGCTTGAATGGAGGGGGCCAGCTCAAGGCTCCAGATGTTCAGGGCAGGGAGCTCCTTGAGCAGGTGGAAAGACTGTACAGCATGGTGAGGAATGAGGCACCTGAAGATGCACCTGGGGTCCAGGAGCTGTACCAGCATTGGCTGCAAGGTGAGGGCTCCGAGCAGGTCAGCCGCTTGCTGCACACGCAATACCATGCTGTGGAGAAGATCAACTCAGGCCTCAGCATCAGGTGGTAAAAGGTCTCGAGAGTGTGAGAGCCTCAAGGGCCAGCACCAAGACTCCCAGGAAGACCATGTTGGTATCAGGAATGGAGAACACAGAGACCTTCAAAATTCAAGGAGAGTTTCAAGGACATACTGGATTCTGTTCTGAAGTGGGGCTCTAGCTGCTCATGCATCCTTGGCAGTACATGACCTGCATACCTCTGGTTGGTAATGTTGCCTATGGCCTGTGCACCTCCAGATTCCACACCAAGGTCTGCAGGGTGGGAGTGCAGGCAGGGTCAGGGGTAGCCAAGGAGGCTAAAGGTTCAGTGAGGTTCCAGAGTCTCTTCTACTGGCCCGGGGCCATGGACATCTTCCCTGCCCTGCCCTCTGGCTGTAGTAGCCTGAGTTTGAGAGGTTTCATTTCTATGGCTAACCCCTAAAGCTACAATGTATAGGGCAGGTATCAAGCCTGAACCTAGTGGGGCACCTGATTCTCTTAAAACTAGCAGTTTGCTAAGGCCTTGCCATCCGGGCAGTCTGTCAGCACCAAGCCTGTGTGGCTGTGAGAACTTCATAGCTGAGTCTCGCCAAGCTTGTCTCTCCCTCACCACTAATAAACAGGTCTGTACCTCTGGAAGGATCTACTGTGTGTCTGGCACCATATGGGGCCTTTCAAAGTTTTATTTACCTTTCTCAGTCCCCAGGACATGTATGTATCAGGACCCACAACAGCTCCTTCAGAGATTCCACGTGTATGGCCCAATAAACAGTAGAGACCAGGAAAGTGCCCCGCGCCTTCTTTGCCCGCAAACAAGACGCAGTACAACAGGATCCTTCTGCAGTATAACTTTAATGTATCTTTGGGGAGAGCATTTAGCTTACGGAAAATGGAGAGGGAGGAGAGAGTGAAAGAGCCGGCAGAGAGACCGGCAGAGGGGCAGGAGCCGCTGCGCAAGAGCCAGCGGCGGCGGGCCCCCAGCGGGGGAAAAGGGAAGCCAGAGAGCTAGGCTAGGCCCCAGCGTGGTCTGGGCCGAGCCATTTGCCACGTGGCCTTGAGCCCGTGTCCCAGAAGCTGGGCCGGCGTCCGTGCGCACGGCGGGGCGGAGAGAGAGAGAGAGGAGGAGAGAGAGAGAAGGGACCACGAGGTAGGAAGACCCGGTTTTAAGAGGACCAAATGGCTCTTGCTTTAGACGAAACACCTTCCTATTGGTCGTAGTTCAGAATCCCATGACGCCACGGGAAAGGCGGAGAAACCAGACCAGTCTCGCGAGATTACCAAGCGCATGCGCTCTCTAATGACTCAGGCGGGTTGGCCAGCACCAGGTAATAGCGCCACCTAGAGGGGCTGGGGCCAGTGGCCTCCAACATCTCACCCTTCTCAAATATTAAGCAACGAGGAAGTCCTATAAGAGGGTGGAGACAGTGATCATCCCCCAGAATACATCGTGGACTTGCGTGGGGGTCACCCCTAATCCCTCGACAGATCGAGATGCCCCCAGCCTGTCCTCTGCCTTTTGCTGGGAAGGGAATTAAGACAGATACCCTTATGCAGGATGATGTGTCTCTCGGGACATAGGTATGTCCCGTGCGATGCCCTTGGCTCAGCATACCTCTTAGGACACGGGCTGAACGCTCCATCTAGTGCAATAGACAAGGCAGTCTAGGTGTGTAGGAGCTGTCTAAGCCACAATATCTCTATTGCTTTATTATAATTAGTCATACCTCTATCGAGGTTTTTGAGTCTAGAGCCATTAAGGCTTGAGCCGAAACTGTCTTGTTTCTCGGACTTTGGATTCTGAACCTACAAACCGTCTAGAGAAGAATGACTAGTCCTCCGCAAAAGCTAGGTCAGATATATCCACCCCCACCCATCTTTTGGAGTAGGGGAAGAGGGGATTTATGGAGTGAGCTCTCTGGTCAGCGACAGGTCTAGCCGAGTGGAATTGGCCTGGACGATCGCCACTTGCAGGTCACGAAGGGTCTGTTCAAACTTAGACGACCAATTCTGTAAGAAAATTGAGAGAGGCTTTTCGAAAGATTAGTTGTCTTTGTAAAGTTTTTATATTGAATAGAGGTTATGTATAAGCCAGCAAGTTATTGCTCACACCTCAATTGTGCCAATTACTGAGGTGGACAGTTTGTTAACCGCCTGTGCAGTCTGCACTATTTTTGAAAGTGTATCAGATAGTTGTGAGCTACTGGGGAGGCCACGGTGATATGGGCGTGACTCGTGGCACGTGGGTCACTACTGCAAAGAAATAAAGCTGAGTATCTCAGCATAAGGCATAAAGGCAATTATCAAATTTGTATCTCAATTTATCTATAATTTCTGAAGCATTGCTAACAATCTAAATAACTGGTGGCCAAATTGGGAGGAAATGAAAATATTTTAGGCGTGGCCCAACCTATATTTTTGGATTGGCAACTGTTACATGGTAAAATTGAATTTTTATCTGGCCTGCCTGAGCAAAAGGAAGCCAATTTTGGTTTTATTAAACTCTGTTTCCTTTGTCAGGCTGCCGAGAAAATTTTTAGTAATATATCTGAACTATTTTTAACTAAAACATAAACTTCTCTCTAACCCCAAACTTCTATTTTCTTTAAAGCTATGTCTAAATCTTTATACATCACCGGCATTGGCAGAGGGAAGGTGGGCATTATCTTCTATCGCTGTCACCAAACACATCAACTGGAGAAGGCGAGGAGCTCTGGGATCCAAACTGGATTTTTTTTATCCTGTGGAAAAACACAGACAGCTCCCCGGGATCTTATTAAAATAGGATCCGGGCCTTTCCATTTATATTCCCCCTTTCTGTTTTAAAAATAGGATTTTAAGGTCTGATGTGCACGTTTAATAATGCCTTGTCCTTGAGGGTTGTATGGTAACCCGGTAAGGTGTGTCACTTGCATTTGTGCACAAAATTGGGCGAATTTTTGGGAGCTGTAAGCTGGCCCATTATCAGTCTTGAGGTAAGCTGGTTTGTCTCAGGCGCTCTATGCCTCTAAGCAATGTTGAATAACATGTATGGTCTCAATAGAAACATGTATAAATTGAAGCTTTTTGCAGCTTACAACGGATTAGCAAAGGCAGCAGCGACCAGGCGTGTAGCTTGGTCAGCCAAATTATTTTCTTTGTTCATAGGGCCCGGGAGTCCCGAATGTGCCCGTATATGGGTGATATAGAAGGGCTATGGTACAAAACAGAGCAGACACTGTATTGGAAGGATTAATAACACTGGCCGTTTTAAGTAACTGAAAGGCATTTACCACATAATGGGAATCAGACACAATATTAAGCGGACAATCAAACTTTTGTAAAACTTCTAACACAATTAGACATTTAACAATCTGGGGTGATTTTTGACCAGACACAATATTAAGCAGACAATCAAACTTTTGTAAAACTTCTAACACAATTAGACATTTAACAATCTGGGGTGATTTTTGACCAGACACAATATTAAGCAGACAATCAAACTTTTGTAAAACTTCTAACACAATTAGACATTTAACAATCTGGGGTAATTTTTGACCAAAATCTTAGAAAAATGTCTGTGAATTTATAATATAAGCACCCCTTCCATTTCCTGAGCCATCTGTATATACAGTTAAGCCATCTTTTAAAGGCACTGAGGAAGTAACACGTGGATATACCACAGGGTGATAAGCCAAACTGTAACAAAGGATATTTAGGATAATGATTATCAATTTTTCCAGGAAACATCAAACAAAGGCTTTAAATCTGCAGTGGGAAATTTCAAAAAAGGTCTAAGCCAATTAATATCTCCTAGTAATTTTTGAAAATCATTTAATGTCTTTAAGTCTCTCCTGAAAATTTCAATCCTCTGGGGAACAATTCTATCAGGAAATATATTAGACCCTAGAAACTGTCCAATTTCTGAAGTCTGAATTTTATCTATTGCAATTTGAAGTCCCCACAATTTTAATTGCTCTTGTAATAGAACATAAGCCTCTCTTAAAATCATCAAATCACAATAACAAAGGAGGATGTCGTCCATGTAGTGGGCTATAACTACCTTAGAATACTTTTGTCGCACTGGCGCAAGGGCTTCTTGAACATATAACTGACATATGGTGGGACTATTAGCCATACCCTGAGGCAAAACCCTCCATTGATATCTCTTGTCCGGTTCCATGTGATTAATAGAGGGAACCGTGAAGGCAAACCTAGGCCTATCTCTCTCATTTAGGGGAATGGAGAAAAAACAGTCTTTAATATCTATAATAATCATGTGCCAATCTTTTGGCAAGGCTGAGAGCGTGGGAATTCCTCGCTGAACTGGCCCAAAAAGATGCATCTGCGCATTAATAGCTCTTAAGTCGTGCAACAGACGCCATCTTCCGGATTTCCTTTTAATCACAAAAATGGGTGTATTCCATGGAGAGGTGGAGGGCTCAATATGCCCTTCAGCAAGCTGTTCTGCAACCAGCTCGATCACTGCCTTAAGCTTATCAGAGGTCAATGGCCACTGAGGAACCCATACCGGCACCTCTGTTTTCCAAGGTATAGGTCGTGCTGCCTCAGTGGCACCTAAGAAAAACCCAGGCCCTGTCTTTCCTCATATCCCATCTTTTTTAAAATCTCCTGTGCTTGAACCGAATATTCATTGGACAATACTAGCCCTAGCTCTTGCATAATATCCCGTCCCCATAGATTTACTGGTAGTGGGAGGACGTAGGGTGTGAACCAGCCTTTTTGACCTTCCTCTGTTCTCCATGCTAGAGCAGATGAACTAACTTTGGGGTGAGAGGCATACCCAAGGCCTTGTAAGGAATGAGAAGACTCAGTAGTGGGCCATGATTTTGGCCACCAGTGGGAGAAATTATGCTCTTGTCTGCGCCCGTGTCTAAAACCCCTTTAAATTTTTTATCTTTAACCCAAAGAGTTAGGCTAGGTCGCTGTCTCAAGTCAACCAATAAATAGACTGAGTCTTGTCCTGAAGAGCCCATTGTGAGGCCTGTTGTGGTGTCTGATCTATAAGCGGGGAGCAGAGCTAGCTGTGCTATTTTATCTCCAGGATTAATGGTGAACACCCCAGTAGGACAGGAGCATAAGGCTTGAATTTCACCAGCATGCTGATGATCTATTAAACCGGGGTGAACTACAAGTCCCTGCTTAGTGAGGGAGCCTTGCCCCAACAGTAACCCTATACATGCTTTGGGGATTGCCTCAGGCAGGCAGACAGGTACAGGCTGCACTCCCATTTGTGGTGTCAATAAGAAGTGGGAGGAGGCACACAAGTCCAGTCGGGCTCTCCCGGAGGGCTCACACTCTTGCTTTTCCTGACAAACTTTGCCCCATACTTTTGCGGGCCCTGGGACATGGGGCCCACTATCTCGTTTTTTGGCTCTGTAGTCTCTAATGGTGGTAAAATTCTCCCCTTAATATCTCGGACTGAGCGGCACTGATCTGTTCTATGGTATCCTTTACTACAACGAGAGCATAAGGAGGGGGTAGGCCCCTCAGAGACACAGCATTCCTTTTTAAAATGGCCGGGCTTGCCACATTTAAAGCAAACTCTCTTGGCGGGATCCGTTAGAGGGCGCCTCTGGGACTGCAAAATGGCTGCAGCCAGACCGGCGTTAGTTAGGGGACCGCCAAGCTCTCGGCATACCCTTAACCAGTCTTGTAAACCTTTATTTTTTCTGGGAGCTATTGCCATACGGCATTCTTTGGTAGCTTGTTCAAATACCAGCTGCTCTATCAGAGGGGCAGCCGCCTCTGGGTCACCAAAGATTCGACCTGCTGCCTCTGTCATGCGAGCTACAAAATCAGAAAAGGGCTCTTGCGCACCTTGAATGATCTTAGTTAATTGACCGCTCCCTTCTCCCCTTTTGGATAAAGCCTTCCATGCCCTAATGGCTGTATTAGCAATCTGCTGATAAGCTCCCCAGGGGTAGTTAGTCTGATCAGCCGCGTGTGGTCCCTGCCCTGTCAGCATCTCAAATGTCCAGAGCTGTTGTTCGGGGGTAAGCGCAGTAGCATTGGCCCTAGCCTGTTCTTGAGCAGCCTCGTGCCATAAAGCTTTCCATTCTAGATATTGACCCATACTAACCAGGGAGGCCTTAGCAACTGTCTGCCAGTCGGCAGGCGTCATGGCTGACAATGCTAACCTGTCTAGCTGAGCAACCGTAAAATTGGCGGTTACACCATATTTTCGGACTGACTCGGCTAGTTCTTTAATCTGAGCGTATTCTACAGGAGCATGTATCCGTCCCCCTTCCGCTGCTTCAAACACTGGATAGGCCAAGCTGAGCTTTTTCTTAACCTTCTCGGACAAAAAGGACAGGGTCCCGACTCGTCCCTCATAAGGAGGGGGAGCGGTAGACATTGGCCGTGTAGGTTTGACGGTCAGTTGTCGTTTTCTAACTCTTACATTCTGATCCTCGGGGGGGAAGCTCATCAGGATAATATCCCTCTGTAGCTGCCTCTTCTTTTAGTTCACTCTCCTTATCCGGGCTCAACTCATCGTCTCCTGATTGCTCCGATGTATCAGAGCCACTAGAGGAGCCATACTTTAAATCTAAATTTTCAAGTTTCTGTATCGGGTCCAGAGTGGTGGAACTAGGCTTTAGTTTCTGGTTTCCCGGCTCCCCCAAATTCTTTATTTCATCGGGGGGTTCTTTTTCCTTATGAAGTAATTTCTGGTTTCTTAATTCTCCCATCCTTATGGGGTCTTTTTTCCTTGTATTACGGCGCGCGCCTAACCTCACGTTGCGTTCGGTTTCTGACATGCTGTTCTGAACTTTCTTTATCACGCCTCGCCCTTTAGCTATCAGATCTTTATAAGCCTTGTCTTCTACAAAGTTCTTTAGGGTAGGCTGTGCCAAAGACTGGGAGGATCTCACAGACCGGTAAAAACAATACGCAACCCCAACCAATAACGCTGTTAAGACAAGCACCAAGGCCTCAAGAAACCTTTTCCAGGGCGGGAAAAATCCCAAAACAAAGTCCAGTTCAGACATACCTCTCCGAGCAACCTGTCCGCAGTTCTGAATCCTGACGGTGCAGACGATGTAAATTCCCGGGTTTCGGCACCACTTGCCCCGCGCCTTCTTTGCCCGCAAACAAGACGCAGTACAACAGGATCCTTCTGCAGTATAACTTTAATGTATCTTTGGGGAGAGCATTTAGCTTACGGAAAATGGAGAGGGAGGAGAGAGTGAAAGAGCCGGCAGAGAGACCGGCAGAGGGGCAGGAGCCGCTGCGCAAGAGCCAGCGGCGGCGGGCCCCCAGCGGGGAAAAGGGAAGCCAGAGAGCTAGGCTAGGCCCCAGCGTGGTCTGGGCCGAGCCATTTGCCACGTGGCCTTGAGCCCGTGTCCCAGAAGCTGGGCCAGCGTCCGTGCGCACGGCGGGGCGGAGAGAGAGAGGAGGAGAGAGAGAGAAGGGACCACGAGGTAGGAAGACCCGGTTTTAAGAGGACCAAATGGCTCTTGCTTTAGACGAAACACCTTCCTATTGGTCGTAGTTCAGAATCCCATGACGCCACGGGAAAGGCGGAGAAACCAGACCAGTCTCGCGAGATTACCAAGCGCATGCGCTCTCTAATGACTCAGGCGGGTTGGCCAGCACCAGGTAATAGCGCCACCTAGAGGGGCTGGGGCCAGTGGCCTCCAACAGGAAAGCACCATTTTCTGTTTTTTTTAAAGCAGGGTGGCAGGAGCCTCAGAGGAGTGTCCTGGAGGCCAGTGTTCTAGTCAGCCTGATGTCAGGAGAAGATGTGGAGACAAGCAGGCTCCCCACGTGGCTCATTTTTCCTGGGGTGTACCCATAAGCCCCTACTGCAAGGCTAGGAATGCCCGAATCTGGGGCTGAAGTGGCTCCAAAGCAAGTTGGAAGTGTGCTCACTCCCTGCAGAGTACCTCCAGGACCTGGGCTGGTGCCACTTGGCCTGTGAACTCATGAACTGGATCCTCTCTGCAGAGAAGAGTGTTCTGGGGAATTGTGGGGCTGGCCAGCTGCCCGTGGGGGTGGGGCCAAGTAGTGCAGTGGATGGAAGGAAGAGGGCCCTTAACAAATGCCCTTCCCTGGTGCCAGGGACATTCAGCTCAATAAATAGTCCCTAGATATTCTCTAACTACCCAAATGATTGCCAAAGAGGCCCCAAGGATGTCAGGCTAGTCCTGAGACTACTCCGTGGGGAGACTCCAGCTGGCAGTGCACACAGCCTCCTGAGGCTGCCCCATCCACTGGTGTAGCTCAAGCCCCACCACAGGAAGGCCCAGGACATGGCCACATTTATATCCCTCAGGAAAGGGTTGGACAAGGTCTTCTCTCCCAGTGTCAAAGGCACAGTAGGTGTGTCGTCATCATCCTTCTGCAGAGAACACAGGCCCCTGATCACAGCTGGACTTCAACAGCCACAGAGAAATTAAAGTAGGTGACAGGTCAGCAGGGAAAATCATCAGAAGCCTCATTCTGACTCTCCAGTCCCTTTCTGAACTTCCCCCAAACTCCAGGAAGATGACTCCTGCCTCCACCCCTGTGGATCCCAAAATGGATGTACCTGGGCTCAGGACAGCTTAGTTCACACATGGTTGTTGCAGGGCTGGGCTCAGTATATGCTCATGAGCACAGAATACCTGCAAGAAGAGGGAGCTCAGTGACCACACATTGCCCCAAGCCAAGGAAGGGACCGGCATTCATCCCTAACCTAGCTTCCAGCCCACCTGGGTCTACACTACCTTTACCAAAGCAGAACAGTGCAGAAGCACAGGCTGTACCAGGAAGAAGTCCAGCACCAACCATGTGGACCCCACAGAAGAGTCCACACCTTGAGTCTCTCACTTTTTCGGGTGGCGGGGTACCCAGGGTCTTGACCAAGCTCTAGTACATCTGCTGTGCAGTGTCCTCTAGATGCCAGCCACAGCCTGCCGCTGACAGCATCCCCTAGGAAGGAAAGAAGGGGATCAGAAGAGGGTAGGGAGGTCACTATAGAATTGCAAGTGGATGAGTCCAGGCTGTGAGATACCAGAGAAGTGGGCTGGTGGGTCCGGGCATTTATCTTCCCACAGGAAGTAGCTCGTGTGGTCAAAAGGTGTGGCCCAGTGTCAAGAGGCATTGTACACGGGTGGCCCCAAAGTGCAATGATGAGGTATTGGACCTGTGAGGGCTGGTGGGCAGGGCCAGGTCGGGACCCTTCCCAGCCCTTCTAGATGCATGCTTACGGGTTAGTTCACAGATGCACTCATTTGCTCCAGTGATCACCAGTCCTGGCTGCAGGTGAACTAGCTGCGCATTTCCACACATGTGGGCCCTGTGGAAGTGCATGAGCCGGGTCAAGTCAGGGTGCTACTGGAGGAGTCTGCCTTAGGCCTAGGTGCATGCCCTATTTACTCACCAGTGGTGATGGTGTCAGAGACACTCCCTCATGGCCTGCAATCTCCAGCAGCTGGAAAGGATGGAGTGGTAGGGCTGTGGGCCATAGGTCCCACACTGGGGCACTAGGTTCACGGCTTAGTTATCTAGGCAGGCCCAGGACTCAGGGCACCAAGGGTCAGGGGAGATATCAGGCAGACAATTACAAGTACTGGCTCACCACGAACACCAAAGGCAGCCATAATCCGGGGGAACCCAAAGATAATATATCAACTGACAAAAAAAATATAGGGGTTCAGGTCTGCACCAGACAGAGAGGTAGGGAGTTCTTTGATAGCATCCTTTGTCGATCCTCACCCTCTTGGCCACATCCACAGCCACTGCCTCCCGTGTGCTCCTCAATGATCAGGTACATGTAGTTTTCAAGTACTGGGATGACTTTGACCTTCATGGTCGCAGACCTCAGCCAGTCCACACCGTCTCCAAAGGAGTCACCCCAGCCTAGTGAATCCCTTCTCCTGAGCTGTGAGAGGCAGGTCAGCCACACACACACTGGGGTACAAAGGAAGAGTTGCTCTGCTGCCCACGTGCTTCTCAGAGGACCCACTTCAGCTTCAGATCCAAGATCCAAGACTCAGGTGCTGGCAGCTCTGCCCACCTCAGACCCTGCCCCTTGTCCCAGCTTAGCTTTCCCCCAAAAGCTTTCTTCTAGCTCCGACCCCTGCTTCCGGATAGGCTCTGCCTCTTAGCTGCAGTGAGAACCTAAGGCCTGAGAGGATCTCATTCTCTGCTATCCTAACCCACACATGAGCTGCCGGTTTATCACTCCTGACAGAGCGTGGTCACTGCCCACCATGCTTCCCTACTCCCCAGGTGCAATCCTGAGTGCTGCTGAGACCTGACTGGCCACCACAGGAATTGCCTGCCACAAAAGGGACATGCACCAATTGGGCACAGTGTGGTGCAGTGAGCATCAGGCAAATGCACTTCAAGTTATTCTTCCTGGTGCCCAGCCTAAGCTAGCTCTCGAGGTTCACGATTATGTCTGCTTCTCTCAGACAGAGGGTGGTAGAGTGTGTCCAGCTTGCTCACCAGCTGGTGTGAGTTCAGCTGACACAGGAAAATATGCAAGAGTCTAGAATTACAAATCCCTATGGGAAGGCAGGACATCCCACATAAGGACAACTGCCCACAACTACAGGTACAGGTTTGGCATTGTCATGCACTCCTGGGTTCAGCTGGCCTGAAATAAATGGGGTGCCTTTCTGTATTTCCCAGATGACACGGGGCCCATGAAGGAATGGACTGTGGAAGGAGTTGAGCACTCTCCCCCCATCTCCATAAACACTGAACAGCCTTGCCCTTCCTTCTAGGCAGGATGGGTAGTGTCTAAGATCAACAGAGGCCTTGGCAACCCTGGCAACACTCACAACAGCTAGGAAGCAGGCCACCATCGGACAGATCTAGGGCCAGAATTCCTCTCCTCTCCCCTATGGAGTACATGGCAGCCGCAGGTCCCAGGCCAGGGGCCCCACTTCAAGTCACGGAGAATGTGAGTCTTCCTAAGACACTGATGTTGCCTTGGGGTCCTTCCTTTCCTTCATAGACCAGAAGGGACGAAGTCCCTGAATCCTGTGTCTGTTCCTGCCCAGGGAAAGAGTTGACCTTGTCCATGAGGGCTGGAGACCCACCTAAATATGTGTGTGTGTGTGGGGGGTGCCTTTCCAGGTTGTTCCAGGAACTGAGGACTGGCTTCCAAGAGTTTCTGGACACCCAGTCTGGGCTACCAGTCTGGAGACAGAGTATCAGACAGATCCAGAGCTGAGTGAGAAGCAGCGGTTGCAGGTGGATGTGGGGCCGTGGGGTTCTGGTCGGAGCAGAGCTCATAAAGCCACTGGCAGCATCTCACTCTCTTTGTCCACAGATTTCCAAGGAGCTAGTTGATCTTCAGATTGAAACTCATCACCTTCATGAACAACATGAAACTGAAGTCTTCGAGCTGAAGAAGGAAGTGAGTAGCCAACAAGCCCTGCATGTCAGTCAGCCTGAGGGCATTTGGGCACAGAGTGCACATCTGGGACAAGTACCATTAATAGCTCAGTTGCCTGGGAGAGAACATATCCTGTGTCTGTGGGCTTTGACCTGGCCTCTGTGCCCAGATAAATACCTACTTGCTCTGGGTGGTCCAGCAGATAGCCCTAGACCACAGGGCTCACCCTCTATCTCCACAGATTCTTCGACTGGAAAGTCGGGTGCTAGAGTTAGAGCTGCATGGGAACAGTGACCGCCAGGGACAGAGAGTCCAACCAGCAGCCAATCAGGGGCACCACCAGGTGCCACCACAAGAGGTCAGTGGAGGAGCCCAGGCTTGAATGTGTCACCTACCACAGGCTCCAGGCTACCATGAGCACTTAAGCTGGGCAGGGCACCTCCACAGGGGCAGTGAAACAGGTGTCTGCTGCTCCCTCCCCTCCCCTGCTTCCCTCTGACCATGAAGGTGCAGCCCAAGCAAGACAGACTCTGAGCCTGGGATCATGAGCAACATGAGTGAGTGCACAGCCACCTAGCACAGGGATCTGGGGCATACAGAGCGCACACGCGGGGGCGGGGGGGGGGGTTGTTTCAGAGTTTAATGTCTCTCACAGCCAGTTTTTGTTCACCTTACAGCCATCGGGAGGCCAGCAGATGCTGCAGAAAGAACTGAAATGGGTCCTAGAGCATCACAGAGTCAGGCAGCAGGCACTGGAGACACGAGTGTGAGTCTCACCTCACCTAGAACCAGTAGAGACCCGAGGCCAGAAGGATCCTTCTTCAGGGGATGAGGGAGTTCCTCACCTTGGCCTAGCTGAGCCTGTACTGTGTTCCTAGGGAAGTCCTAGGCCAGCAGTTGCAGAGAGCCCAAGAGGAAGCCAGGGCAGCTGATCAGCGACTGGCTGCCCAAGCTATGGTGAGGGTTTACCCATCCTGTGAGCCTCAAGATCTAGCAAAAGGGAGTCCTAAAAACAAAGAGCCCTGTGTGCACTCCCAGGTGCTGTCTACCTGTCAAGGCCAGCTCCGGCAGGCTGAGGCTGAAAATGCTCAGCTGCAGCTGCAGCTGAAGAAGCTTAATGAGGAGTATGCTGTTCGGTTGCAGCGCTATGCCAAAGAGTCAGTGGTGAGCACTTAATTAGGTTCTGTGGTGTAGGAAGTGGCCTCTGAGTCTTGAGTGCAAGCCTGGCCTGGGTGTGCTGGACAATTATGGAGAAACTTTGTGGTCCCAGGTTTTTACACAGCCTGGAGTAGGAGGTGAGGTTGGGTCCAATCAAGTGCTACCCTGCCTAGCTAAAGCCCAGTTCCTGCAGCTTGGCTGCCTAACTTAGTCTTGAGCCAGCCCCAACCCTAGCTTTGTCCTATCCAACCTCCTCCAGGAAACTGCCAATAGCACGGGTCAGGCAGCTCTTCAAACGTTCCTGGAGACCACTCTGCAGGACATTCGGGCCGCACACCGAAGCCGAGAGCAACAACTGGCCCAAGCTGCCCGGACCTATCGCAAGCGCCTGGCAGATCTGAGCCAGAGGCAGGAGTTGCTGCTTACTACCTGCAGGTGGGTTCCACTCTGACCCAGACACCTGAGTTGGGGTAAGCCCACGACCTGCACTGTGGCTTAGCATGCTGCAGGAGCAGTCCCAGGCACAATTAGATCCCAACAGAGCACATGGTACTCCCAGGGCTACTTTTGCAACAGCCATGGACCTGGAGTCATTACCCATGCGCTGGGCCACTGAACTCAGCCACCCAAAAGAGGATGAGGTAATGCTGGGGCCCAGGGGTCCCGATCCTGTTGCCTGAAACTGCCTTGAAGCCCAGAACTCCAGCCCTCTCCCCAGGCCTCAACCCAAGCTCAGAACCTTTGAGCAGTTGGCCTTGTTTAGTCAGTCAAGGGAACCACCATGTGCTTTTACAGTATGGCCAACACAGGACACTGCTACTGTACCCAGAGAAAGGACCTGGTGAAACTTCCAAGGAGGGAAGGTCACAACCACTGTGAGTGCCTTCCTGTTGGTGTGGCGGAGGTCTAGGAGTCATGCAGAAAGATGCCAGCCTTCATCCATTCTGCCAACCCCGGCTGCTGGCTGGGCTTCTCCTATCCCTGCTCTGGGCTATCTCAGTTTGTATGGGGGACACTGGCAACCATAGAAAAAAATGGATGGCTCCTTTGTTAAGTATCTAACAGGTGAAACTTGGTTTTGATGGGAGCTGACAGTCTGGTGGCATGGGCAGTTCTAGCTTTGGGCCTCTACACTGGCTGTATAGCAGATAGGCCCTGGAGACAGCACCTCCCAGGGATTGGGGAAGAAGATACCTAGTAGACATGGGTCATTGACCTGGCTAGAGGGTTCTCCAGGCAGATGCTCCAGGGCCCCAGGCAGTGCAATGCTGTCCTAAAACCACACAGCAGGTATTATGCCTGTCTTGGAGACTGCCTCTTCTGTCCTTCTCCCTCACAGGGCCCAGAATACTGCATCCTGGGCCCAAATCCAGAAGAAGCTGCGGGAATTTTCCCAAGACACCCAGGTAGTGGGCAAGGAATGGGGGGAGGGGACCTCTCCCTATACGCTGCCCTGGTTCATGGCTCATGCCTCTACCAGGCAGAGCTAGAACGAGAGCGGGCACAGCTGATGGTCCGGGCCACCATGGCAGAGCAACAGCTTTCTGAGTTACAGGAGTATGTGGATCAGCACTTGGGCAGGTAGGCTGGGTGTGACCCCAGGGACCTAATCTAGGTGGAAGGTAAAGAACCCATGGCCAGACAGTTGATTTGTCTGATCATCCCAATCAGGTACAAGCAGGAAATTCAGAGACTGAGGAAGTTGGTGAATACAGGAGAACCCCAGGGAAAAGCTGTGCCTTCCACTAGGCCCCAGCGCCCAAGGACCCGGAGTCACTAGCCAGCCAGTCTTCCAGAAGACAGCACAAATCTAACCTCTTTGCGACCAACATGGAACCTGCTACCCACCCTACCCCATGAGCGAGTCCTGGAACAAACAAGAGTTGGATTGAACCCACAGAGTCTTTATTGTATCCAGTCAGCCAGCCTCTCAAACAAGGGTCCTAAGGTTGGAGGTAGAACTGGACTCTGGGATGGCCTTGATTGGCACTCCACAAGAAGACACAGCTGGCCCAGAACCATGGACATCATAGGCCCAGACTCTGTCCGGGCCCTCACCCACCACAGCTACAGGCTGCCAGGTGGGAAGGGGGAAACGTCCAGATACCACGCGGGCCCCTGCAGGTAGCTCTACTTGCAGCTTGTCCTCTAGCAGTGGGAGCTGTAGGAAGAAGAGGAGGGAGGGCACAGGAGCAGGTGAGAAAAGCTGCCCTACCCACCTAGGCCCAGAACCTGTTCCAGGCCTCAGAGCAGCCAAGAGCCAAGAATGTGACCCTGACTTCCCAGCAGAACAGACCCAAGACCTACCACACTGGGGGCCAGGAATACAGACACATTGTGACAGTCTCTGAGGCTCACCTGTGGGAAACAAAGATAAAGGCTGCAAGCCATGGGTCACTGCGTTCTGGCCTCCAGCCCACCCAGGTGTCAGTGTGGTAGTGTGTTAGCACTCAGAGCATGAAAGCTGGGAGGTAAAGGTTATCAGGAACTGGAGATGTGCTCAGTCGGTACAGTGCTTGCCTAGCAAACACAAAGCCCTGGTTTTGATCCTCAGTTCTGCATAAACTGAGTCTGACGGGCGTATGCCTGTAATCCTAGCACACAGGAGGTAGAGGCAGGGGTTCAGCATTATCATAGGCGACATGGTGAGTTTGAGATAGGCCTGGATGAGAGAGAGATGTGATGGTTACCTTCCAGAGATCCTTCCGATGATAGCAAACACTCCTGGAACAACCAGCCCTCCAGGCATGCAGCCGTGCAAGTCCCACAAGCCACGGGTTCAGCTCATAGCCCACAGCTGGACGGAGCCCACATTGGTGGGCCGCCAGCACCTATGAGAGCCAAGAGTGTGGGACCAGGATGTAGGAAAGGGGCCACCACGGGAGGGACAACGAATAGACACACAGGCCTTACGATCCTGCCATCACCAGAGCCTAGATCCACCATTTTTCCAGAGCGGCCTCGCAACAGTGACAGCACGTGCTCAACCTGCCGGGTACTCGCGCCAACGTAGGGCACCTGAATAAGGAATTTGGGCTAAGGCTAGATTCGCTCAGACCGAAGCACCAGGTTGAGAGCTGCTTCCTGTTACTAGCTTTCCTTCCTTAGATAGCTGCCACACCCGCCCTCCAGGTGGATATGTCCTCGGTAATTCAATCCCAGCTTCATTTATATAGCCTTCCTTGATCATGACCACGGGCTCAAGCGCCGCAACAGATTAGTTCCACCTCTCCGTACATCCCGCCCCCTGGTTAGGTCCCGCACCATAATTGGTCCTGCCCATTTTTACGAGCAACCTACAGTAGCCTTGATCCCACCCATTGATCCACGTCTTGCACCAGTTTTGGTCCTCTTCCTTCTAAGGCCCCACATCGCACCTGCAGCCTCAGAGGCACACGACGGAAGCCCGGTTGCAGAAGCAGCGCCCACACGGTGTAGGCGGCCAACCCCGAGCCTGCCGCCGCTTGCAATAGCTCCAACCAGCCCGGCTGCCTCTCGCGCAGCTCAGTTAACGCCTCGGCCGGGTCGTCGTGATCCATGGTTGAGACACGCAGTTCAGGGTCGTCCTTCCCAAGGCCCCCAGGCCAGAGCTGGAGGCGGCTACCCTCTTTCCGCCCGGCGCCTACGCCAGCCGCATAAATCTAGATAGAAGCTGCATTTGGACGCCGGAAATGGAAGGGGCCCGTGAGGCCAGTCCGTCACTCATTCTTCTCCCCACAGCCGGGCGTACCCCTCCCGTGGGTTCCGGGTGATGGTATCGAGTCCCAATGACTTTACAGGATTTGCCCGCCCTCCTCCCACCACCCCCCCCTCCCTCGTAGGTCTACGGTTCAAGATCTGCAGCGGCCAGCCTCTGGGTCCACCCTGCAGACAACTATATGGATTCTCAGGTCTAGATTCCCCTTAGGCCACACTGCTCCTGCCCCGCAGCCCCAGGTTAAAGACCGGGCCACTATAATTGGAAATCATTCTCATGCGGATTCGGTTGATCAAGACTTCCTGAAAGCCTACCAAGCACCCAGAAGTAACCCAAAGAGGACGTCCTTCCAATCCCCCCTGACAGGGACATCTAGGCGAGAAATAGAGCGTGTTCTGGGGTCGAAGGAAAGGGGCGGGCAGAAACAGACAGATGTTGGCTCTCAGTGAGTGTGGAGGGAGGGGGCCGGATGTGAGAGGCTGGGTGCTGGCAGCTGGCCCAGCCTTGGGTGAAAGACAGCTGAGGGGCCCGGAAGATCTCCTTCCTTCAAAAATAAAGGGTTGAGTGACTCCTAGTAAGGCCCTAAGTGGAAACAGATAGAGCCTTGAATCAATCTGACGGATCCCGATCACCCACATTAAAGGTAAATGGCTGTGAATGTCAGGTCCTCCTTGTCTATGTAGTCCTGGCCTGACCCTCCTCAGCTACAGAGGCAGTGATAACTTCCAAATTGAGCATGCCCAAGACCACTACCCTGTTCCCCAGGTGCAGTGTTTTCCTCCAAAATAATTTGAAGGACAATGTTCCAAGGCAGCAGCAGGAATATGTATATTCTGAGGAAAGAGACTCTCTGCTCCACCCAGCTCAGAATCTAGTCACCCGCAGAACTGTAACCAGGACATCCCACACATTGAATTCTAGTCAGGGTTGCTTGGGCACAGCTATTCTTGTCTGCTGCTCCTGGCAGTAATCTCAGGCCTAGAGCACCCAGAAATCCCTGGCAACTTTACCTGACACTGGCACCCACACAAAGCACTCAGCTCCTCAGCTGCCAGGGCTCTATGTGGAGATGTCTCTGATCCACACAGGTTTTCCCAGGCTAGTTCCTGTGATTCCAGTCCACCTGCTCACACACACCATTCCCTTTGCTGTCTGTGCTTCCACTTTGGGGGCCTTCATCACCTGTTCCCCAGAGCAAACATGAGGCCACTGGCCCAGTCTTTCCCTATGCCCGGGCAGAAAGATGCCAGTCTGAGCCCTTAGCACTTCATGGAGTTTGGGGAAATCAGAGTAAGTAGCAAGGGGCCAGTTTAGAGGCAGAGAGTGGCAGAAAATGGAGTCACCTGTTCTTCCAGAGTGACCTCCTACCCTCCTACTCCATAAGCAGGCAGAAAAAGGCGCATACTCTCTACCCATCCCCAGAATATGTACAGGTGTTATTGAAGCTATGTGCCTATAAGCATTCCAAAGTAGCCATTCCAGGGCCCATGTAGGGTGTGGCGCCACCAGGTATCTTCATCGGCACAGTCTGAAGCAAAGAAACATAGGTTTGGTCCCTGCCCAGCCTTGTTCCTCTCCCAGCCTGTTTCTTACCAGAGAATGAACATTCCACTGGGACTGATGATGGATGAAAGCCTTATAGGGAGGGCATGTAAGGAGAGAAAGCCATTTCTGGATCTCCACTCCCACTCCACTCAGCTCTGGAGCTGATGCAGTTTCTCAGAAGCCATGAGGTAGAGGTGGCAGGAAGCTGCTTGGTTGGAGCCTGAGAAACCTAGTGCACACCTCACTTAAGGGCTTTCAGGCCACAGGCTTTGTCTGTCCAGGGTCTCACTAGCCCTTTACAGAATAAAGAGGCCCAGGAGGAAGGCAGGGATGGCAACAATGGGGCCAGTGGCGGGAAACAGTCCTTAGAGACCCCATTGTGCACTTCTCCCGCCGGAAACGAACAAGCAGGATCCTGCAGTGGAGACCCCACACCCTGCAGGCACTTTGCCATGTCTGGATGCTCAGCACGTCGCAGGGGCCTCCGGACAGAGGGGCCCATTCTTCCCCAAGGGCAGGACCAGGCCAAGGATGACTGTATGGCTCACAAGGGCCATGGAAGGGAATGGCACATTGCCAGGCTACAGCACCCTCCCTAATAGACCTTGTTCAGAGCTGGAAGTGATGTTTTGCCCTCTAGGCCACCTAAAGAATCCCATTTAGCCCAAGTCTTGAGAACATCAGCACTTCTGCTCTCAGCCCCAAGAGCACCCTGGAGCGAGAGGAAAACTGATCAGCTGGGTCAGCTGGGTCAGCTGGGTCAGCAGGGCAGGCAGGCTTAGAAGGGCTAGGAGGGCAACAGAGGAGATGGCAAATAAGTGAGGCAGGATCAGAGCTGGGTGTGTCACAGAAGACCAAGTCTACAATGGCTGGTGTGATCCAGGTTATTTAGTATTCTATCACCTCACCATGGGTACCAGGATGTCATCGGAGGCACACCCTTCCCAACCACCCTCCTACCACCTCTCCCCAGTACCCTATTCCCAGGGAAGGTCCAGCGGGGGCTTGCTCCCAGGTCTCTCAGTACAATGCCACCTCACATGGGTTGAGGTGGGTTGTAAGGGCAGCCGTATAGACACGACTGAATTCTTGGAATCGGGGAGCACACCCTAACCAGGCTTCACCAAATCGGCTCCAGCCCATGAAAAGGAAGGAACCTGGGCCAGGACGAACACCACAGCGCAACAGGGTACGAATGGAGGCCTGGGCCTGGCCCTCCGTGCCCTCTTCTGGGAATAGTGGCAGTGTCTGGCGGATGACACGGGTGGCCACCACAGTGATCACTGATTCTTGCAACTCCATGTCGTGGGAGACTCCATGGATGGTTCCATGGATCACTGTGAAGAGACACGGTGGCTAATGGTGGGCATGTGGGAATACGGGGCAGACCCTAAGATCTCCCACAGTAGCAACACTCACCAAAGTCACTGGTGCATGCAGCCAGAAGGAGCTCAGCATCACTGCAGGGCCTGCAGGCACCTAACATGCAAGGTAGGTCATCAGCCAGGCTTGCACTCTCTCAGCACAAGCCCATAGCTCCTCCCAGCAGATGGTGGTTAAATCCTTTCCCAGCCAGTCATACAGCCTGAAGACACCAGAAGTCATGGTGCACCCTGCAGGCACATGCCTACTGATCACAACTTGGTGCCTTATACACATTCTTGCACACTCATCTTGTAAACTCATACCAACACTGAAGAACATTCTGTGACCTTTCAGAACTGCCTCCCAGGCCCAGCTAGGGTGGCAGGACATTCTGGTAAACTCTGGTTCTGAGGTCCCCAGCTACGGTAATACAGTCAGAGAGACATCCCCTGCAGGGTCAGGCTCCAAGTTCCAGAAGAGCAAAGCACTGGGCCTGGTGCCCTGCAGGGAGGCAGGGCAGGCGTCTCCATGGTGACAAGAGGCACACTGGACTTTTGTTGGCTGGGCTGGGGGAGGGGAGGGAGGTCACCACCAGGCCAGGGAGCCCTGGACAGCTTTGGCCATAGGCTTTGGTTCTACACCAGCCCACCCTTCCCCCAACCCACCTCCCGATGACCTGGAAGCCACTATGTTCTCCAACAGAGTGGTCTCTGTCAAGCCACAGATTGGACCCTCTGTGCAATGGGGTGTCAAGGCCTAGTTAGAGAGCTATTTCCTGACACCAACCTCCTCCTCAGACTAATCACTCACCATCCACACCAAGACCTTGGACCTGGGGGGGCATTTCTGCACGCTGGTCCTCGTGTAGCTCAAAACGGAAGGCGGCAACTCTGCGGCTGATGTCGCGGTGTGGTGTGGCCTGCAGGAAAAGGGCCCGGCGCTCGCGGGGACCCCATCGTACGCAGCGGCCCCCAGCCAGGTCTGGGCCCTCGGCCAGTAGCAACTCGAGGTTGCCGCCCATCCGTTCGGCGAAGACCTGAGCACCAGCGAAGGGCCGCGCTGGACGCAGACAAACGATGCTGGGTCGTGAGCCCGGATCGGGGCTGCCCAGGGTCAGGCGCAACGCCCCGGCTGGGTACAGCCATTCGATAGCGCCCTCAGTACAATCCAGGGTCAGCTGCCCCACGCTGCCGGGCTCCTGGGTCAAGCCGCTGGGGACAGGGACGGTGATTTTCAGGAAGTGGCCCTTGTCCCCCTAGCCTGCTAACCCCCTTTCCTGCAGCTACCAACACCGGCATCCACTCTGTGTAACAGGACGTCGAGGTCTGTGCTTCCTCAGTTCCCAGTGGGAGAGAGGCACCCATCACAAGATAGAAAACAAAAAAACAACAACAAAAAAACCCCCAAACCCCTCCCCACAGTCCCCACAGCCCCTCCCGGGGACGGTACCTGCCCCTCCAGCTGCAGCGGTCCTCGGAGTAGCCCGCACGAGCAGATGCGACCAAGAGGCCGCAGCACAGAGCGCAGAGAAGTGCGGCTACGGGCATGGCTCGGGGACGCGCCGGGGCCTCGGGCTGCTGCCCCGGGAGGGTCGGGGCCGCAGCGCGAGCAGCCCGCGGAGCGGCCGCCCGGCCCGGCGCGTCCCCACAACCGGCGACCCCTCGGTGCAGCCGGCTCGGAGCAGCGGGGCTGTGAGGGCGGGGCCTTTGCTCTCGAACCAATCGCCACAAGCCCCAGAACTTTCCGCCAATTGCAGCGCCTTCGTGGGGGCGGGGCGGACTGAAGGCGGGAGCGCGGTCCGGGGTAGGGTTCTAGTGCGTAGCGTTCCCGTTTAGTGATCCCGGGTACCCTGGAATCTTTTGTGAGTGGGTGGGGGTCGCTGTCGACTGGAATCTGGAGGGCTGCTCATTTCACTTGGCCTTCAAAGGGCCTCAGTAGGCAGTGGGACTGTCCTTTCCTGAAAGACGGAGTGGAGTCTGCAGCCAATGTATGAACACTGGTACTCTGCGGTTGCTACTCCAGGGAAGAGGGATTAGAACCCCCGTGTCCCGTAAGGGAGGGGGTTCAGATGTTCCTGATTAGCCTATGCCTGAGTCATGGAGCTAAGCCAAACCTTGGGCTTGGAGAGGAGGAAGAGCACCGGCTAGCTCTGAAAGGAGCTGTGTGGGCAGGGTGGGTCTCCCACACCGTACTTTTTCAGACCTATCTGCACCTTAAATAAATACCATGAAAAACGAAGCACTCTGGAGACTGCCAGGGGATCCAAAGACTGATAATAAGGCCTGGAAGTACTTGTCGATGCTACACCACAGTGCAGATCCTGAAAAATCAATATCAACCGAAATAAAATCTCAAAGATAACCCAGGAGGCCACCTACCCCGGGGGATGGAGTAGGTTATACAGTGCCTGACAAGCAGCCATGAAGCCCTGGGTTTAATCTTCTAAATAATGTTAAACTGATTGTAGTGGGTTGTGCCACTACAGCAGGCGGAGCTCTGAGAATTCGGCCAGCCTGGTCTACAAAATGAGTTCCAGAACAGCTAGGGCTGTTACATATAGTAAAAGTCTTCCAAGTGGGGAGATTAAGATTCGAATTCCTTGCCATAACCACACTTTTATGGGGAAGATTCATATTTAATGTTTCTTATAGCACATTTTGTTTATACACCAATAAAGAAGGCTCTGGTCACTTTTACCTTTGACTATATAATACCTTAGTCTGACCCCCTTATCTAAGGCAAGGAGCCAACCAAGCCTCCTATTGGTCTGAGAGGGCCTTGGGGTCAAGGACAGGGTAATCAGTGTTTCCAAGCTCTTCCTTAGACTGGCAGCAGGACCAGCTGCTCCTGCCAATGAGATCACTGGGTCTCATCTGTCCCTGAGTCCAGGTCTAGGACAGCTGGAGGGTTTCAAAAGGAATGAAGACAGTGAATACAGAGGTAGAGTCCTGAGGTTGGAGAAGAGATGCTCAGAAACTTTCAAGGCTTCCCTCTGACTTCAGCCTCCTCTACCCTTCCCTCAGGTCAGATTCAGAGGACCAGCTGCTCTAATCTCTTTTGGGGATTTCAAATTGACTCTAGCATGTTGTGGTTTTTTTTTTTAATTATCTATTTACTAACATATAGTATTCTGCTTGCGTGTATGCCTGAAGGTACCAGCTCTCATTACAGATAGTTGAGAGCCACCATGTGGCTGCTGGAAATTGAACTCAGGGTCTCTAGAAGAGCAGCCAGTGCTCTTAACCACTGAGCCATCTCTCCAGCTTGTCTTTGTTTCTTTTAAGAAGTTCTTATGTAGCCCAGACCAGCCTTGAATTCACTATGTATAGCAGATATATGACCCCGAACGTGTGCTCTCTTTCCTCTACTTTCTGAATGCTGGGATTAAAGGTGCCACCTCCACCTGGCTTTGAATTATTTCTAACAGTAAAGGCCAGATGACTCCATAAGCCCTGATGTTAGCTAGTATGAATGTTTAGGGTTTGGTGTTGGCTCTGTTGACTTCAGTATTTGCTTTTTCCTTGCCATGTCTCATTTCTTTCTTTGGAGTAGGATAGTTCATCCTGTGCTGTTGTATATTGGAAAATATGTAATTTTTTTTTAAATTGGAGTTCACAGTTAAGAGTTTGCCCTGAGGGCCTGGAGAAATGGCTCAGTGGTTAAGAGCTCTTCTAGAGGTCCTGAGTTCAATTCCCAGTAACCATATGGTAGCTCACAACCATTAATAATGAGATCTGATGCCCTCTGCTGGCCTTCAGGCAAACATACAGGCAGAACACTGTACACATAAATAAAGGGGGGGGGGGGGGTTCCCACACCTTTAATCCCTGAGGAGGCAGAGGTAGTCGGATCTCTGAGTTTGATGCCAGCCTGATCAGAGTGAGTTCCAAGGCAGCTAGGACTATGTCTTAGATCTCAATAAACAAAGTAATAAGTAGCCACGTATGGTGACACCTTTAATCTCAACACTCAGGAGGCTCCCTGAGAGTTTGGGGCCAGCCTGGTCTACAGCCAGGACTATATAGAAACCTTGTCTCCAAAATAAATAAATAAATAAATAAATAAATAAATAAATAAATAAATAAATAAATAAATAAATAAATAAATAAATAAATAAATAAATAAATAAATAAATAAATAAATAAATAAATAAATAAACAAGTAAGTAAGTAAGTAAGTAAGTAAGTAAGTAAGTAAGTAAGTAAGTAAATAATAATAAGATAAAATGGGCTAGATAGAGATGGCTCAGCAGTTAACTAACACATTACTTTGCTTGCAGAGGACCTGAGCTGTATTCCCAGTATCCACATCGAGAGGATCACAATAGTAAACTTGTCTCCCCAAGCACATTCACTCGCATGGGTACACACACACACACACACACACACACACACACACACACACACACACACACACAATCATTAATAAAATATTTTTAATTTAAAGACATCACACAGCCTGATGAAAGCATTCACGAAACACAGGACATCTGGGTCAGCCACAGATGTCCAAGGATCAAACACAGCTGCCCAAACCTAAGAGGTTGCAGGGCACTTTGGTCATTCTTTGGCAGTCTCCCCAGGCAAGGCCTCTGAGGCAGACAGTGGGCTGCAGGCGCCCTCTAATGGTGATATGGAAGATGAGCTGGTCAGTTTCAGGGAGTTGGTTCCCCACCCGAGCCTTCTTAAGAGAAGGACTCTTAGAACCTGATCTGAAAGAAGTTCTCATCTGAATCTCTACATTAGACTTGTTCTTCCTCATCTTCATCTTTAAAAAACATAGCAATGATTTTACAGATGCCACTTCTCACAATTGTCAGGGGAGGGGACACTTGAACATCATTAGCTATCAGAGCTCTGACATCCATGGGCATAGATAGATAGATCCCATGACTGGCCTCGGGATCCAGCATAGCTGGTCCAGGTACTTATAGATAGATAGATACCCAGAGGAAAATGAGCAAATGGATAATGAGGGCATCCCAAATCTCAGATAGCCCTTAGATGTTTGTGCTCATCTTTGGAATTTCCTTGAGTGTCTCAAAGTTTAGTGCCCTTACCTTAAAAAATGGGTCATTAATCCTACACAAGTCAGAACAAAAACCGAGGCAGGAAATCAAATCAAACAAAGGTGTACTTCGAGAAGTTGGGAAAATGGTAATCAGAAGCTTGTGGCCTCCGACAGAAGACACAGAGACTGGAATAGTTGCTCCAAGCTGCTTGGTTTGCCTGACTTTAGCCAACAGCACACAGCCTCTCAAAATCTTTAACCCAAAGGGGGTTTTCTAGTTACTTTCTGATACTATGGTAAAACACTGATCAAAACAAACTTGAAGAATAAAAGTTAATTTGGCTTATACTTCCATGTCACAAGCCATTATTGAAGGAAGCCAGGGCAGGAACTAAAGTAGAGACCATAGAGGAATGCTGCTTTTTGGCCTACTCTTTCTGACTTGCCCGCCTATCCAAGTTTAGCCCCTCCCACAGTGGGCTGGATTCGCCTATATCAATTAGTAATTAAGAAAATGCCAATTCAGGAGGCCAGCTGGGTCTACAGAGTGAGTTCCAGGACTATAAAGAGAAAACCTGTCTCGAGAAACAAACAAAAAAGCCTCTCTTTATTTTATTATCCTTGATACACACAGAGAGAGGGGGGAGAGAGAGAGAGAGAGAGAGAGAGAGAGAGAGAGAGAGAGAGAGAGAGAGAGAGAGAGAGAGAGGGAGGGAGGGAGGGAGGGAGGGAGGGAGGGAGGGAGGGAGGAGGAGGAGGAAAGAGAGAGAGATGCTCAGAGATAGGGAAATGCTTCAAAGACACACCCACAGGCCATTCTGATGGGGGAAATTCCCTGATCAAGGTTCCCTTTTCCCAATCCCGTTAAGTTGACAACCCAAGATTAGCTATTACAGGGGTTGTCCAAGTTGGAAACCATCCTAAGACCTGCTTCTTGTTCTGGCTTCCCCAGAGCCTTGCACTGTACCTCACAGGATGCAGTGGGTAGCAGCAGAGGCCTCAGTTAATACAAGTGTCACTGCTCAGGCTGCCCACCTCCAGCCATGGTTGTCCGCTGTAACACAGGCCTTTGCAGGACACCAGCGATAGAGCCACAGTGTGCTGGACCCTGAGCAGAGCAGAGGATAGGCAGCCCTAACATCCAGCCGGAGAACTGATTGCAGGCATGCCGCTGACTTCCAATGAGCAGGCCATCTAATGGGGCAATTTATGGAAGAGGTACAAGTGAGGAGAGCTGACAGGGGTTAGAAAGTCAGTGGCTCCAGGACCACAGAGCTTTGAACAAACACAACCACTAAATATAAATGGGAAAGACAGCAGAATCGTCTTTCTAGACCTACTGGCCACGGATGGGTTTAGGTTTCTCTCTCATCTTGTGAGAAAACCTAAAAAGGAGGACAAGTCTCCCACCTGCCCAAGACTCACCTCTTCACAGATCTCAGACTTCACAGGTGGGGACTAGATGTAGCTGATCAGAGACTCTTCCTTTGCTCCTAGCTAAACCTGTGGCACCAGGACCCTTACAGCCAGGACTGAGTATGGAAGGGCTTCTGGGTGTGAACATGGGAGACAGTTCCTTCAACTGATGGGCAGGGGATATCAGGGGGCCCAGTAAAGTGCACCGGTGGCTACTGTACCCAGCTGGACCTTGGCAGCCTCAGGGTGATTCAGCCATCAGCCCCTTGAACACAGAGACCTCATCCAGGACATAATCCTAGCTGTTAGTTCTCAAGAAGTTTTGGGTGCCTACTCATTACCATGGGATCTGGCTGCACCCACCTTCAGCCCTTCAGCCCATCACGTCAAGGGGGCAGGAATTAAGGTTTCTATTTCTGTGGATTTTTTTTTAATTTGCTGAGAAGCCCACCGTGCAACACCTTGCATCTCCTGAGGAGCCCAAAATGCAGCTGCTGATTGATTTGAAGCTGAGCTAAAAATAGCCACTGGCTCCAGCCAGGGCCAGGGGAAAATATCCCATTGCTAGGAGACGACCGTTGCTGGGAAACCGCCATCACTAGGCGACGAATGCTGCTGAGGTGACAGCTGGGCCCTGAGTCATCCTTAGCCTTGACAAGGGGCGGGCCAGGCCAAAGCAGAGGCCTTGGTGCCCTCACACTGTCATCTGGGCAGTCAGACAACAGCTGTCCCACCTGCTTCTCTCCAGTGCTCTTGAGCCTCTAACTCTGGGCAAGTACAGGGTGGAGGGAAAGAAGGGCCCAGGGTATAGGTGAGGAAACGAAGGAGATTGGAAAGGAACACAGGGTAAAGAAAAGGAAAGAGGTAGGAAAAGAGGGTAGAGAGAATCAGAGGCACAAAGTGCCTATCTAGCCCCAGGATAACTCACTTTGTCCTTGACAGAATTGCTCACCACCAATACTGTGCTAAAATATTCAGGGCATCCCTCCTTATGGCCCAGTCACATTTTCCAGAAGGGGTTCAGTGAAGGGAATGACCTTAGGAGGTTTTGACCCAGCTATGTGTCTCCTGAGCACCCCCTCCACACTAGAGCCTCACAAGGACATGCCTGAGGATCTTCTGTGGTAAGATTTAGGGGAGGCGAAGAGCCATCATTCCTAGGCCCAGGGAGTGATCCCCTGATGCTCCCTCAGCCTTCTATCTCTGAGCCAAATGTGCCAGCAGCCCTAGGCATGCAGAGTCACCCATCACTGTAGAGTTGGGCCCCACAGCCTGGACAGGAGACAGTCCTCTGTGCCCTGACATCAAGGTAAGGATGATAATGGTGGGAGTAGTTTTAGATGAGGGGTGTCTCTAGAGAGGAGTGCTCCCAGTGATAAGTGTTCCAGGTAATGAGTGCTCCCACTGAGCGTGCTCCAGGAGAAAGGTTCTCCAGTTAGGTGTGTTTTAGTGCAAAGGTGCTCCAGGTGAGGGTGTTCCAAATGAGGGGTCCCCCGGGTGAGGATGCTACACCTGAGGATGCTCCAGATGTGAGTGTTCCACACGAGGGTTGCTCCAGTTAGTTATATTTAATTAAAAGGTGATCCAGTTGAGAGTGTTTCAAGTGAGGAGTCCTCCACGTGAGGGTGCTCCAGGTGAGGGTGCTTCACTTGAGAAATACCCCACTGAGAGACACTCCATTTATCGATACTCTCATAGCAGTCCCTTGAAACTAACCCAGGAAGAGAGCATCCTGGTTGAACTGGTCATACATGCTACTTCCTATCCTTCAAAGAGATGAAAAGTCACATGTACAGCCTGACATACTTCTCTCAGGACATACGCTGTTCTCCCAAAGCCAGAATGTATCCTTGATGAAAGGTGCTTCAAAAGCTAGTGTCCCTGTCCCCGTGACCACATGTGTATACGCACTTCCCTGTGCTCTGCTAGGTGCCCGGGGAACCCCACCTTGGTCGTCTGGGGGGTCCTGTCAGCCAGCAGTTGTAACTGTAGTATCAGAGAGCCAGTTGGTCCAGGCTGAGAAGAGGTTTTTGGTGTTATGGGAAGACATGGAAATGAAAGTTCCTAGGAAGGGCAATCAAGTCTGAGCATCGGATTCATTCAGAGGCAGGTGGCAAAAGACTGCTCCAGGTGAAGTACCAGGTGAGAGAGATGCTGATGATGAGGAATGGCACAGTCCTGGATGATACAGAGCCCCTGGTCTCCAGACTACAGTAGGGAAGATAACAGCCTAGGAGAGAGTGACCATTATTGCATGTCAACTGACCCCTGGGAACCCTGGGAAAAATGGGAGGGGGGAGAGGGAGACCAGTAAGGAGGAAGCTGCTGATGTCATGAAGGAGAAACATAGGTATCTGATCTGGGAGATAGCAGAGGTAGAGAGAAGTCAGTGGATCCCTTGATGTAAGGAGGCAGAAACCTCCACCCCCACCCCCCCACACCCCTGTCAGTGCTCAATAATCTTCTGTGTCCTGACTGCTGTCTTCTCAAAAACAGAGCCACTCTCTGGGTGTGCTTAGGTCTCCCTCATACCCTTCACTCTTGGGTGTGTTCATCATAAGGCCCAAGCCAAAGCACATATCCCAGCACTGCACCCTCTGCCCAAGATCCTCTCCTACCACCCGATGGCTACCTATCCAAGGACAGTAACTAGATGAGTGGGAAGGCCATCAATCTGATGGCTCAGTGTCTACACTAGTCTCTGTCCCGTGCCAATTCGCCTTCTCTGATTCAGCCCAGGTAAAATGGTGACACTTCCGATCCCAACCACACAGATGCCTGCCCTGATCCTGACTATGGCAAGCTGGACTCAAGGCCCCCACTATAAGAACAGTGCTTCCCTGTTTGTTTTTATTTTAAAAACAAAACAAAACAAACAAACAAACAAAAAAGCAGCCAGGGCATTGGAGAGAAGTCAGTCGGCAAACTGTCTTGCAAGCACAAGGTTCTGAGTTGAGTTTAATTCCTGGATCAAAATTTTAAAAATTAAAAAAAAAAAGCAAAAAAAAAAAAAAAAACCCTAAAGTTTGTGACATGTGAGGTCAGTACTGGAAAGGCCAACATAAGCATATCCTTGTGGCTCAGCGACCAGCCAACCTAGCTGTGAGAGAACCTGCCCGCCCTTTACACACATCCTGGGTGGGTGGGGGGGAATATGAGCTAGGGACAAGCTCTGTGGGTAACCTCAGCACTGAAAGGCAGACAGGAGGATCCTGAGGACCTAAAAGTCAGCCAGTCTATAAATGATGAGCCTCAAGTTCAGTGAGAGATTGTTTCAAAAACAAAAGAAAGCAGACAAACAGCAACAGGATAAAAGCTGACAGTGGTGGCACACACCTTTAATCCCAGCACTCAGGAGGCAGAGGCAGATGAATCTCTGTGAGTTCGAGGCCAGCCTGCTCTACAGAGCAAGTTTCCAGTCGACCATGGATACACAGAGACACTCAGTCTTGAGAAAAAAAAAAAAAAAAAAAAAAAAGAGTGGTGGAGGATTCTAATATCAACTCACCTCCACCTGTGTGCGCGTGCACACACACACACACACACACACACACACACACACACACACACCACACAGCCAGAATCTAGCTTACTTCCCTTCTCACAGTCCCACGAGTCCATATTTCTCAACACTCGTTGGTCTCATTTGAGAACCCTTTACCCTGCAGCTCCTTCATGCCCAGATGATGCTCTACTGTCCCGTCCCCACATCGTTATCTCCACTCTTAAGAGACCCTAGACTGAGGTCCCAGTAGTCTGCTGGGAGACGTGGCTCTCCAACAGCTCTTAGGGTCCTCCATACAAACTACCTGCCCTGGACCATACAGGCTGCGACCACCTGACCTCCACTTCATTCCAGAGGGAACCTGTGTCACTCACTCCCTGAGGCCTTAGGATCTTTGCACACCCCTTCTTGAACCATTTCTGTCCCCAGTCTCTCCCCTCCCCTCCCGAAAGGGAGGCATCTCAGATCGTTTATCAGGGAGGCATTCTCAGAAGTAAACCCTCCCCACTATCACTACACTGCCTCGTGTTTTCATTGACACTCGTCATTTGCTTGCAGGTTTCTGCAGGTGCGTGACCATGTCACCGGGAAGGGGGGATTCTTCAGCAGCAGGAACAGAAGGGATATGAGGTCCTAGAGGGCTTGCCCACCACCATGCGGAAGGGGTGTGTGTGGAGGTGCGACCGGGCTGCTGTCTCCACGGGACCTCCCTTCCCTCGCCCTCGCAGGTGGCTATCCAAGCATGAGCACCCAGGGCCGGCTGCATCTGCGTAGAATCCGGAACCCTACTGCCAGCCGCTCGCGCCAAGTACACCAGTTCTCCTCAACGGCCAGGATTCTGGGTTGCCACCGCTTCGTGCAGATGGGCCACCCGAAGTTGCTCTTCGGCCGCGCGCCCTGCTTTCCCATCGAATGTCCTCCGGGACGCGCGGCCTGCGGGGTTTGTTATTGTGCGAGCGCCGGCCGCTGAGCGGGTGCTAGCGCTTGGCGCGTGCCCGTCGGCACCGCACCGAGAGCGCGCTGCGCGGAGCGGGGCGGGGCTCGGGATCCTCGACACCTCAGCCTGGCTCGAGAGCCGGGATTGGTCCGGACGCCGGGAGCGCGCGAGGGCGCGGCTCTCAGGGCCGGGCGGGGGGCAAGCGCGGCGCCGGCGGCGGCCGCGGAGGAGCGCGGGGAGGAGCGCGGAGGAGGAGCGCAGGGAGGAGGGCAAGGGGAGGGAGGAGGCGCCCGCCGGGCTCCCTGCAAAGCGGCCTTATTTATCTGGGCACAGCCTCAGCCTCCCCGGTGGGAGGCTCAGGGCGGCAGATCCTCTCCCACCGGGGAGCTCCGCTCTGGGCTCTGCCAAAAGGGCCCTGGCGCGGGGCGCGGGGCGCGGGGCGCGGGGCGCGGGGCGCAGTCGGGCCCTGCTAGCCAGTCCAGCACCTCGTCCGCCTCCGCGTTTGGCGGCTCGGTGCTGGACTCCCCCATGACGCGAGGTCGCCCGGCGGACAGCGTGGCATGAGCCAGAAGCCCTGGCTGAGGTAAGGTGTGTGCGCGCGCGGCCCGGCTGCGGGGAGGGGAGGGTCCAGGTCGAGCCACTGCCTCCGCGGAGGCTACAATGAGGAGGGGGCGGGGTGGGGACTTGGGACTGCGCCGCGGCCGCGGCCGCCTGAGCAGGGCTTACGTAATCGCAGCCCCTTCCCCACCTCGCCCTCCGGCCGCTGGGCCAGCGGGTCGCTGCACTGCCCCTAACCCCAGCAGCCAGCCTGATCGCACCCCGCTCGCCACCCGCAAGTCGGTCAGGCTGTGGGTCGGTACCAGGGAACCTCTTGAGAGGAAGCACGGTGGCTGCGAGGACGCGGAACTGCAGCCAGCCAGCCCCCACTCCTTCTGGCTTGACTCTGGGCTCTCCCCACTCCAGCTCTGTGAGCTTCGGGCAGACTGGAGAACGTGACAGGTGTTGATACAATTAAACAGGAGGAGCCATGTGGATATGTGGCCTAGGGGCCCTGGACACCTTCTGGACATGAGCTGGTATAGAACTGCCGCCCACAGGGAGGCAGAGGGAGTAAGCTATGTCTTTGGTTCTAGAGAAGGGAATGGGCCTTGGCCAAGGTTGGAAGGCTTCAAAATGGGGAGTGGGCACCATGAACAGGGCCTTCATATCCTTCTGAGATGTTAAGGCAGTGGGGGATCCTCCCCACCATTCATCCCAGGAGAGAAGGCTGCACTGTTGAGGCCTGGATCTGGCCTAGCAGCTCTCCTGCGAGCCCCTCCCAGCCTGAGCCAGCAGCTGACCTCCCAGGAGCAGATGGCAGATGCCACTTCACCTGCTCCCTCCTTGAGGCCTGACTTCCACTGCCATCTTGTACCATAGCCCAATGACTAGGATCTGTTCAGGCCTCCCCTGTGCCCCTTTGGACACAGGACCCTCTCTTCCAGCCCATCATTTTGATGAGGTGCTGGACAGCAGCCTCAGAGCAGAAGGTGGGGGTTGGGAAGGGAGTCTGAATGATTAGGGGCTGCCTAGATGAGGTCAGAAGCCTGCCTGCCAGAGCCTGGCTGTCCTGCCTAGAAGAGGTCTGAGGACTGGGTTGGGAGCCATTAGGAGGAGAGAAAGGGAGATTCAAGGTTGAAAATATGAGTGGTACTGAGATACCCCAGGACCCAGTGGCCCCATTTCCTGCGACCCTCATGACTTGACTTCCTAACCACCCTTTCTTTCCCTTGAGTCCTGGATACATATACACTCAGCCCTTCTCCCAGATGCTCACTTCCTGACACCTGAATCGGCCCCGTCTTTCATTGTTGAGGTTAAAGCAAGTGTTTCTGGGTATAAGGATCTAGACCTAGGAAGCCCTGAGAGATTGAGACCAGTGAATCTCAGAAACAGGGGAAGGGGCTTCTGGCTGTCACTATTCAGCTGTCCTCAGCTGTGGGAGTCACTTATGTACCTTCCAGGACTGGCACAGGGAAGGGTGGTGGTGGCTCCGATACAAGGTCTAGAAGGCCCATGAATGGCCCTGAACCTTCCCTGCTTGTGGTCCAGTGGCCAAACGGACTTCAAAGAGTGTCTAAAGGAGACTCAGGCCTACCTCTAGAAGGTCTCATATTCTCCAGAACAAGGGAGACCTGATAAGCTAAGGCCCAGCATCTATTTCCAGTACCTTATGGCCATTTGCCCTCTGCCCTTGGTTGCAGAGTCTCTGTCTGCTGGAGCATCAATGTGGGTTCTTTTCAAGGCCTATGTACCTCCTAGACTAAGGGTCTCCCCATCCTGAGATCCCTGATACACCCCCAGAGGCTGCTCCAGCAGGGCATGGAAGGAGAGTGCTGCTGTTGACACGTGCAAAGTGGCAGGGATGTGAACGTGCCTGAGTCACAGCAGTGCCACAGAACATGTGGCCTGCACTGTGCCCCAATTCCAGCTACACTGCTTGTCACCCCAGTCCCTGGGGCTACCCTTACAGACTGAGCTTGATATGAGTATTGGGGCTAATTTTTTTCCAAGCATGAGGCGCTGTTTAGGGCAGGATCTATACAGGCCAGAACCAGCATCCAAGGTGGCATCCATCCTGACCTGCTGCCCACAGAGATGACTATGTCAGAGACATGGAGGAGTCCCCAGACTGATAGCTGTGAGGAGTGGAACATTGGTGGGCATGTAGATTGAAGTCTTTAGGACTTCGGGGTTGTAGTAGAGCCCCTGGTAGATGAGAACTGTGCAGAGGCAGCTAGCCAGATCGCAGGAAGACACAGGACCAGTGAGGCAGAAGAAAGAGAAGCGGAATGCAACAGATGTATTCCTGGTCTGAGGGCTTGGGGATCAGAAAGCCCTGGGGTCTCGGGACAAGTTGCCCACTTATGCAGCTTCACGAAGATCCCTCTCTGAGCCTTGTTACCCTCAGAGGGTGCTCCAGACATTAATGGGGGTGGTTCTGGGAGGACAGGGCCGCCTTCTTCTCGTCATCTTGGTGGTCCCTGTCTTATGGAATCAGGCCGGATTTAGGGGGACAAACAGCCATATTTATTTAGCCATGAAATTCCAGAGGGGGACCAAAAAAAAGAGAGAGAGAGAGAGATAAAAACATTCTTCTCCAGTATCTACACCTTGAGTTCACAGGGACAGGGGAGCCAGGGACTGACTCTGATGTGGTCCTTTTCTATTTCTATACTGACCACAGTTGTACCTGGAATTAAGTCCTTGAGCTGCCCCTGCTCAACTGACCAGCAAAGTCTCTAAGGCTCAGGCAGCTTCACCCCCTGAGAGTTTGGGTGAGCAGTTCTTGTTCATTCCTTCAGCAGTACCCAGAAGTCACACAATCATGATGCCATTTGTCTTCAAGGAGTTACCAGGCCAGGGAAAGAGACAGGTAGCGATGAAAACCTCTGTGAGGGGTCACACTCAGAAGGTCCTTTTTCCAAAGTATGAAGGATCCTTGCTATGGAGTCAGGCTACTGAGAAAGCCTAGGGAGCAAGCAGGGGCCACCATTTGGCCAAGTGATGGGGGGGAATACAAGAGGAATAAAGACAGAAGCTTGGATAGATAAAGAGTCGGGTTGGAGGTAAAAGGCTGTGAAGCTGCTCGGGACCCAGTGACTGGATACACAGAAGAGGCAAGTCCTTGTGGCTCAGCACCAGGATCTGTGGACTGTTAATCTGAAAACCACCAAGTGCTGGAGCTTTCCCAGGAGCCCTGTTGTGCCCACCATATTCCTTATGTCCACAGTGAGTCCTCTATGAAGATGGAGGACCACAGTAGCTCTCTCCTGAGATACCATGATGAGGCGTGGGCTGATGAAGATGTAGCAGCTAAGGAAGTTGTCACTGTCTCCTGCTAACCTACTATGGACTCAGGGACCTCAAGCTCCTCTGAAGCATGGACCTGAGCCAGAATTCCACTCCAAACAGCACTGGACACACCAGGCCTGAGACTGAGTATTTGTACCCATTCAGCCTTCATTTCAGAGGCCTCTCCTTAGTATTGGCTCTTAGGGTTCTCATCTGTGAAGGGAGAGTCAACCTGAATGACCTGGCCACTGATCCATTCCTCTTCTAGCATTTGGCTAGATAGCAGGGCCAGGTAGAGGGATCCTTGCTGGAGCCCCTCAATAACCTCTTGCTTACTTGGCAGGAAGGTTCCAGTGTTCCACTGTGTACTCAGCTTTCTCTGAAAGCCTCAGCCCTTCCTTGGGCCCAGGTATAATTGTTTCTATTTTTGAACCACAGTACTGGGGGTTCTTGGGCTTGGTTAATCATAACACAAGTGAGAGAGAGCTGTGAAAAGCTCCCTAAGCACAAAGCTGGGGAGCCGCAGGATGTGGCTTCCACCAAAGACAGGGGCCTGGATGGAGGGTTTAAAGCAAGTCTGGCCTGGTTTTACCTACTTGACCTAAGTTTGGAAGGTAGGAAGGGAATCGTGTGCTTCTGCAAACGTGAGTCCCAGAGCTGCAGCTAGGGGCAGGAAGGAGGCCCACAGAAGCCCGGGGCATCCACGTGCATCTCCCTCCACACAGCCCGCCAGCATCTCAGGCGTTCCACGTGAACACCCGCGGCTGGGAGCATTTTCAGCCTAAATCGGCACAGCTCTTGGATTATTTCTCCCCTGGCACCGCCTCCGCAGCCTCCTCCGGATCCTAGCCAAGTGGGCGGCTTCTCCCCCTGCCTCTTCCTGTAGAGCTGGGTTTGCCGGAGCCACCGACCATCCCTCCTCCGCTCCAATGTCTGTGGTGCAGTAAGCCCAGCTGACCCCAATGAGCGCGGGAGCTGTCCGTGGTGCTGTTCCCGGGGCTCTGAGAGCTCTGGGTCTGCGCCTAGCGGGCCTAGCGACGGAGGCTAGATGGGCAGTCTAGGCATAGACTGCAAATCAGGGATATGGCCGGTATTTAGGCTGGGGCTGTTTCTCCATCTTCAGCACAGTTCCCAGGAATGTGGGTGGTGCTGGACAAGAATTGGGGCAGTCAAGGAAGAATCTCATCGTCTCCCATCATGGATGCTGCTGTTCTGCAGCAGGCCCCCCTC
Organism: Phyllotis vaccarum; assembly: GCA_033318265.1. Classification (NCBI taxonomy): domain Eukaryota; kingdom Metazoa; phylum Chordata; class Mammalia; order Rodentia; family Cricetidae; genus Phyllotis; species Phyllotis vaccarum. The sequence goes on along the minus strand of JARWLC010000016.1, from coordinate 65,302,430 downwards.
CCTATATCGCTTGAAGTAACCACACTCTAGACTTCCCTTGCCATGACACACAACTGTAACTTCTCAGAGCCTCGGGTTCGTTGTACAAATATTTGGGTAGCAATAGCGGCTGCCCCTACACAAGGATGTGTGCTATGAACCTGAAATATGTGATTGTCCCAGTGTGCATTTGGAGAGTATTGGCTACTATACTACTGGCTTTTGTGTGACTGCTATTGCCTGTTCTTGAGCACAAAAGATTAGCCAAAGGCTGGACTACTACCCAGGTTCCAGAGACATACGGAGGGGAGGAATAATGGGGAGATAGTAGTTCTGAGGACCCTGGGTGGACTGCCAATGGCCATCCTTAGACATAGAGATAGGCTATTGGTCATGAGGACCATGCTCTGGGGACACTCTGGCCCATGATTTTCCCCTCCCCAGAGGTAGGACACTGGCATGGGTCGCCTGTGCAGTAGGGAAAGCCAGTGAGATAGTGTTGCCAAACAGATGGGAGGGCCCCATCCTAACAGTTCTCATCTGCTTTCTTTTGTGTCAAGCCAGATTGTAAAAATGGGTGGCCAGCTTCCTTGGCCCTGCAGCTCCAGAAGGGGTCTCAGTCTAAAAGGTAATATGAGCCCTTCTCTTCTGAGGGTCTGCTTCCTCATACACCCCTTGGTGCAAGACTCTGGTGAGGCTGTGACCCACTGAAAACATGAAGGTATTACAGAGGACCTGAGAGAAACTTTTGCTGACTCCCCTGAGATTCCAGGAGGAAGTTAACAGTTCACGTGTGGATTCAGCTCAGTTCTGGGATCACCTATATATACAGGAAGAGAATCATGCTTTACCCTTGGGTCAGCTCTGTAACTCAGAAAAAACATCTAAGACTTACTCTATCCTACACTATAAATCCCTCCCACAGGAGAGGGTCTGTGGTATCACCTCCAAGATTTTGTTCTGAAATCTAGTGGATAGCCAAGACCACACATATTCAGAGTAGTGGCCAGGCAGTGATGACACACACCTTCAATCTCAGCACTACAGAGGCAGAGACAGGTGGATCTCTGTGAGTTCAAGGCCAGGCTGGTCTACAGAGTGAGTTCCAGGACAGGCCCCCAAAGTAGGGACTCCAGAGTGTTGCATTTGAATTGCAAATGAACCCCATGGAAAAATCAACCTTTTTCTGGATTTTGGGCAGTGGTGGACATAGTATTTATATCTATAATGCAGAGCAAATGGTCATGGAATCTTGAGAATCTCATTGCCCTTTCCCTCCATTCTGACCATTCACAATGCCCTGTGCCCCCAGTTGCAGCCCTGGGAATCTGAGGGAAGCTGAGGTGAGTAGTGATTTAGACCTGCCTTATGGCAGGTGATCGTGGCCCTCCACATGACCTTCCTCCTCCAACTCTGATGCAAACTTTAGCTCTGTTACTTAACTACTGGCCGTGACCTCAAACAAGCAGTTTGCTTGGCCTTGGCTTCCATTTCCTTGTTTGTACAATAGATATCATAGCACCATCCTCATTGGTTGGGTAGAGAGCATGTGTTCAGCAGGGCTGGAGAGGTGGCTTAGCAGTTAAGAGTACTTGCTGCTTTTACAGAGGACCTCGAGGCCTGTAACTCCAGTTCTAGGAGATCTGATGTCCTCTTCTGACTTCCACAGATGCAGGCATCCATGTGATATGCACACAAATATGCAAACAAAATACTTATATACAGAATTTTTTTAAAAATTTAAGATGAAAAAAGTACGTGTATGTGTATGTGTAGGTACACAGATTCTTGAGAGCTGGTCTGTGACTCTGAGGGGTGCTGGCACCCTCTTAAGGAGGAGTCAGAGACTGTCCAAGCGCTTTTCTTCAGTACCCCTCCCCAGTCCATCAGAACTGCCAAAAAGAGAGCAGAGTTGGAGGGAGCAATTACGGACTCCATCTCTCCCTAACCTTGAATGGGAATCAAAGCATCAGAAAGCAATTATGCAGGCAGAACTGGTGAATACGACAAAGAATGTGGACATCTGGGCTAGCTGTGAATATGGCTAGCCCATCTCTTTGCAGTCAGAGAAAGGCATGTTTTATGGTCTTTACTCTTGAATGGTCCTGGAAGTTCTGTGAGAGAGGATGCTCAAAGATGAGGAAAGGGGTAACTCTTTAGCTCCTCTAGAGACTGGCAGACTCATTTGTTCCTTCTGTCTCATCCACAGAACGTGCAAGGAAAATGTCGAGCCCAGGTATCGATGGTGACCCCAAGCCTCCATGCTTGCCTCGAAATGGTCTGGTGAAGCTGCCTGGCCAGCCCAACGGCCTAGGTGCAGCCAGCATCACCAAGGGCACACCTGCTGCCAAGAACCGCCCTTGCCAGCCACCACCCCCACCCACTCTTCCACCTCCCAGCCTGGCTACACCACTGTCCCGAGTCGCTCTGGCCGGGGGGCCATGCCCCCCAGCCAGTGGACCAGCCTCAGGCCCAGTGCCTGGACCCCCAGTGGAGCGGCCACCACTGGCCACAGATGAGAAGATCCTTAATGGGCTCTTCTGGTATTTCTCAGCATGTGAGAAGTGCATACTAGCCCAGGTGTGCAAGGCTTGGCGTCGTGTGCTCTACCAGCCCAAGTTCTGGGCAGGCCTCACGCCTGTGCTACATGCTAAGGAGCTGTACAACGTGCTGCCTGGAGGCGAGAAGGAGTTTGTGAACCTGCAGGGCTTCGCTGCTAGAGGCTTTGAGGGCTTCTGCCTAGTTGGTGTCTCTGACTTAGACATCTGTGAATTCATCGACAACTATGCGCTCTCCAAGAAGGGAGTCAAGGCCATGAGTCTCAAGCGCTCCACCATCACTGACGCTGGCTTAGAGGTGTGTCCCCAAATTGACTAGGAGTGGACAGGGCTGGAGGGGCAAGCATAGGCAGCAGCAATATGGACATGGGAGATTGAGGGGCCAAGTGGATGCTCAGGTGTACACAGGACAAAAAGTAGCAAGGATGGCATTGTCGGGGCCTAATGCAAAGTGAAAATATGGGCTCATTAAAAAAATAATTAAGACTTCAAGGTTGGGGCAGGAAAGAAGTCAATTACATGTGGGTTCTTGCTTGCTAGTGAAGCTGGCCTTGGTGAGTGTAATGCCAGAGGGAAGGGGAGGGAGGGGACAGCTGAGAGTCTCCTAAGAGCAAGGGTTGAAGGATCATCTGGGCACTCTGCCCCCCCCTCACATACATCTGGATTGTAATTTTAAAATTCAAATAATCTAATCCAAACACCTGAACTGGCCAAGCCCTGGCTCATGGGTCCCCTGTGCCCTGCCTCTCTTTGGAATATTGGCAAAGTATAACAAGAAGTTTAAGTACACTCCTTAGAGTTCAGTTTGGTGCGTGCTTGCACAAGTCCACCCCTGAGAGACCACTGCTTCCAGATTCCCAGAAGCTTCTTCCACTCTTCATAGGTGACTCTCGTTATCCCTGGCAAGATGGGTACCAGGTCTGAGTGGGGGAGCTGACTTAGTCTGGCTTCTGATCTGTACTGCCTGTAGGTGATGTTGGAGCAGATGCAGGGAGTGGTACGCCTGGAGCTGTCAGGCTGTAATGATTTCACTGAGGCTGGCCTGTGGTCCAGCCTCAGTGCCCGAATCACCTCACTGAGCGTGAGCGACTGCATCAACGTGGCAGATGACGCCATTGCTGCCATCTCGCAACTTCTACCCAACCTGGCAGAGCTAAGCCTTCAGGCCTACCACGTGACTGACACTGCACTGGCCTACTTCACAGCACGCCAGGGCCACAGCACCCACACGCTGCGCCTGCTCTCTTGCTGGGAGATAACCAACCATGGGGTGGTCAATGTGGTGCACAGTCTGCCCAACCTCACCTCACTCAGCCTCTCAGGCTGCTCTAAGGTCACTGATGACGGTGTGGAGCTTGTAGCTGAGAACCTGAGAAAGTTGCGGAGTCTTGACCTCTCCTGGTGCCCTCGGATCACCGACATGGCACTAGAGTATGTGGCCTGCGACTTGCACCGCCTGGAGGAGCTCGTGCTGGACAGGTGCACACATCCTTACACTCCAGGCTGGTACTGGTGGGATCTCCAGGAACTGGAAGCCTAGAGTGGGTGGGCTCCTGGGATAGGGAAGGCCACAGAGAATAGAGTACCCAAAGTCAGAGTAACTTCAGCATAGCCTGATGGAAGAGCCATATTCCAAAAGGGGAAGTCAGGTGGCAGGGAGGGCAGGTGTTGGGGCAGAACCAGGATAGGACAGTGATGAGTGGGTCAGGGGCCCGCAAAAGGAACACCTCTGGAAAGGAGGGAGGGACCTAGGTGGGGATGGGATGTAGTGATTAAAAGGTGGGCAGTCCCCACTCTGGTGCAACCACAGGTGTGTACGCATCACGGACACTGGCCTCAGCTATTTGTCCACCATGTCGTCCCTCCGCAGCCTCTACCTGCGATGGTGCTGCCAGGTACCTCCATGCCCCCAAGGATCTGGAAATTAAAACGTGGTGGGTGGCGTGGGGTGTGTGGAAGGGGGGTAGCACCAGTCCAAACAATTCTTGAACTGCACTGGGCCCCATTCAAATCCCCCTATGCCCAGCAATCAAACGAAGTGGAATCTTCGGATTCCCAAGGCCCTCCAAGCTCTGCTTCCATCTCCATTTGGAACCCCCACTTTCTGCCCCTCTAGTGGCTCCCAGGCAAGTGGAAATAGTTAACACCACCTCCTCTCACTTCCGCCCAGGTGCAGGACTTCGGGTTGAAGCACCTCTTAGCCATGAGGAGTTTGCGACTCTTGTCTCTAGCAGGTGAGACCCCCTTCATGCCTCATGAGCAGTGAGTCTGACTCCTGTGAGATCCCTTAGAGTCCCTTCAGGCTTTGGCAAATCGCGTCCCAGGTAGCTGGTGGGAGGAAGGGTGAACTCTAGCCAGTCCCCTCCCTCCCGTCCAGTCTTTCACCTATTCTGTTAGATCTCACCCCTCAACACCCAGTACAGTTCCTTCCTCATTAAGTCTACTGTAGGACCCACCTCTAGCGGGCCACTGCTCTCCCCAGCCTTGCCCTCCTGCCCAGCCCAGTCCAGCCCTCCTGCTGGGCGGAGCTGAGCTGCTGAGCCGCTGTTCCGATTGCAGGCTGCCCGCTCCTGACCACCACAGGACTATCGGGCCTAGTGCAGCTCCAAGAGCTGGAGGAGCTGGAGCTGACCAACTGCCCTGGAGCTACACCCGAGCTCTTCAAGTACTTCTCGCAGCACCTGCCGCGCTGCCTCGTCATTGAATAGCGCAGGCTTCCCTACCGGCCGCGGGAACCGGCCACACCCAGGGCAGTAGCCCCTCTTCCATTCCTGCGGGAGCACCACTTCTCCACCCTGCGCTGGAGGCGGGGCAAGCAGAGGGAAACCCCGCCCCATGCCTCCCTTGCTCCTCTGCTCCACAGCTCCATCCCCGCCTGGGGCAAGAGACAGAGGGGCCAGCCCCACGCACGCACGCACACTCGGGGACTTTGTGCATGCCCCTCGTGCCCGCACTGCACGCCCGCCCTCTACCATGCCACAGCCGCCGCCATCTCTCGCCCGCCTTCTGGGGGGGCTAGGTCTTTTGGGGGGATGCTATGAGTGCAGATGCCCTCACTGCCTTCCCCACTTCATTCTGCTCTCTGCCTCCCCCTACCTGCTGTCCTCCACCCCGGGCAGGGCCCAAGGGGATGGAGGGATTGGTCCCCCAGGACTCAGGGGCCTGGAAGAGCCCCCAAGGGCCTCCCACATCTTCCACTGCACCGCGCCTGGAGCCCTCCAAGGGGTGCAAGGCGTCACAGGCCACTGCCAAAGCCATGGCCCCCTGAGGAGCCCAACTCCCCCATGCCCACCTGACCCAATGGCATCCCTTCTTCCTTGTTGCCATATGGGTCAGTCCTTTTCCTCTGTGCCCCCCATTCCCTTTTTCCCCCCTGGCCTACAGATACTTGGGCCCTGGCCAGGCTAGGACAGCTTTAGGAGGATGTAGATCTTGGAATAATCAACCTTAGCCTAACTGGTGTCCATCCGCCCAGGTGCAAGGGTGGAATAGGCACCTGACAGACGCAATCCGGAGCAACCCACAAGGCTGTCAGGCTTTGGGACCAGCCCACTCCAGCTTCTACCCCAGCTGAGCTCAGGCCTCTCAGCACTGTGCTTCACCCTGGATAGGTCTCCTCAGGTGGAATCTGCAGAAGGTTTGGCCAAGGGTCAGGGTCAGCACTGACCAGTGATTCTGATCTTCCAGTGGCCAGCACACCCTTCACACCCTAAGGAAGGAGGGCCTTTTTTCTGGTCCTCCTTCATCTCTCCCAGCTTCCAAAACCTTTGCCTGTCCAAATGGGTGGTGACCATGTTTTGTCAGATCCCAAGACATTTTGAAGTCCTAGGGGGCCCTGGCATATGTGTGGCCAGGCTGAGGAAGGGCCTGGGAACCCCTTCCCTCCCAACCTTGAGCCCCAAGAGACACAGCACCTGCAACCAATCTTGGGACATCCCTATCTGGTTGGAGGAGAGTAACTAATTCCCAGAGAGCCAGAGGGAGAGAACGAGAGCGAGCGAGAGAGAGAGAGAGAGAGAGAGAGAGAGAGAGAGAGAGAGAGAGAGATGCTGTTGACAAAAAGAGTTCAACAGCCCAAAGAGTCCCCTGCCCCTGAAGCCTGAAGTGTTGGCCAGGGAGGTTGAAGTGGTCAGGAGCCAGATTCTTCAGCCCTTCTTCCCACAATCCTCCAACAAGGAGGGGGGAAGCTGTCCATTTGCCCAAAGTATTAATGCAACTGAAGCTGTGATATTTGCAATGACTGTAGGAGAAAAATTTAAGGGGGGGAAAGGAACACAAAACCAACCAACCCCTAAAATCATTTTCTTATTGTACATAACGACCTCATTCTCCTGTATATGCGGAAGATATAACCTTATATTTGGTAAGTGTTTCTTGTGCTATTTTATCACGTGACCTGTTTATAAAAATATATATTAAAAAAAGTTGTAAAAACATGAGTCTGTTGTTTTGTTTTGTTTTTGTTTGCCATTTGACCAAGTTGTAAAGGATAGCTCTGTCCTGGACAGCTCAGGTCACTCCATTCTCCTGACACTCAATGCATCAAAGTTATACCTTCCTTTCATAAACGCGTAGAGGCTGAAGACCTAGGCAAGGACTGGAACCTTAGCAACTTACCAACAGTTTTCTCTGCCCCGATGCCCATAAGGGAACAATGAGGCTAAATTGTATATTCCTTCAATATGTATATTCCTTCTGGGAGAGCAGAAATGAGCTTTGTCCATTGCACAGGGTTTCAGTGGTTAAGAACATTTACTGTTCTTGCAGAAGACCTAGGTTCAGTTCCTAGCTTTAAACTGCCTGTAACTCTAGCTCCATAAGATCTCATTATTAGTGTCCTGACCCACTTCCTAGAGTCCTGACCAAGAAGCTCACCCAGCATCCTGACATCAAGCTCCATTTAAGAGAAGGAGAGGGGGAGGAGGACCTCTTTCCTTCATTCTTCTTCTCTTTCCCCTCTTGCCAGGGTTCTCAGATGTCTCTGACCCTCCCCCATTTCTCGTTCTCTATTCTTCCTCTTTCTATCTTTCTGTGTGTCTCTCTTTCTCCCCTCCATTTTAATAAAACCTCCATGTAAGCACAGCCTGTGTGTCTCTTTCCTTGGCCCCCCATGCACACCCACACTGACCACCACTTGCATAGCATGCCTATTTGCATGGGGATGGACCCTTGTCATCGAGAGACAGGTACACTTCTGCTCATATCACAATATTCAGGCCCTATGACCTCCTATAGGTCCAGAATGCACAATGGTGGGCATAAAAACTTACATGCAGCCAGTACTCAGGAGGCAGAGGCAGGCAGATCTCAGTGAGTTCAAGGCCAGCCTGATCTTCAAAGTGAGTTCCAGGACAGCCAGGGCTGTTACACAGAGAAGTCCTGTCTCACAACCCAAAATAAACAACAAAACCCACCTCACACAGACATGGCACGCATATACAAATTAATAGAAGAAAATATTAGTTAAATAAATAAAAGATCATTGTGTTCCAGAAGACTAAGATTACTGTGTCCACCCCAAGGAAAAAGGCACCTGAGATGAAGCCTAGCCACTGAGATAACCAGCTGCCAGGCCCTGAAAGTACCATAACCGGTGTAACCACACAAAATAGACATAATATTCACAATAGATAGAGCTGGGTGGTGGTGGTCCATGCCTTTAATTCCAGAACTCAGGAAGCAGAGGCAGGTAAGTTTGAGGCCAGCCTCGTCTGCAGATTGAGTTCTAGGCTGTTATACAGAGAAACCCTGTCTTGTAAAAACAGCAAAATGAACAACAACAATTAAAAAAAAAAAAAATCTGCAATAGACAAAGGAGACCACATTAGATTGGGATAGGAGGGATGGTCTAAGATGTTAAGCATTTGAGCTGAGTGCTGGAGGTTGGAAAGAAGACACATAATGCAGGTGTAGAAAGCATAGTTACATAGCTTATGAAACTAGAGGAGGCAAGGAAGTGCTCAGTGGGAAAGAAGCTGGGATAGAAACATGCTGGAAAAAGAAGAGCCAAAAAGCGCACAGCTGCAGATGCCTCAGGACTGTCAAGACCAGGCATTTGAGATTTATTTACGGTGCCATGAAGGCCTTAAGTAGAAAAGATACCAGGTTGCTTGTGCAGGATTCAGAGCAGGAGGTGATGGGCCCAAGACCGGTCAAGAAGCGGCACCTGAGTTCCGTTGGGTAAGTGTGTGACAGGGAGTAGGAGATGGCACCGGGGAAGAGTGGAGAAACTCAGGAAAATGGCCCCCTGCAAGACTGAGAGGTTTAAGTTCTGGTACTAAGATACTGAGATTAAAATAAAATGGGACCGATAAAAACAGCCCAGTTGGCAGAGAACTTGCTTGTATGCATTAGGCCATGCCTGGGCGCTCTCTCCTGCATCACAAAAAAAAACTAACCAGACAAACAAATGCAGACATATCATCAAGGCAGGACCAGGGAGCCTGATGAACCCAATTCTGATCCATTCGCTTGGCCTAAGCGTCGCGCACAAACTCGGAACCTTTATGGTACGTTACAAGAGTTTGGTTTTACTTCCGGCGAGGCAAGAATAAGAAAGGACTACTTCCGGTAATGGGCGGGGAATAGGTGAGTCTCTTCCGGTACGGTAGCTGAGGCGCTCTCTATGCATTCGGTAAATGTTTGGCTTGCGACAGAGGCAGGAGCTTTTCCAGCACCTGGTTCTGGTCCCGCGGGTTCTGCTGCCCGGTGCAACCAGATTCCTATACTTAGTGCTGTGGCCTCTCTTCTGCCTCCCAAGCTTTTTAAACTCAGTCCTCCGGACCCCTCCAGATTCTCTACCCTTTCCTCTCGTTTGTTCGTTCCTCTTGGAAGCCCCGAAATTTTCGGAGGGAGGAGTCACTTTTCTCCACTCTGGGATCGACCTAACAAGGGTCTAGTAGCATTCAGGATCTCCCTGATGGAGGATTAAGCACGTAGAATCTGGGGAAGTCAGATACAGTGCCAACGAGCCTCGGGTTAGCTATGGAGATTTTTGGAGAACTCCAGTGAATTTGAACCTTCCTGTGATGGTGCTTGGCTGATGGGCCATCTCAGACTGAAGGTTCGAGGGGACAAACAGAACTGTTAGGACACCATGGCTGACCAAGGCAGCACATTTCACTGACCTCTTGCCCCTGATGCCTGTACAGCCATGGAAAAGATGTCCCGAGTTAGCACAGCCCTGAGTGGCAGCGCACTGACAGGCCGTACCATGCACTGCCACCTGGATGCACCAGCTAATGCCATCAGTGTGTGTCGTGATGCCGCCCAGGTTGTTGTGGCAGGGCGAAGCATCTTCAAGATATATGCCATCGAGGAGGAGCAGTTTGTAGAGAAGCTGAATCTGCGTGTGGGCCGGAAGCCCTCGCTCAACCTGAGCTGCGCTGATGTGGTCTGGCACCAGATGGATGAGAATCTGCTGGCCACAGCTGCCACCAATGGTGTAGTGGTTACGTGGAACCTAGGTCGGCCATCCCGAAACAAGCAGGATCAGCTGTTCACAGAACACAAGCGCACAGTGAACAAAGTCTGTTTCCACCCTACGGAGGCCCATGTGCTGCTCAGTGGCTCTCAGGATGGCTTCATGAAGTGTTTTGACCTCCGCAGGAAGGACTCTGTCAGCACCTTCTCTGGTGAGGCTTACAGAGACAGGTTGGGGTAGATGTGTGTTTCTGTAGGCATTAGACCTTACAAGCAGGCTGAAATGTGCTTTCTCAGAGATCCTCAGTTGCACTTTTAAGAGGCTGAACAGCACTTGAGTGGGTGGAGAGGGTGAAGGATGAGCCAGCCCACCACTGTTGGTGGGGAGAGTCCGGAGATCAGGCCTGTGGGAATTGAGTGTTGGCTGTAGCCAACAGGGAAGGTATAGGCTGCAGACAGGGTAGTGAGTGGCTGAGTCTCCCATTCCCTCACCTTGCTTCACTGCAGCGAATCGACTAGTATCTTTAGGACTCTCAGCGCGGGGATGCAGAGTGAGGTGGGAAGTACATAGGGCTCCTTTTATGGCAGGCCTGGCTGTCTATATTCAACCCTGAGCTAGCTCTCCCTGGTTCTTTTTGGGTTTGGGTTTGATTTTTGAGAAGGGTTTCTTTGTGTAACAACCCCAGAAGTCCTGGAACTCATATGTAGACCAGGCTGGCCTTGAACTGTGCAGAGTGCTGGGATTAAAGGTATGTGCCACCATGCCCAGCCTCTCCCTGGTTCTTACTGAGACCAAATGGAGCACAAGCAAAGCCTTGATCCCTTGGAGAATGTGAGTTGAGATGGATCTTGAACTGTAGTGTCAGGGAGGACTGGATATTGCCTCTGAAGGCTCCTAGTATTGCAGCAGACTAAGGTGGATATGGTCTCTGAACTCTTCGGTTCTTGGTTCTTTGGGGTTAACTAGGTAGCTGGCAGAGGTAGGGGGCAGAGAACTAGGCAATCTCTTTTTTCATTTATATGGTGTCACAAGCCTTGGCCCCAGGGAGGTGGAGACAGCCATCTGGGTTGGGCTCTTGTACCCTCAATACAGAGTATAGTTTGTGCAGAAGCTACCTGACATGCTCTCTCTGACCTAGGCTTCAGAGGCCCACCCTGGGCAGATTCTGATAGTGTTTCCTCAGGCCGCAGTGCTTCTTAGCTTGGCCAAGGCTGGTGAATGTCACCATTCCAGCCAGTTGCAGGGCTCCCCAAACCCCTGAGAGCCAGCCCTCTCACTTATGCCTCTACTGATGCATGCCTACAGGCCAGTCTGAGAGTGTGCGAGATGTGCAATTCAGTATCCGAGACTACTTCACCTTTGCATCCACCTTTGAGAATGGCAACGTACAGCTCTGGGACATCCGCCGACCTGACCGATGTGAAAGGATGTTCACAGCCCACAATGGGCCTGTCTTCTGCTGTGACTGGCACCCAGAGGACAGGTGTGGTATGGGGGAGAGGGGGGCATTAAGGCTAGAGGCTAACAAGACACAGTGGGGTGTGATAGGGTCTCCTTTCCCCCAGGGAGAGGTCACTGAGAGCTTGAGTGGAACCTTCTCCACAGGGGATGGCTTGCCACAGGTGGACGTGATAAGATGGTGAAGGTCTGGGACATGACAACACATCGTGCCAAGGAGATGCACTGTGTGCAGACCATCGCCTCAGTGGCCCGAGTTAAATGGCGGCCTGAGTGCCGACACCACCTGGCCACGTGCTCCATGATGGTGGACCACAACATTTATGTATGGGATGTACGCCGGCCCTTTGTACCAGCCGCTATGTTTGAAGAGCACCGCGATGTCACAACGGGCATTGCCTGGCGCCACCCACATGACCCCTCTTTCCTACTCTCGGGCTCCAAAGACAGCACATTATGCCAGCACCTGTTTCGTGATGCCAGCCAGCCTGTTGAGCGTGCCAACCCTGAGGGCCTCTGTTATGGCCTCTTTGGGGACCTGGCCTTTGCTGCTAAGGAGAGCCTGGTGGCTGCTGAATCTGGGCGCAAACCCTATACTGGTGACCGGCGCCACCCCATCTTCTTCAAGCGCAAGTTAGATCCTGCTGAACCTTTTTCTGGTCTGGCTTCCAGTGCACTCAGTGTTTTTGAGACCGAGTCTGGTGGTGGTAGCATGAGCTGGTTTGTGGACACAGCTGAGCGTTATGCTCTGGCTGGCCGGCCACTAGCTGAGCTCTGTGATCACAATGCGAAAGTGGCTCGGGAGCTTGGCCGCAACCAGGTATGTGGGGCTGGGGGTCCAGGGGCCGTGATTTGGGTCAGAGACTGCTGCTGTACTGGGGTGCCATACCTAGAACCTCCCTGAGCTTTAGCACTTGCTCTGGTCAGTCATAGTGCCAACCTTTGCCAAAGTACTTGACAATGTAAAGATCATGTGGGACAGAGTAGCCCAGACCCTGGTGTCAACCTCAGGGGTGGAGGCCTCGGGAATCAAGTGCCCACAGCCGCTTCTGCCTACTTTTGGTATCAGAGCTGCCTTTGTATATTATTTCTTCTCTAGTACCAGGTGCCTCACATTGCTTTACTAGAGGGGTGAGACAGTGCTTTTTCCATGTGCTGTGATTTCCCCAGTGGGTTAGTTCAGGCCATGGATTGATATATGATTCTGCCCAACAGATGGGGCCAGCCTGGGTGTTAGGTGCCCAGGACCCATAAGTGTTTGCTGCCTACCCCTAGGTGGCACAGACATGGACCATGTTACGGATTATCTACTGTAGTCCTGGCCTGGTGTCCTCTGCCAACCTCAACCACAGCGTCGGCAAAGGCAGCTCCTGTGGCCTACCACTCATGAACAGGTAGATCCTTGGTCACTTCCTGTCCCCCCACCCCCAGGTGGATTGCTGGGGCCTAGCCACCCACAAGCCTTCCCTGCCTCTAGCTTCAGTCTGAAGGATATGGGCGCAGGGCTGGGCAGTGAGACACGGCTAGATCGAAGCAAAGGGGACACACGAAGTGACACAGCTCTACTTGATTCTTCAGCTACACTCATCACCAATGAGGGTAGGCAGGGATGCTGATGGGCAAAGGGCTGGGGAACCACTCCCTGAATGACCTCCCTTCCCTGCTGGGCAGATAATGAAGAGACTGAGGGGAGTGACGTGCCTGCTGACTACCTGCTGGGTGATGTAGACGGAGAGGAGGATGAGCTGTACCCGCTGGACACTGAGCATGTGCACTGTGAGTGAGGGCTGGGGGACAGAGAGCTGCTTTCGAGGGGTCAGACCTGGAGCTGAGGGAGTAGGAAGCCTAGGCTCAGGTCCCTCTTTCCTCACCCCTGCCTCAGCCGAGGAGCCTGAGTATGTGCTGCCACAGGAGGCCTTTCCACTGCGTCATGAGATTGTGGACACACCATCCGGGCCTGAGCATCTGCAGGACAAAGCTGACTCACCGCATGTGAGCGGCAATGAGGCAGACACAGCTTCACTGGCACCAGTGGACCCCTCCTCCTCCCTCCTTTCTGTCTCACATGCACTGTATGACAGCCGCCTGCCACCTGACTTCTTCAGTGTATTGGTACGGGACATGTTGCACTTCTACGCTGAGCAGGGCGATGTGCAGATGGCTGTGTCTGTTCTCATTGTGCTGGGTGAGAGAGTACGCAAGGACATCGACGAGCAGACCCAGGTGTGTGATGGTCAGGATCTTCTTGGATTAGCCGCTTGTTCCCTCATCTGAGCCTGGTCCTTTTCTGCTCTACCCCCTTCCCCAGTTTGCCTGGAAACACTAACTTGAACCTTTCCCCTTCCCCAGGAGCACTGGTACACATCCTACATTGATCTGCTGCAGCGCTTCTGCCTTTGGAATGTGTCCAATGAGGTGGTGAAGCTGAGCACCAGCAGGGCCGTTAGCTGCCTCAACCAAGCCTCTACTACTCTGCATGTCAACTGTAGTCACTGCAAGCGGCCCATGAGCAGCCGTGGCTGGGTCTGCGACAGGTGCAGTGACAGGATTGGGGGGCTTGGGAGGGAGCCTACCCAGAGCCCCCAACTCAACGGCCTTCCCATTCCCAGGTGCCACCGTTGTGCCAGCATGTGTGCTGTGTGTCATCATGTAGTTAAAGGTCTGTTCGTGTGGTGTCAGGGTTGCAGTCATGGCGGCCATCTTCAGCACATCATGAAATGGCTGGAAGGCAGCTCCCACTGCCCTGCAGGCTGTGGACATCTCTGCGAATACTCCTGACCTGGCCTTCCCGAGGCTGAGGTAGCCTCCTCAGCTCAGTCCTGAAGTCCACCTGACTAGGCTCACAGCCTCTTACCCATCCCTTGACCAGGATGGAAGGTGGCTGCAACCTGATAACCCAATAAAAAGCAGGAACTGCTGTTCTGCCACTTGTCAGTTTGATTGCGCCGCAGGTGGGAACGTCCTGGCAGGAGGGGACTTCCGGTAGGGGCGCTGTTGCCGTGGTAACCCGCAGTAGCCAATGGCTGCACAACAGTCTTGGCTCCGCCTTAAGGAAATAACTGAGGGGGATGGGGTGTGTGTATGTGTATGCGTGTGCACTTGTGTATGCGTGTGCACGAAGGAGGCGGCTTCCAGGGCCGGGTTGGCTGCCACTTGCCCATAGCTACAGCAGTCTGGGCGGTACAGGGGCCAATGGCTCGTGATTACGCAAGTGTCGACGGAATTCCCAGCGTGCTGCGCGCCTACGCCAGCCCGTATGTTCATGGCGCCGGCTAGCTGGCCAGGACCGCTTTTACTCTTAGCACTATGGACGATGGTGACTGTGGTTCTGCCTGGCTCTGGCGAAGGGGGATGGTGAGCAGCCGGGAATGAGCGACAGGAGGAAGCCTGAGCTCAGAGCCCTGGCAGGTCGCTCTAAGCTGTTGTTCCTGCAGGCAGCAGAGCGGGCTGGGAACTGCAGCAGTGCCGGAGGAGGAGCGTTGCACTGTGGAGCGGAGAGCACACCTCACATACTCCGAATTCATTCAGCAGTATGTGTCGTCCCTGCCCCCAGTTTTAGCATGATTCTAGCATACCCCCAAGAATGATCCTTTGACTGCGGAGGTCACACCTTCACTGCCTGGTGCGCAGGAGTGACCACAGCAGAGTCAACAAGCTGCCCTTTCTCCCGCAGCTATGCCTTCCTCAAGCCGGTCATATTGCAAGGTCTCACGGACAACTCGGTGAGTATTTGAACTCGTGTGGGTAACTAATCCTGGCTGACCAGTTAGTTGCTCAGTTCTTTTATCTTCCAACTACAGAGGTTCAGGACCTTGTGCTCTCGGGAAAACCTGCTGGCCTCGTTTGGGGACAACATTGTTCGCCTGAGTACAGCCAACACCTACTCCTACCAGAAAGGTGAGTTATCACACCCTTCAAGGCCTGCCTGCTTGCCAGGATACCCAAAGGCAGGACTGACCAGTCCTGACTGCACTCCCACCCCCTTCTCGTAGTGGATCTACCCTTCCAGAAATATGTGGAGCAGCTGCTGCACCCTCAGAATCCCACATCCCTAGGCAATGGTAAGCCAGACCTGGGCAGCATTGGGAACGGGGCACTTAGGGGTCGGTCCCCTGCTGCAGTATTCTTGCCTCTCATCTCTGCTGGCAGACACTCTGTATTTTTTTGGAGACAACAACTTTACCGAATGGGCCCCGCTCTTCCGGCATTATTCCCCACCACCATTTCGTCTTCTGGGAACCACCCCCGCTTACAGTTTTGGAGTGGCAGGTAGGTACTTCTTCTGAACAGATGTGGGGAAGCACATACACATTTTGGTCACTAGCTATTCATAACTGACCCCACAGGAGCTGGATCTGGGGTACCCTTCCACTGGCATGGACCTGGTTTCTCAGAGGTGATTTATGGTCGGAAGGTTAGTAAAGGGTACAAGGGCAGGAGCTGAAATTTGGGATCTGTAGTCCACACACAAGAATGACTTTATATTCCCTCTTCCAGCGCTGGTTCCTCTACCCTCCTGAGAAGACACCAGAGTTCCATCCCAACAAGACCACATTGGCCTGGCTTCAGAAAATATACCCTTCTCTAGCCCCATCAGCTCGGCCCCTGGAATGCACCATTCGGGCTGGTGAAGTCAGTGGCTGGTAGGTGGGGGTTGGGTCAACCCCAAAAGCCCCAACCAATCTTTGTGCTCTTTTCTCCCAGGTGCTGTACTTCCCTGACCGGTGGTGGCATGCCACACTCAATCTGGACACTAGTGTCTTCATTTCTACCTTCCTTGGCTAGCCAAACAGGCAACTGGCAAGCACCAGCACATGCCAATGTAGTGCTCACAGACTTTATTACAGGACAGTGGCAGCAGCAGCAACCTCAGCCCACCCTTACCCGCTTTCCAGCCCAGAAGGGGGGCAGGGAAGGCTCATGGCCCAGCAAGGGGTATGCCGATAAGGGGAGCAGTTCAGAATCCATCAGCAGAACTGATGGGGCAGGCCCAGGGACACAAACTATATACAGGGATTGGAGCTTCTGTCTCCAGACCCTCCCAGGCCAGGGTGCCAGGCAGGACACGGGGCCTTAGTAGTCCTCTACCCAGCCGTTCTCAGAGATGAATGCATCAATGACTTCCTTCATGGCCAAGTTGGGGATGAGCTGTTCCTGGGTCAGAGGGCTCCGGGTCACAGGGTCAAAGTGGCCTACACGCTGTAACAACAAAGTCAGAGTGCTCAACGGCCTGAGTATACCCCTGACCCTAGTCCTAAGACCCACGGACCCTTACCTGTAGGTGCTCCTCAATGTCCTTGCGGTCATAAGTGATACCACTGGGTGTGATGCAGGGCTCCCGCATCAGCTCAAAGCTGATCTTGCCACACAAGTAGTCAGGGATATCTCGCTTCTATAGCACAATGAGAAAAATGTCTGGAACTGGAAGGGCCACCACACCAGCACCTGCCCATGGGCTTCAAAAAATACTCACCTTTCTTTTCTCGTCCACCTGAGAGAAGAGCTCATCCATGTCTGCCATGTATTTATCCTGTAGAGTTGAGTGCCATGTGTGGGCAACTCCTATCTCCTCCACACAGACACACACACCTTATGTCCACCAGGGCACTCATGTCATGCATGGGCCAACAGATTCACCATAGGCTGGGGCACTTTTCATGCCACACACAAAAACACACACACAACGACCCACATGTGGACTAGGGGCACCCTCACGTGCTTGGCCTCAATGCAGGCCTGCTGGGCCCGGACGTGGCCATCATCCTCATCACCCTCATGGTTGCGCTGACACTCTTCCAGTTCCCTGAGAGTTAATCAGAAGATAGTCATTGGTGATCCTGACCAGAAAAGGCCAGAGCCCTCTCCGCTTGAGACTTCTTTCCTCCTCGGCCTCCCATGTGCCAGTATTGTTCATTCAATAAAAACTTGTACTCATGACTCAGTGTCAATCTGAGGAAGTAGCATGGGGGGGGGGGACCGGACCCACCTCTCTCGCTCAGCAGCAATGAGCCTGGTGAGATAGGAGTGCAGCTCAGTCTCCTGGTGAATACGCCTTTCCTCGATACTGTTCCAGCGTTTCTTCTTAGCAATTCGAAGGGCACTAGGGATATCATCTCCAAAGTTGAGTCGCTGCTCCTTGGCCAAACTATAGGCTGAGGGAGTGGAAACTTTTAAGTTACACTCCTCAACAATCCTGGCCCCTAGGTGCCCACAACCTGACATCTTGTCAGCCCACCTCGCTGCAGATTGGCAATGGCCTCATCATAACTCTCCATCTCCAGCTGGCACTGCCCCAGGAAGAAGTGCGCCTTCACAGACTGCCCATCCAGCTCCAGGGCTCTCCTGCAGTCAGCAAGGGCCTGTTCAGGCTGCTGCATCTTCAGATAGCACAGGGCCCGGTTGGTGTAGTACACGGCCACAAGTGGGTTCCGGGTCTGGGGACCAAAGCCAGTCAACATAAAAAGCGTGGGCTCATCTAGTCCCCTCTTATCTTAGGACCCTGACAGCCGAGTAATGAATGCTCCAACTTTGGAGCCCATGACTGTGATCAAGAAATTGGAGGTTTCCGGGTTGCCAAAGCTCTGGATTCTGGTTGTGCTCTCCTAACTCCAACTGCTTTTGTGAAAATTGCCCAGAATCTCTCTCCCAGCTTTGGGCTTGTGCGCCTCAAGGGCTAAGTTTCCTGGTGTCATCCTAAGCCTGCCTCAAATCAAGCATCCCGCCCTCCAGTTCCCAGACTACCATCCCTGGGCTCGAGAACAGTAATCCGGGAGCAAGGGCAACAAGATAGTCACCGAGTCCTGGCTGCCAGAAAAATCGTCTCGGAATCACAAAACTAGAAGGCACATCGGGCCCCGCCCCCGCTCCCGCCCCCCGCACTCACGATGGCGCGGCCGTAGCAGGCCGCCGCCTCCTGGTACTTGCGGCCCACGAAGAGCCGGTTCCCCTGCTCCTTGAGCTCCTGCGCACTCGGGCTCTTGTCAGGGCTGCCACCGCCAGTGCCCAGCCGCGCGCCGCCCTCCTTTTCCTCCTTGCCCTTCATGGCGCCGCGCGGCAGGGCTTGGGCTCCGCGCCCGGCCACCTAGCTTTCGCAGCCCGCGCAGCGATCAGCTCCGCCCGGTCCGCGATCCGCCACCGGAACTTCCGGTGTGGGGCGGGGCTGGAATGAGGACACGTGAGCAAAGGCGGAGCCTCGAGGCTGCAGAGCCCCTTCACGAAGCGCTGCGAAGCGAAGGCCCCAGCTCTCCACGGGCCCCGCCCCGCAGTAACCAGGACCTATCCTCACTAGTCAGCCCAAGGCTCCGCCCCCTCGGGCAAGCCCCGCCCTCCGGCCCACTCTACGGGAACGTGGCAGCGGCCCTTGAGAGGTGGCGCTCTGAGGTCCGGTCCCTGGACCCTGTCTTAGCCCGCTATGCAGGCGCACGCAGGAGCTTGGGAGCGTCTGGACTTCTGGTAGGACTGCAGAATTGAGGGAAGGAGAGGGAGGGAGGCCGTCTTCGCGGGGCTTCCCTGGGAATCGGGAGGAGCTGCCTGCGGCCATTAATGGCTGAGAAGCAAGCACGTGACATGTTGACACGAAAGGACCAACAGTGGCTGCTATAGAGGAAGCTGCGGGTGCGCAGCTGGACGCTCCCTTTCTTGCAGTCTTGGGGAGGAGCTTCTTCAGGGGCGGAGCCAGAGGTTTCCTTGGAGAGCGGCTGCACCTAGGACCCTTTGACCCCATGGTCTGTGAGAAGAGCCACTCCTAGCCGCTGCTGCTGCCGCCATTGTCCGCTGACTACCCCACCCCATCCCAACCCCGGATTTAGAGGAGCAAAACTCTGCTTTCTGCTGTTCTGTGCGCCGCAGTCACATTCTGCTGCGTGGTCCCTGCCAATGCTTCGGAGTGAGTAGGGAGCATCTTTGCCCAAGTTGGTCAGGGACTCTATGATGTTTAGCTCCAAGAAGCTATCCCCAGAACCTCACTGTCACTCTTTGCAGTGGTCCTGGTGGCAGGAGCTTCTGAGGGTGGCAGCTTTTATATACGAAGAGGCAGTGGCTACAGTGCTTAGCTTGCTAGCCCAGCAGTACACTGCTTTCTGTTTCTGGCCCAGGTACAAGAGCACACTGCCTTCCTGAGCCAAGGTGAGGCAACTGCTGGGACCTGGGAGGTCATTCAGGACCCCATCAGGATTCAGGTGGCTATACTCTGGACCCCAGGACCCTTGTGGCTCTCACTAGCCAGTGTCTTAGGGCTTCCTTTTGTGAAGACAGCATTGCAGACTTGGGCTATGGGGCAGAAGCTATATCTGGACCTGGTGCCAGAACTTCACACCAATTAGGCCTCCACCAAGGATTGTAGGCCTGCTAAGAATTACAGGACCCAGGCTAAGTGAACCTGGTGTGGGCTTGTGTTTGGAAGGGAGGCTGAAAGAACAAGAGACTGGAGCACAATAAATGATGCCCTTGGAGCACAATAAATGATGGCTGAACTTGGCCTGACCTGGAAGTCCACAGTCTCTTATCACGGGCCCATCTCCTATATGGATTCCAGCCCTAGCCTGGTTGAGTAAAGCCACCACCTTGTGCCAGATACAGAGCTTCAAGGGGAAAGGGATCACAGACCATCTTTGAGGGGAGGTGTCCCATAAAGTCTGGATGAGGGGGCAGACAAGCCTGCAGAGCCCCAGGACAGCTACCTAGTGCTGTGTAAAATATTTATTCATTCTCCAAAAAGGCTCAGACTGCAAGTCCTGGGGATTGGTGGGGAAGGAGGGGGGGTCTCCTCTAGGGCCACATTCAAGGACCTCCACCCAGCCCTGGCCTAGTAGCACCCCTCCCCCAGAAAGGCCTGGGAAGGGCAATAAGGGCTGCAGTAAGACTTGGCTTCAACCTGGTGGACCACAGGGCCCACCTGCCCCTGTGAGGAAAAGCAGCCCTAAGAGGTCCATTCATAAAGGGCAGACATGCAGGCCCACCTGCAGGCCAGGCTCTAGCCATATGGCCCTAAGAGCGGGTCAAGGTGGAGGGGGGATATCGGCACCCAGCAGGTCATAGGCAAAGACGTTCCAGAAGATGGCGAAAAGCAGGAAGGTGCCATAGGCAAGTAGCACCACCCACCAGCCGCACTGGTCCCTCAGGCGCTCCTCATAGCTTCGAAGGATGGTAAGGCCCATGCTCACACCTACCACTGCACCAGCCAGGTGTGCCATAAAGCTAGGCTGTGGGCCTGAGGCAGGCAGTGGTGGGGAGAAGCGCAGCCACACAGCCCGGCCTACTTCGGAACTCACTGCAGAGGGAGCAACAGGTGGGAGGGGCCCTGTCTGCAGGGAGAGGGCCTCCCAGCACCCCACCTGCCCCACTACTCACTGCACACAAGAGCCAGCACCATCCTCAGCAGCTTGTATGGACATCGCATCCCAGCCCAGTTCTGATGGGGGCAGGCAGACAGGCTGTGAAGCATGTCCAGTGGGCCCCTTCCCACCTCCCCAGAAGGGTAGTCCCATTACCATGACAACATTGGCCAGGTGTGCTGAGCACAGGGCATAGACCCCTCCAGAGCCCCCTACCACGGGGGCACGCATGTCTGTGATAGAGACAGTCAAGGAGCCTGTGGGCACAGGGAGAAGAGAAGGCAACGCTGGCCCTCAGCTCACCAGGTAAGGTAGGCAGGGGACCCAGTCACCTATGTGCCTGTCTCACCTGCCAGCACACCTGCAAGGTAAAGCAGGCTGATGCGAAGTACACCGTGTACCATCTCCAGGGGCACCCCAATCATCAGCTGCAAGAGGGCATTGAACCCTAGCTGTTCCAGCCTGGCCAAAAAGGAGCATTGCGGTTATCAGCTGCAACACCCCCTGTGGGAGTTACTAGGACAGGACTCTGGAACCCCAAGGATCACTTACCCAACATGCATGAACATGTAGGTGAGGAAGCGCCAGGCGCGAGCACGGTGTCCTGGGTGATACACTAGAGGACTCTTCATGTATTCAGGGTGGTAGGTCTGGAGCACCCACTTGTTGAGACGTGCCCCGTAGCACAGGAACACGATGATCTGGGGACACTAGTGTTAGGGCTGGTCAAAACTAGGGACACAGGAGGCCCCGGGGCAGCATGTGGGCAGGCCCACCTGGGCAAGGGTGACAGAGGCCATGAACACAGGGGGTGGGCAGCTGCGGTGCCGGTAGAAGTACCAGCGGCGATCCACCTCACAGGGCAGGATCTCGTAGGCCACATATCGCACAAACCGCTTGTAGACACCGAGGCCTGGCTCATCTAGCAGTCCGTCCCGGGGCAGCGCCCGTTGTCCATTAGCAATGGCCCTCTTGAAGCTGCTGGAACGCTTGCTGCTGATCTGAAGGGAAGGGGTCTTAGTGTGGGTAACAGTGCTGTTCCTGTGGAACCCTGCCCTAATTGGCTAGGTGGCTGCTAATAGTCTGAGAACCTATTCCACACTGCCCAGGTCTGTAAGCCCTACCCAGTAGTCTGCCGGCCCACCCAGCTTTGACCAAGTGCTGTGCTTGACCAGGCCTGGAGCCCTCCCCTGCTGCCCACACACCATGGCACTGACCAGGTCCACCAGCTCCTGGTAGCAGACCTGGCCCCGTTCGTTGCTCTGAGCCAGAGCCACCAACATGTCCAACTTGGTGGGGTCCAGGGGCAGCTCATGGCTGTGTACCAGACCAGCAAAGGTGTCCGCACCGATGAAGCCTGTGTTCTCAGGATCCAGCTGCTGTGGTGGGGGAGTAGAGGGTGGGCCAACCCCCAGCCACAGGGCTGAGCCAGGCTGGCTAGGAAGGCTGGACTTTTGTGCGAGTCAGTGCCTGTTTACTAGAACCAGCTTGTTCCCAGGCCCTGGCAGGGCAAGGTGCCTGGTTTAAATGCTCTACCACCTCATATTCACCCTACCAGTCCTAGAAGGGGGAGGATCTAGGTCCAAGGACCGCCACCCTCCCTCCCGTTTTCCATGGAGACCCAGTGGAGCCAGACCTTTCCTAGGGTCGTGAGTCTCAGAAGCCAAGGTCGTGCAGGGATGGGAGGCTTTGGAGGTGGCTCCCTGGTAGGGCCTTCTGCGAGCATGGTCCCTCCCCAGAGCCCCTTACCGGCTAGAAGGGCGCCAAGGCAGTGCCAGCTCCTACCCACCACGCACCTGCTCCTGGATAAGCTGCAGCAGCGAGCTCCTGTCCATAGAGCCGGGCCGAGGGCCGGGGTCGGCCGAGGCCGGGAGGGGCTGCTCTGCGGACCGCTCCGCTCCGCCCCGGCCGGCCCGCTCCGCCTGCTCTGCGCGCACCAAGCTCAGACAGCGTCACCTAGATGCCAGCTCTGGCGCGCGCGGGCGCGCGTGCACACAACACACACGGGCAGAGAACGCGCGTACCTCCACGCGCACGCGTGCCACGGCGCCCTGACTCGCCGCAATCCTGGGTTGAACCGTCCCCCACCAAACAGCTGGGCCCAGAACTTGCACGAGAAAGCTTCTCTCAGGGGACTGTAGTTGGGAACCTGCAGCACCCCATAACCACCCCTCTTATGCAGCCTTTCTGGTTTCTGTATTCAGCATGCTTAGTGTCTTTTCTAGGAAGCTTTCCCTGACCAAGAAATAGGCCCGTGACTCATCTCCAGAATATCAAGGGCCATTTGCACCCCACCGCACTCAGACCTTCTCCTGAGCTGGGAGCTGCTTACAGTAGACATTATTTGCAGTGCTCAACAAGGAAGCCCCAGGTCCTGCAAAGCAAACCCAGACACCAGGTGGTAGGGTATTACAACTGCTCAGATTAAGACTCACACCCTTCCCTACTACTGGTAGCTAAGGCTGGAAGCTAACCAAATACACCACACACACACTCTGGATTTGACACTGCAGGGCCTCCAGTGCAGAACCACCAGGGTCAGACATAGAGCCTGGCAGACCCATAGCCTTCTAAAGGAAGGTAGGACCGAAGTTTGGAGAAGAGAGGGGATTTGTTCCTGAGGACAGTGAAGGTGACAGACCAATGAGATGTGTAACCGTGGCAACCCCTGAAAGTATCACTCAGAATGGAATCTGCTGCTGCAGAGATGCAACGGAAATCCTCTATAGCGAATACAGCTGCCTCCA
Source organism: Phyllotis vaccarum (assembly GCA_033318265.1). Classification (NCBI taxonomy): domain Eukaryota; kingdom Metazoa; phylum Chordata; class Mammalia; order Rodentia; family Cricetidae; genus Phyllotis; species Phyllotis vaccarum. Next base: position 65,278,933 of record JARWLC010000016.1, on the reverse strand, counting down.
AAAAGCATCCTGCCCAGAGGCTTAGTGGGACATTGGCAGAGGGGAGGGCCTCCCTTTCAAGGATCCCCATTTTAGGGCAGGGAGCACCTACCTGCCCCAACTCAAATGACACTGGTTATCTGAGTATGTGGACTCCTGTCTCAAGTGTGGTAGGTGGTAGGCCATGTTGCAGGATCAACTTTGAGCCCCACTGTCTATCCTCCCCTCAGCTACCGGACAGGCTAGGATCTATTCTCTGACTCATAACAGTCAGGGTACATATAAAGCCTAGGTTTTGGGCATAGCCAGGCAGGCTAACTGGGCTAAGTGTGGGGTACTAAGGAAACACCAACACAGAAGCTACATTCCAGAGAATAGACATATATGTTGGACCTGTTATACACACACCTACTAGTGATGACTGACAACAGACCCTAAGTGGATCTTCCAGCCATTCACCATCCTGACTAGTGAGACCTCAGAAGAGACAGGAGGACTAGGTGACATTCTAATGCACAAAAAGACAGAAGTCACATTTAGACTGATTGAAGCCATCTTTATGGGGCTGGAGAGATGGCTTGGGGGTTAAGAGCATTTGCTGTTCCTGCAGAAGATCTGGATTTGTTCTCAACATCCATAGTGGCTTACAATCATCAGTTAACTCCAGTTCCAGGGGATCTGACACACCCACCTGGCCTCTGTGAGCACCAGGAACACACATGGTGCACTTTTATACATGCAGGCAAACAAACACAAATAAGCACTTTTTTAAAGACAGGGGGGAAAAATCCATCTTGAGAGACAAATATCCAAGAGATGGAAAAGACACGTGAAGTTTAATCAGGAAACCCAATTCCATTTGCTCTGCAGCTGGTACAATGTGGGTAAAGCGACACACTGTGACTATCAGGTCCCTCCCCGATTTGACCACCACCATTTGTGGTTTCCCCCACCCACCCCATGCCTACTGGCCATGCAGAACCAGGAAGCACCCTGAGAACTTCTGGTCCTGGTCTCTGGCTTCATTACTTATAGCCCAGCCCCTAAAGCACAATACTCCTAAGGCCTCACACCTGCCACCTGTATCCTCAGACTCAGCAGGACAGGGCAAAACAGCCCTGTTACGGGGCAATAGGTTTTTGAAGCCAAGGTTTGGACAAAGTCCCTGAGCAGGTATCCCACATTAGTCCCGAGGACAATGTAGCCACACAGCCATTACACCACCAAGCTGGAAGCCCATGTTCCTCTCCTGTGTGGGCTCCCACAAGGTACCACAGTTGCGTTGCCTTGATCAGGAGGGGTTCATGGGTCCTTTATCACCGGCTCTTCACTAGGACCCTGTAGAGTGAGAAGCTAAGGACAGCAGCCACCGCAGTCCCGACAGCCACCAGCATTCCTCGGAGCCAAAAGGAGGGGGGGTGCAGCTCTGTGTGCACCAGGTGTCTGTGGAGAGATGAACGCAAGGCACGTGCTAAAAACTCACTGCTGAAAACCCTTGTCCCGAGCAGTTAGGGGCCAGGTCAAAGGAGTACACCCAGAACAGCTCTCTGGGCCACAGACCCTACTCTGGAGCTCTGACACCTTTGTATCCAGATGACAGACTAAGCCCTGGGATAGCCACCCAACACTAAGGCTCTGTTAGGTATACCCACGGGAAGGTGGCCATGGTAGCAAGTTGGGTAAAGACAGCTGTGCTGGGTTGGGCTGGTCCCAAGCAGGAGAATGAGGTGGGGGCAGGCAGCCGGTGCCTACGGCAGAAGTCAGCTGGTGACAGGCCTGGTGGAGTAACACCTTCTGGGAGATCAGCTCTGGAGGAGACAAAGAGGCAGGGGGTCTGCCCGTCCATGTAATGGTGCTGCCAGGAAAGAGATAGGTGAGAACTGAGCTTGCTGGCCTAGCTAGCCTACGGCTAGGACCCCTTTACAGGATCTTAGGTTGGGACTTGCCTTGTATATGGTAGCACACTGTACAAAGGTCTGGGGGTCACTGCTATCAAACATTAAGCAGGCGACATCACAGGTAGTGTCCAGAGAAGTGTCTAGCAGGCTATCGGCACTCACTTCACAGAGCTGGGACAAACAATAGTCTTAGCAGTCTTCCCAAGGCTCAGTCCCCAAAGACCACCCTGGGGCAGTTCCACTAGAAGGAAGAATGGGGTACATGGGGTGTTGCAGGTCTACCCTCCAAGACAGATGCACGGTTCCCCACTCACAATCAGGTACTTCTCTTGACCGCTGACCCTCACTGTATTTATGGTGTGCTTGGGGGGTTCCTCAGGGAGTTCCCTGCCTTCCTGTGTGGACAGTAGGAAAGAGGCCTTGATTTGCTGGCTCCAGAGTTCCCTACCATACCGCTCCTGCCCTCTTGAGTTCCCAGGTAGAGGGCTGGAGCCACCACAATCCTCACCCTCAGGCTGTGGCCAAGGAAGGCTTGTAAGAAGGCCGACTTGCCCACTCCTCGGGCTCCCAACACCTTACACATAAGAACATTGCGCTGTGTCTGCCCTTTCTCCTGGTCTAGCCTCTTCTCACGGGTAACTGTAAAGGGCTCACATGAGGAGGTTGGCCACTGAGGAGAAGCTGGGCCCAGGGACCAAAAAAGTAGTTACTTACCTGTGATGGCCTGTGCTTGGGAGTCCTGCTCACAGAGGGTGGGGTAGCCCAGGTAGCCAAGGTGTGCAAGGCAGTGCTGGACATCTAGGTAGGTCACCAGGCTGGGGGTAAAGGGAGGCACAGCGCTAGAGTAAGGCAAGGGTGGGCAGGAATAGACAAACAGGCACAGAATGTACTTACGTCCACTGGCAGAGATACCCATGCAAGGGCAGCCGGCCAGCCTGAGTGGGGACTGTGTAGGAGAGCTCAGGGCCCCAGGGAGCCTCTGAGAACACACTGAAGAGATTCTGTAGCTCCATGGGTGAGAGGGTACCATCACGGTCCTATAGGCAGAGGGGCTATTGTGACGTGTGCTTGGGTGGGTCGAGGGGCAGGTGAGGTAGCAGTGCGCACCTGGTCATGCTTCTCAAATACCCGTTGCACAAACTGGTAGCCACGGTGGTTGAGCTCTGTGCTGCAGCCAGGAGGTACATGGAGCCTGTAAGGATGCCATGATCAGTTAGTGCACTTCAGGTATCACAAGGGGAGGGGCTATGAGTGTGTTGATGCCAAGCTGGAGTCAAGCAGATTCAATAGGAAGCCAATACCAAAGGGTCCTAATCCCAAGCAGACCACCCTAAGAGTAAAAGCCCCACTGCCCACCCGCTTACAACTCACGGTGGGCAGAGGTAGTCAGGCGTCAGCTCCAGTGAGTCACTGTAACCAAAGCGCCGCAGGATGGTCCAGGTGGTCTCATGACGGCCACGTTGAATGAAGAGTGTGTTCAGGAAGAGGAAACCTGTGAAGGGACAGAGGGCTGGCACTCAGCCCAGCCACTTCCTACACATAAGGGCATAAGATGATGTCTGCCTCACCTTCCAGGGTCAGCCGGTTGTCCTGTACACCACCTGCCACGTTCTTGCATACTACCCTCTTGACATCATCTAGTGCCTGTGGGGCCAGGGGATGGCCAAAGCAGGACTTCTGCCTCAGTAAGAAAGTGCTTCAGATCAGTCAGCTGCCCCTAGGTTATCTTACTCTCTTATGAGGGCAGGAAGGGTCATGGGGCAGGACCACACCTGGAAGGCATTGAGTTCCTCATCGCTGAGCGCATGGTCTAGGTCCTGATCTGACAGCCTGAAGATCCGTGTAAGAGCCTGGGCGCACGCAGGTCTTAGCTGCAGGGACACAACACCAAGTGGCCCTTTCCCTGTTTACCCTGCCAGGGCTCCCATTCATTTACTCTCCTTATCCAACACCCCACGCAGACCTTGGAATAAATGAGTCTTGGGGAACTAAGTATTGAGGCCCTCACTCACCTGTTTGGCCTCGGGGTCATAAAGGGGGGCCGTAGGGTGCAGAACAGCCTTCTGGGCATAGTAGAACAGTTCTGAGATATTCCTCAAGTGCTTGGCCGAACACTGGTCAAAGGTGGGGACAGAATCAAGGAGGGATCTAACAAACATATAGGGAGCTGCTGCAGGGTCTTAACACAGCCCTTCCCAAACGCCCTGCTCACCTCTACGCAGGTCTCTATCTCAGGAAACTGGCTCATGATGGGTAGCACAGCCTCCATGGTACTCCCTGGTCGCAGGTCTGACTTATTGCCTACCAGGATGATGGGCAACCTGGGAGAGAGGCCATGATCACCAGGGATGGGGAACAGGTGGGGTCTAGTCCCCCTAGCTGAGGCCCTGCTGGTCACCTGGGCCCTGTCGCAGTGCTGCCGTTCACCATGGGGATCCACTTGGTTCGGATCTGAAAGACAAAGTCCAAGCGTAAAAAAAGAATCCTACATATTCATCAGCCCATGGTCCCCTACGGGGGTAAACAAGCTTTAGGAGTGGTGGAGAGCTGGAAGCCAACTGTGGTACTCTGGATGAAGCTGGTGGGATACTGCGAGTGACAGATAAGAACTCTGATCCCAACAGCTGCAATCTCTCCAAGCAGGCTGGTGTCCCTAGCTCAGAGGTATGGGGCTCCCTGAAAAGCTCAACAGAGATGAGGCTGGGGTGGTGACTGAAGATCAAGAACCACTAGGTACTGCCCAGGTCAACCTCCGACTAAGCCAGGCACTAGCAGCAGGGGCTGAGAATGGACTGGAGCTTCCCCCTGCTCACCTTCTCAATGGTGGCTTCCTCAGACACATCGTACACCACGCACACTACATTTGCCTAAGGGAAAGCAAGACACAGGGTGACCAGAGGCTGTCTGCTCACCATAAACAACCATGGACCACTCCAGCATGTCCCAGGTGCTCACAGAGGGATGGGCTGGGGCTCTGAAGACTGGAAAGCCCACATTCACCAAACAAGTCTCCTCCTGCCAGACCTCCCCAAGAGACAGCAGACACTAGCACCATGGCTCTAGTCAGCACACCCTTGTCCTTAGTGCTCATGACAGACCCACCACACGCAGGGTACAGTGTTGACCAGAGACTCTCACTTTCTAGCTCTGTACAAGCCCAAGAATGCTGTGGACAAAAGCAAGAAGAAGACACTGCCTGCACCCATAGGGCACAGAGGCTGGAGGACTGCATTCAGGAACACGGTAACTCTGACAACAATTACTCTAACTCCTAACTAAGACAGCATCCACCACAGCCTGGGGAACCAGGGCAGTAGACTGGAGTACAGAGCAATGACACTCGGGAAAGGGAGTATAAGGCTTAAGGAGAAGCAGTGAAGGACACATGTATCTGCTCTCCGTAGACCCTAGGAAGGAAACAAGGATGCGGTCCTTTCTCTCCCTCTCTAACTATCGGAGGCACTGGACTGGTCCTGGTTCCCAGAAAGCTGTGATCTGGGAAAGCCAACGACCTTCAGTGCTGAAGGTCAAAGCAGAATTATCAGGGTCAAGCACAGCCTGTCACCTAATCCAGCTCTGCAGAAGAGTAAACCGATTAAGACTAGGTGCAGCAAACTGGGACCAATGACCCGGGCTCGGTACCCACGGGTCCTCAAGAAGCACCGCACCTTGTGGATCTCCTCCTGAAGTTCCTCCTCTGTCTGCTCCGCTTCTAGAGGGAAAGAGAACCCGATGCAGAGAGGCTGTTGGACCCGGTACAGACCGGCTCAAGTCCCACTACACACAGGCTGGAGGGCAGCGCTTGAAGATACCTGAGTAATCCACGATGTGGGTGGGTACCTTCTCCGGGGTGACATCGGCGGGGATGGTTATCTCCTCCGCGCGGGCAGGGACCTGCAACAGGTAGGTTGGGATTGACTGCGGAGTCCTGCGGCCCAGAACCACGCATCCGCCCCGAGTGTCCAGTCCGGCCGGCGCACCTCCTCGGGAAACTCCTCGCCGACCAGCGACAGGATCAGAGAAGTCTTCCCCACCTGGGCTGAGTGCAGAGGCAACAGTAGTCAAGAGCACGGTCAGGTCACGCCGACCCAACCCGTCTGCCCACGGCCCCAGCACCTACCCTCGCCTAGCAGCAGGATGCGCACGTCGCGCCGCATGGCTGCCGCCCGCATCAGCACCGCAAACCCACCCCTCCTGGCCCAAAACGGACCAACTACACCAGATCCCAACCCCAACCCTCCTTCACCCCGCTCAAGCCCCCACACTTCCTGTCTTCAATCCCGCCCTCACCCAAACTTCCGGTCCCGTCCGCACAGCAGCAGCTAGTGATTTAACTTTGCGTCCGCGCCACCACCTGGGTACTCTTAACATTGCAGGTGGTGCAGCCAGTTCTCTTGGACCCTACTCGCTTCTCAGGTGGACAAGCCAATGGTGAGCAAGGCTGGACAGAGGCCAGGATTGGGGTTAGGGGCAAAGGCTGAGCTCAGGACAGAAGTGAGGCAGAGATGCAATTTATGGGGAAATAATTAAACAATGTACCAATATAACAAATGTCAGCTTTTATTTATTTAAACTGTACAAAGTAAAAATAAAACAACTTTTATGTGAAAAACCTTCCCAGTATGCTAAGTCTTTTGTGTGTGTGTAGGTGGGGGTGTGGTTCTGGGGATCATATCCATGTCCTCACACATTCGAAGACAGTGTCACACCCTCAGCCTATATGAATCTTTTCAGGTCACCCACATTCAATAGTGTGTTCTGACGTCTGTCCCAACCACCCTGGCTCAGCATTCAGCAATCCACAGCCTGACTTTTCTGCCTATTTTCCTAGCAATAGTTCAGGGGCTGGTAACATCCCACACCAGGATCTCATTGTGAGCAGCTGTGAAGAGCAGTCTGCCAGATGGGGTGAACCTACACAGGTGTACTGAGTCATCATGGCCTTCAAAGTCCTGGGCAGTCCCTGACACACAGTCCAGGAGCCTCAGCATGCATTCTGTGGGTAGATAACAGGATGAGAGCCAGGCAGCAGCATCCAAAGGGATGCCCAGTCTTCTTGTACGCCTGACCTGATTCAGTGCTCACACCAGGGAATCTTGCTGAGAGGCATCAAGTGGCATCTCTATATCCCCAAACCTGCTATGGCTGAAGGCCATCAAAGCGGCCCTATTTGCCACAGTGCAGGTGCTGCAGTTGGTAACTTGCACCTTGCCTTTGAGCTTAGGCCCTCTTTGGGTCTATGTCTTCACACTCTTCATAGAGAGGGAGCCCCAAGACAGAAATGAAGAATGGGTGAGCTGGTTTGCCATTCCCTAAAACAGTATAAGTGTGTCTACCAGTACTCACCAGCAAAGCCAACCACCATAAGCTGGGCCCCTGGGGACAGGCTCAGGGACATGGCAAAAAAGGGCAGCGGTGTCTTCTGTACCACCTATAGAAAGATGACAAACAGCATAACATTGGAGACTCCTGCTGGGGACACAGCTCAGGCTCCATGGCCTTATGATCCCGTAATGCACAGCCCTGGATGCCCACCTCCAGTGCAGCATCTGTCATGAATACACAAACCTGCTTTTGACGGAGGCTGTAAAAGACCACCTCTTCATGTGCACCAAGGCCCACACACACTACTATCGCTCTATCCCAAGGGCAGAAGGCAGCAAGAGAGGGGGGCAGACCTAGAGCCTGTGAGAAATAGTGTGTTGTGTTAAGCCGTGCAGGTCCAATCCCCACCCACATGCCCCGGGAACCCTTACCTCTGAGGCAGCAGGTGCAGGAAAGCTCAACCACTCTAGGAGCTCACAGCGGTCCCGGAGCCAGTCAGAGGCCCAGATGCTAACCCGCTGGTCCATGCTTGCAGCCAGCCACAGTTCTATACCCTCTACCCCGAGGTCTCCATACTGGGAGAAATAAAGGATGTGAGAACCTGCTGACTGCCCACAGCACCCTGGACCTCTTCCACCATCACCTGAGGCTGCATACCTCTTTGCTTGTGCTTTGGATAACAGAGATTGGAGCACCCCGGTGGTCACTGAGTACACGGAAGGTCATTCCTGTGCAGGGGCGGCTTATAGCCACAAGTCCATCCTTGTCTCCAGATATGATGGTCTGACCTGTGCCAGATGGAGACTATGTTGCCATGCTGTGAGACTAGCCCATGCCCTGAAGTGTGATGCGGGCAAGATGAGGTTGCACAGCCCTGTGTGGCACCATCTCCCTACCATCGGTGGAGAAGGCAATAGCTGTCAGAGCAGTCCGGTGGGGGTGCATCTTGAGCTCCATTGAAGTACGGGAAATGCTGAAGACTCGAAGTGTACCGTCACTGTAGCCTGCCACCACCTGCTGCTGTTCTGGGCGTCCACAGGATGCAGGGGTCCAAGCAAGGCAGAGGCAGCTCTAGTGTCCCATGGTAGAGAAAGTCAGCGTTTCCCCCACGAGGTGACAAAGGCGTCAGCTTCAGCCCATGGGAGCATAGCACGCAACCTGGGCTCTGCTTTGAGCACACACTACTTACCCCCAGAACACCCTACCTACCTGGTTCAGTACTTGGAACTGGATCACCAGCTCCATGCTGGCCAAAGACCATACCCTCACGCTCCCATCCTCACCACAGGTGGCACAGTGAGACTCGCTGGGGCTGAAGACCACCTCATTTACCTGTGGGACCCAGTATGACTGAGAGGATGCTGGGCTGAGCCTTTCCTACCTGGGTCTCCAGGACCAGGCTGCCCACACAAGAACACCTGTTCTCTGCCCAAGCCTACTTGGCCCAACCACCTCTGTGTGAAAGTACATGCTGTTTCCTCAGACCTGGGGATGACTCCATCAGGAAGTGGGACTTGCAAACCTGTGGGAAACACTGACAAACCTAATACATATAATGTGACTACGTGTCTCTAGCAGGCTATAGGCTGAAAGCAAAAGCACAAGAATTTGGCTGTCTCCAATTCTCGTGACATGAATAGTAGCTCTGTGGCTTTTTTCCCCCTTCAGGCTGAATGGAGAAAACAGATGTGTGCCTTGTGGGTACCACTAAGAATCAGGATTTTTGGAAGAAGGTGACTCAGATGCCATGAACCAATGAAATTCAGTGTAAACCGATGCATGATGTCTCTTGGAGAAAATTCAAGGTTAGGGATTGCTCAGGGGTTCTAGGTCCCATCTCCATTCAGCTGACAACAGTGGGCTCATGAGGTTCATATCATGGCCTATGGGCCTGGAACTCCTATAAACCCTTGGTGCTGGAAAGCAGTTAAGACTGCCAGCATAGCTCATGGGCTCAAGACCCAAACTTCTGTGAGAGGGAGAGCATGCTGGTTATTTGAATAATGGGAGGCTGACCATAGTAAAGATAGAAGCACTGACAGAAGCCTGGATAAACCTGGACTCTGATGGAGAGTGAAGGGGCCCAATACAGGCCACACGCATGATCTATCACATGACTGTCAGGCAGGAATAAATCCAGATACTCCCACCAACTGACTGGCCTGGCCCTAGATCTGACCACACCTGAAATATCCAGATCAGTTCCAACTGCATCTGAGCAGATCCAACCAGAACCTGCTGAAGCCTCCTGCTACCTGGACTCCACAGTAGGACCCTAATGATGTCAGCAGAGGCAGCCTATGGGAAGTGCTAAGCAGGTGATATGGGATCTTTAACAAGTAACAAGAAAGAAAAGCAAAATATAGAAACACTAGCGAGGATCTAGAATCACTGCAGAGCCAGTCAGACCCCTAGTAAACACGGTGGCTGACTTCAGGAGGGCCCACTGAGTCTCCCTGAGTATCACTATGAACTGAAGACCGGATGACTAGGGAAGAAGAGGGTAGTAAATGGGCTTGCTGTCCTAGCCTGCCCTGTCTTCAATAACAACCCAGCAGGCTCACCTTGCTCCTGTGACCACTAATGAGGCGGGTGCTGGTGCCCTCTGTCCAGCTGATGTACCAGAGTGTGCCAGCTGTGGTGCCCACTACACCCATGTCCATGCCACTGTCAAAGCTGGCACTCACAACAGCCCCGTCCAGGGTCAGCTCACGCTCCATTAAAACAGAACTGGACCTAAAAGATATGGAAGGGAATCTTGAGGCTGGAGACATAAGCCAGCTGAGTATGCCACATGATGAGGGAACTAGCAGCCATCTGATGCTGTGCTCTCATGGGTAAAGGGACAAAGACCCTACAGAGCCTGGGGACTTCAGGCCCATCTCTTCTTGATCTGCAGCCTGCAAGGCCCTGCTATGCCTGAATGTCCTCAAGAATAATCCCAGCTGATGACAGATATATAGGGCAACCTTCACTTGAGAGCTGTGCTATAGGAGCAGGATCCATCAAGGACTTGAGACTTTGCAGCCAAAACCCAAGAGAATGGTGCGGACAGAGACCCATGGCAGCTCACCTGGCACTTGAGCCCTTGCGCCTCAACTCTGGCACAGCCCCCACAGCCCAGAGGCGCAGCCTTCTTGTATTGCTGCCACTGACCAATCTGGCACCTGTGCACAGCAGCACTCCTAGAGGACAGGGTGGATATGAGATGCCCACCCACAGACTGCAACAGCTACTACACTTGGAAGACCGCAGAAGTTACTGGGCACCCACCAATCTCGCCTTCATCAGCCTCCCAGGCCAGGAAGCAGCGGCCAGTGCCAGTGTCCCAGACACAGATCTGGCCAGAGCTGGAGCCACAGTAAAGCAGGGGGCTGGCCCCATAGCAGAGTGAGGTCAACTCAGATGCACCCAATTCCTCAGGGACTGGTTCCCGGTGTACCTGAGAGAGCACAAGTGTGGCTGTGGGTCAGTAATGTCCTAAAGCAACCAAACTCCACTCTTCGAAGCTGTCCATGTTTACCTTAGTGCTGAAGAGATGGCTCAGCAATTAAGAGCATTGGATGCTCTTCCAGAGGATCCAGGTTCAATTTCTAGCAAACATATGGCCACTCACAACTGTCTATAATCCCAGATCCAGGGGATCTGTCACTCTCACAGACATACATACAACACCAATGCACATAAAATAAAATTTTTAAAAAGAGAGAGAGAAACACCTCAGCCAGCAGTCTGGTACCTGGAAGCTGGTGTCTGTCCCATGGTGCTGGAGGAGCCACAAGGTAATGGCACTTGTGCCAACACAAATGAGCTCATTGGCATCCCAGGGGTTGAAGGCTACACCATGCACAGGTTCTGAGAGGCGAGTAGATGACAGGAGTTCATAGGTGGCCATGCTCCACAGGGCAAGGGAGAGGTCGGCATAGTCCCCTGGGGACACAAAGCAGAGGTGTCAGGCATAGCCCAGCCACCAGAGCTCCTCAGAAATCTGCTTTTTCTCTACCTACCCAGTGTCACAAGGAACTCATCATCTGGTGAGAAGGCCAGAGCCTGTACAGCTGTGTCATGGTGGGAAAGGAGGTGCTGACAGAGGCCCTTGGGTACATCCCAAATGCGGATCTGACAGCGGGCAGCTGTGTTGCCAGAGCAGGAGGCAGAGGCCAAGATCTACAAGCAGGAGAGTGAGTGGTCAGTGAAGGAAGGCAGCTATTTATGCCTGCCCTTGCTGAGTGGAAGAGAAATTGAGATAGTGTCTTTCATCCTGAGCTAGAACCAAGCTTTGTTGAACACTGTGTCCATGGACATGGCAGGGTATGCACCTGGCCATCCTGGTTGAGTGCCAGAGTAGAGATCTCCTGGGGATGGCCAAGCCAGTGCCGCTGGGTGCCAGAATGCAGGTCCTCCACCACCACCAGCCGACCACATGTGTAGGCAAAGAAGCCTGTAGGCAAGAAAAACACCAATGTCACTGTGGCCGCTGGCAGTCAGATCTCATGAGGCCTTGGCATAACAAGAGCATGTTACAGTGCTCTGTACTCTAGAAGCTTCAACTGACATCCAGTGTTCATTGCTATGGAGGATCTGACCTAGAGGATGATTTTAGGCACTGCAGCCCTACCTGTATTGGGCCTCCAGACCATGTTGGCCCTCCCGTTCCCATTGTAGCCCACGACAGCCTTCAGTCGCAGCTGCTCCCTGCCAACAGGAGGGAAGGAGACACTCTACAAGGAAGCAGATCCAGAAAGCTTGTGATCAGCACAGCTGGCTCCAAAACGACATGAGTAAGCTGACTGGAAATACATGGTGGTAAGGGACCCATGTCCTGAGACAGAGGTAACATCAGCAGAGCACAGTAGGTTGAGTATATGTGCTAATAATCTAGAGGATGGAGGATGTGTGGGTGCAGGATGGGTTGCGAGCTACCCCTCTGGGAAACTCAGAGACCCCAGGGAAGACAGCACATGTTAGAGAGGAGTACTGTCAGATCTCTCAGATACCCCTAGGGCGGGGTATGGCGTGCTGCCAACCTTGACCTGTGTAGAGGCCTTATATCGAGCTGTGAAGTGTCTGTAGGAATCTGGACGGGTTGGGAGCCCAGTCTTCTTCACTCTCTCAAGGTTCCATTCACCTAACAGAAAAAGAGGCCATAGGGCATGGACCTGCCTACTACCATCTGAGATCCCTCCCCAAACACAATGCCCTCCAACCGTGCTAGGCTGAGAGCTGTGTTCCACCCACTGCAGGTAAACCAGGATCCCCAGAGTCCTGGAGATGACCTCAATTCATCTTTCAGGAAAGACTACTGCATGCCCCCAAAGTGCTTGAATCCCTGCCTGTGGACACCTGCTTACTTGTCTGGCTTTGGCGATAAGGAACTACAGCTGGTACGCAGAAGCCCTTTGCAGCCTCCCGAGAACCATCCCCAGCTCCACTGGCCTCCCTCTCTACGAGCACAGGTGGGGTCGGTGCCTGGGCTTGAAGGAATGTCTCAGAAACATGGTTCTCCTCACAGAGTCCTTCCTCATCTGATGTGGAGAAGGTGCGTAGGGTTAGGGCTAACAATAAGTATTTTAAGATGTGTTATATTTACTTATGCTGTGGATCATTTGTTTAATGAGGCAAAGACCTGTGGCATTCTTTTATGTTACATTTGTTCAACTCTGTGAAGCTGTGTTACTTTACCTGTCTGAAACGCCTGATTGGTCTACTAAAAAGCTGAGTGGCCAATAAGGCAGGAGAAAGGATAAACGGGGCTGGCAGGTAGAGAGAATAAACAGAAAGAGAAATCTGGGGGGAGAGAGATCAAAGAGCAAGGGAAGAAGGAGCCAGCCACACAGCCAGACGTGAAATAAGAAGATAGACAGAAATAGAGGAAGGTAAAAGCCCAGAGGCAAAAGGTACACGGGATAATTTAAGTTTAAAAAAGCTGGCTAGAAACAAGCCAAGCTAAGACTGGGCATTTATAAGAGATAGTAAGACTCTGTGATTTATTTAGGAGTTGGGTGGCAAGTCCCTCAAAGAACAAAGAGCAAAAAGCAAAAGAGTGAAGGGTAAGAAAAAAAAAATAGGGAAAGGAAACAGAGCCAAACATGGCACAAGCCTAATCCTGACAAGCAGATCTCAGTGAGTTCAAGGCCAGCCTGGTCTACAGAGCTATATAGTGAGACATGTCTTGAAAGAAAAATACAAGAGTAAAACAGCTACATGGCCTGATATCACCCCAGACTAGGTACTAAGGCACTCACTGAGCCCATGTATACCCAAACCTGCCCAGGACCCCAACCCTTACCAGCGCTGTCTTCAAGGGGCCTGTCACAGATACTAAATGGGGGTGGTGATGCCTGAGATGGTATGGGCACTTGCTGCCGAGGGAGTCCACTGGCCCCAGATGCCAGGTCCTCCAGCTGTCCTACACTGGAGCCTAGAGATAGAAAGACCATATCAGGGCTGAGAATATCAGTCTGTCTATTAGGGAGGTGTCTCTGTGGTGAAGACAGACGTAGAAGGTATGGGAGAGGAGACGGTGCCACCTGCCCAACCCAGTGTCAGCTCCACACTAACACTGCTGTACTCTCCTTTCCCAGTTAAGCCTGGGTCACTCACCGGCCTCATTGGCTGACGGTGCCCCAGGTTCACTGTGGTCACTAAGAACAAGAAAAAGTGTCAGGGGCTGGCCAGCAAAAGGCCCACACAGACATGGTGAATGTAGACACTTGCCTTTCAGGGGTGGCCAGAACATCCCAAAGAAAGATGGCATCCCCCACGCTGAGGACCTGCTGCTGATCAGGGGTGAAGGCTACAACACGCACAGGCTCTGAGTGGCCAATGAATACCTAGGGACAGCAAGCATCACATACAAGAACTTCGAGCACGTCCAGGATTCTGTGTTCTCAGCATCTAGGTATCCTCATGTAGCATTTGGCCTCAGCAGGCAGAGGATTCTGCACATCGCCCTCCATCCTTCTGGTGCCTGCCCTTCCCCCACTTGGTCCTTCAGGGGTCTCCTCAGCCTATGGGGAGCCATAGCCTCTTGCTGCCCACAGCACATACCTGGCAGCTGGAGTTTGACTCTGTTGGATAACCCCACACTGTAAGGGTCCGGCCAGTGGCAGCCAGCAGCAAATGAGCATCCTCACTAAGAGCCAGGGAGGAACAGGCCCTGGAGCGGACACTGGAAAACTAGAAGAAAGTATTCTCAAAGATGCCCCTTTGTGGTGGCACAGTGGACGCTGGGGGCAAGACCGCAGGGACGGGGAAGGATCAGCAGGCCAGCTGCCTATTGTCCCATGACTCACCTTCCGGATAATGTGTCCTGACTCAGCATTCAGTACCACAACCTTGTTAGAGGATGTGGACACCAGCAGATGGCCTGAGTCCCCAGGGCTGAAGCAGATGGCCACAGCCCAGTCCAAATGGTTGCTGGCCAGGTTGAAGGTGCTGACATCAACACGTAGTAGCTAAGGGACAAGTGAGCACTAGCCTCCAACTCCAGGTTTAGTGGGCACCACCCAGCACTTGGAAGAAAAGTGGCTTCAAGAGTACCCATCCAAAAATAACACCCACATAGGAAGCTGACCTTTTGGAAAGCATGGTGAGCCCAGGACCCCCTTAGCATTGTGGATAGGCCTGGGGTGCTCCTGAGAGCTGCAGCCTCTTACCTACTCCTGGACCACTTTATACCCCATATCTGGCCAGGCAGCTAGCAGGCTCCACACTCACCTCATCCAAGGAGGCTGAATCCATGACTGTCACCATGCACTTAGAGGGGCCCACAAAGGCCAGTCGACAGCTGTCTCCACTGACTGCCAGAATATTGGGGTTGGGACAGCCATCCTGACATACCATGTTAGCTGTAGCAGTACAGGGTAATGGGTCAGCAGATGTGATGGGAGACATCTAATCCCATCTCCCCTGCAGCATACATTGGCCCTCTACAGCTTCCACAGAACTTGCACTTGAGTTCACCAGTTCTTACAGGCCATGATCACATGACCACTTGGCAGGCATTAAGTCAAGGAGGATCACCAGGGGCACAGATGCCCTTTTAATGGGTCTCTCCCAACCACTTTCCTGGTACTCAGGCTGCCCACCTTTTACAGCAGAGTAGGCACAGATCCTTACAAGTGGGCTGTCAGAGATCCCTCCTTGGTGGGAGGCACAAAGTATAACATAGGCCCTGTGTGTGGAGGTGATGGCCCTACTCTGGTTAGTTTTGTAAATTTGACACAGCAAGGATCATCTGGGAAGAGGGAACTACACAATTGAGAAAATGTCTTTATCCGATTTGCCTGTAAGCAAATCTTAGGACATTTTCTACTTTTCTTTCTTTCTTTTTTATTTTATTTACTTACTTACTTACTCACTCACTCACTCACTCACTCACTCACTCACTCACTCACTCACTCACTTATTTATTTATTTATTTATTTATTTATTTATTTATTTATTTATTTATTTATTTATTTATTTTTATTAGTTTTTCAAAGGCAGGGTTTTCTCTGTATGGCAGCCCTGGAACTTGCTTTGTAGACCAGGCTGGCCTTGAACTCGCTGAGATCCACCTGCTTCTGCCTCCTGAGTGCTAGGGTTAAAGGCATGCCACACTATGCCTAGCAGAACATTTTCTTGATTAATGACTGATGTGGGAGGGCCCCGCCCATTTCAGCAGTGCCACTTTTGGGCAGGTGGTCCTGGGCTATGTAAGAAAGCAGGATGGACACACCATGGGGACCAAGCTAGCAAGCAGTTCTCCTTCATGGCGTTTGCTTCAATTCCTGCCTTCAAGTTCCTGTCCTGACTTCCCTGGATGGACTGTAAGCTGTAAAATGAAATAAACCCTCTCTTCCCCAGGTTGCTTTCGGTCCTGGTCTTTCTGACAACCACAGAAAGCTAACTGAGACAGGTTTCTGCAGTGCCTCAGAACCAGTGTGAGTGGCTAGGAGCCTGACCTGCCACACGTAGGACGCAGCATCGGGAGACAGCACAGTTGTACTGGACCAGGGAGCCCTGAGAGCAGGAGCTGAACAGGAATCTGCCGTCAGGGGTGATGACCAGGCTGGTGATGGCCCCTCGGTGACGCCTGCACCACACATGGGACACTCACTGACCTTGGTCCTGGGAGCTAAGGTGAGGTTCACGGTGGCACTGGCTTTCCTGAAAAGGGTCTTTCCCACAGGGGAATCCCCCCAGAGCTCCTCAGCTTCCACATTCACTGTTAGTGTCTGTGACCCTGGTCCCCTGAGGGTACTCACGTGTGTTCTACCAGGACTCCAGAGTTCTCCAAGCTGAAGGAGCGTACTGCCCCACTGTTGAAGCCACAGAAGAAGTTTGGCAATGTGGGGTGGAAAGCTACAGCACCAGGGGTCTCATCAGAGGAGAAGTCATATAGCTGGGGGAGAAGGCCGCCATGAAGGATAGGTGGAGGCCAAGAGAACCCGAGAGACAAGAAGAGCCTATGTGATTTTAGTACTCAGGTCCAGAGACTGGGCTGCAAGGACTAAATTCCCGTTGGGTCCCCTGCCCATAGCCTTTTGGTGTGGCATCTGGACCTATCCCCTGCCTGCCTTTCGATATTCCTCACCTGTTGGAGGGTAGCCAGGTCCCAGATGCGGACAGTATGGTCAAGGGACACAGTGGCCACCTGTCCCCGGTTCTGTTCTGTTGAAAGTGCCAGCACTGGGGCCATGTGGGAGCGTGCCAGCACAGAATACTCCCGGGAGGGGATGTCCAGAAAGCCCAGGTGGCCTGAAGTAGTGGTAGACAGCACACGCAGGCCATCGGGACTAAAGGAGATTGAGCTGACAGGGCCGTCATGTTCTGTGGAAAGGGTGGGTCAGCAGCCTCTGGGGTCCGGGAAGTTCCAGAACTAACTCCGGGAAAGCTCACACCACACCATGTAGGCACTGAGGTCCCCAAGACACAGACCACCTGTTCCATTGCTGCCAAGGTCACCAGGGTTTTGAGAATATCTTGCCCACTAACCACTGCCCCCAAAGGCTGGTGAAAACAGCCTTTAGTCAACACCGTATTGACAGGCAGTCAGGCTCAGGACATTCTCCAACCTCGGATCCCAACCTTCCCTGTGGCAAGGCCAGCCCTCCCCAAGCTAGGACTGATAGACGTTTGCAGTCTCACCAGCCTCCAGGAGTACTGAGGAGAAGTCCAGGGGCCAGAGTCTCAAGTAGCCATCCTCAGAGCCCACGGCACATGTAGCAGTAGAGACACTGAGGCTGCTGATGGCAATGCCGGACCCTGGAAAGGGCAGGCATCAGCACCTCAATGTGATGCCGCTTGCCCCAGGGACAGGTGTCCACCTACCCAAGCTGAAGTTCTGCATCTCGGTGAGCGGAACACCAGGGGACTGTGTAGGCAGCAAGCGGCGGATATGCTGCACAGCCATGCGCTGATGGTCAATCTCCAGGATGTGGCCGCTATGGCTACACACAAAGCTGCCCAAGGAAGGTATCAGGTGAGGTAGGGTATTCAAGGCACAGGGCGGGCTGGGTAACAACAAAGGCAGGGACTCACAGTATGCTGGCCGAGGATGCCCAGTGGCTATCCAGGGCCTGTGCAAAGGCAAGGTCAGTGAGCTTCAGTGCACAGTACTCTCCTAGGTCCACAGCACAGGAGCGCAAGGCACCACCCCGAAGTCGCCACAGCCGCACACTGCCTCTACCACATGATGCCATCCTGTAGGCAGGGAGGAGTAAACAATGTGGAGCAGAATGGCTCAAGGCCTAACAAACCCTGTCCCAGTACCATACAGCCTGGTCACATCACCTGGTTTCATCAAAAAGGGAAATCCGGAAGGTCTGAATATCAAAGTCAGTATGCACCTTCGCAAGAACCACTACCTCGCCACCAAGGCCCACCTGGTCTGTGCCCCAGGCCACCACCACCTGCAACAAACCCACAATGAACTCCAGGTGTGACATCTTTGCCCGGCCCTGCCCTGATCTGAAAGGACTAGCTGAGGCCCCAGCCCCTCAACAGCCAGGGGCGAATTTCCCCTGACTTAGAAATCAGTCTCTGGATGTCAAGTCTGCAGAGGGCAGCTGTAGCTCTCTGTACACACAAAACCCGACTGGGGATGCAAGGTAATTGTCTAATATGTGAAGCCCAGGATTGGGAATCAGCATCCAGGGGGTAAAAAGCCAGAGGTGGCCCACATTGAAACACTGGGTTACTTCAGAGCAACTAAATGTCTACAATACTGAACATTTAAATACAGATTTAGAGTATGTAGCCTTGCCTGGCCTGGAGCTCACTATGTAGACCAGACTGGCCTAGATACTCTCCCACCTGCCTCTGCCTCTCCATTACTAGGCCTTTAAACCCAGCACTCAAAGGCAGAGACAGAAGGATCCCTGTGGGTTTGAGGCCAGCCAGGTCTACAGCTCAAGTTACACAGGGCCGTTACACAGAGAAATCCTGCCTCAAACAAAAGGAACATGCACCACACCCAGCCCATCTCCATTCTCCCCTTTTAAAAGATTTTATTTTTATTTTATGTATATTAATGTTTGTCTAAATGTATGTCTGTGTACCATGTATGTGCAGTGCCCAAAGAGGACAGAAGAAGGCATTGAATCCCCTCGGACTGGGGATCCAAACTTGGGGGCTCTGGAAAAACAGCCAGTGCTCTTAACCACTGAGCCATCTCTCTAGCCCAATCTTAAATCAAGGCCTGCATACTATTTTAATAAACAGAAATAAACAAAGAAAGGAATTTTAGAAACCGGAAGCTAGAAGGAGCTCCCTAGCCAACTGGCAGGGCCCCACCTCCTGTACCCATTTACTGACACATTACCGTCTTTCCATGTCTGTCCTTGCCCACACCGCAAAGGAGCGCTCCACTGCCAGAGAAGCTGTACATGTGGAAAATGAGGTCAGCAGCTTCTGGGCACCTCCCAAACCCACTGCTGCCCTGCCCCAAGGCTACTGCACCTGAGGGAGCAGATGGTGTACAGCGGGCTTCGGAAGAGGGACAGGCATCCCCCAGTCTGGAAGTCCCAGAGACGCACCATGCTGGGAGGCTGCACTTGGGCTGAGGCTAGCAGTGCATCATTCCCATCAAGTGCCAGGGCAGAGACCTGCAGATGTATAATAAAGAGGAAGGGTATATGGCCTGCAGGTTCACCTCTCCCCACCCAGACCCAAGAGATATGTACCTTGTCTGTGTGGCCAAGGAAAAATCTCTGCTGTCTAGAAACAACCTGTAGAACGATGATGACTGCATGGCAGGGGTAAACAACAGACATGCCATCTTTGGTCCACAGGGCCTAGCACATGAGGGCCAGAATCAAAGTTACCCTCTTAGCTGCTTAGATGGGGTGGCTGATGCATGTGTACATGCAAACACACACACACACACACACACACACACACAGCATTTAGCCACTCAGAGACCTATCTGTCCCCTTACCACAAGCATTTGTGGAGAAGACAACTAAAGGCCCTTTAACATAAGAGACTGGTGATCTTGGTAGCAAAAGATCAAAGACTCAGAGACAATGCCTAAGAAAGGCCTGGTGAATGCCCAGGGTCCTTGGTGGACAGGAAGAAGGGAAACAATACTCCTTTCTAATGGAGGCTTTCCTTAGAAGCCCACTGTATAATAGTGGAGCCAACATTCCACATCACACCCAGTTCCAACAGGTCTAATCTGGATCAGAGAGACCCAGACTCACAGAATGTCTAAAGATGTAACTGGGGCTGGAAAGGTGGCTCAGCAGTGAAGAGGGCTTGCTACTCTTGCAGAGGATTCAAGTTCTGTTCTAAGCACCCATATGCTGACTCACAACTGCATGTAACTCTTGCTCAGGGGATCTGATGTTCTTTTCTGATCTCTGTGGCCTTTGCACACAGGCAGTAAACATACAAATGTTCAGGCACACATGCACAAATCTTCATAGGACTGGAGGCTCAGCAGTATAAAAAGCACTTGATGCTTTTACAGAGGACCAGGGTTCAGTTCCTAGCACCCATAGGATAGCTCACAACTATAACCCCAGTCCCAGGGGATCCGATGCCTTCTTCTGACCTCCCCAGCACTCATGGGACACATATATACATGCAGGCCAAACACTTATCTACACAAAATAATCTCTTAATTTTTTGTTTGTGATGTAACCCAGAGCTAATGGATCTTTGGGAACCCTTTAATCCAGCATTACCTGTCAGACCTTGCCAAATGAATAGGGGGCACCCTGGACCTGACCCACCTTTGCCCACACAGGAATGAGCAGATGTGGGCTGGGCAGGGCTTCTTAAGAACTATAGGGAAGAAAGTGCCCAAGACTAGGAATCTGTCCTTTCCAAACACTCACTCATGCTCCCCAATAATTACCCATTGGGTGCTATGACCCCCAAAACCGATGACTCCCTTGAGCCTCAGGACTGGGTCTGGGAGGAAGAACTGAAATGGGAAAATGCAAAATGAGGAAGTCACTTCACCCCCGCAAATGCCCCACCTGTGCTACCATAATGGAAAGGTTTGGGTATGGGGTGGAAGCGGGAGTGGGGCTCCTCTGAGCCAACAATCTTCTGACTGCAGTAATAAAGCCCCATGTTCTGTGCCTTAAAAGACTATCTGGGATGACCCTTAGAGTTGGCAACAGGGAAAAACCCTGTTTGAGAGATCTCCTGCTCAATGCAAGGAAGATCAGAGACCCATCCACCATGAATGCAGTTCAGGGGCCTCAGGCTGACCAGCACCCCATCTCACTAATGCCCAAATGCCTTCAGATGGGCACTCACCTTACAGGAGCCAAGGTCCTCAAGGGCCATGGACACCCCAGATGATTTGTTGGCAAGTACATGTTTACCACTGACCATTGTGTGTGCACTTCCGGCCTCATCCCAGGCTGAAGGATGTTGGCCAGAGGTGCTGGAGGCACCTATACTGGAGACCTCTGAATGCTTGTAGATCAGGTTGACCTCTGGAAGGAGTCTGGGTGCTAAAGGGACCTGGCAGGGCTGTAGCAGAACATGTGCCATCAGTACCTTAGGACCACCACTCTCTAGCCCTTCCCCAAGTACACTCACCAATATGGGACTAGATATCTGGGCCACAGGGGACCTATTGCTCAGCAAAGGTTTGCCAAAGACCACTGGAGGAGGCAGGCTCCGTGACACACGCCCTAGGAAGACTACAACAGAGCAAAGGGCCAGAGTGGAGTAGGAAGAGGCCAGCAAAGCCACAGGGCAGAAGAGTGGCTCCCCTCACCCACTCTATAAGACACCACCCCACAAACACTGCCATCATTCTACCCAACCCTGCAGCTACCTTCCCAACTGGAAAGCTTGGGGATCAGATGCCACTTACACAGACCTTAAGTGTGGCTCTAGAAGCTCAAATGACCATCAGCTAGGCCCTTCTCTGTGCCTACCTCCAGGCTGCCCCAGGCACACACCAACTAGTCTCGACACTACTGAACCCCTCTGAGGCTCCCCCAATCCTGTTCCCACAAAACCCTATGCACCATGTAGTGCCTGCCACAAGCCTACCTGCCTCTGGAGGGCAACAGTTCTTCTCAACCTGATCATAAGACGTTTTGGAGCTATCACTTGGAAACCTCATGGGCAGCAAACACAGGCAGAGGCAAAATCAGTATCTGGGGGCTAAAGACCTGGGCCCTCACCACCAGAGGTTCAGAACTGCTCACCGAATGTGGATATAATGGTCATGCCAGCTCTCCCCTTTTGGCACTGGGAAGGCCATTTCTCGAGGTACAGGGTTGATAGGCAACTTTGCACGCCGAGCCTCAGCAACAGTGACAGCTACAATGATCAAGGGCTGTTCTAGTTTAAGGGGAGTGTGTCCTATCCCTTCCCATCTTAAGCGCGATGAAATACCAGATATCTGCCAGTGTATTGCTGGGCCACCAGCCCACCCCAACACTTTCTAGAACTGAGGGCATTGGTGCGTGGCTCTCATCCAGCAGGGGAGGGTCCCAGCCCTCTGATTAGAATGGGCATGAAGTGTGGGCATGACTTACCAGGGTCAAAGCAAAGATCACTGGTGTAGAGGTTTCTGACTAGTAGGCTGGCACACAGCCTGATGCTTTTGAGGTGGCCATAGTGCCGACTCAGGTAGAGCATCAGAATGTCATGCAGATCCAACTGTAGGCAGGTCCAGCGGGCATTAGGAGGAGCTACACCTGCCAGGTCTGCATGATAGGTGCATATTTTGTGTATGCTCTAACAAATAACCCACTTCCATAGTTGCAACCCTCTCAGCCCCAGACCCCAGCAGTCATCAAGGTAACACACAAGTCCAGCTGGGCCTATATCATCCCTTTCTAGGCCTTCAACCTGTCCCTCCTGAACCAGGTATCACCACCTCTTCTGGGCGCCTTAGTCTCGAAGACAAAGGGAAACTGAAGCCATGTGGCAGAGGACTTGAACTCCTTAAAGAGGTTGGAGAAGGACACACGGATGACCTGTCCATCCTGTGAGGCAGAGCGAGGCCATTAGATGGAGATTATGGGAGAATACACAGCAACAACAAAAAAAAACCACACAGCCCTTCTTCCAATCTGAGCACCTCGGTGGACACATCTAGGTGGATGACAAAGTGCTTGGTAGGCAGGGGCCGGAAAAGCACATACAGGTACCGCCCAGTCAGCCCTAGAGACTGGGTGCTGGTTCTAGGGAGCTGGATGTAGTTGCTGGCAGAGACCGACCCACGGATGCGATACACGGCGCTCTTCAAGACCTTGTCCTAGAAAGAGAGAGGAGCTGCAGACAACTCAAAGCTAGAGGATGCTCAGAATGCCCACTGGAAGATTTCTCAGGAGTGGGAAAGCCCCGGGCCAGTACCATCACCACGGCCACATCTCCCTCCTTGCTAGACCGTTTCCACTCATCCACCCTCAAGTGTCTGAATACGTTCAGGAAGGGTTGCTGCCAAGCTGCAGAAGAAGGGACGCCGCCTGAGCACCGGTCCTGGGCAGCGCGTCGCGATCCTTCTCTGCCCGCGGGACGGGCTTCCGCGCGAGGAGTAGCCGGTGACGCAGGGGGGACCTCGGACCCGGGACTCCTGGAGCGCGAGACCAGACGGCAGCGCGCCAGGCGCTCACCGCTACCGCCGGCCATGGTGCTACGGCTTGCGCTTCCCGCCTCAGCTGACGCTGTCTTACGTAAGACACGCATCATGGCGCCTAGCAACAGCCGCCTGGCAACGCCGCGTCACTTCCGCCAAAGCGAAGCACGGGACTCCCAAGGCACCCGGTTGCCTAGCAGCTCCCCCTACTCCCCCCATACCGCCTCTTGAGTGTTCCCAGACCTCTCCGGGATCGCCATCGCCACGCCCACCGCCGTCACTTCCTGTTTGGGGCTCTGCGGCCAGGTCCAGCCCCCCAGGTCACAGTAGAAAGTGTTGTGGCTTGGCCCGCTATTTTAAATAGGGGTAATCGCTAGCCTCCGTGTTTGAGGGGCGGGGGGGGGGGGGGGGGGGGGGCTGAACCTTTTTTCTGTAATATGAACAGGAGAGGTTGTGCTGAGGCCTGTCCATATCCACGGGCCACCCAGGCTGTGCTTTCTAACCCCTTGGTGGCACCTGATCTGGGTTATTCTGGGTCTCTCAGCTTCAGGAAAACAAGTTAGCAAGCCCACTGGGCTAGGATCCCAAACAACCACAGTCAACAGAGGTTCACCACATACCCAAAGACCCTTGAGACATCTTCCCCAATATCCCACAGCCAGGCCTACAGGCTTGAGAGAAACAAGCAGGACCTGCAGTCTAGGGCTAGGATCCTATGCCAATTCAGTCTTGTGAAGAATAGATTCTAGGGCTAGGATCCTATTCCAATTCAGTCTTGTGAAGAATAGATTCTCTTAAGTAGAGGTATGCCCTGGTCTCACTGTTTACAGGTTAATCCTGTATCAGGGACCTGGCCCATAATGGTTTGGATTCAGGTTACAATAAAATGCTTTTTTTTCTTTTCAGAATCCCTGTCCCCTAATGCAGTCCCTATCAACCAAGCCACTGTAAAGTTATATATAAACTAGGTCTGCCTGCCTTTCTGAGCCCTTAATGGGAAGGTGGGGGAGGTTTTTCTTTCAGAGACTGACCTAAGTATGTTTTTAAAACTCTTACTAATACACTGGGTTCCTTGCTCTTTTTCAACTTTTTTTTGAGACAGAATCTATGTAGCACTAGCTATCCTAGAAATTGTTATGCAGACCAAGACCAAACGGGTTTGAACTCAGTGTCAGCCTCTGGAACTCAGGGGTTAAAGGTCTGGACCACCACCCCTGCAGATGCCTGAGGACAAGTGGCTGACCTCTTTATCAGCCTCCTCTGCTACAAGGCTTTAGTTCCTTCTCCTTTCCAGGAAGTCTGGATGTTTACAGCTTGCCTGCTCTGGGGTTGTCTTTTAAAAGCTAGGAAATTCTCAAACTTCTATTTAGGTCTGTTCTTTGTCACAGAGTTTCTGTGGGTTTTTGTTGTTTTTTAAGGACAGGGTCTCTCTATGTAGTCATGGCAGTCCTGGAGCTCACTTTGTGATACCAGCTGGCTTCAAATTTAGAGATCCTC
This sequence comes from Phyllotis vaccarum, assembly GCA_033318265.1. Taxonomy (NCBI): domain Eukaryota; kingdom Metazoa; phylum Chordata; class Mammalia; order Rodentia; family Cricetidae; genus Phyllotis; species Phyllotis vaccarum. The sequence goes on along the minus strand of JARWLC010000016.1, from coordinate 65,254,189 downwards.
CTGCCTGGCCTCTTAAATTCTATTAGTGAAACTAAGAATCCCAAGAGAGGATCTTGATATTCCAGGTATCACCAGATTTCCGATAACACTCCTTTCCTACCTTTTAATTCTTTCTCAGAGAAAACAAATGCACCCCTGTACCCCTAGCCAGCATCACCTGACTCTTGTTGTCTGTCAATTTGCCAGGAAGAGGTAGTAGAGTCAGATGGGACAGCGTCATACTTCCAAAGTGGAAGGGCCCTATCACCCTGGTTAAGCCCAGCATCATGGGGCATGCCTTTCCTTCCAGCACTGAGTTCCAAGCCAGTCACTTATCTCAAAAAACAAGAGGAGAGCAGGACAAAGCTTCTGATACTCCCAAAAGTAAAGAAATGTGGATACAAGGAGATGCTGCAATCCAGCATATAATCCTAGCTACTGAGGAGGCAAGAAAATCCAAAGTTCTAGGCTGGTGCCACATGTCTTTATTACCAGCATTTAGGAGGCAGAGGAAGGTGGGTCTTTGTGTATTCAAGACTAACCCAGTAGGCTACATAGGAGATTTCAGGTCAGCCAGGATTACATTATCAAAATCCTGTTTAAAAAAACAAAACAAAACAAAACAAAAAAACTTTCTGTCATCTTGGTCCCTGTAGAGGCCCACTGGGAACAGAACTTCCTAAAGGCAAGTATACCTGGAAGGCTGTGGTACAAGGTCATTTTTACTGACTATGGTTGTAATGATTCATGGCACATAGCAGCCATGTGGTAAACACAACAAGGCACAGGGTGAAATAAAAATTTCTTGCATGTAGTCTGCACGTGGTAAATCCAACTTGGTGCCCACAGAACACCACGTAGTGAGGGACCCACCCCAGGTGTGGCTAAGTAAATCTGCACCCACCTGCTCTCTTAAAAAGAATACCCCACCACATGAGACTCTCTCTCTCTCTCTCTCTCTCTCTCTCTCTCTCTCTCTCTCTCTCTCTCTCTCTCTCTCTCTCTCTCTCTCTCAGCAACTCCCCTGAATAAACTTACTTAAGCAAGAGATGTGCTTATGTATTTAAAGCAAAAAAACAAAACACAAAACAACAACAAAAAACCCCAAACAAACCACAATGACACCTGGAGGCAAACCAAAGAAAACCAGAATGATCTGGGGAAAAGTAACAAAGTAACTTGGGCCCTTGGAAACAGTGGCATGGTCCGAGCTCAATTCCAAAGCAACCTCCTGCAAAGGCCATTGGACACAGAATCCATGTGATGCTGTGTACCCTTCCCAGATTTAAACTAATAAAAAGTAAATAAAAAGGGGGATAGGAACAGAAGCCAGGGTCGTAGGTCATCAGTTGAACATGTACACGCATGCGTGAAGCCCTGAGTTCAACCCCGAGTACTATAAAAGGTTGGGGGAGGCTAGAGGCTGAGGTTGCGAATGAGAGAGGTGGATACATGGACCCAACACACATCCCCTGGGTTCCAGTCACCAACACGCTAAAAGGCAGTTTCTCAACTTTATTAGCCTGGGCTCCTCCTGCCAGCCCTGGGGCTGGTCCCTGGGCACAGTGGGCAGGACTGAGGTTAGATAGGTTTGGCCTCTGGCTCTGGCAGTTGGGACAGCCAAGCCAAGGGAACAACAGGTGCAAAAGTTCAAATGTTGGCACTTCAGGTGTGACCGGTACCCAGCCAGGCCATAAGGTGGACCGGCGCACCATGGTCCTCTTCGGGCAAAAGGTCCACTATGGCAACATTCCTTTCTGGACAGGTGTTAGGAACAGTTGGTGATTCTAGCCAGAAACTGTTGTGCCCACCACTCATCCAGGTCAATAGGTACAAAGTCTGTGGGTAGAAAAAATGTTGGGCAGTGATGCTGCTGTCCAATGGCCAGTACCTCTGCCCTCCAGTTGACCACAACTCCTAACCTAGACTCCAAGCAGTCATGGAAAATGTGGAAGTGTGGCCCAAGACTTTCCTGCCCAACCCCCTAAGGCTAGAACCTGGTGGAGAGGTCAAGGTCGGAGAACTCTTTGGGGATACAGGGCATGAGGGGAGGCTCACTCTGCAGACGAGGGTCAGGAGTGTTCTCCACATACTGCACAGGCCTCGGGCTGCTCTCATCGGCAGGGCCACCATCCAGCTGTCGCTTGACCTGCTGCCAGGCTGTGGGGGAAGGACAGTTAGAATAAACCAGGCCCCTGGTATCCCTCCCATCCTAGAACCTGTGGCCACCTTGGACTCCAGCCCAGCTCAGAAAATGGACATAACCAGACAGAAAACCAAAGGAAAGTCCAGCTCTTGGGCTAAGAGTCAGGCTATAGTGAGGAAGGGCAAGACTGAGCCAGGCCCCCACTGCTGGGATTTTATGGCCTGAGCCGCACACCCTGGTCCCTTACTACCTTCGGACACAAATCGGACGTTCTCCTCGTGAGCCAGTGTGTAGGTCTCTTGGGTTCCCTCGAGGGATGGGGATGTGGTAAGGGGCCTCCGGCCGTTCACTCGATTGAACACAAGCCTTGGCCCCAGACTGTAGGAGGATAGGAAAGAGATACAGTTGACAGTCATGTCCAAGAACTAGTATGAAGGGTTCAAGAGCAGCCTCAGTACATACCCACTGCACTTGCACAAGCACAGACCCAAACTAGCCCCTTCCTGAACCACGAAGCAGCTGCCCTTAGCTGCTGTGGGACAAGGCCTCTCTGCTGCAGACCCTGAGCTTTCTCCAGCTCAGCTCACACCTGTAGCTTTGGGCCCAGAGAAGGTTGAATGTCTACAAGCCAGAAAGAGCCCCAGCTCTCCATCCAGACCTTTGGCAGGGTACCAGAATACTCTGCATTCCTACCTCCCACCCACAGAGTACTCCTCTGCACTTCCAGACTCCCAGCCAGGCAGGCTTCCAGGAGCCTAGTTCCAACCTCTGCCCGATCAGAACGCTAGCTCATCCCCACCCCCAGGCACAGACACCCCTTACTTCTAGAGATGTCCCACAGACCCAGTCACCTCAATGACATCCCCACTGCAGGAAAACAAACCAAACCAGGATGGATCAGCATTTGCCCCTGGCTGCCCTCAGGGTGATGAGCACAGAATGTGGGGAGGGCAGTTTGAGTGGGAAGAACATGACCTTAAGCCTGGCCCACTCCTCCAGGCAAGAAAAAGGGGCAATTTGAGATGTCCCCCCATAGCCCTGTGCTGCATTCTATATTCAGGGGTGAGGGGCGCCTGAGCCCCTCCCAGCCAAGCAGGCCCAGGGCAGGGCAGGAATCTGCCATCCCAGTTGGCTGGCTGGTGGCAACTGGCCAAGCCCTGTGCTCAGTAAGCCTGGGGTAGGGCCATGGAGAGAATGGGGCCGCACCTACAGTAGGAGGTGGGAGCTGGAGGCATCCTGGGCTGCACCTGCCACTCCGCCAGGCACTCGCAGTCCGGGTAGGCCTGCTCGCCTTCCTGGGCTCAGGTGGCCCACGCCGCTCTGGGTTCCTCCTCAGGTGAGAGGGGCACTAAAATAAAGAGGAGGGTCTTGAGGGGCACAGGGTCCTGCCAGCCCCAGGGCTGGCAGGGTCTGGTGGCTATAGAAAGTCTTAGATGTGCAGGTGGGGACCACAGGGAAACAGGACTCCTCCCAGACCCACAGGGTACCTGAGGTTTTGGTAAACCAGAGGGCATGAAGGCATTCTTAATGGAAATCCCCCCTTGTCTACAACCACCTACACCCCAAAGGGGTTCAAAGTTCATGAAAGCATGATGGCTGGACACTGATTCTTTTTACATGTATGTTTTTGTTTTCTTGAAGCAGGGTCTAGATTTACAGAAACTGTCCTAAGGACGAGGATGCAGGTAGGTGTGTATTACCAAGCCTACCTGTGGCTTGCATTGATTCTTAAGAAAGAAATGCCAGCCAGGCATTTGTGAATAGTAATGGATCAAGGTGGTAGCCCTGGAGTTGCAACAGGGCCCCAGAGGGCAAGGGCTGCAAACCCAAAGCTAAGCCCTGCCCCACCCCTACTTAGAGGCCATAGTTATGTAAGTCAAGCCTCTGTAGGGGAAAGGGCACCAGTCCCATAGTGCACCTGCACCCCACTCCTGGGGACACTGACTGATCATCAGGCCATAGTGTCCCACAGACCTCTTCTCATGTACTCTCTTACCCTCCCAAGGTGACTGGGAAGAGAAACTTCCTGCTTGTGTCACACAATGAAGGGATCAGTTTCACCTTTTAGCAGTATTCTGACCCCAATGCTCACAACTTTGACTCAGTCCCAATTCTCTTGTCCCTGAACATTCATTCCTCCACCTGCTTGGCGTGGGGGCAGGCAATCAATCACATGACCTCATCTTGAGTCTCTCCCACCTGTCACTTGCCAGGAGAAAGAATATGTCAGAGGCATGGCCTGGCCATCATTACCGGCAGCACCCATACCTGATGATCTAGGAGGTTAAGATCTGAGATTTTGCCAGCGGAGGATGACCAGTGCCCCCCATGTTCCCTCCTCCTAGAGCTGGTCAGAGAGAGAGGGTAGCTGAGGGAAGGTGCTGGACATAGGTGATTTGGAACAGTGGCCTTGAGAAGATACAGAGTTAGATGTGGATTTACTTGTAGAAGCTCTAGAGAAGTTGGAAATGACCAGTCCAGGTACCAGGAAGGGGCAACTACCCAGAAACCTCAGGGTTGTAGTAGGGAGAACACCTTGCCCCATCTCCTCAGTTCCCAGAGCCTGTACTTGGCAGTCAATGTCCCTCAGACTTCATGTGCTCTAACTGGCCGCTGATGGATGACTCTACATCAGTTTAGCTTCCAGTTAAGAAAAAATAGCCAATGTGATGTCCCTTGCAACTTAAAAGTTGTAGAGAATGTCCCTACCTGTCCTTCTCCTGAAAACTACCCCCAATATTGCCACAAACCTGTCCTTGCTGTCCCCCAACAATGAGAACCTAAAAGGTGGTTTCCCGGGTATGAGATGGGCTCCAGCTTCATGCTCCCAGTCTGGGTAACCACTTTATGGATACACACTGCACCACAGAGTCCTCCCAGAGACATAAGGGCACTGAGGGACATAAATAGTATCGAGAAGTCCCCTAACCCCTGTGCACTCTATCTCCAGGACAGACCTTTGGATGAGAACTTAACTCCAAATGGAGCAGAGTTGCCAACATGCCTCTCTAGCAGGAAGCCCTCAACTCTGCCAGAATATCAAACACAATCCACACAGGAGTCTTCCACCTAAGGCATCTGAATCTCAGTAGTGGTAGATCCAGTCACACCGACTCCAGCTGAAGCTGGTCTAAGTCTTGGCTTCCTCAGAGATTATCCCAAGGGCCAAGAGCCCTTGGCGGTTCGCGTGCCACCTATACCAGAATCTTAAGCCCAAAAGCCTATATGCCTGCAGATCAGGAACAAAGTCTACCGACACACAAAACAGTAAAGTGAGCCAAAGAAGTATAAGGTTCAAGCCTTGAAGGTGGGGGATCACTTCCAGGAACAGCAGCCTGAAATCCAAAGTAGCCAGGGCTGAGCTACCCTGGGGCCCTAGATACTACTACTGGTTAGGAAAATCAGGAAATAGTTGGGTCTGACAGGCCCTCACATCTTCTGGGAAGGAGGGCTCCGGTGCCCCCGGGTGTCAGTGAAGGGCAGGGACCTGATAAGGCCAGAAGGGAACACGTGTGCTTTTTCTGCAAGGACAGGCAGGGCCTGAAGACCTTGAGAACCAGCGCCTTGGGCAACTTTCTCCAACTTTGACCTCGACCGCTTCCCAAGGGGTCCAAGTTAGCGGCCCAAGGTCGCCAGCTCCCTCAGTCTTGGGTACCTGCGGTCCTTACTAGGCAGGAGCGGTCGGAAGCCCACAAGGCCCCACGTGGCCACCAGGGTCCACGCACGCCAGCTGGGCCCAGGAGTAGCCAGCCAGCCGAAGCGCGCGAGCCGCCTGCGCCCCGCCCCCTGCCCGCCTGGACGCGTGGTCCCCACCAACCTTCTCCAAGGTCACCCTCGTGCCAGGCCGCCCCGCTCACCTTGCCAGGGGCCAGGGTCCCTGAGGCTGCGCCGAGGGATGCTCGCGCGCGGGTAGCGCGGTCGGCGGCGCGGGCTGTCGGCATTTCAGGAGCTCGCCGAGCCTGCTCTCTACCTGCTGCTGTGTGGGACCTGCGGGCCGGGCGGAGGGCGCGTCAGCCGCCGCGGGCCAGCGGTCAGGACGTCCCGCCTGCCCGCCCGCCCTGCGCACCTGTGCGGCGCTGCGCGACCAGCTTGCTGGGCCCCTTGGTGATGGTGTACATGGTGCGCCGTACCGCCTGCCCCTGGCAGCGGCTCGATCCCGCACCCTCCACCAGCTTCACTATGCGGTCCCTGGGGCACGGCCCCTTTAAGGACGGAGGAAAGACGAGGAGGGGCGGAGCGACCCACACACGCCCCCTGCCCTTAAAGGAACCGCGCCCACTTAGTAGCCTTTCCAACCATTAGAAAGTTGGCAAAGACATTAGATTTGAGCCAGGGGCAGGGTGCACTCACCAACCAGTACGCCAGATTGTAAACTCTCTGCGTGCGTGCGTGCGTGCGTGTCTGTCTGTCTGTCCGTCTTTGAGATTTCTGGGGAGGGAGGCCCTTCGGGAGGGGGAGGGACTTCAGTGGTTGGGATAGTTCTCTAAATTAGAGACCCTATGCGAACCCTGAAATCAACAGTATTCCCACTCCTCGTATTTGAGGCCCCTCAGTCAAGTGCTTGGACGTGCCTGGATGGATGGGGATCACCGTCGTCTTGGGTTTGCTTAAAATGAGGCGTGTTTAAGTAAATGTGAAGTTCTGTGACTTTTTCCAGTGGACGAGAAGAGTATCAAGGGTTCCCTAAAGGGAGCCTAAAGGCCCTGGGACCCAGAGGAAGACCCATAGGGTATAGAACTCGGGTGGGTATCCCCTAATGTACTGACCTCTCCCATCCTCCCACTCTCCCATCCCCCCACTGCCCTCCATTCTGCCACTGACTCCAACCCCCGCCCAGGGAGTCAAGGCCTATGCCTGTATGGAAAGAAAAGGCCATTTCCTGACTAAATTTGTTCATTCCCATTTCCGCAAAGCCTGATCCGCCCCCACTAGCAACCAAACAGCCAGTCCCTCCAAGGCCACTGTGGCCTGAATCTGGTGGCCTTGAGCATGCTGCACTTAATCACTCATACAGGGTAAGGAGGCAGGATAGGATACTGGGGGGCTCATGCTGGTTTTTACAGGTCTCCCCCCCCCCCCAGAATGACAACCACAGAGGGCACAGCCAGGGCTTGGGGAGAAACCTCAGGGACACTGGACTCTCAGTAGGCTTGAGGATAGTAACTATGAGCACATGGAACTGAGCCAAGCAAAGAAGCTGAGTCCTGCTCAGTTCAGGGAGCCGTGAGACAAAGCCACTAGCCGGGAGAAATGTAGTGAAATTGGACACTCATGCATCAAGTGTTCCCCTAACCCTGCCTTACCCCACAACAATAAGGAACAGGTAGAGGAAGTGAGCCCAAAGAAGGGAGCCAGGGCAAAGGCCAAGGCTAGGAGAATGTGGAAGAACCAGAGTATTTTATGTTCCCAACACAACACAGAATCCAGGACCTGAAGCTCTCAGTGACTCTGATAATTTGGTAATAATGAAACTCATTTGGAAAAGCCAACCTCAACTTCAGGAACAGCACTCCTGGTCTTAACTGGAATCCATCCTCAATACCCTTCCCTGCTTGGCTACCCAAGGAGGGTCCAGCTTACAGGGGATGGGAAGCAAGACGTTCAGTCTCAGGCTTGTCCCATGGTATGCTGACCCAGCCCTCCCTCTATCCGGGGCCTAGAGAATCAATCCCATTTGAAGTTTAAGTAGCACCCTAGCCCTCTTGGGATAGGGAGTCCAGAACAGTGTTGCACTTTGAAGAAGAGAAAGGACCACCCTTAGCCTCTCCAGAAGTTGGACATTTGTAAGACACAGCACAGTATACCCAAAATAAAATCCCATGAGGAATCGATGGAAAGGTAGGCCACAGAAGCAGAGGGAATGAAACAGAGAGCCCGCTGCAGGGTCAGTCAGGGTCACCTCCAGTGCCAGACATTCATATTCACCTGGTAGGGGCTGCTTAGAATGGGGGAGGGGCTGAGTTTCAGGACATTTTTGTTTTCTTCGGAAAGCCAGCACCCAAATAACAAACACGGAGACTTTTTATTAATCATGAAAGCTTGGCCTGGGTAGAGAGATGGCTCAGTGGTTAAGAGCCCGGACTGCTCTTTCAGAGGTTGGGGAGTTCAATTCCCAGCATCCACATGGTGGCTCACCGCCCTCTATAATGAGATCTGGTGCCCTCTTCTGGTAGGCAGGGACACATGCAGGCAGAACACTACATGATAGATAGATAGATAGATAGATAGATAGATAGATAGATAGATAGATAGATAGATAGATAGATAGATAGATGAATGAATGAATGAATGAATGAATAAATAAATAAATAAATCTTTACACAGTATTTATTAAAAAAAAGGAAAAGCTTGGCTTTAGCTTAGGCTTGTTCCCAACTGGTTCTTATAACTTAAATTAACATGTGGCTTGTTACCTCTCCTCAGTATCATGTCTGACTCTTTCCCAGAGTTCCTATCTCTGCCCAGAAGTCTATCCTCTCCTGCCTAGCTATTGACCATGTAGCTCTTTTTTAACCAAGCAAACGTGTCTTAGGCAGGAGAAGTATAACAGAGACCCATCTTTATACAGTGTGTAGAAAGGTTATCCCAACACCTTTCAGTCCAATACAAGGCTCTTCCTCTGACAGCAATGAACTATATACAATAGGAACAATTGCCAGGTAAGAATTACATTCGCAATGTCCAGTCCATCTTTATTTGGAAATTTTCCACTCTGTTATCTACCCTATCTTGGTGAGTCCAAAGTTTTATACCCAAATCATTTGTTGTATTTAGTTTGCGGGTCCCATGCCCCAGAGGTCTCGGATCCACAGACCTGCCTGGCGCCGCTTATCTGCCCGCCGTCCGACCCACAGACCTGCCGTGCCAGACCCCTCAGCTGCCCAGCCGCCCAGGTCCCCAAAAATAACTCAGAGGCTTATATTAAGTTCATGCTGTTTGGCCTATGGCTCAGGCACATTGCTAGCTAGCTCTCATATCTTAAATCAACCCATTTCTATTAATCTACGGGCCACGTGGTGGCGGCCCGTAGCTCACCGGTGTTCCTTACATGTCGTCTCTTGGGCGGCTTCCGCGCGGTCTGCCTCTAACTCCGCCCTGCTTCTCTTACCTAAGCTCTGATTTCTCCTCCTACCTATTCTACGTACCTGCCATGGTCCAAACCAGCTCCTTTATTTAAAGATACAGCACTCACAAATGCATTCCCACAATCATTCTCTATCATAACTTGTGTCACCATCCTAAAAATATCTTTCTAGGCCTTAAAACACTTTTTTAGATAAACAACGTAATATTTTATGTCTCTAAACCTTTATAAACGTTACATCTTTTTTGTGAATTTCTTTTTTGAATTTAGTAACAAGGAAAACTGTAAAGCTATAACTATTTAGTCTTCAACTGTCAAGAGACCTGGGAAGGATAAAATATTACCAGAGTAAACAGGAAGTACAGAGCAAGCATCTTCCAAAACTATAGAAATGACAGAGACATCTGGCTGCCTAGATGGTCATAGTCATCCAAGGTTCCTCTGTAATGTTGGAGCATCCATCTTTGGCCTACAGACCTAGAATATCTGACAGACGTTTCTGTGAAGTAGGAATTTTAAAGCACTACCCTGTCTTGTCTTGGCAAAGTTCAGCAGTTCTTTTGGGTCCTGCTTATCCAATTTGGATAGCACACTGTTAGCAGTTGAGGCAAAGGGCAGTTTCTTGCCCAGTGACTAGCTTTGCCACACTAAAGCAAACTCTATAAAGAGGTTCTTCAATGCCCACCATCTTATTTGAAGCAGATTAGTGCTGGCAGGAGCAGACATGTCTCACTGTCATAAAAAGCCTTGTGTTATTAAAACATCTTAAATGTCATAGGCTGTAGGTACCTGAAGTGTTTGAAGACCATCTATTTGTTTAGCCTTGAAAATATACTTAACATGAATACAAGTTTGATTGTTATAGGTGACTACTAACCTACATTTCTTAATTTTCTTAGTTTATAACAGTAGCTTTCAAGGACTAGAACTTGAGTTTCATAGGTGCACAATCTTAACAGAGTAGGAACATGTATGCAGTATGTTATAACAAAATAACCTTATGTTTGTACAAACATTCATTGTGTTACATTCTTTTATGTTGTGTTTGTTGAACTCTGTGAAGCTGTGTTACTTTGCCTGTCTAGAACACCTGATGGTCTAATAAAGAGGTGAAGGGCCAATAGTCCGGAGAGAGAAGCAGGCAGAGCTGCCAGGAAGAGAGAATAGATAGAAGGAGAAATCTAGGCTCCAGACAAGAGCAAAGAGTAACTAAAGGAGAAGAGGGGGTGCCGGGGGCCAGCCACCTAGAGTGAAAGTAAAGAAAGAATATAGAATAAAGAAAGGAAAAAAGCCCCGAGGCAAAACACAGAAGAAGAAAAATGGGTTAATTTAAGCTAGAAAAGCCAGCTAGAAACAAGCCAAGCTAAGGCCAGACATCCACAAGAATGAGTCTTCTTGTATTTATTTGAGAGCTGGGTTGATGTGGGAATGCGTTTGTGTATGCTGTGAATCTCAATCTTTAAATAAAGGAGCTGTTTTGGGTCATGGCAGGCACCATAGAAGAAGTGGGAGGAGAATTCAGAGTTTAGGTAGGAGAAGCAGGGTGGAGTCAGGCAGACCGAGCCAGCCGCCCAAGGAGCAACATGTAAGGAGCACGGGTGAGCTACGGACCACGTGGCCAACAGATTAATAGAAATGGGTTGATTTAAGATGTAAGAGCTAGCTAGCAATGTGCCTGAGCCATAGGCCAAACAGCATGAAGTTAATAGAAGCGTCTGAGTTGTTTCTGGGGACCCGGGCGGCTGGGCAGCTAAACGGTCTCGGGCGGCAGGTCTGTGGGTCTCGGATCTCTGGCCGCCCGGGACCCGAGAACCCACTACTACACTGGGTGGTGGGTCTCCCAAAAGTAAAAAAACAAAACAAAACAAAACAAAAACAACCCAAAACAACTGCATCAATGAAAAATGTTTGAAAGTAGATTGTATAATCTAGGTGCCTTCTATCATATCATTCCTATAATCCCCCTTTTTCATCCCTCACCCCCTTTTTGTCTAAATGAGGGAGATAGAGGAAAGAAAAAGAGAGAAAGAGATTCCTGAATCTAAGTTCCTTTATTTAGTTACCTCTCTGACTATGACCAGTAACAACTTTAACCAATTTAACCAACTCCCCTAAATGACGCCAAACGTCCATAACCCACTGAACAACCGAAAACAACCCACTCCAGCTCTCAGGAATGTGGGTGATATGTTCTTAAAATTACTTCCTGCTGTCTGGGGGTGACAGTTACCTTTAGGGGACCCTGAGAAAATTGGATAATGGTCAAGTCCTGGGAGAGCTAGCTGTATCATTTGTTGTCCAGTCTCTGTGTGATGAGAAAGTGAAGGACCTATCTGAAGTTGTGGCTGGACCATCTGGATGCAGATTTTTGAAGAAATAGCAACAAAGTCATTCTGTGAGGCTAGATCACCTTGGCCACTTATCTTTGTAGGTATCTGGTCCTTTTGACTTAAACATAAACTTTTAAACACATATCTACATTAGCACAAGTATGGAATATGCAGTGTGCACAAATCAGTGAAAGGTGATTTTCTACTCAATGTCTGAACAGGTAAAGGGCATTTGTCAACTTTATACACACAGGCTGATTTAATCCATTTGGACTGCAGAGCCAAACTGTAATATAAATCTCTACCCATGCTATTTGAAAAGATATAATATATAATAATAAGACATGAGGATTTTTTAAATACAACTTTTCATTTTATGTGCATTGGTGTAAGGGTGTCAGATGCCCTGGGACTGGAGTTACAGACTGTTGTGAGCTGCCACATAGGTGCTGGGAATTGAACCCAGGTCCTCTGAAAGAGCAGCACAGTGCTCTCAACCACTGAACCATCTCTCCAGCCCACCATGAGGACTTTGTAGCCAACAAGATTTATCATGTTTTATGTAGTCTCAGAGCTGTTCCCACATAGAGGGATCAGTATGTATGTCACCTATCTTGTAGTTTCTTCCTTTATGTCTATAGTCAAGATTTTCAGGAGGTCTCTCCTGTCTGAACCTAATCTTTATCAATCTCTATGGTACCCATAGCTTTTCTTCTCCCATAGAAACAAAAGCAAAACCCATTCCCCAACATAACACGTATTCTGGTTTTCATTCTGAGCTCAACACATTTTTAAAATACACACAGGCTGATTTAATCCAGCCACAACCCTCCATTGCTGTTGTTACGTTCCCATTAAATTTAAAAACTTAAGAGTTAATAAAGCACTGTGTAATTTATCTCTGGGGTTCCTTGTTACCCCTTTCCATTTATTAAGTATCTCTTTTAAAGTATAATTGGGTCTTTCTACAACTGCTTGTCCTATAGAATTGTGTAGCATACCTATAATAATATGCTTTATGTTGTAATATGCAAAAAAAACTGTTGCATTTTACTAGAGACATATGCTGGAGCACTGTCAGTCTTAATTTGTGAAGGTATTCCTAATATAGACATAACTTCTTTTTCTGGTTTGGGTTTTTTGGGGTTTTTTTCTTCTTTTTTTTCCTTTCCTTCTCTCTCTCTCTCTCTCTCTCTCTCTCTCTCTCTCTCTCTCTCTCTCTCTCTCTCTCTCTCTCTCTCTCTTTCTTTTCTTTTTTTTTTTTTTTTGGAGACAGTGTTTCTCTGTGTAGCTTTAGAACCTGTCCTGGAACTCTCTGTAGACTAGGTTGGTGTTGAACTCAGAGTCTCTGCCTTCTGAGTGCTGGGATTAAAGGCATGCTCCACCACTAACCACTGACATGACTTCTAATAAATGTGTAATTACAGATACTGGTCTTACATGGCAGACTTGAATCTGATATCAGGCTTGCAAGAGGTCCCCTGGGGAGTTTCCCAACAAGAGTTACCTTGTTTGTCTCTTGTTAATCTACATTCCTTAGTCTAATGCCGGCCTTTACCTCATCTTCTGCATACTCTGGAAGACTGGGGCCTTCTTTTTGGACTGTCTCTAAAAAAAAAAAAACATTGTTTCTAGGAACACCTTGCCTACAATCCCTTTTGAAAAGACCTCACTTGCCACAGCCAAGACATTTGACAGTTTGCCTTTTCTTAAAACTTTACAGATCACTTCTCCTATTAAAGTTGCATATAAAGAAGATTCAGTATCAGCTGTATTTCTAATCCATTCATCTATTGGCGCTGATCTTGCCTCTAAAGGCCTAATCACCCTTTTGCATTCTGAATTAGCAATTTCAAAAGCCAAAGATTCAATTAATATTTATCTGACTTCTGGATCTGATACTATTCTATTTACAGCTGAAGCCAATCTTTGCAAAAAAATCAGTGAAGGCTTCTTTTGGGCCTTGTATAATTTTAGTAAACGCATCAGACCTCTTCAGATTCTTTAACCTTGTCTACACTCATACCCCTGGCCACCTCAGCTGACTAGACACACTTTAGGACAGAGACCTTAACAGCAACTCGAAGCAGGAACCATGCTCAATCCTAAACTGTATGATGTACTATAGTACAGGACAAGGGTAGCTTGTGTAAACCTTGAACTAGTTACTGACAACCGGCCAAGGAGGTCTGGCGCATTTTCTAAAATCCAGCTCCTCTGAGACATGGATGCCCCCACAACCTTGGCGCGTGCCAGGGGACCACCGGGACAGTATCCTGTCTGCACACCCGAATTTCATTTCACTGACTTTCATTGACTGCCTCCTGCTATCTATCTATCCGTGGACCTTGAGCTGGTGCCAGCCGTCTCAGCGTCACACAAAGCTCATCTGGCTCCAGCTGTCCCACACGTGAGAAGTCCTGTGTCTAGGGTCCCGAGAGTCCACTCGGTTGCCATCCACTACGACCTCGATCACAAGGCTTGTAGGGTCGAACGTCAGGACCTGACTTCGTAGCTTCCAAGAGCTTGAGACGGCTGTGGTTTCCACGGTGCAGAACTAAATCCTGGCTGTCTATAATCCTCCCGTCCTTCACCTTTTCTCCTTTTCAACGGACGCCAGCAAGACTTTGGGATTCGATGGGTTATCAAGTCCTACAAACCCTTGTTACCTAAAACGGGAATACAGTTAGAAAGGGACGCATGCGCAATGCTATTGCATGGACCAATGTACGTCACAGTTCGTATACACCGTGGAGGAACAAACTGCTCGACAGCGCCGCTGGTGTAGTGGTATCATGCAAGATTCCCATTCTTGCGACCCGGGTTCGATTCCCGGGCGGCGCACTTGGTTTTGCCTTTCTGTTTTTTATAACAAGGTGTGGCGCAAACGCAACAAACATTCAGTGTGACAAACAAGCTGAAAACACTGGCCCTAACGAGGTGCTGGAGCTTAGAAACTTCTAAACTTCAGTAGAGCACATCTTCTACTCGAGCCTTGATAACGACAGCCAAGCCTAGTCACCGGATCGTCTCCCGCCAGTTAGAGTCCTTTAAGCAGTTTAGCGGCGTCCGGACGGTTACTCTGCATCAGGCGGCCGGTCGCTACGACCACAGCTCCCGTAGTGCCCCGCGCAGGAGCTGGACTACATTTCCCGTCGTGTCCCGCGCGCATCCCTAGCTGGGCTGGCAGCACCGCTGCGATGATGGTGGCTGCAGCTGCTGAGCGAAACAAGGAGCCCATCCTGTGCGTACTCCGCCAGTATGTGGATCCTGCCCAGCGCGGTGTTCGTGTGCTTGAGGTGGCCTCGGGTTCCGGCCAGCATGCTGCGCACTTTGCTCAGGCCTTCCCGCACGCCGAGTGGCAGCCGTCCGACGTAGACCAGCGATGTCTGGACAGGTGTGGCGGTGCTGTGTCTCCCACTTGCGGCCGCTTGGGGCTGAGCTGGCTGCGGGGCTGGCGGGCGGGAAGAGAGGGCGGGACCAGGTCTGGGTGCTGGCCTCTCCTCCGGACTTAGCCCCTGAGCCAGTGGGGGGGGGGGGGGGGGAGGGCGCTAGCTGGCCCTCGCCCACGCGCTGCCCTCTACAGCATTGTCGCCACCACTCAAGCCCAAGGGTTGTCCAATGTGAAGGCCCCGCTGTACCTGGACGTGACCTGGGAATGGGAGCAATGGGGCGGGATCCCGCCGCGATCCCTGGACCTGTTGCTCTGCATCAATATGACCCACATCAGCCCCCTGAACTGCACTGAGGTGATGATGAGGACCACTGTGGAGTCCAGCTTTCAAGCAGGGAGGGAGGCCTGAGTCTCAAGCGCCCAGCTTACCCTACCTCCCTCTCTCCAGGGGCTCTTCAGAGCAGCAGGACAGCTGCTTAAAACCAAGGCTGTGCTGATCACCTATGGGGTGAGTGACCCTACCCTAAAAGGCCCTTAGCAGCCTTAGGTGTTTTCCGGTCTCTCTTGTCCTGAGGCTGGGTCCTTGCCCCTTCTTGGGAGCAGAAAGGGGGTGTTCTTTGTATACTCTGGATTCCAGCCTGCAGATCAGCCCCATGGAAACTACTGACCTTGGGCCTATAGACTGTGTCTCCTTGTTCCCACAGCCCTTTGCAGTCAACGGGAAGATTTCTCCCCAGAGCAACGTGGACTTTGACCTGACTCTCAGATGCAGGTCAGACCTGGGTGGGAGGGGGCTTGGCTCAGAGGCCAGGTGGACTGGAGGATATTCTCAATTCTGCAAGTGACCCCTAAACCCCTTCCCTGAATACAGGAATCCAGAGTGGGGACTTCGTGACACAGCCCTCCTGGAGGAATTAGGCCAGGCCAGTGGCTTGGCCCTGGAGAGGATGGTAGGCAGGGCAATGTGGGGGTGGGTAATCTCTCTTGTGACTACGGGCCACTCCAGCAAAGCATTTTTCCAGGTGGACATGCCTGCAAACAACAAGTGCCTGATTTTCCGGAAAGAATAGCCTGTTTCCTACCTCCCATCTGCCTGCATCTCTGTCAAAGGTTCTGTCATGGTACAAGTTAGCCCTCAGCCCCACCCTCACTGACTGTGATTAAATTAGCCCCTCCTGATCTGGTAGCCACAGTGCTACAGAGAACCGGGGCCCAGTGGGTCTTGAAATAAAGCCATTCCAGCTCACTGTGGGCATCTATACCACCCTGCTTGCTGGGAATACATGGGGGGAGGGCAAGAGGGGCTGGCCTGAGGGAAGATTAGGGGTTGGAGGGTGGCTGAAGCTTCCACCTATGTCCTTAGAGAGAAACTTGTAGGTCTGTAGGAGGGCCCCCAAGGGTGACTTGGTACTACTTGGTAACCCTCAAGCAGAAACTGGAGCTCCATCTGAACAGACTTGGTACTACTTGGTAACCCTCAAGCAGAAACAGGACTCCAACTGAACAGACAGTGGTGATGAGGGGCTGCAGCTAGAAGGGAAGCAGAGGCTATGAAGCCCATAGGTATAGACATTTATTCAGCAGGAAGGGGGGGGAGGAATGGGATTATGGGTAAAGCTAGTCTTGGAAGCGGTTGAGCAGTTCACAAGCCTTCTTCTCCAGCAGCTCCACAATCTTCTTGACTCGCTTCTCGCTGGCAGCACGGACATAGCTGTTGGCATCCAACATGGCCACACCTTCACGAACCTCACCCATGATGACCAGTGGCCCATCACCAGCTGTCACATTGGGGCATGGGCAGGCCCAGTCCATGCCACTCAGTGTCACCTCCAGGTATTTGGTGCCCAAGAACTTGAGGCCCATCTTGTCGTCTTTGAGCACATCATCTAAGGCCACACGAGCAATGCCACCTGCAGCCTCTGGCTCCTCCAGTACCTCTGTGAGTCGACCTACAATGGCAAAATCACTTTGGCACAAGCTCAGAGCCAGCTTGCTCTTGAGGCGGCAGGCACGACAGGGTGGTGTGCGTGGCACAGGGCACGCATCTTCACAGCTTTCCCGGCTCTCAAAGTTATTGCCATTGCCTTCACAGCCACTGTATACAAAGGGGTGGCACTGCTGTAGCAGTGGGCTGTAGGCCCAGCGTGGTTCCCAGCCCTGGCAGGGGCCCTGAACTGCTGGTAGTGCACAGGCATCCCCAGGGCCACGGGCACAGGCCTGTTGGCATGCCTCATAGGTCTCGAAGCCCCGGGCAGCCCCATCACATTTGAGGGCTGGGAAGGTCATGCAGCTGCCTCGCTGTGGGTCAAAACGCCAAAGGACATGATGAGGGGTAAGAGACCCTACACAGGCCTGTGTGTCAGGCTGGCACTCAGCCAAGGACAGGACACCTGGGTCCCTCTCCTGAGTATTTGCCCGCTGCAAAACAGAGAGAGGGAAGTCAGCCCGCAGCAGGCCAGCAGCATTTCGTGCAGTGCAGGTGTACAGGCCTGCATCCTCCAGCTGGGCATTGTAGAGCACTAGCTGCCCAATACTAGTGACAACCACATTGCCATACATCTGGTCTGGGCGCATGATCAGGTTTTCCCGCTGATGGCTCTGCTTCTCCCAAGTCACAGCAGGTGGTGGGCGTCCACTAACATCACAGTGGAAGCTGGCTGTTCCCCCGACATGTACTGCCTGTGGTGAGGGGCTGCTGTATAGGGCAGGTGGCATGGGAGCAGCCCCAGGGGTTGGCCGGGCAGTGGTCTCAGGTGGTCCTGGGCTGCTGAGTGGCCAACTGAGAATGTGCTTGCAGGGAACAACATGAAGGTGGACACCCCTAAGGCAGGCCTCTGCATCCATATAGCAGCGATTATAATAGGTGAGGCCATCAGAAGCACAGGTGAAGCTGGGTTCTTTCTCACAGCGGTCACGGCAGCGACAAACTGGCTGTCCGTCCCAGATGTCACAGTCAGAACCCTGTTGTGGGCATTGGAAGCCTTCACAGGAGGCTGCTGTCTCAGGTACAGCTGGGCCACCACTGGGGAAGCGGGCCGCCACACAGCTCTGCAGCCCACACACATTGGTGCAGCACTTCTCAGATGCTGCACAATCCTGAGGAACAGGGACAAGTTAGTGGAGCCCTGACCCCTTCCCTGCTTAGCCCATGCACTACCCTCTTCTCTACCCTGGGAGAACTGGCTGCCTCTCCCAAAGCCTGCTTCTCTCTGGAAAATGGAGCCAGTGCTTTCTGAACAGTATGAATTACTTCATTCAACTCCACTGAATCCTTAGCACCCCCATGGTGCAGATGGAGCAGTGTGCAAGCAGCTGCTCTGCCGCCAGAGGGCGAACCTCTTTGTATCCTTCCCAGTCTGAGGTATAAGGAAAGGACCACAGGCAATGGGCCAGCAGGGCAGGGTGATACCATCTGCAGGGATAGGTCAGAGGCCTGGGTCCACAAGAAAGAAGTGCTCAGGCAGGTTAGAGACAGGATAGGTGAGGATGAATCAGTACGGGATTGGAGACAGTGTTAACTCTTCAGACAGGTGGGGGCAAAAAGGTGGGGTATCCTTTGAGCCCTGTGTACAGGTCATGGCCCCCAAACCAGGTATGGAGGAACCCTGGAGAAAGCAGACTTCTAGGGTTGGGGTCTACTCCCCCCACTGAGGAAAGAGCTGGGGTGGGGCCTAGGATCCCATGAGATGCCAGTGCTCACCTGGTCCCTGGTGCACTCACGCTCACAGGTGCTCTGGGCGTCCACCCACAGGTGGGGGCTGAGCTGGTTGGGGCACATGCCAGGGTGGCTTCCAGGCTCTGGCAGCAGGTTGGTCTCCGAGGTCAGATGGATGAGCCCGAAGACAAAGAGCAGAGGCAGGAGGGGCTGTCGGGCAGGCATGGGGACCACAGGGCCAGGGGGTGGGAGTGTGTGGCCACCAGCCACTCGTGGAGCTGGGACTCCTTACAGGTATCCACCATATAAGCTCCTGGGCCTAGAATTGCTACCCCTGCCTCGAAGGACCCTCTCTGTTACTCCTTGGACTACCCTACCCCAAAGGCTGGAGCCCACAGCTGATGCTCCTTTCTGGCAGTGAGTAGGTATTCTGGGGTCTCTCAGAACCTGTCCACAAAATACTGGCTGGCCCTCTCCCAGCCACTGTGGGTGGCTCCCAGGCTCTGGTCAGCATAGGACTGGGAATGGAATAAGAAGGGCTGGGGAGGGGCCAGAGGCCCTGAAGCCCAGAGCAACTGACCACTAGGGTCACTAAGGGGCGGAGAAGGGCTGGCTAACCCAGGGAGGGGGACGTTGTAATCTGAGCCCCTCCCTCTACAAACTGAAGCCCGAAAAGGATCAAAGTCTCCTTAAAGACCCTCCCACCCTTTTCTCCGGGAGGAGGGGCAGGGCGGGTAGATCTCAGCTTTTGTCCTCAACCCTTCAGTCTCCAGCCCTGGCTAATAGCCTAGGTTTTCTCCAAATGTGGCCAAGGATGGCACCTGTCACAAGTACAGGTAAGGCACATCTTTAGCTGCCAAGTGGTAGAGGTTCTGTTCTCTTCCAAGACTCTTTAAGTGTCATACTTGGCAAGCAGGTCTTGGCATAGAATAAAAACCCTACTAGGGTGCCTGGCATGGTGGTGCACACCTGTAACCTGAGCACTGAGAAGATGGTGGCAGGAAGAGATTGAGGCTAGCCCAGAGCTACATAGTAAACTCTAAAACGGCCTGTCTCCATAAGGAGATACTGTCTCAAAAAAACCAAAAACCAGACCCTGTCAGGCTTTGGCCATCTTACCAGTTGAGGGCACACTCAACAGGATTTACCCTCCCTGATACACCTGTTTCTCTAGAACAGGGCTCCTGGCTCCATAGCCGGGGAACTATGCCACTCAGCTCCTTCAAATGGGCAAGGCAGGTATAACATAAAATGGCTATCTTGTCTGGATGGAAACATGATCCATGTGCACTAGCCAAAGACAGACTCATGGCAGTGACTATGGTACATAGGGCACAGAGGAGCTACCAAACTGACTACACATGACTAAATATGTGGTTATCTCAAGGTATGGCCAAGAGCATCCTTCAAAGAGAAAGCATCCTAGATGTTGCTCAGGGACCTAAGTACATTCACGCCTCACCCCAACAACCCACCAAGGGCCAGCATCCATTCTTTAGCTGGACTAGAGGCTCCACCACTGTGGGGGGAGGGCAGGGAGATCAAAGCTGGTGGCAAGACAAAGGGCCTGCCTGGAATCTGCCTTTCCAAACCCTTTCTGTGATTCCAGAGGTCCCCAGGGAGTGGTTTTCTCAGAGACAGGAAGGAAAAAGTCTGTGTGACCCTTTGTCTGACCTTCTGACCCGGGAGGCAGGGTAATAAGAGCCTGGTCTGGCCAAGAGATCAAGAGATGGCTACTAGGCGCCAGTGTCTGCTGCCTTACAAAAGAGCTGTGGGTGATGAGGGGGCAGGGACGCTCCTAAGGAAAAGTGCAGGTGGTACCTAAGCCAGAGGCCATATTTAGAGCGAACCGTACTGCCCACTTAGCTTTGCCTTCCAGTGTATCAGACATAACTCTAGTTGAGCAGGGCCACGCAGAGCCCCATAACCTGCTAGATGCTTTCCTTCAAAAGGAACAAACTCCAGGTCCCACTTGCAGATGTTCTTGAAGCTGTGGTAAATATGTCAGACAGTCTGCTGTGTGTTATGAACAAAGGCTCTGTGAAAAGTCAAGACTGCCCGATTCTGGCCTGGCCATGATTAGACCTAAGGAAACAGTGTGGTTTGTAACCAGGCCTGGCTACTTTGTGGCTGGGAATGTGAACCCAGTGGATGGATGGCTGCGGGTCACCAAGGTCAGCTGCAGGGGACAGTTAACAAAGCCTGGGGTCATTCTAGCAGGCACAAAGCAGTGCTGGCTACTGTGGTAGAGCACACTGCCAGACACCCCTCAACACCCCCAACAAACCACACTCCGACGAAGCCAGACTTATGTTCACAAGAAAGACATGAGCCCACTGCAGAAGTACATTTACTGTACAAAGGAAGTTAAAAACAAAGAACCCAGGAATGGTGGAGTCCACAGCAGCAAGGGTAGTGTTGATGGCGTGCACGCTGGCCAATTCAGGTCCTCAAAGTCTATACCATTCTATTCGCGATTCCAGAGAAAAGGTCTCTATCAACAGCAACAGGACTGGTGGGGAAAGGTGATGCTTGATTGTATCCAGCCTCTGGACCAGGTCCCAGGGGCTGCTGCTTATCAGGTAGTTCCCACAATCATAGCCCTGTCCCTACAAGCATTAACCCAAACTCCCAGAACAGCAGGCTGGCGCTGTGCCTACCAGTGCCCTAGTAATGTCCATGACAAGATGGTCTTAGGAAATGTGCACTAAGAAGGTCCCCAGAAAGGAGTCATGGCTCCTGCTGTGGCCAGGGCCCTGAGGGCAGGAGGTAGAGTTAAGCACCAGCGTGCCTGAGGGCTGTGTCACCAGGCAAGGACAGGGAAGCAGTCACACAGGACATCCACTGGGGACAACATCCCCACAGGGGAGAAGGCTGCCTAGAGCAGACGGGTAGGAGGAGCATTGTGGAGGATAGTCCATGGCTTCAGAAATTGCTCCAGTTAGTGGTTCCCTAAGGAGGGGCTTGATGTCCACCCCTATGGTTGAGGCTGCTATACCAGAGTGTCACTAAGAAAACAGGTTGAAGAGATTCCAGTGACATGAACTTATAGGCAGAAGGGCCACAACAGGCAAGGAGCAGCTATGAAACACAGGTTGAGGAGTACAAACTGCTAGACACTGGGGTCCAGGCTCTTTGCCCAATGCCCAGACACCACTGGAGGCCATCAAGCACTGAGTCTGTGGAAAGCGCTACCCCAACCTGGAGACACTGAGTGTATAGTAAACATCACCCAAGGGCCGGGGCACAATGGGGAGGGATACAGTTGGGGGGGTTCCCAGGTCTCAGGAGCAGAAACCGTGTCTATGTCCAGCATACTGACCACCTTTGTCAGAAATGAAAGCTGGAGCCAAGGCTGCTGCCAGAGGCATCTGGAGCACACCCTGGCTCCATCTGTCTCCCACTGGCCTCTGAGCAACATCAACACCCAGGAAGGGTATTTATAAATTCAAAGATCATCTGGCTTCAATGTTGAAACCCTCCATCACTGCTTCATCCCTCCTTCCCTGACATCCTGAGCTTCCCCAACGGCTGATGTGGCTGTGAGGGGCATCCAGGCTTCCCTGACAGCCCTTTAAAAATGTACAAAACAGGTAAAATGTTCTCCATATAAATAAAGGGGAGCCAGGCTCACTCTCAGCCTGGAGTCCAGGATTGGTTCAGACCTGGTCCCCATAGCACCAGCAGCCCTGCTGCCTGGTCTGTGGAGCATGTCCTCTCCTGCATGCCCCTCCCCTCCACTAGCTCAGATGTGGAGGAAAGCCTGGAGAGACCCAGGCAGGGTTGTGTCACCAAGTCTTCCTGCACACAGCAGGGCCTAGTGCCTGGCCAGGAGTGCTCCAGCGTAAGCCCCGAGTCTGAACAGGTGGAACCCACAGGTCCCGCTAGGAGATCTTGCAGTTGCTTCGAGAGCAGTTCTGAGGTGGGCTCTGGGGGGGACGGATGGACTTGGACCTCTTAAGGCTGTTGCCCTTGCTGCCACTGCCCCCAGCCCCACTTGCCAGGGAATAGGAGCGGCCATGCATCATGACAGCGTTCATGCCGTTGGCCATGGAAAAGGACTTGAGGTGGCTCTTGATGGTGACAGGTAGTGGAAGCTTGTCAATGAGGTGCACAGGGGTACAGGAGACAATGGCGCGGCAGCAGAGGTCCTGCAGGCTGAAAACTGTGAGGGAGGGTAAGATGGAGAGAACAGAGGTAATGAGGTTTGTGAGGGGGGCTGTTGAAAGGTACATGGTACTCAGACTACCTGGAAAGCCTGGCTGAGTACCTTCACCAGCTCAGGGCTCCAGGATGTCCTATCAGGTAGCTCCTGTCTCCTGCCTTCTTATAGCAGAAAACACTACAGAGTGCTGCTGGGAGAGACCAGTCCATCAGCTGCTCTATGAGACTGGAGTGGGTGAGGAGCAGACTAACTCTGGAATGCAGCCCTTGCTATATAGCTCCTTGGAGATTAATGCAGTCTTGACTGGCTATATTTGTCAGAAGTCTTTTGGCCCAAGAGAGGGATTTAGTTACCCTGTTTTCCTCTGTGGCTTCTTCATCTTAGGGGGACATTGTAACCATTTCTGTGCCTAGCACAAAGCCCTAATGGAAAGCACCCTGAAAGTAAGTCCTCATTAGGGCTTCTGGTCAAGTGCTTTGCAGGGACAATGATAGACCACCATCAGTGAAGGTGACTGCAGAGGTCACTGGGCAGGCAGCCCGTATGACTTGGGCTCTTTCCTTTTAACCTTATGTCCTTTTGCCTGAATGTATGTCTGTACACTTTTGAGCTGCTATGTGGGTGCTGAGAATTGAACTCAGGGCCTCCAGAAGAGCAGTGCCTCTGAGCTATCTCTCCAGCCTGAGACTGCAGCTCGTAAGAGATGACCTGTCAGCCCCATGACTCCACTAGTAGCATCCTATCTGAACTAAGTCTTAGTCCCACCTCGATTGGGCCTCCAGATCTTCTCCATGCCATGTCGCATGAGCACGATCCGAGAGAGCTCAGTGAAGGATTCAATGACGTTGAAGTTGCACAGGGGGCTGACTTCAAAGAAGGTCATACAGTTCTTCTCTGCGTAGGCCCGGGCCTGCTCCGTTGGGACTTGCCGCTTGAAGGCCAGGTGTAGCCGGTTCCCAACCAGGATTCGGGGAACACCAGGTGCATGCTTTGGAGGGGTTCAGAGCTCAGCAGAGGCACAACCAAATACCACCCCCACCCCCTGGCCATAGGTAGGGCTCCTAGTGTCTGCATTCTGCAATGAAGTAAGTTCAGGAAGGTCTGGATGGAACCAGGTAGACAGCACAGTCCAGTTGTTTATTGCTGAACAACACTCCCAAGGTAGGGAAGGACTACAGTGGGCAGCACTTCCAAGCATGTCCGAATCACAGCTCGGTCCTCCAGTCTCTCCTGGAGAGGCACAAACCCACACTTACCTCATCAATCTCCTTGATCCACCGGTCAATGCCATCAAAGGACCAACGGTTGGTGATGTCATACACCAGGAGAATTCCCTGTAAATGAGATGGATAGAGATTACTCACAGGCATGTTTGTGCCCATTCCCAGGAGAAAATTGCTAGGTAGCAGTAGTCACAATTCCTAGGAAGGGCTAGGAATAGGGCCCAAAGACTTTACATATCATTAGTATGGTCACAACCTACAGGTGGAAAATGCATCTGATATCCAACAGGAGAGCAGTGGGGAAGGACCTTCTGTGAGTTAAACTGGCCCACCCCACATCCCTCAGAACATGGCTAGGGCAGAACTAACTTTTAACAATTTTTTAAAAATCCAGGCCAATCACAGGCATTACTCTGAAGTCATTCAAAAGCCACACAAGCTAAGCCCCTCCCCAGAGGTCTAAGCTTTGTCTGGGGGAGAGGTGTGAAGAGTCACAAAACTCACTAGAGGGCCAGGCATTCTGGAAGTCAGTCCATCAGCAAACTCCGCTCTAGGGGCACCTGGGGCTGAATGGAGGCAGCTCTGAGTTTTTCAACTCCAAACTTGTACAGCAGAATGTCAGTCACTCAAGGAGCAGTAGTCAGTGAGTGCTGCCCCAGTCAGGCTAAGCAGGATTTGCTACAGGGCCTTTCCTGTCACATCCCTTAGAGACCAATTACTGGGAGCGCAGCTCTGGGCTATCTCCATCTGCCTCAAATATCCCAGCGGGGCACCACCATGGACTCCCCAGCAGGGGTGATATTGAGCACACTGTCCAACACAAAGGGTTAACACTGCAAAGCTGCCTCTCATCCTGAGCTGACTTTGAGGTTCAGTAATGAGAGTCCACCCACTGAGTGCCCCATCCCTCACTCAGGGAAGAGGATGGAGGGCAAAGATGGCAGTAAGAAGAGGATAACAGCTGGCATCTCTGAAAAACTCAGGCTAGTCTAGTCCTTGGAGACAAAGGTATCCTCACCTGGAGAGGTAAAGGCCTGGCTAAGCAGAGCAGCAGCTGGGGAGGAACTTCTCTAGCCTGGAGGAGCCCACACCTACTCTGAGGTCAGGTACCACTGATAGCCAAACTAGAATTGCCCGACCCCCAGGAGCCAGATCAGTGGGTGAAAAATATTAATATTTATAATAACTAAGCATGACAGAAATGGAGGTCCATGATGATAATGCCATCACTCAGGAGACTGAGGCAGGGAGACTGCAGCAAACTAGAGGTCACCCTAGGTAGCTAAGTCTAGGTCAGCCAGCAAGAGTTACACAGCAAGACCCCCTCTGAAACCGCCATAGTTTGAATGAGAATGGTTCCCATAGGCTCCTCTTTGCTTAGTCCCCAGCTGAACTAATTAGGAAGGATTAGGAGGTGTGTTCCTGTTGAAGGTGAGTTGCTAGGGGCAGGTTTTGAGGTTTCAAAAGCCCACACCATGTTGAATGTGTGTGTGTTTGTCTGTCTCTGCCAAAGAAGTATCTGTAAAGCTCTCAGATACTTCTGTAGTACCATGCCGGCCTGTATACACCATGCTCTTGCTGTGATGATAATAATGAACGAACCCTCTGAAACTGTACACATGTCCCCAGTAAATGTGTTCTTTTAGCAAGGAGGTGGTGGCATACACCTTTGATCCCAGCACTTGGGAGGCAGAGGCAGGTAGATCTCTGAGTTCAAGGTCAGCCTGGTCTATAGAGTGAATTTCAGGACAGCCAGGACTATACAGAGAGCCTATCTTAAAAAACAAAAAAGAAAGTTTGTTTGTTTGTTTTGTTTCTAATACAATGTTGTCTTGGTGTCTCTACAGTAACTAAGTAACTAAGACAAAAAACCATCTATAATTAATAACAAAATCTCTACTCCCTTCCGAAATCAACAAACAAGTACATACCTAGGATGAACCTGTTGCTTGAGCACAGGGAAGAAAGTTCTCATCTGTTGTCAAGGGAGAGAGGCCAGACTTTGGAGGTGACAGTGCCACCTACAGCATCACAGTATGTGGCAATCTGGCTTCTGAGGATTACTCAAACCCATGTCAAAGACCACACTGGAGAGACTCATCTCAGTATGTTTTAACAATGAAGGTTTTCTTGGGGGACGGCAGCTAGAAGGTAGTTCAGTGGTAGAGTTGTACCTAGAATACAGGAGGCCCTGGATTCTAACCCCGGCACAAGGAAAGAAGGAGGGAGGAAGGGAGGAAGCTAAGTGGCACAGCATACAATGTGCGAAGCTGGGGATTTTATAGAGAGTAGAGCAAAACAACAAAGAAAAAGTTCTAGGTATAGCTGACAGCCACAGTAACACACACAGTAAAGTACACCAACACCCGAGAGAATGAAAGCACAAAGGACGTGCTGCATAGGGGGTTGATATAGGCTGGGTGGCCTTTAATTTCCTATTCATGGAGACCCTTATTTTTGCCACAACAAACAACTGTGCTATATTTAAAACAAGTGAGCACAAGGCCTACCTCCTGGAAGAGGAGCCCTTGACTTGGCTGCCTCTCCCAGCCAAAGCATTCCCAGCTCTGCTCTCAGTCAGGCCCTTACTGGACAGTCTATGAGTGAAGGTTGGAGTAGAGAAACCAAAGTGGCCACAGACTTCCTAGAGGAAACCATGTGTGAACTGCAGACAGCTGAGAACCAAAATGGAGTTTTCTTACTAGAAGCAGTCCTAAAGCCACCAACAGTCTCAAAAGACAAAAAACACAGTCTGTCTTCCTCCTTCCTTTTTTTCTGAGGCAGGGTTTCTCTATAACAGCTCTGACTATCTTAGAACTCACTCTGTAGACCAAGCTGATCTCCAACTCACAGAGATCTGATGCCTGTCTCTGCCCCACCCCACCCCACCCCAGTGCTGGGACTAAAGGCATTCACCACCAACACCTGGCTATAGTCTGTATCTTTCAAATAATGCTGATTTTTAGACCACTCATATGCCAAGATATAGACCCAGGCTCCCCTTCCTAGTGACCTGCTGCATTCAGAAACGACTCTGGAAAGTACCCACCCTTCCAGTGCCTTCTAGATTTTCTTGTAATGTAAGGCTATATCAACACACACAAGACCTTGTCAAAGAGCCAGTCACCACAGTGAGCCAGCCCTTCCTGGAGAGCAAACAGCACACTACACCAGCCTATTAATGATGTGACAAACATTTGATAGGCCTCTGAACACACACATCTTTCTTTTTGTTTTGCTGTTGCTGCTGTTTTGTTGTTTTTGAGACAGGGTTTCTCTGTGTAAGAGTCCTGGCTGTCCTGGAACTCACTCTGAGGACCAGGCTGGCCTCAAACTCAGAGATCTGGCCTCTGCATCCCTATTGCTGGGATTATAGGTGTGCACTGTAGTGCCCATCTTTTAACACAGGTGCTAGAAACTGAACTCAGGTCTTATATCTGTATGGCAATCATCACTGACTGAACTATCTCCCTACCCTTTAATTTATGTATCAGAAAACATGTTGAGACAAGGACATTGATGAGTTTTTAGCCCTGTGTGTTGGGGGAGGGGTGGGAGGAAGAGACTGATGTCAGATGGCTTCCTCAATCACTTTTTATCCGTGTGTGTGTGTGTGTGTGTGTGTGTGTGTGTGTGTGTGTGTGTGTGTGTGTATGTGTGTGTGAGAGAGGGGGGGGAGGGAGAGGAAAATAGAGAGAGAGAGGTCTCTTACTGAACCTGGAGCTTACCATTTTGGCAAACATTTGATGAAGTTTCAAAGCTCTTCCTATCTCTGCCTCCCCAGCACTTGGAATCCAGGTACATATTACTACACTTGGATTTGAATAATAGGTGCTGGGAACCCAAACCTGGGCCTTCAAGCTTGTGTGGCAAACATTTCACTGACTGCACCATCTCAGTAGTTCTCTAAAGTACCTTTTACAAATAAAAATTGGGTGTTTGATCTCAACACTCAGGAGGTAGAGGCAGGCAGATCTCTGTGAGTTTGAGGCCAGCCCCACATATCAAGTTCTAGGCCAGCAAGGGATACATATGTGCCTTACTCTGTCTCAAAAAACAAACATACCAACCCTGCAAATTAGGCTGGCTCTGGTGTCATGTACTTCTAAATGCAGTATTTGGGAAACAGAGGTGGAGACGTGCATTGGGATCAAGGCCAGCTGATGTTACATAGTAAGACCTCGTCTCAAAGAAAGAAAGAAAAAGAAGCCTGTCACGGTTCTACATCACCTGGAAAGGAGAGGCAGAATGATCAGATCAGGGCTGGCCTCAGAGATGGCTTCTCCTGCCAAGCCTGACAACCTGAGCTTGATCTTAAGAGAGCCACAAGGTGGAAGAAGAGGTCTGACTCCCAAAATTGCCCTTTGGTCTCCACTTATGCACACTCCCCTCAAATAAATAATAAATGTAAATAAATAAGCACTGAGCACATATTATGTATCTGTATAATTCAAACTCTCAAAGTACAAAGAGCCAGAATGAAATCCTCCTGTCTGCCTACTCACACATGATGCTTGTGATAATACACACACACACACACACACACACACACACACACACACACACACACACACACAAACACACACCCTCCAGGTGCCAAGTGGCATGCCAATGTCCTCCTCAGCAATGATGTCAGCATGTATCCACCAAGTCTCATTGAAACCCTTCCATGTAAACACAACCCACTTCTGCTTGTAGAGGACACAGCACCTGGCTGCATACTTTCGGGACTAATGGACATAAACCCAAGCTCAGCTGGACAGCTCCTCCTGCTGGCACCAATTCAGCCTCACCAGCAGATACTGTCAGGCCTGTCTTAGTACCTCCAGAGAACACACCGGGGTACTCACTCTCTCCCAGGAGCAAGTACGGGACTACCAAAATTAAGAGGCCACTTTAAGACTCAAGCATAAAAACATTTGAGTTTGGACACTGGTGAGGATTAAAGGATTCAGCAGCAAGCAGCCACAAGACAGTGCTACCTGTGACAAGTGACCAAATGCAAGGGAGAAGCCAATGGCCTTTGCCTGTGCTATGTGAGGGACCCAGAAGGCCTCTTTTGGCTGACACAGGGTGGGAAAGCAGTAAAACATGTCCTGTTAAGATGGCCTGGCAGGCCTGGCAGTGGCACACACCTTTAATCCCAGCACTCCATGAGTTCAAGGCCAGCCTAGTCTGCTGAGCAAGTTCAAGGACAGCCTGGTTGCTTGTGTGTGTTCTCTTTTCTTTCAATAAAAAAACAATTACTGTAAGAGATATTCATCATCCCTCTTTTAAGAGAACGATGGGGAGAGTGGTGGTTCGTGTCTCTCCAGCAGTTGAAAGGCTGGAGAGGGAGGGTTCCTGAAGAGTCTGAGACCCACCTGGGCTATGAAGTATGAAATCCTGTCTCAAAAACTAGGGAAAGAAGTTGTGGAGATGGCTCAGTGTCAAAGGATTCAGATTTGACTCCTAGAACTTACAGCGGCTCAGAACCATCTCTAACTCCAGTCCCAGGGGATCTGAGGCCCTCTTCTAACCTCCATTAGTCCCAGGCACACATGTGCTGCAATCACACATACAGGCAAAACACCCATACACATGAATACATTTTTAAAGGAAAAGAAAAGAGGGGACTGTAGAATCCATCTTTAGCCTAATGTTCCTCACTCTTTCCCTTTTTTATCAAGTATCTAAACTTCAGATGAGGTTTCTTCCCTCAGGGTCTGCCCCAGCTGTTCCTGGCTGTCTTGAGGTAGGGTCTGAGCCTGGAGTTCTCTGGCTCCTCCAGAAGTTTGAGGTGCCAGACAACAGAACTGAATTTCCATCCACACCCCTCATGAAGAAGCGGCACAGGATCTAAAGCAGTTTTCTTCACACAGGACTCAACTACTTTCCCTCTGGTTTCAGAATGATTAAAAAAAAATATCTGAAAGCATGTAGGGGATCCCAGGGAGCAGTTGGTGCATGGTACTGAGCACACAGGGTACTCGTCTACAACCAAGACAAGATCCCCATAGCCTACTTCCTGTCCAGAGAATTGGCTGCAGCCCATCTTTAACATTTCCAATCTGTAGGGTTCCAGTTTTGATACAGTCCAGATCACCTCTACATCCAGTCACACCCCTTAGGTGTACACAACTGTGTGTGAGAGGGAGGTATCGGGGATACCTTTGGTTTCTAGTGAAACAGATGGAAAGCTGCACCTCAGCCGCTTGGAGAGGGCACTGCAGTGGCTGTG
Organism: Phyllotis vaccarum; assembly: GCA_033318265.1. NCBI lineage: Eukaryota > Metazoa > Chordata > Mammalia > Rodentia > Cricetidae > Phyllotis > Phyllotis vaccarum. The sequence continues at coordinate 65,223,993 of JARWLC010000016.1, read as the reverse complement.
CTAAGCTCCGGGCACATCCTGAAGACCCTTGAGAACAAGGGCTCATACAGGAACAGTAGAGGCAGGTACAATAGAGACTCAGTTGCCTCCCACACAGGCATCTGGAAATGGAGGCTCCAAACTGAGTATTCTTCCTATACAGATGGGCTTTGAGACCTGATGTCCCGATGCCAAAATACTTGGAAAAAAGAGCTGAGAATGCAGTTCAGTAGTGGAACCCCACCTACCATGAACAAGGCACAGAGTTCAGGCCCTGGCGCTGGAAGAAAAAAAACAAACAAACAAACCAAAAAAAACACATGAAAGGGAATAAAGTTCTTAGGAACTGGAAGGACAGGGATCCAGGTTCAGAGAGAATCAGGAGGGTACCTACCGGACAACATAATGGTGCTGGTCTTACCTGTGCGCCCCTCGAGTAGGACCTGAAGATGGTGCAGAACCTGCCCTGGCCCGACGTATCCCTGAAACACAGGGGGATCAGCAGCATGCACAAGCAGTCCTGGTATGAGTGGCTCAGCCCTGTCCTCCTCTCTCTCTCTCTCTCTCTCTCTCTCTCTCTCTCTCTCTCTCTCTCTCTCTCTCTCTCTCTCCCTCTCTCTCTCTCTCTCTTTCTCTCTCTCTCTCTCTCTCTCTGACTGGAATTTGTACATGGAATAGGCTGGCCTAACACAAAGGTCTCTGCATGCCTCTGCCTTCTGATTACTGACTGGGATTAAAAGCAAGTGTACACACAGTTCCTTCTTAATTTTTGTTTTGTTTTTCGAGACAGGGTTTCTTTTGGTATAACAGCCCTAGCTGTCCTGGAACTGTGGTTTTGTTGTTGTTGTTTATCAGACTGGCCTTGAACTCACAGATCCACCTGCCCCTGCCTCCCAAATGCTGGGATTACATACATGTGCCACCATGCCTGGCCTTGTGTCTGAGCAACATATGCATACCTGATGCTCACGAGAGGTCTGAAGTGGGTGTCAGATCTACTGAACTGAGTTACACGGGTTCTGGGACTCAAAGCTGGGTCCTCTCAAAGAGCAGCAGCTAGTGCTCATGGAAACAAGTTTTAATGGGTAAAACTGGAGGAGGTACCAGGAAGTGGTGGCTCACACCTTTAATCCCAGCACCTGGGAATCAGAGGCAGGCAGATTTCTGTGAGTTCAAGACCAGTCTTAACTACAGAGTAAACTCTAGGACAGCCAGGACATCATAGGAAAAGAACTGTCTCAGGAAGAAAAAAAATTGGAGGCTTTTTTTTGTTTTGCTTGTATGGAGTCTATTTAAATGGCTATTGCAAATAAGATGTTTCCTTGCTTGGCTTCCATACCCTCAGTAGATCACCAACTCACCAGAGTTCCAGCTTGACGCGCCGTCCATCTAGTAGGATGGTAGTAGTCTTATAGTCAATTCCTGTGAGGAAGCAGAGAGTTGAGAGTGTCCATTAGCAACTGTCTTCACTGTGAGGTCCTCCTGCCCAACTCTGTGTTGCAAAGCAGAAAAAATACGTCCTCAAACCCCACAATGAATCCTGGGGAAGAAGGAGCAGGAGGGTGTTCACTAGCCCTAGCGATGGCTTTCTCAGGGCACCTGTCTAGCTCACATTGTATGGCAGTCATGGACAAGGTAGAAGCCCAGATCAGGATGAGGCATCAGATACACTCAAGCCACACCAGTCTCTCTAACGGCTCTGGGCCCAGAATGCCTGCAGAGTAGTGGTTCACTCCCATGGTGACTCCTCTTTCCTATAGACCCTACAGCAGAATTCTCAAAGAATAATGTTCTTCCTAATTTTTGGGTTTGTCACAGTTCTCAGACACCAAGAGGAAAGTATTTACTTACTTATTTAGGTCTTACTTGTTTGTTAGACAGGGTAGCCATGGCCATCCTGATTCTGAATGCTGGTATGTGCCACTACTGCCTGGCTACTTACTTAGGTTTTTAGAGACAGGGTCTCTCTCTATATATAGCCCAGGTTAGCCTTAAGCTCATGAAGTCTCCTGCCTCAGCACCTGAGGATTATAGATGAGTACCACCACACAGGGCCAAAGTCATCTTTAAAATGCTGCTACCTACAGAGCTCTCCAGAGGACTTACACTTTCTCTATATCTTAAAGGTTTGCTTTGTGTTTTCACATTTTTATGAAGAAAAAAAAAAAGTCAATCCAATGGATGTTGGTGGCAGCAGGCAACACTGGATACTTAATTTATATGAAACATTAAAACCTTATCAGTGGTACTCAAGCCTTTGGGGGGTAGGGGGCAATGGGCCTTACTATGTAGCATAGGCTGGCCCTGAACAATAAATGACTCTCCTCTCTCATCTCCAGTTTAAGCCTTAAGACAACAGCTTCTTATTTTTCACATATAATACTTGCAAGATACATGTCACCACTTTCCAGCATGATTTTAATTTTAATTTTATTTATTTTGAGGCAAGATCTCACTCTGTAGTTCTGGTTGGCCTGGAACTCATTATGTAGACTGGACTATCCTTGAACTCAAGAGATCTTTCACAGAGGTCTGTCTGCCTCTGCTTCCCCAATGCTGGGATTAAAGGTGTGTACCACTACACTTTGTACTGATTTTTGATTGGCCTCTTTGAGAGCCATCAGCATGAACTGCAGCATAACCATGACTGTGGTCTGGACTCCCCAATCCTATTCCTGAGGAAAGTAACTGCCTGACTACTAACCAACCCCTAGATGGTGCTGTGGTCCTAGGCCTACCAAGAGAGCAGCAGCCGCTTCATAACTGGATAGTTCTCACCCACAAACAGACCTCTCAGCAACATAAACTACGTTGATTGGCCTGTCACTATTCTCAGCTGGGCTCTGAGGTAGACTCAGCTGACTGACACTGAAAGGCTCCCCAGCCATCACATCTGGCTTTCAGAATGAAACACATTTGCACCATTCTAGCAGTAGACCTACACAGAGGAACCCTAGCACCAGGAGAGCCTGGAACACTTCTAACATGGAGATAGTTTGCAACTCTAAGAACCAGGTCAACATCTCAAGAGAGGAGCTGACCTGAGGATGGGGGACCAGGGGCATGCTCTCTATTTACCACCTCCATACACACCTAGATGTTCTGTGCTAGGGACATCAGCTAGCCAGTGAGTCAGCCTCTCCCCCATTAGGCTTTAAACATTAGGCAGCTTTTTAAATAATGGAAGTCAAGGTAGAGCACAGTAATAAAACATGTGGTTTGCATAAGTACACAAGACCCTGGGTTCAATTCCTAGCACTCAAAATAAAAGAGTAGGAATTTTAGTCAAAATAAATCAATCAATGAGCTGGGCCTGTTGGCATACACCTTATATCTCAGGACTTTGGAAGCAGAGGCAGGCAGATCTGAGGTAGAACAACCAGGAATGTATAGACAGATCCTGCCTCAAAAAACAAAATAAAAACAAATAAATGGTAGTGCTACATGCCTTTAATAGCAGTACTCGGGAGGCAGAGATCAGGTAGATCTTTGTAAGTCTGAGGCCTACCTGGTATACACAATGAGTTCTAGGACAGTCAAGGCTACACAAAAAAATTCTGTCTCAAAAATTTAAAAAAAGAAGAAAAAGAAAAAAGAAAAGGAGCAGTCTAGCTATGTGGTGCTGTATAACTACCAGCGAATGTCCATCCCACAAACCCACAGAGCTGGACTCTGCCAGCTCTCCTGCCAGGAGGTGCAGGTGCTGTGGCTTGAGGAGGTCACGGGGTCAGTACTCTCTAGTGTTCTCATTCGTATTCTCTCTCTGTGTCTGTCTGTCTGTCTGTCTCTCTCTCTCTCTCTGTCTCTCTGTCTCTGTCTCTGTCTCTCTCTCTCTCAAGCCAGCAAAGTGAAAACTGCTCTCCTCATCCTGGAAAGCATCTTTCCTGAGACCTCTAGCCTGGATGAGCTAGGTCCAAGACTATTAAAGAAATCAGTGTCCCCTGAGATTCCTCCAGATTCTGGGCTGTTCTCCCCAGCAGAACTGGGTGGGTTTAATGTCTTAGCTCCCAGTTCAGTGAGGAGGACCTCACTACTCCACTGCTCATTACATAGCTCTGAGGGGCTCTACACTAAGCCACAGAGAGCAGTCAGTGGAGGTGGACGCTTGGGGGTCTAATGACAGTTCACATTAAAGTGTTATGCCAAGATTACCAGGAAGGAGCCCTTGGCTTGGAAGGGCTCTAAAAGGAGCAATTATCCAAGGCTTGAGGGTAAGCAGGCCCTGAAAAGAAGGGGCACAGAGGTGGAGGACTGTGGAAGAGGCAGAGCAGTGACCTGGAATTGGGCCTGAACCAGGCACAAGAGAGACAGCAGGCATGTGGGGCAGAGGCTAGTGGGTGTCAGTCAGTAGGATGCCTATCTATGGTAATATTCTTTCAGCATCATTCACATTCCCCTCTTGTTCAAATATTGTTCTTTTTAACCAGCTAAAACAGCACAGCTTAACTCAAGATGCACAAGCTCCCCAGAAGACCAGTTGCCCCTCAGGCCCTGATAATCTGAGCCTTAGCTTCTCTAAGCAAAGAGGTCTGTTGACCCAGCCACTGCCTACTGGATCTGAAAGCCTCACCTACCAGTCTGGCTCTGTATTTGTAGCCCTCTTGCTCATCTGAACACAGCAAAGCATTGCCCCTTGGCAGACATAAACACATTTTTTAAAAAGTCTTGCTTGCATATGTGTCTGTGTAAGGGTGTCAGATCCCCTAGAACTGGAGTTACAGACAGTTGTGAGCCACCATGTAGTTGCTGAGAACTGAACTTGAGACTTCTGGAAGAGCAGTCAGTGTAACCACTGAGTCATATCTCCAGCCCCCTGAATACAATTTTTAACCATACAAACAGAGAAACTGAGGCAAGGAGGTTCTAACACTTGCTGCACTCATGAGAACAGAATCACTGGCCAGAGTCCTGGCTCTGTCTACCATACAGACAGGGCCTTTTGTCCAAGCTTATATGGAGCCAACTTTCTCAAAGCTACCCAACCTTTTCCTCTAACCTCTTTGAGTGTTTTCTCTGTCTGGGGCTCAGTATGGCCTCCATCCTTAGTGCTGGGTGCTGCCCTTTCCGTGTGTCTCCCTCGCTCTACATGCTCTGATCCTGTCCTTCCTGACCCATGCTAGACAGTGGCTGTTAGATAACTGACTGTCCAGGTTTCTCACTTTCCTCCATCAGGCTTGCTTTATATTCTACTTTCTGGAAAATTACCTTAATTTTATTTTCCATTCCTTTTTTCTTTTCTTTTTTAACAATATCCATTGATTGATCTGTAATTTCTAGAAGTTCTTTGGGGTCTGGCTATCCTACCAACAGGGCAGAAACCTGGTCCTTGTTCTCAGAGTTGTGGTGAGATGTCTGGAGCTCTCTGGTGTTCCCAGGGCCCGTTGATGAACTCATTTGTCCCTTTGCTCCCTACAAAAGCCTCTGAGAAGCTGCAGAAGTCCAAGAAGGCTCTGTGACTCTGGCTTGAGAACTAGGGCCTCTGAAGCTGCTGTTGTACCAAGGGCATCTGGGCATCTCTGGAGCTTCTCTTGAACTGACAGTTGGGCAGTGAAAATCAGACATTTGCTTTGGGATCCTGCCTGCCAGTGCTGGAGGCATGGGTGCCAAGTTCCCCCAGTTAGAACAGACTTGGGCTAAGAGGACTCTGTTAGCTCCTTGCCTCTCTCCACCCTCATGCACCCGGTGGTGTCTGGTGTCCATGGCTCTATTCTCTAAGAGAATAAGCCTCCTGTGTCTTGTGGGAGAGTGGGGCTTTGATTGTGAGCCTCTGGGCGCCTGCTCTGAGTTCAGCAGAGTCCTTGTGTCCACCCCCCTTACTCAGCTATGGCTGCATAGCCTGCCTCTCATCTCACAGATTGATGTCTACATTCTTCTTCTTCTCATTTATTAATTTTGTGTATAAGAGCATGTCAAATGCCTATGGGGGACAGAGGACAACTTGGGAGAGTCAATTCTCTCCTTCTACCATGTGGGCTCCTTTGTTTTGTTTTTTTGTTTGTTTGTTTGTTTGTTTGTTTTTTTGTTTTTCATTTTCAAGATAGTGCCTCTTTGTGCAGTTCTGGCTGTCCTGGAACTCACTCTGTAGACCAGGCTGGCCTTGAACTCACAGAGATCCATCTGCCTCTGCCTCCTGAGTGCTGGGATTAAAGGCGTGCACCACCACTACTCAGCTCACCATGTGGATTCTAAAGAACAAATTCAGTTGATGGCTTGGTGGTACCCTCACTGCTGAGCCACCTGGCTGGACACTTTACTGAGTGGGCACTTCTCGAGTAAGTGGCAGTTCCACTTAACAGCAAAGTTCTGTAAATTCCTAGCCCCCTACCAGGCAGTTTTCAGGTGTCTTAATATGTCATCCACCTGCTGCCAAGTTCATGCACTTTAGGAATGACTGGAGGCAGAGAGGCAGCTCAGTGGGTATAAGTGCTTGCCACACAAGCCTGACAGGCTGAGTTAGGAACTCAGAATCATGTAAAAGGTGGAAAGGGGAGGACCGACTCCGCAAAGCTCTCCTCTGACCTCCACAGATGTGCCACAGTATGTGTACCCAGACCCACAAAGTAATTAAAAACAACAATTAAATGCACATTTAATCCTAGCATTTACAGGCATAGCTGGTGGATCTCTGTGAGTTCCAGGCCAGTCAGAGCTACATAATAGAGACCCTGTCTCAAAGAAAACAAAGAGGAAGACAATAATGAATTGCTAAGTAAATAAATGTGGAGAGCAATCCAGAATGTGTGCATGCAGACACACACTAACACACACACTGTCCTCATAGATTCTAAACATTCCCTTGAGGGCATGCGGTCCAGCAGCTTGGCTAGGCCAGCCAGCAAAGGGGCTTCAGGAATCTACCTATCTTTGCCATCCACCCCACACATGCTGCCATATCTGGCTTTTTATGTGACTTCTCAGGATCCAAATTTAGGTCCTCATGGTTGTGTAGCAGGCACTTTACCAATACAGCCCTTGGGGACATTTTCTCATCAGGGAGCAAAGACAGCACTATGATATCCATGACTATTCTGAAGCATGAGGAATATGCTGATGCCCACAATCAATCAAATGCCTGGCAGGGCTGCCTACCTCACCACCTCCTCCTCCTCTTGAGAAAGGGTTCAAGGCTGGCCTTGAATACTCTTTCCTCCTACCTCAATGATATGCATGAGCCATTTTTTCACATAGCTATCTGTGCACTACATCTGAACTAAAAGACTGCACAAATCAGCTCTGTCTGTCATGATACTGCCTTATCTAGACACAGGAGAACATTCTTGTTTTCTCAGGATTTTAGCAACAGCTGCTAGTCATGCTGGGAAAGATGTGATATCATCCCTGTGACCCTGGCACAGATGTGCTTGACCCGATACCTTCTCAGTGTCTGTTCTGTGGCAATGGAACCTCGACACTTAATACAACTGACTTCATTTCCAATCACCCTTTTTCTTTGTGAACCATTTCGCTTGTTTGTTTTGGTTTTTGAGACAGGATTTCTCTGTGTAGCTCTGGCTATCCTGAAACTCGCTCTATAGGCCAGGCTAGCCTCAAACTCAGTCATCTTTCTATCTCTGCCGCCCAAGTGCTGGGATTAAAAGTGTGTTTCGAGAGGCAGTGGTGGTACATGTCTTTAATCCCTGTGCTTGGGAGGCAAAGGCAGGCAGATCTCTGAGTCTGAAGTCAGCATGGTCTACAAGAGTGAGTTCCTGGACAGCCAGGGCTGTTACACAGAGAAACCCTGTCTCAAAAAGGAAAAAAAAAAAGTGTGTTCCATCACACCCAGCTCTTCAGGAACTGTTTTGCAAATATGTATCTAGGCACATTTAGGTCAGTGCACAATGTACAGCTTAGGTTGTTTCTTTTCAACATAATAAATGGAATTCTACAAAGCAATGCCTGGAGCAGCCCTGGGCCTGATGGAACTGAGGGCCGTGTCTGTAGTTACAGCCAAGCTGAGGCCCTGACATCCCCAAAGCCCATCCCTCCACTGCTGGTCTACATCTAGTCTCTCAGGGTGACTGAGGAAATAAAGTGGAGCAGGGAGGGGCGAGGGGCAAGCACATGTCAGCTCTTCTTGAAAACAGACATCAAAATTACCTGGTTGCTTGCTCAGCTGTTCCTCAAAGGGATACTTCATATATGAATTTGGGCAAGGGCAGGAGAGGAAGTGATCAAAAACAAGTCACTAGTCACTAGTCTACTGAGGTGTGCCTGTAATTCCAGGAAAGGGGCTGGAGACATGGCTCACTGGTTAAGAGCACTGGCTGCTCTTCTAGAGGACCAGGGTTCAATTTCCAGCATCCACACGATGCTCACAACCATTTGTAAATCCACTCTCTTATGGCCTCTACAGATCCTGCACACACAGTGCACAGACACACATCCAGACAAGATATCTATACACATCATTTTTTTAAAAAAAAAAACTTTAAAGTATCAAAGTATTTCTGTAATGAGACAATTTTAGACAACTATTTGCAGGGTTGACCATGGTACCACATTCTTGCTCTTGGAAACTGTTCCCCAGGAGCTGTAAGACACTAAAGATTCACAGCAGGTTAGGTACTGTGAGCTGTTCCTGGGTGACACACAGGAGGAAGGCTGCTGCTGGGCATAGGACGACTGTCACATGGCCAGTCTGTCAAGAAAAACCTCCGGAGCAGCCACTTTGCTGAGGGCGGTAATCACCTGACAGATCCACAGCAAACTGTAAGCCACAGCTTGGGCTCCCAACCACATTTGTTCCTTCTCTATCACCTCACTAAGGCAAGGAGGTTTGTGTGAACTGGATTCATCCCCAGGAAATTACAGAATGCTCAGGAAAGGAACAATATACAATGGAAAGAATCCTGACAGCTCTGCTTGAGTGTCCTGACTGGGTCACACAGCTTTCTTTGGTTATGGAACTTGGGGGACTAGGTTTTCTCTTCATTTCAGCAGGGACTGGCCAGAGTGAAGACCCACCTTGTCATTCACACCTGGCTGGCAAGCACCCACCGCAGAGTTCACTCTAGGGTATAGGTGGGCTATCTCCCACATATCCAGGGCAGATTCAACGCAGTCATCTAAACTGAGCATACCAGTGCAAGGTCCCACAGACAACACAAAGGTGCTGTCTTCTTCTGTCAGAGGGTTAAGATTTTTTATATATATTCAACATTTTGAGTTCTGAAAAATCACCCAATACTGCAATATCTCACTTTTCAGATTGTGAGATTCAAGTCCTTACAGAGAAATGGCAACACTAAATTTATAATTATCTACTTTCCAACTTGGTTAAAAGCCACAAGACTTCTAAAACTCCTGATAAAAAACAAAAATTATTAACAAAAAACTAGAGTAAGAGTGAAATAGAGAAGCCAGTGAGGTCAGGAGAACTTGCTGTTTCCTAAAGGACAGTTCAAGTTTCTAACACCTCTGCTGGACAGCGCACAACCGCCTATAACTATAGCTCTGGGGGATCTGACACCCTTCTTCTGATCTCCAGGGGTCTGCATTCAAGTATACATTTCCAGAAACAGAAATACACATACACATAACTAAAATCTTAAAAAAAATAGAAAGAAAACAGAAAATTCTCACTAATGTCCGTCATTTACAATATTTTCAATGCAGCATCTGAAACTAGCCCACCCAGCTAATGTTCAGGGAAGCACTGCTCTCTTTTCCAATAGGCTCCCCTACTGTTGACTGAACTTTCCTGAAGGTTCTTGGAAGCCTCCATGTGCAGGTATGATTCAGAGCCCTTGTCTTCACTGTGCAAGTGCCCATAGCAGCTGCTGCTTTCCTGTAGAGTATTCAGAATCCACATCTAGGAGGTGCAGCTCACCTCACTCCATCTAAACGCAGCACAGCTTATATAACTTCAGAACCATTACTAAAGCGACAGAAACATCACCAAAGGCAGCTGATATGATACTTCTTCGTGTTTTACTCTTAGGGAAGAAAAATGGCTCTGGCCATGTGTCCAGAGGCAGGCACAAGATCAAAAGAGGAATACAGGGGTCTCCTAGGAACAGATAAGGCTTTTATGTAACTGGTAGGCATGTAGAGTATGGCAGGGTTTGAATCAGCAATCCAGGCTAACACAGGGTCCTCTGGAGATTGGGGCTACAAGGTCCTTCTACACAGGCTATCAGAAGCAGCCTAAGGCAAAGCTATAGTATATGGCGTGTCAAGGGTTAAGCGAGGAAAGGGAGTCTATAGAGACCCAATGCTGCTCCCAACAGGCAATCCTGGCATGCCTACTGGGACTCACACTAGTGGAGAGTAAGTGGGACCTGAGACTTGCCTCTGAAAGATAGAATGGGGCCAATAAGTGGGTACCCCTGCATTATATGAGACTGTATTCTGATTTGCTGGCTTAGGAAAGCCACCTACGGTGGTTTGAATGAGATCTTCAGCATCTGAATTCTTGGTCCCTAGTTGGTGGCACTGTTTGGGGAGGCTTAGGAGATGTGATCTTGTTGGAGGAGGTGTGCCACTGAATATGAGCTTTGAGAGTTTAAAGACTTGTGTGGTTTCAAGTTTGCTCTCTGCCTTCTGCATGCTGCTTTGCATGTTGATCACTGTGGCGGTAGACTCTCATCCCTTTGGAACCATAAGCCCAAATAAACCTTTCCTTCTATAAGTGGCCTTGACTGTGGTGTTTTATCACAGCACTCATAAAATAATTAATATACCTGGGGGGTGAAGAGATAGCTCAGAGGCTAAAAGCACAGACTGCTCTTCAAGAGGTCCTGAGTTCAATTCCCAACAAACCATATGGTGGCTCACAACCATCTATAATGAGATCTGGTGTCCTCTTCTGGCCTGCAGGCATACATGTAGGCAGAACACTGTATCCATAATAAATAAATAAATATTTAAAATTAAAGTAACATACCACCTTAAGGAAAATAGCCACATGGACAGAATGCAAGGGTAGCAAAAACCCATAAGAAGTTGATGAAACAGATCACTCTCTAGTCAAGGTTCAAAGATCCTGTAAGCACCACCCAAGCTGTGCCCAGATTTCTGACCTACAGAAATTTTGTGTTAATAAGGGTGAGGGCATAACAAAAAACAAAAGTTGGGCACAGAAATGCCTCAACAGAATATGTAAAACACACAGCCTCTGACCTAACCAATAGACCTGCAAAAGCAGAGAGAGAAGAGAGAGCAGTCCAAGATGGCATTCTGACAGCTGGTCTCAGCATGGTTTGTTATACCTGTACTACAGAGCTCCCAGAGCATGCACAGCCTTGTGTTTTCACAACCTATAGTCTATAATAGTACAACAATGCCTGGCGATATGGGGACAATCCCGTTTCTGCCCCATATGTGCACAGAAGCAAGTTTTCTTAAATCTCTGCACACATTTCGTGAGTCTTGATAGATAGTGGTTTATTCTGTTGTAAACATGAGTTTGTAAAGTTATTGTGGAAAAGATATATTTGGTGTTTTCCTTTTGATCCAATGTCATAAAGATTTTTTTCTACTTAACGCATATTTTGCTAGGAATAGTGGCTCATGCTTGTAACATATCTGTAATACCAGCATTTATAAGGCTGAGACAGCAGGACAGCAAGTCTGAAGGCAGCCTGGGTTACACAGTGAGAGCTTATATAAAATGGGCACGCACACACACAAGCACAAAAGCAAATTCATGGGAGTGAGGAAGAGGAAGAGAATTTTTTGAAATATGTGGTCAAAAGACTAAAGTTCCTGTGCATGTGTGCACCCAACTCCTAGTTTCTTCACCATACAGAAAAGACACAGCAGCTGGGATTGAGGTATGATCAGGGTATAGCCAGGCAGTGGCAGTGACAGCAGCCTACACATTTAATCCCAGCACTTGGGAAGCAGAAGCAGGCAGCGTTTGAGGCCAGTATGGTCTACAAAGGGAGTTTCAGGACAGCTAGGGCTACACAGAGCAACCCTGTCTCGAAAAACTAATAAAGAGAAAGAATAGGAGAAAAGACTACTCAGAAGCCTTTTCCAGCTGAGTTAGAGAGAACAGAACAATTCAAAACCTGAGATGGACTTGACCCACCCTTGCTGGCTCCGAGGATGGCACCGTCTATAACTTGGCATGCAATCAGAAAAAGAAACTTCATTCTTACCATAAAGAACTCAAATCTGCTAATAACCCAGTGAGCAAGGAAATGAAGCCTTCTCCAGAGCTTACCCACTAAAGCTAGCTGCCAACACCCTGGGGTTTTTGTTTTGTTTTATTTTGTTGTTCAAGACAAAGTTTCTCTGTGTAGCCCTGGCTGTCCTGGAACTTGCTCTGTAGACCAGGCTGGCCTCAGGCATCCTCCTGCCCATTTGCTGTGTTTTTGCTGTTTGCTTGTTTTTGTTGTGGTATTGCTAGGAATTAACGTTGGGTCTTCCACGTGTTCATAAATACTTTCCCACCAAGGTGCACTTAGTTCCCAGCACACTGATCAGCTTGGGGGAATGACCCTGTTATGACCTTCAGCTCTGAAAGTGTTAACAGCAGTAAAGGAGCTACAGCTATATAGAAGTTAAAATAGGTATCCACCTCAGTATGGTGCTTTACACTCAAACTGATACAAATTAAATATCTACAGAGTCCGGGAATGGCTAAATAACATAAGATGTCTCCACAGGATAGAAACATCTCTGGCTCTTGCACAAAAATAGGCACCTACCCATTAGCAAGGCTAAAATGAAAGTGGGCTGCAGAGGACTTAGCCTCCATGCAGGACAACTATTTTAGTCTCTTGGGCTGATAACACATGAATGACCTGTAACCCAGCAGCCTCTAACAGGAACCTACACACATGTTCACCAAAACCACATATGAATTCTATTTTTATTTTTTAAAGTTAAGTCTTTGATTTTGTTTTTTGAGAGAGGGTTTCTCTGTATAGCCTTGGCTGTTCTGGAACTTGCTCTGTAGACCAGTCTGGCCTCATACTCAGAGATCTGCTTCCCCCCCCCCCCCCCAGTGCTGGGACTAAAGTCATGCATCACAACCTGGTATGTATGTGTGGGGTTAAGTGTTTGCAGGTGGTATGTGCACACAAGTGTTAGTGCACTAGAGACCAGAGGCACTAGCCTCCTAACCTGGAGTTATAGGAGGTTGTGAGCCACCTAGATCCTCTGGAAGAGCAGTACACATGCTTAACAGGTGAGCTATCTCTCCAGTCCACTTATGAAAAGTTGTAAAGGAACACTCCTTGGAAGAACTCAAATGTGGGACTATCCAAACACTCATTGTCTACAGAAGACACAGGGTTGCCCAGTACTCATACACAGGATGCCACGCAGTAGAAGAAAGAATGCCACATACAACAGCATGGGAGAATCTTAATGAGATGGAAAAGAATATACAATGTGATTCCGTTTATACATTTTTGTTTAAATCTAGAAAACGAAAACTAATGTATAATAAGGAATAGAGGAGGCAGGCAGGGGGTGGCCAGACAGCAAGGGCTGGCTCGGTTCTGGTCTGTCAGCATTCAACAAAATTCCAATTTTTCTGTATGTAAATTTACCTCTGTGAGGTTGAGTAAGAGATAAAGAGGCTGGCAGCTTTAGATGTTGGACCAGAGCTTACATTTACACACCACGTGCCACAGACTGCAAAGAGCAATCAGTGTCTTTAAAATGACCCGCTGGCAACACCAAATACTCTCTTCTAGGTATTTACATCAGAGAACCAAAACATACCCGCAAAAGGTTTTGTGTACCTTTTAATTCAGAATAAAAATTAACCCAGAAGTATACTGCAGAAAAATAGATGAACAAACTGGGTTCTCACAAACTGGGTTCTCGCACATAAACACTACTACTCAGGGGCAGGAGCTCCTGATCTGTGCCATGAAGAGATCAAACAGTAAGTGACCAAGCACTGGGGAGTCTGAGGCAGGAGCCGGCCTAGCTACATAATGAAATCCTGTGGTTTTCTTTTCTTTTCTTTCTTTCTTTTTTTTTTTTTTTTAGGGGTGAGGGTAGGGGGTTACTGGACACAGAAACACATTCCATTTGTGGCATATGGAGCAGGCAAAAGTAACCTGTAGTGACCAGCAGTAGGAGCAATAACTAACTTCACATGTTTCTGGTGTACCAACACTCTATCTTGATAAGGGGAATGGCTACCCAGATACCTACACCTGTAGCTCCTTTAATGCGCAACCCTTTAATACAGTTCCTCATGTTGTGGTGACCCTCCCCCCCCACCACACAATTTTTGTCGATACTCCAAAAGTAATTTTGCTACTGTTATGAATCATAATATAAATATTTTGAGACAGAAATTTTGTCATGGGTCACAACTCACGGGTTGTCCTAGAGCCAGACTCCCAAGATGAACACATTTTATTATATATAAACTAATTATATCAATAAAGTCAAATTAAGAGCTGGGCCTGGTGGGCATGCCTTTAATCTCAGCACCTGGGAAACAGGTCAATGAAACTCTGTGAGTTTGAAGCTACCTAAGTTCCAGGCCAGCCAGGGCTACACAGTGAGACTCCATTTAAAAAACAAAATAAAACAAAAACAGATAAATAGAAAGAAAAAAGGGAAAAGGACGGGAAGCAGGGAGGACAAAGGCAAACCAAGTAAAAAAATCTTAAACCATAGCCAGACATGGTGGTGCCTGCCTTTAATCTAAAAACTAAGAAGAGGCAGGTGGATCTCTCCTGAGTTCTTGGTCTACAAAACAGGTTCCAGGACATTCAGGGCTGTCACACAGAGAATCGTTGTCTTGAAAAGCCAAAATAATAATAATAAACTCATGTAGGAGATTGATCTGCCTTTAGATTAGTAGGTCTCCTTTCAAATGAGAAGAATGAATTGTCAGCCAAGATGGGCCAGAATGCAGAATGGAAACAGAGGGAGAGCCTGGGATTGTTAGCATACAAAGTCTAACTGTCAATGGAGGATCCTGACACACTGTGGAAATGTGCCACTCTGCACATGCTGGACCTAACAGATGTCCCTCAGAAACAGGGACATATGCATCTGCTGTCATGGGCAAACCAATGCCTGCAGAAATACAGGACAGGAGGAAGACACTAACAGGCACAGAAATGTCTTCTACTGATATGCCAATGGAAGGAATGCCAGGGGAGCTCAGAGAGTGCCAGGATCCCTGTATACAACTTACTGTTCCAGAACCAACAATAAACCAGATTTCTTCTGTCTACTAAGAGCAGGCACACTTGGCATGGAAAACTTGGTGAAATACACAACACTCAAAAATCATGACCACTGTAACACCAAAACCTACAGAGTCATCATTAACTTTTCATGTGTTCCATTACACTTCATTTCACTTTATATCTATCTATACAGTATATATCACAACCAGCCCCTACATCTATGAGTTTCACACCCGTAGCTTTAACAACTGCAACAAAGTATTAAAAGAAAATTCACTGGGAGGTGGTGGCGGCTCATGCATATAGTCTCAGCACTCAGGTGGCAGAGGCAGGCAAATTTCTTGAGTTCAAGGCTAGCCTGGTATACAGAGTGAGTTTCAGGACAGTCAGGGCTATACAGAGAGACGGAAGGAAGGAAGGAAGGAAGGAGGGAAGGAGGGAAGGAGGGAAGGAGGGAAGGAGGGAAGGAGGGAAGGAGGGAAGGAGGGAAGGAGGGAAGGAAGGAGGGAAGGAAGGAAGGAAGGAAGGAAGGAAGGAAGGAAGGAAGGAAGGAAGGAGGGAAGGAGGGAAGGAGGGAAGGAGGGAAGGAAGGAAGGAAGGAGGGAAGGAGGGAAGGAAGGAGGGAAGGAGGGAAGGAAGGAGGGAGGGAAGGAAGGAAGGAGGGAAGGAAGGAGGGAAGGAGGGAGAGAGGGAGGCGTCAGTACTCCTGGTTGTGTGCCATTTTCTATAAGAGTTTTGCGCATTTATAGATCTGGACATGAAAGGCTCCTGATACTAATCTCCTAAGGACACTACAGATAATTGCACTTCCCTCCACTAACAAGCTATCTGGGATATCCTTGTTTCAATAAAAGTCTTTAAATGTTCCTCTAAATAAGAACATTTGCCAGTGGTGGTGACGAACACCTATGATCCCAGCACTGGGGAGGTAAAAGTGGGCAGATCTCTATGAGTTCAAGGCCGGCCTAGTCTACAGAGAGTTCAAGATGTCACAACGGGAAACCCTGTCTTGAAAAAAACAAAACAAAGAACAGTAAATATATAGTTCACCCTATGAGCATGAGCACATCGTGTCTCCATCCAGACACTGAGGCCATTTGTTTTCCACTTTCATTTAAAAAACAGTAGGTCTTGGCTCCCTCCATTGTACTAGCATTTCCGTAGGACAGAGTCCTAATTACTTGGCCAAAGAGAAGAATTTCTGAGATGCTGACACATGGCTGCTCCTTTAGAAGGAGTACACCCACACACCTTGAGCTCTGTGAGTCACCCGCTGTACTCCCTGACAAGCTTTATGAGTGAGCACACCCTTCAGCTGAGTTTAGGGTTCGCTGTACATGTGGCCCTGGACAGCTGACCTGGAACAGGAAAATACTCCAATGACCAGACTGTCCTAGGAGAAGAAGCTGAGCTGCTGTGGGGCCCAGCACAGCTCAGAGACAGATCTGAGTGTACACAAGCTGTGAGTTTACTGTGAGCTATGGATGGTGCAGAATGATCTTCCTTCAAGGTGGCCTTCCAGAAAGAATTGCATGAACTATGACAGATGAACGCATTTGAAAGCAGAGACAAAAGAGAATGCCCTGGTGCATCCACATTATCTCTGTGGGAAAGGCAAAGGCCAGGGAGGAATATTCTGGGTCTTTTCATATAATCAAAGATGATAAGACATAATTCCAGGTGCATTCCCTTACTATATTTGTATTTGCTTGAGCTAACTGTAAATGTCACTCCATGTTTTAATGTTTTAATGATAAAAATGAGAAGCGTACTCTTTGCACTACTCTTAAACTCAAAAGCCTGGAGTCTGCTGGTCCCCGTACAGCTCTTTAGAACATACCTTTTGGTTTTTGTGATTTAACCTTGCTGGGTACGAGATGGTTCCCCAACTGAGTTCTAAACACTTTTGCTCCTTTGCAGATTTACTTTTGCCTACTTGTAGCTAATTTGATGCCTTTAATAAAAAGCCTAGACAGGTAAATTCTTCCAATTTTTTATGTTAAATCATTGCTGTGGGGTTATGCTCTTGTAGAACATTGTAGTATTTGTCCCTCCTGCTGGTTGAATAAAACACTGAATGGCCAGAAGGCAGACAGCGAGTGTGGGCGGGGCTACCAGACTAAGAAAACTCTGGGAAGAGGAAGAACAGGCTTGAGACGCCAGGCAGACCCAGAGGAAAGATGAAATGCTGCTCCAAGAAAAGGTACTAAGCTACTGGGCTAATCATGGGTTAGTTTTAGCAAGCAATATGCCTAAGCCATAGGCCAAACAGCATGAATTAATGTAAGACTTTGTGTGATTATTGGGACCAAGAAGCTGTGAGTAGTTTATTTGGGACAACTGGTCCAGATCTTGGGGCTAGTCTGGGTCAGAAACTTTTTACTACAAATCATAAAGTATAGATAACTTCCAAAGTGAACTGTTTTTTGTTTTTTGTTTTTTGTTTTTTTTAGCACTGCCAGAGTACTGGAATTAAAAACATGTGCCAGCTGATTCTGATGGTGCAAGCCTTTAAGATCAGCACTTGGGAGACAGAAGCAGGTGGATCTGAGTTCTAGGTTAGTTCTAGATACACAGTGAGGCCCTCTAAGCAAAGCAAACGACATCGAACAAAATCCCAAGTTCAACTGTCATGATGCCTCAAGGTCAAGAGCACTGACCACCCTTCCAAATGGCTGGGTTTGATTGCCAGCACCAATATAGGGCAGTTCACAGCCATCTGTAACTCCAGTTCTAGGGGATCCAATACCCTCTTCTGGCCTCCACAGACAACACATGCTGGCAAAACACACATACACTTGAAATAAAAGTAAAGGTTTAAAACGTTTTATTTTAAAGGCATGCATCACCAGGCATAGTATCCTAGACCTTTAATCCCAGCACTAGGGAGGCAGAGGCAGGCAGGGCTTAGTGAGTTCAAGGCCAACCTGATCTACTTAATAAGTTCCAGAACAGCCAAGCCTACATAGTGAGACCCTGTCTTTAAAAAAATTAAAAAAAAAAGCACATGCCACACCTAGTAAATATGCATACAATCATAATGTAACAATCAGATATAGAAAGAAAAATCAGATTTTGTTTTAGGCCTAGTGGCACATACCTATAACCCCAGCAACTAGAGAGGCTGAGGCAGGGCTACTGTGATTTCAAGGCCAACCTAGGCTATATAGTAAATCTAAGGCCAGCCTGAGCTACATAGCAGATCCTGCCTCTAAAACAACAAAGTTTTCAATGCCATGAGTTGCTTTTTTGTTGTTTGTTTATGAGTGTGTGTGTGGGTGGGAGGAACGAGCACAGGAAGGTCAGCACTGGATGCCCGGGAGCTGGAGTAGTACGCAGTTGTGAGCTGCCTAATGTGAGTGCTGAGAACTGAATGTGGATCCTTCTCTGGGGATGTGCACCCCTAACTACTGAGCCATCTCTCCAGTCTCATGGTTCAAACCAGTCCTACACACTCGGGACCTGCTATCTCTGTCTCTCATGTGAGCAGTAAGCACATATTTTTTAAACAATGAGAGTTTTAAAGAAAGGGAAAGTTTCAACTCCAACAACAGGGAGAGAGCCCTATAAAGAGAGCTTGAGTGTGGGGGAGAGCAAGCCCTGAGCTGGGTGCTCCTGGAGGGCCCCTGCCTACACAGGCAGCCTCAAGGTCCAGAAATACTGCAGACTTCTGACTGGAGTTATAGCCCTTCTGTTCACACAGGGAACACCTCAGTGTTATAGCAATTGCTCATGATGAACTCTCTAACTATCTGTGCAATAAATTTAGGCACCAAAGTCCTTCCAAAAGGTTCAATGGAACAAATTCTTAAACCTGAGACTAGATAGATTTCACCTTGCCATTCGTATGCTTTTTACATACTGCATTCGCTGTTATGAACAGTAGTACTTTGTAAGTATTCCTGCTTAGTAAGAGTCATTTAAGAAAGCATTAATACACTAGCTGTAGTTGGACAGGCCCATAACTCCATCACTAGGGATATGGAAACAAAAGGATCAAGAGTTCAAGGCCACGATGGGCATGGTGCCACAGCCTTTAAATCCCAACACTCAGGAGAGAGAAGTAGGTGGATTTCTATGAGTTTGAGGCCACTTTGCCTACAAAGCTAGTTCAAGGCTGTGTTCAGAGAAATTCTGTCTCTAAAAAGAATAAAAACAAAAAGGGTTTAAGGCCATTTTTACCTGTAATGGAGCCTTGAGGCCAGCCTGGGTTATATGAAAGCCTGTAAAAGGCCTGTCCCTATGAAAGAAGAGCCAGACTGTCTGGAAAAATGGCTAGTTCCAGATTAGGCAGGGCCAGCATGTACTTAAAGAATCAACTGCACCAAAAGGGGGTGCTCGGGCACTCAGGACACAGCCCAGAACTGCCCAAAGAGGCCACAAGCAGGGCACTATGTGAACGCCACCAGGAAAATGATGGGGAAAGAGATGAGGCAGCAAGAGAAGGTCATCATTTCACCATTGAGAAGGTAAAGAAACACCACTGCCATCCACTGACGCAATTCCTACAGGGTGGGAATCAGTGGGTACAGGAGACATCAAAGAACCCAGAAAGGACCACCATGCAATGCCTCCCACCTGACAGGGCCCTAGTCTATCTGTCCCCACAGCTTATGGGCTCTGTACATAGTACAGCAGATCTCAGCCTGAAATACCCTACAGGGACATAAGGACTCAGCCTAGGCAAGACTGCTGACTCACACTCCTTGAGCAAAGTGGTGACATGGGACAAGACAAAGTGGGCAGCCTGGGCAGTGACCTAGCTTCCATGGTCACACTCCACTTCTTAAGCAGGGATTTTTTGAATCTAAAGAAGAGGGTCTTGGACACCCTGATGAGTGTCACTGCACCTGCAACCTATTTACACAGATTTGTTTTGTTACGCTTTGTTTTGTTTATCAAGACAGATTTTCACTATGTAGCCCTGGCTGTCCTGAACTCACTCTGTAGACCAGGCTAACCTCAAATTCACAGAGATCTGTCTGTCTGTCTCTGCTTCCTGAGCTCTGAGATTAAAGGTGTGCACCCACAGTGCCCAGCTTCATACAGTTTAAGTGTCTTGAATCCTGATGCATTTACACTATTAACTACTACCCTCCCAGCTAGGTGTCATGTAGTTCCAAAAAGTTAAAAGACAACACTCTTGTCTAAGGACAATAGAAAGATGCCCACAAGCACCAAGTAATGCTTGTACAGGTGGAAGGAACCAGCTCCATTTCATCAATCGCATCCAACCTAACCCGTCCCCACACACCCCACATCTTAGCAGAAGCAGCAGCCTGGCCTCTAGGCACACAAACACATGGTTACATAGCTTAGCTCTTCCTCCAAGGCTGGCATTAACTCACTAGCCCGGAATTTCTGGCATTTGGCTGTCGACTCTGAAATAGTTCACAAACTATGAGGTTACCTGTCTCATCCCAGTACTCAGTTTTATCATCTGCTCTTTTTCAGATGCTGGGATGGACATCTCTCTCAGGACAGAAATATCCTTCAGCAAGGTTATGGGCATGTGTCATCATGCAAAGATTTCAGCTGTACAGTCTGGCTTCAAAGACCAGGGCTGCTTCTTTTGTCACCCAGAAAGAAAGACCAACTCTGGTGGACCACAGCCCTTTCTGCATCTCACAACCTCCCTGGCACAGCACCGATGGCACATATTGGTTATGAGTCCTCCAGAAACCACAATCCATCTCTCCTCCCTCATTGCCCTCTGGGGCCTGGTCACTTTGAGAATTTCCCATCTTACCCATATCACTTCCCAGCTGATATTTATTTTTAGTTTATTTTATGAGTGTTTTGCTTGCAGGTATGTATGGGCACCACCTGCACACATGGTGTCCTCAGAGGTCAGAAGAGGGAGTCAGATCCCCTGGGACTGGAGCTATATATGGCTAAACCACCAGTGTGGGAGCTAGGAGTCAAACCAGGGTTCTCTGCATGAATAAGTGTTCTTAATTGCTAAGCTATCTCTCCAGGGTGCACTCCATCCCCATTTTTAAATGTCTGGCACCTTGGTAGGCAGGTGGTATTCTGCATCTAGAGCACCTCACTGTCTTCCTGTTCAGGCCCTCCCTTCTCTACTATTCCTAGCCTCTCTACTTTCTGAAGGACAAATGTCCACAGATAAATACTGCATTTAATATTCTGACTACAGCTAAAGAGCTACACTCTCATCGACATGACAGTCACCTGTCATTACCAGGCTGGTTGATGACTAGGACATCTCCTCTACCCCTTATGTTCAAAATCTGAGCTTACCTCATTCATTTACCAACACTGCTACAAGGACTCATAGGGCCTAGTTTTCCAACTATCTCCTGCCATAGCACAGCCCTCTAGACACCTTCTCCTTGCAGATGCTCTGCTTCCCACCACTTTCTCACTGCGGTCCCCAACACCAGCTTTACAGACTTATGGCCGAACAGCCTGGTCGCCTGCCTCCCCTTTCTTCTTGTTTTCTCCAGTATGATAAATGCAGAGGACCATCCCCTACACTCTTAGACAGCAGAGATGATAATGCTCTGGCCAGTGCACAGCTCCACAGCTTCCTGTTCAATATGTCCTAGATTCAGGCTGAGTGAGGGCAGCTTTGAAGGGATCAAGCGATTTCATACCTTTCCAGTTTCAATCTTCAAAAAGACAAGGAGGCAAAAGGACCTGCCAAAGCCAGTTCCTTCCCTGCATGTCCTTCCCGCCCCCTTCTTAACTCCCTAATATCGTTTCCTTCCTGAAACGCCTTTAAATTTAGATCACCTCCAAGCCACAAACAATCACACTGATGGAAAAGATGACATTATATATGCAGCATAACAATCTCAAGTGTGACCACAGAAAACTACCCGAAGGTGGATGGATCTTGCTCTGTACTTGTCATTTGAGTATTTGCTGTGTCATTTTGTCTGTGTATGACAATGCTAAGGACCAACAAAAAACAAATATTCTAGTAAAGGTGTGGTAATTTTAGTACTCAGGAGACAAAGGCAGGCGGATCACTTCAAGTTCAAGGCCAGCCAGGGCTACACTTTGAGACTTTGTCTCAAAACCAACAACAACAACAAAAATCAACAAAAAGTGGATTGTCTCTAATCTGCTCTGCCTTGTACCCTAAATTCCTGACATACAGCTGGGTACATTTTAAAACATCCACAAATATATGCCTGCACAAATGAAGGAGATAATGAGGTTGAGGTGGAGGTACATGTAACTGTGTGGAAAAAGAGACCAGTTATAGCAAAGAAACAGAAGGTAAGCAACTCCCCAGGAGGTGCCCTACGTGCCCATGGCAGAATATGAACCGATGGCCAGCGCCAATGATGGTGTGCACAATAAGAGAGGGTCTAGGCTACTCTCAGGGGAGGACAGCATGCTTCTCTGGGAATGGAGCGGGCAAGTCACCAATTGTAGGACCTGTGACAAATGATAATGGCCTGTCAAGAAGTGACAACTCTCCATAAGGATAATGCGGCTTCCCAGATGATAGCTGGGTCAGATAGGATTTGGGATAGATCTTCCTAGACGTGGATCTCAAAGTGTACAGAAGCAGTGGTGTCTAGCAACACTGGGCACAATGAAGATAAGGAGAGGCAAAGCACAAAATGTTTTTTGTGTGCTCCCTTGTCTGAGCTCTGCCCAGCTCCCTGTCAATGAAGGCTATAAAAGAGCCAACCAGGAACCGAATGACCCACTGTACCACCCAAGAAACAACAGTCTGTGTTCCTGAGAGCGCCATCTATAAAATGGGAATCATGGTACTGGTAAAGATAAAATGATGAATAGAGACACACTTAGCAGCATGCTTGGCACAAACTACACACTGGAGGCATTAGCTGTTATACCACAGTGACCATTCCTATTCCCCCCAGGGCCAACACTCTGCCAGAAAACCTGGCATCTAATAAAGGAAAGACAGACCACCCCCCCATAAGTTACCTCAGAATATCTGCAGTAAAAACTAGAACAAAGTGTTCAGTCTTGGACAGAGAAGAGAAAGGACTGTGAGGGGTTACCATGGTGATCATCTGGATCAGCACCAAGTAACAGACAGTAGAGGGAAGCTGTACACAGGCTGTTCATTCACTCCGAAGTACACATTTAGGTCAGGCACAGTGGATCTGTAATTCTAGTGGTAGGGAGGCTGAGGCAGGAGGATAGCAGGTACAAGGTTAGCCTGAGGTATATAAGCAAGAGCCTGTCTTAAAAACAGATGACTGAAAAAGAAAGAGGAGTACATGCAACCCTCCTGGTAGTGCTGGAGATCACGCGATGGGTGACATATGGAGTATGTGATGCAAAGGCAGGTCCAAAAATGGGAAATACAATGCAGAAGAGTGTTTCAAATTTCCCCTTGAAGGGAGCTGCAAAGTTGGCTCAGCAGTAAAGAGCACCTGTTGCTCTTGAGAAGGACTTGGGTTTAATTCCCAGCACCCATGTGGTGGCTCACAACTGCCTTTGATGGCACATAGACATAAATGCGTGCAAAACACTCATGTGGTGCCTGCTGCTTAAGCCTGACCTGAGTTCAATCCTCAAATTCCAGATACAAGTGGGAGAAACAACCTCCAAAATCTGTCTTTTTTTTTTTTTTTTTTTTTTTTTTTTTTGGTATTTTTTTGAGACAGGGTCTCAAACTCAGAGATCTACCTGCCTCTGCCTCCCAAGTGCTGGGATTAAAAACGCAGGCCACCGTGCCTCGACAAAAGCTGTCTTATCACCTCCACGTGAGTACCATAGAATGTACCTGTATACATAGACACACACCCAAGCAATAATAAAATAAAACATTTAAAAGTCACCCCCTTGAACCTGTCACTTAGAGAAATAGACTTCAACCCAAATGAGAAGAAACATGAAGCTAGAATGAGTCACTGATGAGTGACACCATAGCCCTGACTCTAGCAGGGACTCACAACATGTTGTGACATAGGAAGACATTATCCTCACTCTTTTGGGGTGCATGTATCATCTTATTCCACAAACATCTCCATAACCATTAAATTCCAACACTCATGGCAAAACCTAATGCCAGTTTGTCCTGTAACTTGCCTCCTTCCCAACTCCCTGGGCTCAAAGGACAATGGCATCACTCTGCAGCTCCCTTTTGTAAACACTAACTCCCAAAGGAACAGAGAAAATAACACCCATGGACTCATTAACAGATGTGGCTCTTTCAGGCCATGAACATATAAACCACAATGGATTTTCCTGAAGGACCTAACACTCAGGAATCTTTGTAGGAGCTAGGGCAAAATGTAATTGTTGTAACTGAGAATGTTCAAGCCCATAATACAAGCAAGGACAGTTTTGTGTGCTGTAGCAATAATGTGTCTTGGGTTCAAGGGTGAATACCCAGTTGGCTGACTCGAGGCCATCACAGACTTATAATCCCAGGACCACACATCAGAACCAGAGGCAAATCCATTCACTGTATGCTTGTGAGAAGCTGCTCACAGACCCCATGGCCCTCCCCTTCATGTCTTCTTCTGTAACAGAATCCACAATGCCTTTGCTTTGGAGTGTAATTCCCCTGTGGATGCCCAGGTGCAAGCTCTCTGCAAATGTCCTGTTCCATCTGGAAGACAAGAGACTGTTCTTCTAGAATCACTGCTGCATCTTCAAAGCCCTGATATTTCCAACTCCACAGAGATCCTAACCACAAGTATCATCTACATCAGCAGACCTGGAGCTCCTGCAGATGCTAGGCATGTGGTCACAGTATCATAATGTCACTGTTTCAGGTGCCAGTGCTAATTAAAGGGGGGGGGAGCTGTTTTGATGACTCACATGTTTGTGAAGTCAGAGAGAGAGCAATGTCCACACCTGAGGAACAAGCTAGACGAGATGTTAAGCCAGAAAAATCACCCAGCTGTGATCAAGAAGGGACTCGGGGCCTATACAGAGCAGCAGGCCCTGTCCCAGGTAGGACTACCCTGCCACTAATCAGAGCCCTGAACCTAAAAAAAAAAACAAAACAAAGCTTAAAATATACACACTGAAGGTTTTTCTGTTTTGTTTTACATTGTGTACTGGTGTCTTCCTGCACGTATGTCTGCATAAGGATGTCAGATCTTGGAGTTACACACAGTTGTGAGCTGCTATGAAGGTGCTGGGGACTGAACCTGGACCCTCTGGAAGACCAGCCAGTGCTCTTAACCTCTCCAGCCCCCATATTGAAGGTTTCTCTTTTAACAGCCCTGATTGTTCTGGAACTCATTTTGTAGAGCAGGCTGGCTTCACTTCACAGAGATCCACCTGCCTCTGCCTCCCAAGTGCTGGGATTAAAGTTGTGAGCCGCCACCACCACCCGGCCTGAAGATTTTTTGGAATGATGAGGAAAATTAAGCATTCACCTATCCATCCTCTATGAGAAGCAGAAAACCAGCTCTTTTTGACAGCAAGAACATTGTGCTCACTCTGCAGAACAAACTACTTTATTGCTTCCAAATGCCTCTACTATGAGGAGGCCCCAGTATTCTCAGGTCCACCAATTTCACTCAGTGAAGAATGCTCCCTGGGTCAGTGACCCAATGCTCTGACCGCAAAGACCTGATGTTTGTGCTGTATGCATTTCAACCCAACACAAGTGACGTACTCTTCCCTCTCTGCCCATTTTGCAGGAAGCACACAGGGACCTGCAAGCACACATGTGTCCTGGCCTTACAGCTTGTGCAGTGTAAAAGCATCTGGTGGATGGTACCATGACAAGCACCCTTCAGTAAGTCTCACATCTCTATACTCTATGTGCTATGGGCCCCACTTCAGTTAGCATGTCACAGGAAATATGGCAATACAGTTGACAGAGGAGATGAGGAAAGAGGGTCCAACAACGGGAGACGTTGTGTGTTGCATGTGGTTGAAACTGGTGGAGCTAGTTAGATTGGGGCAGGGGACCACAAGCTGACTCTCCAAAGCACAAATTAACACTAACCACTTCTGAAACCAAGCCTATGTCTTTCCACACTTCTCTGCTGGAAAAGCAACCCCAAAGCCTATCTGAGCAGGACTATCACACCCTGGGACATCCAGTCAAATACCAGTCAAGGTGACCTGCCTGGTGCAGAGATCCTTTCACATGCCCCAGAAAATAAAACTATGGCTCTTCCTTTCCTGCACTTAAAAATGTCCGCTGGAAACTGAGGGTGAGACCAAGAGCTTGGGAAGAAAAGCAGAGAAGACCCAACACTGGTATTCAGAAGGAAACTTCCACTAAAGTCCTGGTGGTCATCGCCCTTGACAAGTTGTAAGTCTAAAGAGTGGGAGGTGTCTTGCTCACATGGCTCAGCTGTTATTCACAAACCGCCAGTGCTCCCGGGCAGTAAGACAGGACTGAGACAACACCAGAGAACCAGGTAAGGAGACAAGAGAAAAGGGTCCCAGGAAGAGACTGGGGAGGTAAAATTAATCCAGTGATATAAGAATCAAAGGTCCATTGGACATTAATTCCTCCAGAGTCAGCAGCCCAGGTAGCTTGTGATCCAGTCCCACCCACAGTTAACTACAATTTTACCTTAAATACCCAAATTAAGAGACAAGCTCCGGCAAGTGCCAGTGATGCAATCTACCTTGTGTATGTTTTTGTCATGTACCGGAAGTTAACAAGAATCACATCGCGACCAATCTATTTTCCCCCTGCACAAGGTGCGGTGTCCATGAGCTCAGGGCAGTGCGATGGGGACCTGGGCCATGCTGCGGTATCATCCGCACGGCCCATTCCAGGCCCCAAGGGACTCCAAAGACCTGCCGCTGAGACCTCTTACTTGCCCGTCGCCGCCACCCACCCGGTCTGCGCCCGCTCGCTGACAGCTCTCCAGGGCAGGACTGGAGAATACCGCAGCGACACGCGCAGAGGCCACCCGCGCCCGAGCCAGGCCGCTCCCGCCCCGCGAGCCCACCGCCAACCCGGCCTACCGTTGCTGTAGGCGTACGGGGACTCGGCTGCGCCGTCCTGAAGGCTCTCCAGGATCTCGCCCTTGCCCACGTCGCTGTCGCCCACCAGTAGGAACTTGAGCAGGTAATCGTAGCTCTTCACTGGGCTGCCCTGGGTGCCCATCCTCCCGCCCGCCGCACCGTGGCCCACGGCACCACCGCCAGACCTGCGGGCGAAGGCTGGTGAGCTGCCGGGCGGTCTCCACGCTAACGCTCCCGCCCGCAGGCCACCGCCCCCAGCGCACCCGCCCAGCTGCCGCCAGCTTCACCTCAGCCTCCTAGCCGCCGCCGCCGCCCGCCGCTTCCCGCACAGCACCGCGCAGCCCCGCAGCCCCGCCCCCGGATGCGCAGTCGCCATTGGCCACCCTCCGCCGGCCCTCCCCGGGCCATTGGCCTGGCAGCCTGGCTGTCACGATCGCCCCGCCCCCACGCCTCCCCACACACAGTGCGGCCGAGCCCCCGGGCGCCCAGCCCTGCCCACTCACCACTACTATTGGTCTCCTGCCACCTCCTTCCCACCACTATTGGTCTAATATGCTTGTCTGTCAACGCAGTCCCGGCCCCGCCGTTTCGTACACTGGGCTGCGGAGGTTATCTATTCCCCGCCTCTTCACTGTGACCATTGGTCAATTCTCCCTGATTTTCCCGAATTATTGGTCGCCCTTGCACGTCCGTCCGAACCTACTGCCGTACTGCTTCCTGCAGACTGCGTCAGAGCCGTTGCGGCCCGGTTCACCGACCTGCAACACCCTGGCCTCCCGCCCCCTCGTTATCACTATTGGCTACTGCTGCTAAGGCATTTGTGCCATCTCCCATCGATCATAACCTTCTAGGTCCACCCCTTTCCTAATTTTCACCAATCAAGAGTCAAAAGATTGTACAAATCTGCCCCTCCCCCTTCGTGGACAAGCAGCAGGCTAGCGACAGCTCCTGCCTAAGGCGACATGACTGAGTCTGGGAGGGCCAGACTACCTATCGAGCGGCGGTGGCTGTTCTCACAGAGATCTAGAAGAGAAGAAAACACGGCCTGGATGTACAATCTCGGGCTCGCTTTCCCCGGGGGTAGGGCGGGGGCGAGGCTCTCTCCCAAGTAGGCTCTTCTAGGAGGCGGGACTTCCTCCTAGCTGTGGAGTGGGCGGAGCCGCGGCCGGGAGCTTAGGCCCACGGGTGACGGCTGAAGACCTCTTTCTGAGCAGCACTTCAGGGACTCTTGTGGGGGATCCCTTCTCAATGAGGATCCTGGGGGCGTGAACCATCGACGGACAGCACTGACCTGGCGGACTCAAGGGTGGGCAACCCGTCGCAGGTGCACTGGGCCGGCCAGCTCCAAGACTGGAGGGCCTCGGTCAGCGCTCATCATGAAATTCAAAATGAATTTCAGTTCGAAATTCAAATAGAAACTTAAAAAGTAAACACAGATTGGGGCCAACGCTCTTGCGATGTAAGCCTGCAGATAGGAGTTTGCTCTCTTGCCTGTGGCTTTCCATCTGTAATTCTCCCACCCCACTCCCACCCTGGCTCCTCTTATAAGAAAGGAAGTAAGGACAGGACAATTAATTAGTTGGAGGGCTAGCTGGCCTAGAATATGCAGCAAGTGGTGAACAGGAGAACCCTGCCTTCAAGTGGAAGACTTGAACTGACTTCTGACCTCTACCTGAGCTGTAGTCATACACATATACTATATTTTGGAACAGTTTTACCTGTCTGTGCAGACTTCCTGAACATACAGTAAGATAACAGATAAAATGAGGGGCTGGGTGGAGAGTTGACTCACCAGTTCAGGGCACTTATTGCTGTTTCTAGTTCCCAACACCAGCACCAACATGATGACAGAACTGTCTGTAACTCTGGTTTCAGAGGATCCTACACCTTCTGACCTCCAGAGGCAACAGGCACACTTGTGATCATAGATATACAGAACAGGCAAAGCACCCTTCTCTAAGAGGTTTTTTTCTTTTGGGTCACCAACCAGCTCCCAGATTAGGACACAGAGTCTTATTATTGTTGAATTCTTGGCCTAGCTTAGGCACTTTCTGGCTGGCTCTTTTAACTTGAATGAACTTTACCTTTTGTCTAGAGGCTTATTACCTCTCTTCTCTATATCTTGCTCTCACTGCTTCTCTGTGTCTGGCCTCTGCATGGCTTTCTGCCTTAGGTGTCACCCACATGCTCCCCTCATCTTTACACAGTAATATTCTGCAGCATAAAACAATGCAACACATCCTTGCACACTTAAAATATTCCACAACACCCTTCAGACATAAAATAAATCCTTTGTTTCTCGAGACAGGGTTTTTCTGTGCAAATGCTGTGGCTGTCCTGGAACTCTCTTTATAGACCAAGGTCTTGTCTTTAAAAAGATAGTAAGAGCTGGGCAGTGGTGCATACCTTTAATACCAGCACTTGGGAGTCAGAAGTTGGCGATCTTTGTGAGTTCAAGGCCAGAAAAACCCTGTCTTGAAAAACCAAACAAGCAAACAAACAAAAGATATTAAGAGCTGGGCAGTGGAGGTGCATGCCTTTGATCCCAGCACTTGGGAGGCAAAGGCGGGCAAATCTCTGTAAGTTCGAGACTGGTCTACAATGCAAGCTTCAGGATAGACAGAGCTGCTACACAGAGAAAGCCTGTCTTGAAAAACCAGAAAGAAAAAAACAAACAAACAAAAAACTGTGTGTTACAGCACAAGCTTATAATCCCAGCATCTTGGGAAGTTGAGACAGCAGGGCCAAAAGAGACGTTGCTGGCAAAATTGACTGAGATGTAGCCCCTGAAAGTTGGGTACTGCTTCTTCATATGATAACAGTCAACACTTTCTGAAACAGAAGTCTGTACAAGAAAAGCAAGTGTGTGACCACAGTGATCAGGTGCCCATGGAGTACTGAGCATGTCCACAGGTGACATCTCCCTTTGCTGCTGGGAAGGCAAGGACCAGGCCAGGCAAGACTCTCCTCCCCAGTGACTGAGTGTCAAGCCTATAATCCTAGTATTCAGGAGGATGAGGCAGGATTGCCATGAGTTCAAGACAAGCTTGGGCCACAAAACAAAACCCTGCCTTTAAAGAAAGGTGCTGGAAAGATGGCTGAGCAGGACTGGAGCTTGTTTCCCAGGACCACATCCCACAGCTCACAACCACCTACAACTCTATTATCAAGGGATCCAATGCTACTACGTCTGCCCATCGTGGGCACCCACACTCACATGCATATACACTCACACAGACACAGATGTATAAATAGAAATAAATGTTTTTAATACTTATATCAACAACAGCTGAGCTGGGTGAATAGAGGTGCCTTGTCAGGCACCCACAGAACAGCAGGGACAGTTAACAGATGCTGATCTGTGATGGGATAAGCATGTGGGAGAGCCAGGATATCTACCAGACTCCCACACTGAAAACTGTCTCTTTAGTCATGTGACTACTTGTTGACACCTACTCTTACCGTCTCCACCCACTGGCTTGTACAGAATGGAGGTCAGTGGACAGTCCTTCAAGAGAATAGCAAAAGACACAAAGGACTTGATATTAAGCACACTGAATAATCAGTGGACAGGAAGTTGTTAGCCTAAAGTCAGGTTAGCATCAGGCAGTTACCAAGTCGGTTGATGCTAAAAAGGAACAGGTCAAATATTCAAAAAGTGAAATTGGAATTCAGTAATTCCAGGTGAGATCTCACCAGCTATTTAATAAATGTAAAGTTTCCAAAAAAATAATTCTTGTTAAACACACACACACACACACACACGCGCACACACACACACACACACGCACGCACACACGCATACACATGCTCAGATGCATGACACCCAGGCCTGGTGGCTCACATTTCTGATTCTAGTAAAACTTGGGAGACTAAAACAGGAGGGTTGTCCTCAAGTTCAAGACCTGGCCTACTGAGGCCCTACCTCAAACCTACACAAACATAAAAGGGGTCTTTCCTCTTTTCCCCCAAAGGATTGCTGGACCTAGGCCTTGCCTCTACCTACAGGTACACTTCATTCAAGGCAGCTTACACAGAGTGACTATCTCCCTCCAAAGTTGAAGACATGACCTTTATGAGCATCTTGACCTTGTGGACACTGCCACTTGGTTTGACACAATATTCAGGGAAAACTTCTGGAGGGGGCAGGGAAAGAGTAACAGAACTCTCCTCACTTGCCTTCAGGGATAGACTTTCCTGCTATTCTCTTGATCAGGGTATATAAGGTGGAGGCTCCTGGGAGAGTGCAGAACTACACTGAGGTCTTCCAGCAGGACTTCTTAGCTCACTTTTGATCTCCAAAGGATCCAAGAAGTTACAGCCTGCAGCTTTTTTCAGGCTGTACAGTGGCCATTCACTGGACTCTGAGTCACAGTAGATTAGTAAGAAATATCACACCCATTCACAGGTCAACAGCAACCCAGAAAATCCTGACCTTTGGCTGATGAGGAGTTGAAGGCAGAGTCCTTAGAGAGCCAGACCCTGCTTATCAGAGAGATCCTCCCCTGTGAGGCCACTGTGTCCAGGCTGGAGCCTAGCCTTTGTTCTTATGGCTCTCAACCCCTGAACTTGCAGTAATGTCTGTGAGAGCCTTTCTTCAGAGGTGTAAGCCTTGAAACAGCACTGCTCATCCACGGGTGCTGAGGCTATCTGGAAGGGATGGTAGATGGTCAGTCCTTTCTAGAGACAATAAATCACAGACAGCCTGTGGCAGGTAAATTTGGGCAGTGCCTTGACTATACTAAAGATGGCTGAGGAAGCTGGTCATACTTTATCTAAAGGCCTTCTGTGAGAATCTTTCCAGAAACGGAGATGGACCTTTGAGTCGAAATGGACTGAGCCAGCACAGTGACTCACATCTTTTTCCACATTTGTAAGGCAGGACTCATGGGAGGTAAGAATCAGATGACGTCATGAAGGTGGCTCCCACGGTGGCATTAGTGTCTTTAGTAGAGGAGTGCCGAGCTAGCACACTTCTTTGCTCTCACCATGTGATGCCTAGTACCATGTTGTTTTGACAGAAAGACTCACAGCCAATTCTGTGTTCTTGGATTCACAGCCTCCAGACAAGCCAAATGAACCTCTATCCATAAAGCATCTGGCCTCTTGTATTTTGTTATAATGAGAGAGCAGACTAAGACGAACTTCCCCACCCTGGGAGGGACCCTAAATCCTCAGATAACTTTTGAAATTATATAAGGGGATAGACCCTGGGTCCTACAACCCCATGTTCAGGAAGCTGAGAGGTACCCACAAAAATTTCCCTTGGGCTGGAAACAGAACTCAGCTGACTGTTGGTCTAGCAAATGTGAAACCCTGGGTTTGATTCTTAACTGCATAAATTACATGTTGCATAACTGTAATCTCAACACTTGTGAAGTGAAGGCAAGCAGGTCAGCAGCTCAAGGTCATCCTTAGCCGCAAAGCTAGCTTAAGAGCAGCCTGTGACTGACGCTATTTCCAAAAAGAAGGAAGTTTCAATTGCTCAGGAGTCCTGGCCTTAGCCTGGCAGCAAGGAGAGGCCCCACAAGCCTCTCCTAATAGAATGATCCAGACACCTGGCTGGACACTGCAGCTAGAGGAGAAAGAATGAGAAGGGCAGGCATCTTCATGTCCCAAGTGTCTGTAGATAAGCTTCAGGTTACAAAGGAAGGCAGCTTGTCAGAGGAACCCCACAGCTCTAGGGGAAGGCACCAGTTTGACAGCATTAGGCACTTATCTACCAAGGTAATGCCCCCACAGATAATAGTCCTGTTCGGATGCACGAGCTGTCATCAGAAAAACCTCCATGGGCACAGCTCTCTGCAAGAGGCAACTCTGTGGCTCCAATGCCAAAGTTCCTTCAGCCAGCTCTGGTGCCAGATCCTGACTGGTACCCAGAAGGGCAGACAGCCCAGTACTCTGCTGTACAGAATGGCAGCTGCCAAGCAAATCTCATGACAGGGCTGCACAAAGGCCAGCTGGGCTGAGATCAGCACCTTCTCCTGACAGGAGTCCAGGAGCGGAGGGTGAGAATAGGCAGCTAAAGAATACCTAGGGGTGGCCAGGCAGAGTAGGGAAGAAATGCATGCACAGGAAGTGGTAACCTAGGTGCAGATGAACCCAACAGCTTACCGAGAAGCCCAGGTACAAGGGGCACTTGGACCAAGAAACAGCTATGGGGCCTACTTAAAGTGTAACTCCAGTGTTGCAAATGACAGGAGTCACTTTTAGCAAGCTCTGGATGGGCACACAGGGCCCTCTGGCATTTCCCAGCTTTCTTCTACTGAACCTTTGTGTAGCTCCAGGTTAGGAAGCAGCTGAGAGCTTCTTCTCCATAACCAAGACAAAAGGCCTGAAGGCCTCTGAAGACTGCATGCAAGTAGTAAGTTAGTTCAACCCTGGGGGTGTTGGCACATGCCTTCAACCCCAGCACTCAGGTGGCAGAGGCCAGCCTGGTCTACACAGGAAGTTCTAGGACAGTCAGGGCTACATAGAGAAACCCTGTCAGTCCAAGTCAGTATTCTGCCTTGTATAGAATCCACATACTCAGAGTCCAAAGGGGAGACACCCCCTCATCCTCCCCACCCTGCTTCTCTACCAGACTATAAGCTTGACTCTAGAACTAGGGTGAGGCTATGGCTAAAGCCTTGAGGCCCTAGGTGTGTTTACCTATCTAAAATGTCTTCAAGGGCTTAAAGCTTCACAGCCACTCAGTAGTGCCACTGTAGAAGCCTCCAGCAGGAATTGATAGCAGTCATCATGGAGTAACACAATGCTCCATCTAGCCCATGCACCTAGAGCCTGGCCAGACTTAAATCACTCCCGAGCTAGTACTCCAAATTCATAAGAGGCTTTATTGTCAGCACAGGGTCAGGACTCATCTTCACCAACACCCTCCAATGGGTGCTTAAGAGTTGTTTTGGCCTATAGCAAAGGGAAGCAGGCACAGACGAACCAATGTGGATAGTCCTGACTGCCCCTGGGAGACACTTCTAGGCCATCAGACAGTGAGGCTTCCTGCCCCCTAGGGACTAGCTCACATGGGATCCTACTAAGTGGCAGGGAACCCTGGCCATTCCACATCCCCAAGGTCATTCACACACTGAGCCATAGAAGTACCTGACCAGGAGTGTCTGGGCCTGTAAGGAGTCAACGAGAGAAGAAAGAATATTTTGCCAAAGAGCCTGTTCCCATATAGGGCACTAAGCAGGAGCAGGGCAGCCAGGGGCAGGTATCCAAATGCTCCACATGGTGTGACTTCAAGCAAAGGGCACCCAGTGGCCTATTAGCAACTTCACAAAAGCAATCTCCAGGGAGCAGCAACAAGCAAACCTCATGAAGCACAGAGTAAAGGATTAGTTCACTGGGCACCAGGGAATCAGCAGCTCCCTCAGTTTCAAGGTGGGAGTGTTCTGCTGAAGTTCCTGGAGTATACCAGGACCCAGGAATGCTCCCACTCACTAAAGCAGCCAAGACCTGGCAGCATATCCCAGAGCTGAGTACTCCTAGGAATCAGGTTCAGTGCAATGATTATAACAAACCCGTGGGCCCAACACAGGTGGTGCCAGAGCAGTGGTTCTCAACCTGTAGGTTGGGACCCCTTGGGGATGAACGACCCTTAGGCAATAGGGGTTGCCTAAGGACATAGGAAAACATATATACATTGCAATTCATAACAGCAGTAAAATTACAGTTATGAAACAGCAATGAGAAGAATTGTATGGCTGAAATGAGGGGCTGTATTAAGTTCTGCAGCATTAGGAAGGTTGAGAATCGCTGTTCTGGAGAGATGGAGTGCAGAACTGAGGCCAATGGCCTGAGAGACAGAGATAACTCAAAGATGAGGCCTGCCTACATTCAGCACACAGTGTCTGCTCCGCCCACACCCACGCGGGACCTGAGATAAACTCATGGCCAGTGCTGTCCAGGCAGAGAGGAAGGCGATGGTGTGCGGTAGCCATGGGCAGGCTGTGTCCAGCCCCCTCAGTCCTGCTTGTCCTCTCTCTGCCTCCAGGGGTAGATGAGTTCTCCGAAAAACAGCTTTTGGCACAGGGAACCCCAGGAGTGCCTGGGATGGCAGCCACAGCTAGGCAGGCGGTAGGTGTGTACCACACGGCCATAGGGCAGGGGGTTTATCTGCAAGGACAGGGTCATCATTAGTAGGGTGGGTGGTCATGGCTGCTTCAGCTGTGTCTACAGAGGAAGGTCTGGAGGGCTGGCACACTGGGCCTGACTGGCCCTTTGGGGAATCTTTGGCTTGGCTAGGCAACTATAGGGCAAAGCCATCTAGGCCCTGACAAACCTTTGCCTGTGGGATAAGCAAACCCCTCAGAGAAGCAGACCACATAGCACTTTACCCCCCAAGGAAGGGAAGGTTCCTTTGGGTCAATAATGTTCTATCCCAAGATCTACTCTGCTTCTGGGAGCCTCCTAGGAGGGTGATCATGCAGATGCTTCAGCATCTGAAAGACACCATATTTGGACTTGGCCTAAAGTACAACTAAATACCTGGCTGGTCACCCCAAAACCTGTTCTGTTCTGGTCCACTAGGACCAAGAACCTAAGACATACGCAGTGAAAGAGCCAGGGGTTCAAGTCCAACAGGAAACGACTGCTTGTCCTGAGGCCTTGTTAAGTCATTTCTGCTTCATGACAACCTTGAGCACAGTGGGCCCAGAGCAGATCATGATGTCTCTGGCCCAGGACAAGGGCACAAAGGCCAGACTAGTTATCATCTATGCAGACCATAATACGTGTACCCAACCCTGACAGGGAAGCTGTAGACACAGTGAGTTATGATACTCAGATGCCTGGGAACCTACTCCTTAGCTCCACTGGGCCCTTCCTGTAACTGACCTCTGGCTGACCTAACACCAAGGAATCACACCAGCCACTCCAGCTGTCCCAGAACACAGGGGGGAGTGAGTCCCAGGTCTGAGCAGCAGTGAAGGGCAGAGGGAGTTCTTACCTGCATGAGGAGGCGGAGGGGCCTGCCTGCCTCCTGTTCCAGAACTCTGAACTTCACACCAGCTATAAGGAAAGCAAGGAACCCCCAGTTGGCTTCACTAGTGCCACTGTGAGGTAGCACTGTGGCAGATGGCGAAGCTCCCTTGAGCCCACCTATTCGGCAGCAGATCTTTTCCCCTCCTCCTCCACCTTTCCTGTCTGCCTCTTGGTTGGGCGGAAGATGCCCTATTAATGGTTCAGTGTCTTACGACTTCTATGTCTGACTGACTTGGGAATCCAAAGCACCCCTGGCCTGTAGTTTGGGCTCCCAGTCTAAAAAATGCCCAGGAACAAAGTTATTTTAAAAAAAATCAGGAAATAGCCAGGCGGTGGTGGCATACTCCTTTAATCTTGGCACTCGAGAGGCAGAGGCAGGAGGATCTCTGAGTTCAATTCAAGGCCAGCCTGGTCTACAGAGTGAATTCCAGGACAGCCAGGGCTACACAGTGAAATCCTGTCTCAAAAAAACAAAACAAAAGCAGGAAGTGAAGTTTCTTTTTTGAAAACAGTGAGGTAAGAAGAGACAGAACCATGACACAGCAATGTTAAACTGCCCTGCCTGAGCTAAAGGCCCTGAGTCCCAGGCTGGGGCTGCATCTACTGTGGTCCACTTGTCTTTGTGTTTGAGGTGAAGAGTGGTGAAGACAGAGGGTATGTGTGCAACATTGCAAATGAGTCTCTGACCTGGGCCTCTTGAAGTTAATGGAGAAATTAGCTAGAAGGATGTTTTATAGGCATTCAGCAGCGTGGAGATGCCTGCAGGCAGACCTAGATAATGGTTCAAAGCCAAGGAATCTGCTGGTCCCTATCTGATGGCTCTGAGCTTGCTGGAAGAGTCAAATGGGCACACTGGTAACCTTGGAAATCACCTGAACTGGTGGTGAACATTGGCTATACCAGATAATCCTAAGGTCTCCAATATGCCCAAAGCCCCAGAGACAAATGGGTTGATCACAACAACCTCATGCCTAAAGGAGATGGATTTCCCTCGGAATGCAAAGATTGAGGGGACAGCTTGGGCGATGGGTGATGATTATAGGCAGTGCAGGATGATCCTGTTACAGTCTAGCAGCTCTTACTCTGGTCTGCTTCCAAGGGTGAGAGTCATCAAAAAAGCAGACATACAACTTATAATAACCACATTGAGATGGACTTCTCTGAGCCCTACCCTGCACAGACCATGCAGCAAGCCTCACATATTACAAAAAGGATGAATCCTCAGGTCTTTGTCTCTGAAGTTTACTTTCAGGGAGAGCATGTCTGTCTTCACTGCTCTTCAGGCAGGAGACACATGAGGTCGGCACAGGTGCTTCTGTAAGGCCTGTGGGTTTGTACCATCTGTCAGAAGCCCACCATCAGCACCCAACACTCACCAGCCAGCCTGTATGGTCGGCAGAGTCGAAGGCCAAGGGAGTAGAGTGGCATGGAGTTGATAAGGTCCACAAGTAGATGGATTAGGCCCTGCACAGTGATCACCAGGAGCCGGAGCTGTAGCAAAGGTGACATTCAGGGTTACTGACTGGGACTGAAGCTGTCCATTAGACAGACCTAGGAGGAGAGAGCCCAATAGGCTCTTGAGCTATACTACTAAGGATGCAGAGGCCCAGGAACCCTGGAAAAGCACAGACTCCACCTTAAGGAGACTAAAGAGCAGGGAGCAGAGCGGCTGGCACTCATTCCCAACACTTTCTGATCTAACCTGGAGGGCCTGAGCCATCTGGACACTACTTATCTGTCCACCTTGATGCTCACCACTAGAGCAGGGATCCTCCATGATCCCATCTAACTACTATAGGCCCTGACCTGCCCTCTAGCTAGCCCTCTTCAGGGCAGGACCCCCAACATAGTTCCCAGAGAGCTCAGAACAGCCATGCTGTGTGACCTGAAGAAGTAGATAGCCTGCCCCTCATGTGACTAGCTCGGGTAGTAAGCAGTCAGGTTCTATAGGCCCCATGGCAGGAGGTACAGGGCTCACCAGGGTGAATACCAGGTAGTAGAGAGCAGTGGTAGGCAGCAAGAAGACCAGGATGGTGAAGAGCAAGGTTCCAATGAACAGCTGTGGGGAACAAGAACCAGCCACTTGGTATCAGACCCAGACCAGGGGAGGCCACACCATCACTGGCCACACAAACCCATCCTTAAACTGCAGTTGGAATCTTTTGGCCTCCTGAGCTAGCAAGGATCAGCACGTTCCCTTTACCATGAGGGGTATGTCCACATACCCTGCAGACCTGGTGGCTTGTGAGGAAGCAGTCAGTAGGGTACACAGGCAAATATGAGGTTTGGGTAAACAAATGGAATAAGCCAAAGCAGGCCCTCTGCCCACCTGGGGAAAGTATGCAGGTCTGCTGGCACCTTCCCCAGGTTAACTTTTGGAAGATAGCTGCAGGATGGCAGGAGGCTGGTCACTGGTAGTGTCCAAGTAGCTGCCCTGACCAGGTTAGCAGGCTCAAAGCTGTAGGTACCTGGTCAAGGTCATAGGAACAGGAATCCACCCGCTGGCGCAGAACATTCCACTTCTTCCCTCGGAACAGACGCCAGAGAGAGGAGAGGCCATAGATCTTCAGGCAGTACAGCCTGTAGGACACAGGCTCATGAGGGTCAGCTCTCCCCGATGCTCAGACCCTGTTAATGCCCATGGTTTAGGAAACTACACCTGAACATATACATACCTGGCACCGTAGACATAGAAGCAATAGATGTGGAAGGTAAGGAGAGCAATGATGTCCGAAAGGATGGACAGGGCAACAGTCAGTCCTAGGCAGGCAGAGAGGCCCACGTGCCACAGGATGTGCTCAATAAAGGGAGACATAAGGTGGATATAGCCTGCAGGATGGAGTTCAGCCATGAGTAGTGCCCAGCGAGGCACAGGGAGCCCCAGTTCCTGACAGTGGCTACCTTGTGCAGCCAGCCCAACACAATTGGCTTCCTACAAATGGGAGACCAGAAAATGGAGGCAGAGGGGATGGGCCTGGCTAGGGTTTCCTGTTCTAAACCAGCCCCGCTGTTGCTGCCCAACCCTGTCCATCAGGCACTCACTGATCCACAGATGGATGTGGTACAGGAAAAAGCGGCCTAGCACCTGATCCAAGGCTCGATTCATCTTGAGCCCAGCAGGAGCACCCATCAGCCACTGCAGCAGATGCTGGAGCTCTTCGGCCACGTGCTACAGAAGACATGGGGCAAGAAAGGGATGACGTGGTCACACTATGGTAAGTAGGTGGGTGGGTCAAGGATTGTCCATAGTGTATTCCCACTATAGCCAGTCTATCCTGGCAGGGCAAAGGCAGCCAGCACTTCCTTCCTGCCAAGGTTCAGAATCATTGTCTTTTTTGGGGGGGGGGGGGAGTGGAAAAGTCTTACTATGTAACCCTGAATGTCTTGGAACTCACTATGTAGACCAGGCTGGACTCAAACTCAGAGATCCATCAGCCTTTATCTCCTGAGTGCTGGGATTAAAGGCATACGCAACCACACCTGGAAAATCATTGTCTTCTAACACTGCATAGAAGCAGTGTTTACCAAATTTGTCTGGCTACTGGGCCCCTGACCCCTGGCCACAAATGATTTCTAAGATCCTGGTCTGAGGCATCTTCCAACAGGCTGGAGTATATATAGCAATTCCAAGGAGCATCCACCTCAATCTGACAACTTCACGTTCAACATCTTACCACTTAGCTCTTGAGCCATAGGGCCCTAAACCATGATACCTGGGACTGACCTTGGCTCAATTAAAACCACACAGATGAGCTTGAGAATACTGAAGCCTTGGTCAGAGGCCTCTCCTTGCCACTTGCTACCAGAGGTTAAGGCCACCCAGCAATGCCATCTTGGGAGAGTGAGAGGGTATTGAGCTGATCAGGACTAGGGGAGCAGGTGGGAGTGCTGGAGAGCACAGGCACTCAGAGAAAGGACAAATCACCTGAGCACAACATCAAAGTGACTTCACCAGTGAGCAGGAAACTGGTCCTGGCTGCCAGGATGGAGTGCTAGTCACACACCATAGTGGGGAAGTAAGAAGGCTAAGGGACATTCTACTTGTCACCAAGTAAGGCCGTAAGAGTGACTCCTGTATCCCTTTATGCTCTTCCCAAAGCTTCTTGCAACCCTGTGCCTTAGGACCACCCAGGAAGAGAGCAGAACCTTCTTTATAAATAGGGCTATTTAATATTTAAAGGATAAAAGCCTGGCAGCAGAAAGAGACTCCACTTTTTAATTAAATATTTATGGGTTTTCTTTTTGCAATTTTTCAAAAAGAAGGATTCAAAGCTGGCCAAGAAACAGAATATAGAAACAGTCTAACCCCTTCAACCCCAAACCCAGCTTCTCTTTCCTACTGTGATGACCTCCATATATCTCATAATTCAAGAAGCTCAGAGGAGCCCACTGCTGCCTCCAGATTCTCGGCCTGGCAACAAACAGACCTGGCATCCACCTGCACTGATGAAGCAGAGAATGCACCTATAGGGAGACCCTCAAGGCTTCCACAGGACAGACAGGGTTTTGGCTCTACTAAAGATGAGATAGAGGCTGGGTGGAAATGAGAAGGTAGAGGAGGCCAGAAGAGCAGAAAGGGACCAGCATGGATACCATGCCAGGGAACACTGGGAGCACAGAGAACAGGCCTGTGCCTCTTGTTTCCAGGGTAAGAGCAACCTGGGGGGCCAGCCCAACAGCAGCAGCCCAGAGCATGAGGTATTTATTCTGAGGCTAGCTTTCACCTGGAAGATCAGCCCATGAAAGCCTCAACCACAAGTGATTCCACCCCCACCCCAGACACTGCCACCTTCAAGAAGGGGCAGCAGACACTTGGCCAATGCAGCAGACACAGGTACCAAGAGCATCTAGGGAATGTCTCAGGCAAGGGTGAAGGGCTGTGTCTCTAGGGTGAGGACAAAGAAGAGCCGCTCCTGCCAGCTGAAGGATTTCCCAGGATTGCCCACCCTTAGAAAACTGAGCATCACCCCAGTCTACTCACATCAGCCACAGGGACCAGGGCATTGGCCAGCTGTCCAATCCGGTTATTGCTGTGAAGCCAAGAGAGCAGCAGCAGGCCAAGGGCCACATCCAATAGCACAGAAACCAACATGTTGGCCTTCCTGGAAGAAATGTGAGGCAAAGCAGCTGAGGGACAGCTAGACACAGCCCGTGACCCAAGGGAGGCCTGGCCGAGGCCCAATGCAGCAGAGACAGAAAAGAGGATGAGGGCCACAGCAGCCTTCCTTGTAGAGGAAACCATACCTCATCAGCTGCATGGGACTCCGGGCTTTCTCAGTGCTAAAGATAAGTGACAGGTGCTCAAGTCGGTGCTGGAGCTGTTCACAAGTACAGAGTTTGCTTCTGACGAAGGAAATGGGCCACAGCTTCCACAGCCTGGGGAGAACAGAAGGGCTGAGACTGACTCCAGTCTTTAGTGCCTTGGTTTGCCAGCCACGGTCCCTCACTCAAGAAAGGGCCAGATCTGCTCAGCCTGGGTCCTCTGGTTCCATTCCAAAAGGCCCAGGCAAGTGTGAGGGTCAACATGGCCAAGCAAGGATGCACAGGTATGAAATATATAGCATCCTCCTGAGACCCTCATTGACATGTTCACTGTCACTACAGAGCTGGACTCCCTCACAGTCTCAGGCATACCTGAGCTCACCAGCCAATACTAAGATGAGTCTCCAGATGCCTGAAGAGTAAGCCGGGAGTGGTAGCACATGCTTATAATCCCAATACTCAGGAGGCAGACAGATCTCTGAGTTCAAGGACAGCTTGGTCAGGGATACTCAGTCTCAAAAACAAACAACAAAAATCCATCTTGGCAGTAGTGGTGTGTTTTTAATCCCAGCCCCAGCACTCGGGAGGCAGAGACAGGCAGATCTCTATGAGTCCGAAGACAACCTGGTCTACAGCACGAGTTTCAGGACAGCCAGGGTTACACAGAGAAATCTTGTCTCAAAAAACCAAAAAACCAAACAAAAAGTTCAAAAGTGGGGATTAGGTCGCCTCCTGCCTTGCCTACTAGATGGTAACCCAGCTCAGCAATTTTCTGCTAGGCTTCCCAGTAAGACTGAAGCCCTCACAAAGGAGACATGGAGATGTTCCCACTTAGAGATGTCTCTGATCTAAGGAAGAAGTGCCTGACAGCACCTGGGCTCAACTCACATAAGCCAGGACATGAGTCAAGGAGCACAGAGAACAGCAGAAGGGACCTAAGGGCTCCTGGGACATGCAGAGCTGTGTGTAACCTCAGGGAAAAACTGGGAATGACCTTGGAAGGTTTAAAGCCCTCTCTTCCACAGTACAGCTGTGAGTCAATTCTAAGAACTGTACTCAACAGAGCCTTCCCCTTCAAATAGTCAACCATAGTGACATGAAATTCTCAGACTCCGAGTCAGTCCTTCACGGCCCAGGCTCTCCGCACCCTTGCATCTGTTTGAGAAGGGCACAAAGTCATGAAAGGTAGAGGAGCTTGTCGCTGTTGTGACAGCCTTTCTTGAACTCCAGCAGTCATAACCACTGACTCTTGCTTGATGGGTAGGCTGGTGTCTGCAATCAATACACAAGCATCTCTTCAGCTTTCCTGAGTCCCGTGAGAGCATAAAGAAAACTAGGTCCTTCTCTGATAGGACCTCAGGGCCCAGATACACCTTCATTATATTCCAAGGTTGTCCCCAAATCTACATTCTACATCAAGATACCCAGCAGCTCCTGAAACTCAAAGTGTATCATCACACGTTAGCCAAGGCTCCCTTTCAGGGAAAGTATCCAAAGTCCCAGAGGCCCTGGAAAGTGGCATCATCGAGACCCCACAGCAGACACCAGGAGGGAAGAGCTAAGGGAGCACAACAGCTGTTCCTACAGGCAGCAGAGCCAAGAGAAACATCATCTTAGTCTGGAGATAGAGCGCTTAACTGGTAGACCGCTTGCTCCACTCTGTGGTGGTGCATGCCTTTAATCCCAGCACTGTAGTGGCTGTGAGTTCAAGCCTCGCTGGTCTACAGAGTGAGTTCCAGGGCAGCCAGGGCTACATACATAGTCACACTCTTGTCTTCCCCAAAATAAAAAGTTAAAGGTCATCTATGGCTACACAGCAAGTTCATGTCCAGATTGAGATACGTAAAAACTGTCTTATTTCAAAAAGAATAGGGAGAATTGAAAGAGAAAAGTTAAGAGTACATTTGTGAGAGAAAGGGGCCTCCAGGCTAAACTATGGTGCTACCCAGAATTCCCAGGACTCCAACCAGGCCAGCAACCTATGACTGTAGAGAGCCTAGGTGGGGACCACCACCCTAGGCAATTGACTGGCCTAGAGAAAATTGCCCCAGGGGCTGAAGGCAGCCGTAGGGCAGCCAGAGAAGCATGAGACCAGGAAGCTCTGTGTCCTA
The DNA here is from genome assembly GCA_033318265.1 of Phyllotis vaccarum. Lineage (NCBI taxonomy): Eukaryota > Metazoa > Chordata > Mammalia > Rodentia > Cricetidae > Phyllotis > Phyllotis vaccarum. The sequence goes on along the minus strand of JARWLC010000016.1, from coordinate 65,180,633 downwards.
ACAGGTCACACAACTGCAGCCAGGGCAGATTCTGGTCTTTAATCCCAGTACTCCTAGAGGCAGAGAAAGGCAGTTTGAAGCTAGCCTGGTCTGCGTAGAGAGTTCCAGGCCAGCCAGGATACATAGCTGAGCCCTTGTCTTAAACCAACAGACAATAAGGTGAGCTGAAGAGATGGTGCAGGGGCTGAAGCACATGTTGCTCTTACAGAAAAGGCAGGGTTAATACCCAGCACCCACATGGCTGCTCAGAACCAGTTCCAGGTGATGGAGACAAACATGATACACATATATCAATGCAGGCAAACATTCATACATACAATTTTTTAAACCAGTTTTGTGTTTATCGGATTTCTTTTTTAGGCACTTGAAGTATCTGTGGTTCACTTGATACCTCAATGGATGGGCCTCCCACAATCACAGGCCTCGGGAAAAAAATGCTGGACCCAAAAGGGACACAGAAACAGGACATCCTCTGAGACGCTAAGGGAGGAAATGTAAGACAGGAACTAGACCCCAAAACCACATGCCCTCAGGAAGGACTCCCTGTCAATGTCACTTCACCTGCAAGGGAGAGCCTGTGGTTCTTACGGGCCAATTCCTTGCTCTACCCTTCCTGACGGATGCACCTACCGGCAAGCACTAGCAGCTGAGAGCAGGGACAGCAGAGAGGCCAGCAACAAGCAGACAGGCCCCGAGGCCCGCTTTGCCAACTCCACAAGTATGCTGGCCTCCACGCCCTCTGACTGCCAGTGGCTCAGGCGTACTGGGACCTCATCAAACTGGTCATTTCGGAAGAGCATTTCACTGCGTGCCACTGTGTCAAAGATGTCAGCTAGGCCTCCAGTGCTGGCTGTGGTCTCCCCAGCCTGGCAGCCAGGCAGAACTGTTGGTGGATGCAGCCAGGAGAGCAGCAGCTTGCGCTGATCGTAGAAGATGAACATGACCTGGTCTTCAGTGGGTGTGCCCAGAGTGGTAGACACCTGATGGTAAGTGGCCTTGCAGCTCCAGAACCTGGTACCCCTCTCCCGGCATAGCTGCAACCAGGGATCATGGGAGAAGATGGCACCCAGGCCCTCGAGGAAGTGCCCCAGGCTCTCCTCAGGTTCCTGATGACGGTGGCACCAGGTGCCTAGCACAGCCACTTGTACTTGGCTGGCCTTCTGCACCTGGGCTAGGAGCTCCTTGACTTGGATGGGGATGAAGGGAAAATGCACCACAGCCAAGATCACAGCACTACTCTGTTCTGGGATCCACCGCCCCACTAGTAGACCACTGTCTGCTGAGGCACAGCATGTGGGGAAGAAGGCCTTGAGCACCATACCGGGGACCCTGGAAGAGAGGAGAAAATGTTGGTTTGGGACTGCTGTCATTCTGTGGCTGCTAGGTGCTGTGCCATGCTTATGGACCATTCACCTGGCTACAGTCTGGGAAGGCACAGTTCTAGATTTGGTGGAAGAGATTGTGGGTCATGGCTTTGCATCTCATAGAGGCTGAACTCTTTCAAGCACTGCCCCAGGAAGGAACATTACATGTACAATGGTAAGATAGTGTTTCCTTACATTCTGAAACAAGTAGCCTAAAGCAGGGCAAAGTGAGGTACCCAGATAGATGCCATTGACAACAGTAGGGGGGGCTGAGCCTGAGGTCTCTAAGGACCACATGAGAAAGGCCTTACGAGTTTCATGTAAAAGCACACAGTATAAGTACGCACACAGACCCAAACTTAAACCAGAAGAGAGCCATATGATGCATACCTATAACTCCAGCGGTGGAGAGGTAGAGGCAGGAATACCAGGAGTTCAAGGCCAGCCAGACCTACACATGAATTCCAGAGAAGCCTGAAATACAAAATAAAGCCTCATCTCAATAGCAATAAGCAGGATTTACTTAAGCAAGAATTAAAATGTTAAAACCTGGGGCTGGACAGATGGGTCAAAGGTTACTAGTTGCTTTTGCAGAGGACCTGGGTTTGATTCCCAACACCTATATGCATGGGCACCAGGCACACATATAGTGCACATACATAAATGCACACAAAACCTCATACAAGAAATCTAAAAAAAAAATTAAAAAAAATTAAATCTGTTTTGGAGGGCCAGGGATAGTTTCCTTTCTTTCTGATAATTTATCTTTGTTTTATGTTTATGGATGTTTAGCCTGCATGTGTGTCTGTGTGAGGGTGTCAGAAACTCTGAATTTAGACAGGTGAGCTGCCATGTGGGTGCCAGGAACTGAACCCTGACCCTCTGGAAAAGCAGCCAGTGCTCTTAACCACTAAGCCATCTCTCCAGCTCAGGATGGTTTTTAATGGTAGAGTGCTTGCATAGCATGGCCAGCGTTCTGTTCTGAGTTTGGTCTCAAATACTACCAAAACAAACAAACAAAATAAACTTTCTTGGAGGCTCAGGAAAACCATATGCACACATTAGCACTGGTCCTAGAGCTGAGTCTAGGGCCTGGGACTCAGAAGAAGCTCCCAGTCTGTAGCAGGAAGCATGTCCTCCTGCCACTGGGTTTAGAGAATAGTTCAGGCAGGATTGCAAATGCAAGGTCTGCCTGGTCTACACAGTGAGATTAAGGCCAACCAGGCCAATATAGTAAGATTCTGTCTTTAAAAGGGGGGCCTGGGTATGTAGCTCAATGGTAGAGTTGTCTTCTACCTTCTACCCACCTGAGGTATATTTGGGTAGTAACCATCTTCCTTTGGAATCCTTATCAGACACCCAAAATGGGACTCCCAGCAGGGCAGTGCTCCTCTCCATGGGAGAATGCCAACATATTTTCCCTGAGGGAAACACTAGCCTTCCTGGCCTCTCAGGATCTTGATTTGGCCTTTGAGCACCAAGAACCACCACAGCAGCTACAAATCCTTTATTCTGTGGACCCTACACCTTTCCTTTCACAAAAGGGAGCTATTTGAGGACTGTGGGTTTCCTCAAAGGCATCCTGCTGAAATGGACTGCAGGGGTAGTTAGCAGGGTTTGGGTACTTCATGTGCCTTTTTAAAAAGATACTACTCCATCTTATCCATATGAAGGACATAGCAACCTAGAGCAAAGACACCCAGTTTTGGACCCTTTCCTGAGGAAGACACAGATCTTGTGATGAACCCCAGCATCCTGGTCTAGGGCTCACACAAAACCTTGGACATGAAGAGTAATTGTCCTGCAGACAAATGCCCAGGGCTTGAGGGGTCTGGGTGTAGCTGTTCCTTTCCTGCAGATTAGCCAACCCAGAGAAGATCTGCATGAAAAACTTAGAAAAAGGGTTTTTTTTTTGAATAATGAGGATTAGACCTAGGGTCTCATATGAGCTATAAGTCCAGCCCAAAGTCGAGAGTTCAAAGGCACCCCTAAGTTGAGCTGTAAATTGAGCTGTAGGACTTTGAAATACGGATGCTGACTAAAAGAACAACCCAAGTCTGAAAAAGCTCTCTCTGCAACAGCCATTCCCAGGTAGATCAAGTAGAGAAGACTCAGGAAGCCCTCTACAGAACAAGTCAGATGTCTCCACTAAAACTCCAAAATGCCTGGAGAAGGCAGGCAACTCATGGGTGTTCAGATAAAAACCCTGATGCCCAACACCGGCCATGGCCAAATCCCTGTAGCCAGTATCAAGAACCAATTTCTCCTGTCCCTTCTGTGGGAAATGTCTTCAGAGAGCCATGACATTGGGCAGTAATGTATTGTAAAATGTACTAGAGCAGGTCAGGCAGTGGTGATCCACACCTTTAATCTCAGCACTCAGGAGTCAGAGGCAGGCAGATCTCTGAATGTGAGGCCAGCCTGGTCTACAGAATGAGTTCCAGGGCAGTCAAGCTCATACAGAGAAACCCTGTCTCTAAAAGCAAAAAGAAAAAAGGGGGATGGGTACCAGAGCAATTTTGCCTGCGAGAGCCCCTAGTGGATCACTGTCATAGGGGACCATTCAGCACATCCCAAGTTTTTCTGCAACAATCTGAAATGATACACCAGCTCAGAGAAATACCATCTGACTTTCCAGGGAACACTTCATAGGTAGTAAGGGGAAATGCTCTCAACAACATGGGAAGAGAAATTCCTTTAGTCTAATTATAAACAAATGCTGGAGAGTGGGAGGCTAGTTTTGAGTTTGTTCACAGAGTAAATTCAATGTGCTGTACTCATAGTTTGTGCACATTCTTTTTGTAGAGCGTGTTTCATTTACAGTTTAGCTTAAAAGAAGCAAAGCAAAATAAAAAGCATCTCAGGTCAAAGGAAAGAAGGGTGGAAGGCAGAGGCTGATGTTCTGATCCATGAGGTACTAAGAGAACTCAAGTAGTTATGGGGCAAATTCCCACCCTACTCCCAACTCAGTCTCCAGAACCACTGAAGTGTAAAGGAGTGTGCTTCCAATGAGCTGCGGTGATTCCAGCAGCAAGAAAGATGAAAGAACAGGCAATCGATGCAAGAGAAGGTGAAAGGCTGGAGAGGGAAGGCAGAAACCTGGGCAGTGAGAACATCTTTAAAGATACTGATTAAAAGAACAGCCCAAACCTGTAGAAGCTGCCTCTACTAGGAAGGAGTCAGTTCCCTCCTCAACAGCCCATTCCCTGATGGGTTTAATAAAAGATGCCTCAGCAAGTCTCAGAACGCCAACTCCTGCTTACCTCCCTTCGTGGAGAGGTTTGAGGGCATGGCCCAGATAAGAGGGGCAGGCCAGGGACACATCACAGCTGAAACTCTCCTTTGCGAATCTTTGTGAATTCATATTCAATCCACCTTCAGAACAAACTCAGCTGGTGGAGTGCTTGCCTAGCCTGCAGGAGACCCTGGACTCAGTCCCCAGAACCTCATAAACCGATAGTAATAGTGCATGTCTGTAGTCGGGAAGTGGAGGCAGGAAGACCAAAAAATCAAGGTCATCCTTCGCTACACCGGGACTTTGAAGACAATCCGGGCTATAAGAGAACCTGTCTTCCAGAAACACTTTCCTGCCTCAGTAAATGCTTTCCTTTTTCATTTCAAAGGAGGAGGTAAATCTGTTTCCCATCTTTACTGGAGTCAAGGACAAGTGTGAGCCTCTCCGCCGTTGCTCCAAGAAATCTTCCAGCTAGTTCCCGCTTGGAGGGAGGGGAGGAGGGGACGCTCGTGCCCTCAAGCTCCGGACTGCAAGCCAGACCCAAAACGGGTGCGGAGGAGGCTGGAGGTCAGTTGCGCGGTGGCCGCCGCGCTTTCCACTCCGGCCTCCGGATTTCCCGTCTCAGAATATTAGGAGACAGGCACCAAGGACCCAAAGGCCTGCGCCTCTTCCGGATTTCCTCCTCCTCTCCCGGCCCCACCGCCCCCTAGTGCTCACCGGCTGCTTCCCCGGGCCGCGTCCCCGAGCGGTAGGGAAGGGACTGGGAGGACGAGGGTGTACGCCGCCCCCAGGCCCGCCGCGGGACATCAGCCCCATTTCCGCCCGCTCCGCGCGCGCGTTGCCGAGCGACGGTCCGTCCCCAAACGTGCCCGGGCTGTGCACCAACTGAGCTTGAGAGTTCCGTGTGCGCGGCCCAACCATGAAACCTACACCGGCTTTCAAAGTCCTGAAAGACCAGGTGAAATCAACCTATAGGGACCCAGTTCGCTTTATTCACACCTCCATGCCCTGCCTACTTTCTTAAACCCGTGGCCCTCCCACCTGTCTCTTTGCATTGCAGGTAGGGTGCACGCCGACATATTTGGGCCGCTTAGTCCGAGAGCAATATCCTTAAAACCGCACCAACTAATGTTTATTGAGCATCTACTTACACGCAAAGATCTTACATTGTACATTGATCCCCCACAACATAATGATCAATGCATACTGGGATGACTTGGAGGGGCAATAGGTGTGGTGGTATAAAACATAGAGTTCAATGTCCAGATGACAGGCTGGGTGTGTCACCCTACACCCTGAAGGGGCAAAAGCAAGAACGCTTTTCTTGCTCTTTCCCATATAAAGATCGGACTGAAACCCGGATTCTCACTGAGTGAATTCTCTCTCTCCGCCCCCTCTCCTCCTCCCAGATCTCATTTGTAACATGATTTTCCTGTTTTGAATAGAAGATTGTGAAAGTACCCTCCAGAACCCTCCCAGTACCGTACCCAGGAACTCAAGAGTGGTTTGGGATATGTACAGGAGAGGACCTTGAGACCCAGCCTTTGCCATGTGCCCCCTCCAGGACACTTCCAGGGTTTGCCCCTCTAATTTGCCTACTCCTTACCTCTGTTGGACCCACAGTTGCTGCTGGAGGCTCAAGAATGGGGATGTCTCTGAGGCTGGGGGTGGGGTGGGGGGAGACACTAAGAGACCACACCCTTGCCCCAAGCTTCCCAGCCCAGTTTAGCCACACCCTCCCTGCCTGCCTCTGATTAGGATGTAGGGGTTGGGGCACCTGGCAGATCTTGCCTGCCCGTGCACTGGCAAATGGCCTCAGGATCTGTAGCTTCAAGTGCAGCCTCAAAGCTCAGATCTCCTGAGACCCAAGCTAGCAGAGCTAGGGACTGGGTGACCCTTGAAAGTTAGGGGCATGAAGAGCCAAGGGTTTACTGAAAAGGGACATGGAGATGGCCCAGTTTAGAGCCTTAAGGGGAGGTGGTGATTCAGGGCAGCCAAGAAGACAGGAAGACCTGCCAAGAGGAAACCAGCTAAAGCCACGTGTCAAGGCAGGCTCTGCATTCCCCAAGGAGCCCTCCAACCTTCCATGATAATACAAAGGACCCAGGGGTGGCCAGTAGCAAGGGGCTATTTTCCCCAGAGCCCACCCTCAGGCCATCTCTCCAAGATACTGGTACACCTTGATGCGGTTGTCCCCTGCATCTGCCACCACCAGTTGGCCCTGGGGAGCACAGGCCATACCCAAGGGCCTTTCTAGTCCTTCCAACTGCAAGCAGATAGGTGGCCCAATCCGGGGAAACAGGGTTACCTGGTGCTTCTGCTCATCACCCACAATAATGTTACCCTCTGAGTCAGAGCACACACCTGCTGGATGGCCAAAGCTATGCCCAGTCAGGGTTCCCAGGGAGCCCAGAGGCTGGTGGGCACTGCCAAACAGCTGTACATCCCCAAACTCTTCGCTCACTGCAAGGCCTCCATCAGGCCCTGAACCTACCCAACAGGGGCCCTCCAGACCTAGCATAGAGGCTGGAGCTAGGGCCTCCCAAGTTGGTCCCAATCTGAAGCTATGTACAGTTCCAGGCAAGTAGTCTGTCACCAGGAAGTGGCCAAAGGCATCTACAGCCAGCCCTCGGGGTGACAAGAATGTGCCTACAGTCACCCAGTGGCCCTGGGGTTCCCGGGAAGTGTACCGAAGAGCATACACGGCCCCGTGGATGAGGTCACTGACCACCACAAGCCCTGAAGCTGTCACAGTCACATCCTCCGGAACAAAGGCTCCAGTTCTAGGCATGTGGCAAGGTAGTTGACAAATGGAACGTCCCTCAAGATCCAGCACATGGACACAGGATGCAGCACCAGCCGTAAAGAAGAGCAGGCCATCTGGAGAGCAGTGCAGGCCTCGGGGGGGCCCTGCAGCCCCTGCTGGCACCAGAATTTGCCCCAGCAGCCGGGGCTGCCAGGAGCAACTGGTGTCTCTAAGTTGGTCCAGCCTGGGATCAGGCCCTTGGGTATAGGTGACTGGAGGTAGGAGTGGTCCAGGAGGTCAAGGAGTCAGAACAGATGGAAGGGCCAAGGGCAGCAAGTCAGTCAGCCTCAGCTTCTCTGCAGCTGCAAAAGAGTTGGAACACCCGTGTGTGCAGATGGTGGCTGATGGGTACTGGTGGCCCCCTATTGGACCAGCGAAGAACTGAGGTGAGGTGGGAAGGAGCGGGGAGTGTGTTAAGGCTGAGTTGTAGTCATAGTTAGTTCCTCTTAGTTCTGGGTGCTCACCTGGTCCCCAAGCCCAGCAGCCACACAGATGGCAAGATGTCTGCAACAGCAGTCTGAGAGACATCACTCACTCAAGGTCAAGGATTTTCCTCTAATCACTGGTGTATCTGTGTCCCACCTTGGGAAGGAGGGTGAGGGGAGACAGATAAGCAGCATTTCTCAGACTCACCAGTCCTGGGATTCCCTCATAGGGGTGACCTAAGTTCCTGTTAGTGTCTCCACTGCCACCACCACCACACATGGCCCCTCTGCTTTGACCAGAGAGATAGCCAAACCCCAGCCTCCCAGGGTTCTCCACTTGCCCCTTTCACAGAGACCAGGATATCTCTTACCTAGGGCCAGGCTCCTGCTCTGGCCTCAGGACTTTAACTCAAGCTCTGTTGTTGGAGACAGCTCATGTTTGTGTTTGGGGGAGTGGGGGTGGGGTGGGGGAGGAGTTACCTGAGGGGACAAGTTGAACAAGGAAGCAGGGAAGGGTTGTTTGGGCTGAGTCTCTGGCCTTCAGGCCTGCACCCTCCTGTTTTGGACTTCTATGGGCTTCTTCACCCTTAGCCTGGACACTTCCTACTGCCCCCTCATAGCTTAATCCCTCTCAGACAAGGCTGCCCTCTCCAGAAGGTACCCATAGTCCTATACAACTATAGGCCACCCTACCAAGCAGGACATTTACATCAGGACCAGACCTTGGTTACCCTCTTGCCACCTCCACCAGGAGGTCAAGCCAGCCCTGTCTCTGTTTCTATGGAGCTGGCAATGTTGTCTCCGAGGATCAGAAACCAGGATGAAGTAGGCACATGGGGGTGCTGAGAGGAAGTTGCCTCAGATTTAGGACTTGAGGCTCCCTGGACACTTGGCTCTGCCCGTGAAGTTCCTCCAGGAAGCCTCCAGGTCAGTGGTGTCCAGCTAGCATTCATCAGCCTTGGCCTGCAGCCTCACAGCACTCCTGGTCTGGCCAGCCAGACCTCTAGCCCCAATACCACCTGTAATGCCTCACAGTGGGGTGGCTACCTGATGCTATCAGCAGGTAGATGGTTAATGGAGCAGCTGAAGGTCCTGTTTGGACCGGCCCCAGCCTGGCCAGTCCAACCCCAGTGAGAACAGTGCCTCCTCTAAAAGCAGCTCATACTTCAGGGCATTCCTGGGTGGGCATGGAAGCTATAGCCTAGCTCCCCAGGGAGAAAAGTAATTTGCTATGGCTGGGGGGCCCCAGAAGCCCTCCCTGGCTGTCTCCCACCCAGACCTGAGGAGGGCCAAGCAGGGCAGTACTGGGAGGGAAGCAGTGAGCTGTGAAGGCCACCGATGCCTATCATGGCTGCAGGGGCTGGCGGGGGGCCCAGGAAGGCCACACGGGGTGAGCAGCCTAGAGCCATAGAAGGCAGGAGGCTTTGGCCATCACGGGCAAAGCTGGCATTGGGCTGCTTGGATGGATTCAGGCCCAAGGACGAGCAGGGTTCTTGCCCATCCCCAGTGAGCTGAAATAGGCCAGGTCATCCTGACATGTCTGCCTTTCTGCCTGTCTTCCCTGAGTCCCCTAATTGAGTGGACTCAGCCTACCCCTTGGCTCCAGACTCTTTGGAAGAACCAAGTTCACAATAAGGACTTTGAGGTCAAAGGTAAACCCCAGCATGGTGTCCAAGATACTTCTCACTGCGATGCTCAGGGAACATTTCCTTTAGGGACAGAAAAGGAAAGAGACCCAAGTAGGGTATTTGAAGGTGGTTTCTATTTTAATGTCCACAATTTTGTTCAATAAATAAATCATGACCTTGTTATGTCCGTGTGAATCCAGAGATAAGCCTCTACCATGGGCTAGTAGGGGGACAAGGGGTATCTGTCCAGAACACATGCACACTGACACTGGATAGGCCCAGACAATGGGGCCCGGGTCAGGGAGAGGAGCCCACACATTAAGGTGGCTGTGGACAGACCTCAGCACCTGGGAGGATCTGCAAGCTTGGCGTATCCTTGGGGGTCTGGGAGCTGCTAGCCCCAAGACGATTGCCCCAGCCACTACCGGGAATTACATGGTCCTCAGGGGCCTGGAGCGGGAGGACAGGGGGTGGGACACTGGAGTCAGCCTCACACTTGGTGGTATGGCTGGAGAAAGGCTCAAGTACAGAGCCCAGTATGCTGGAAGGCTCAGAGCCCCCCCTTGCCAGCATAGGGCTTGGATCAGGCAGCCCCCAGGACTCTGCAGGTGCCTTACTTCCCTTGGAAGGCACTCGCTTCACTGAGAGGTCCAGGGGCGTGTCCAGTGGCCGAGCCGCCCGGGCTAGCGCCTGATGGATGGTGAGCAGCTCACGGCGAATCTTGCCAAGTTGTTCCCGTAGAGGTCTGGGGGCTAGATCCCCAGCTGGTGCCAGCTTCCCCAAGCACTGTTCCACCCTGGCATAGTCACCAAAGGCCTGGGTCAGGTCCTCTCCAACTGTGGCTGGACTTCCTAGGACCTGGCCTTGTGGCTGCTGCAGAAGGTGGACCTCAGGGCCTGGGACCTCGGGTTTGCCTGGTTCCTTGTCCTCGGGCCAGAATATCAGGGAGGAGCCTGTTGGCAGACTAAGAAGTAAAAGGCAATCAGAAGGTTATCCTGCTCCCTAAAGTCCCCCTAACCCCAGCCTATGTCTTCTGCTCAGTGTCACCCATTTCCCAGGAAAAAGAAGAGGCCTCTGTCTAAAACTAGACTCTTTGGAATCATGTCCCTCTGTAACCTGGGGTCTCTACTAGTGAGTAAGCTAAAGGTGGCCTAGTCTCCCCCCCCTGACACCCCCATCCCAAGACCCAAAGCTCCTGATACCCACCTGCTCTGACAGCCAAATTTTTCCAGGTTCAAGGGGGCCTTTGGGAGCTCAGGCATATTGCCTGGGGGCAGCCTCTTCTGCTGGTTGCTCTGAGCTACTCTTTCCAGCTCTCCTTCATGTCCTGGGTCTCTGGGTGTGCCATGGGGCCAGTGTGCTCCCAGCCCTGGCACAGGTACCTTCAGCAGCCCAGGAGCAGCTAGTGTCCCAGGAGGCTCCTTGAGGGGCACAGAGGACTTAGCAGGAGCAGCCCTGCCTGCTGACTGGCCTAGGCTGTGCTCTAGTAGCAACGGGTAGTACAGGCGGGGTGCCAGGCCCGGGCGCTCGGGTGTCTGTGGGGCTGGGAAGGCTGCAGGGGGCAGCAAGGGGCTTGCTGAGGCCAGGAAAGGCATATGGGCTGCAGCAGCAGCCAATGAGGGCCCCAGATAGGAGAAGAGGCCTGGGCCAAGAGGGTAGTTGACACCTAGCAATGAAAGGTGGAGGCTCTGGGCTTCAGGGAACTCTCCCTGGGCAGGTGGTGGGTAGCAGGGAACATTACTCTCAGAACCCGCTGAAGCTACAGCTCCTAGAGCCCCACTCATCAGACCACCAGTCAGCCTTGGCTTCCATGACTCTGCTAAGAGACTACTGGGGCCTGGACCTTTCCGGATGGCTCTAGCCAGAGGGGGCAAGGATCCTGGGGACTCCTCTGGTCCAGATTTGGGACCCCTGCCACAACGACGCTGGGAAAGACTGTCAGTGACAATGAGATCTGGCACAGTAGGCTGGCTACCAGGGTCTGAGAAGTCTGTGGAGCAGTTGGGAGTGGGCACCCGAGGCCTGGGTGAGGCGGGTGCACGGCGGCATGCCCAGTCAGGAGAGTCTAACAGTAGAGACAGGGAGTCTTTGCAGAGGCTGTACTTCATGTGGTTATAGAGATGTGACTTCTCCAGGCAGGTGAAGGGACATTGGAAGCACTTATAGTTATAGGGTTTGCCCCAGGGTCGTGGGATGTAGTGTGGCTTCTTGGGCTTCCTTGACCGTGCCCTTGTCCCAGTGCCCACTCGGCATGAACCTGCCTCTCGAGACATGGCAGCCTGCTAGCAGGCAAGTCTGGGTACCATGGCCACCTGCAGATTAGGAGAGACAAGGACCCAATTAACACCAGGCCTTCTCACTCTCTGTTCATCTTTACTGGGGTCCCCTCACCAGAAGTCAAGAAGCCCATTTTCCTTGCCTCAAGGATTCTTTCATTCTCTTGGGAGGGGATGTGGTGGTACTCGCCTGTAATCCCATAATGTGGAAAGCTGAGGCAGGGGAATTTCTGTGAGTTCCTGGCCATCCTGAGCTACAGAGTGACATTCTGTCAAAAAAAGGGGAGGGGTGAAAGAAAAATAATAAAGCTAGATGTTCTGGCCCAGGTAGATAAAAGTAAGTCTGTAATGTAATGGTGGTCTAAGGACCTAAAAATTGTGCTAAGAAAATATTCATTGTTTTTCTGAAATTAATCTGAACTTGGTGTCTTGTATTTTATTTAGCAAATGACCCTATACAAATCTCTCACTGCTGGTGCCGAGCTGGCCCTGTGGGCCAGTTTCTGGGATAACTGGTCTCCATTTTAGTCTCAGGTACCCACTGAGCAGTTGGTAAGAGACTGAAAGCCGCCATGTGTGACCAGAGCCACCAGTCTGATGGCCCTCTAGAGACAGTTTCTTGGTTGAGCCACCTGCCCCTGCCAGAAACAGAAGCAAAGCACTGAGATTAGAAGCCACCAGAAACTTTGAGATCTAACAGTACATGTGCAAATGTGTGTGTGAGTGCATATATATATATATATATATATATATATATATATATATATATATATATATATATATATATATACCTGAGCCAGCTAATGGAGTGTCAAATGAACACTGGAGGTCTCTCAGGGGGGTCAGCTACACATGAGGTCCCCCAAACCAGGCTGGAGGGGGGCGTGTATGTCACAGCATGGCCCCATGGCACAGCCACCTGCTCAGCCCAGCTCCATCTGGGTGGCTTCAGGCAGGTCAGTGACTGAGCCTGCAGTGCCCGCGCTCAGCCAAGACCCTCTTCTCCTCACACCCTGCACACTGGCTCAGAAGCTTCTCTTCACTCCATCTGGGCCACCACCTGGGCTGTCCACCATCCCAGTACTTGTGCTTGTACATGGTGCGTGTACACATAGGCTTTGGGTGTGTGCATACAAGCGTGCAAGATTCCTGAGGAATCCTTGCTCTATGCCTGGAGGAACAACTCCTGCATGGCTGAGCTAACCAGGCACGGGGTGTGCCACCAAGGGCACACATATTCATACCACTTCCCACTCAGAATGGATATGGCTGTTGAGAAGGGTATACCGTGCCTGAAGACACATGCAGACATGGCTAGTCTATGATTCATGCTTGGTTATAGACTCATCATAGATGCAGACACACATGAGCCTCATGATTTGAGGAGAAGGGCTGGGGTGGAGTGGAAGGCAGTTGCTGGACCCAGCTTTCTTGCCTGCTGACCATTGCACTTTGCCCATGGTAGATTTGCACCTTTATTCTTACCAAAGATCAGGTTGGCACCCCTTAGTTGGGCAGCTAGAAGGGGGGAAAATCACTGCATGCCAAAAAGCGTGGGACCACATATGTGGGAGCAGGGGTCCACATGGCCAGGCTGGGCTTTAGAGATGGGCAAAACACAGGCTGAGGGAGTCTCCTAGGTTGGGAGGGGGATACTGTCTCAGGAAAGGGTCAGGGGCTCCCTGAGGGGTTGAAGACCCAGGCTGGCCTTGGCATGTTCAGAGACAGCCTCTTCTCTTGCCTGCATCCTGCATCTCCCCCCCCCCCCCCCCCCCCCCGCCGCCCCGCAAGATGTAATGACAGATAGGCATGTGTGCTCAGGCAACAGAGGCGTCTGTGCCGAGGCCATCGATCACCCAGCCCTGGGAGCCACACAGCTGTGCTGATTGGTAACTGCTCAACCCACCTCCCAGCCCGAACTGGAGGGTCCTCCTGGGGCCTTGGACCCAGAAGTCGGGGCTCCTCCTGTCTTTTCCTCCAGACCAAGCACCCGAGGTGCTGACCTCTCCAAGACCCAGAGGATGCTGGGCACTGGTCCACCACAGCGCACAATCCTACACCACCCATACACAAAGGCACACTCATCCCGCTGCCACTCAGTCCCAGCCCCAACTTATGACCTGGCATGTGCTCCCAGACACCCTGGCTGCGTGCCTGGTCAGGAGAACTAATAGCTGGAGGGGCTAGCCCACCCATCCGTTACCCCTCTTGGGATTCGGTACCCTACAGGAGCTGAGGTGGACAGCTGGGACCCTAAAACCTTTCTTTTGCCTCTCCGCTGCGGACACCGCCCTAATGATGATCCCTCAAGGTGCTGAGATCACAAGCAACCCTTTCCGTCAGGAGCCTGAGCCCCAACTTCACTGGAAGTGCCACCCGTCTGCCTTACCGCGTCTGCCGAACCGAGCCTATGGCATCTGCCAAGTATGCGCCAGGCCCCGTGGAGGGGCAAACTTCCCACTTGCGGACACCACGGGATAACTGAGGTCCAGAGCTGGAAGCGGTAGCGAATCCGTGATGCTGCCGCCTCCGCCGCTGCCTTCCGGGTCCCCCGACGCCGACTCGCAGGCGCCCACCAAAGTTGGCAGCGAAGCGCGTGCGCCACTGAGCAAGCTCCCAAACGCAACGACCTCCGACCAGGCTGAGCAAGGGAGGCGGGACAGCTTCAGTGCAGACGGCTCCCACCTCCTTGGACACCTCCCGCACACTCACTCAGTGGACGCGCTGGGACGGCTGCTGGAGCGACCGAGGCCGGACCCACCACGGTGCTGCAAGAGCTTGGAGTGGCGCGCAGGTGCGGGTCGAGTGAGGGGCTCCTGGCACCGTCCCCGCCCCCGACGCCTGCAGGCTGCCGCGGGGGTGCGCAGAGGCAGCCAAGTCTCCCGGGTCTCCACAGCGGCAAGAGGGGGCGTCAGCACACATCCGTCAGGACTCTGGTCCCTGACAGCCGCCTGCCCACCCAAACCAGGACTTGGGCACTGAACCCTAGGATGGGGGCCTCCAGAGCGGACCAGGAGGAGCCAAGCCAGGTGCTCAGGCGGTGGGACCTATGTATGTGTCCTTGCCAGCTTCCCCTGGGCAAGCCAGAGCGCCTGTGTGGTTCCTTTACTCCAGACGGGAGGCGTCTCCCACGCCCCCTTGCTCTGCTTGCTAATGATCACCAAGCACTAACACCCCCCACCCTTGGATTCATCATGCCACTCCCAGCCCTCTCTACTTTCTAGAAGGTTCCTCCCTGTTTCAGGACAGTGCCTGTGCCACTGTCTGAAGGGCCTCATCTCCACTGGTGGCTTTTTCTGGAAAGACTGTGAGGTGACAAAGGACCCAGGAGGGTTTGGAATGCCCGGCACATTATAAATACCTGAACTTCCTTTTCTTTAATGTCTTCCCGGCCAGGGCAGCCCTGGGTTGTCAAAACTTTACATCTGGGTCACACTTCTAGCCAGGTCCCAGGGAAATTTGCCTAACTGGTGAGTTCCAGAGGTGCATGTGGGTAGCCTGGGTTTGGCATGGCATGGACAGAGACAGATATATTCTCTCTCTCTCTCTCTCTCTCTCTCTCTCTCTCTCTCTCTCTCTCTCTCTCTCTCTCTCTCTCTCTCTCTCTCTCTCTCTCCCTCTTCTGCCTGTGAGTAGGGAGGATACCTTAGTCCAGAGGTGTGCTGCATGACATTTCAAACATGAAAGGGTGATTGGTACCCCCAAGAGACTCTTGGGAACCCAGGACTCAGTTATTGGCTCCTGGAATCTCTCCAGTTCAGATCTTGTGGAAGAAGGGAAATCTCTCTAGTGACTTTGGTCACTACATGGGGCAGTCGTATGGTAGAAGGCACCGGAGGGCTCAGTACTTCTGGTTCCATGAACCTGGACTTGGTTCCCATGTATGACAGACATAATGAACACAGTCCAGCTGTTGGCCAAGGTTCAAAGGTTACTGGTCAAGGAGCAAGGCCTCTCCAGTCTAGTTCCTCCTGCCTCCATGCCACCTTCCTCAAGAGCAGCCCACCTCCAATTAAGGGACATCCAGTGCCGAAAGTGGTGCTATGGATTGTACAGCATGCTCCTTTCTGCCTGCCTGGTCCAGCTAAGCAGCTGACCATGCAGGTGGCCTGGGGCTGGGAGACAGCTTGAGCCGCCATTGTGCCAGGGATCCCAGGGCACTAACGAGAGATAATGGCAGACTCAGGTCACTCTGAGACAAGGAGAGTGGGGGTATTAGGTACTGGCCCCTTAGTCTCAAGGACAGCTCTGTACTCTAGCCATTTCCTTTCTGGGAACTATGGAACAGCCTCTGACAACACCAGGGGCAGGCTGGAGGTGGCCACCACCGTTCAGGGAAGGCCTGGCTCCATTATGCAGGGAGCAAAGCCTGGTGCAGCTCAGGTAAACCTGTGGTCTGGCTCCATTATGCAGGAAGCAAAGCCTGGTGCAGCTCAGGTAAACCTGTGGTCTTCAGGAGAAATGCAGAGACATGCCATGTAGCTCTCAGGTATGAGGCTCAAATACCTTAGAGGTGATCGCTGCCTAGGCCAGCTCTGTGGAGGCACAGGGAAGGGAGACAGCTAGAACATGCTGATGTCCAGATTGGAGAAAGCAGGGGGGATGGAGAAAGCAGGGGAGAGCCAGAGGGGCCCATATGCCCAGCCGTACCACCTTTCATGGGCCTTTGAAGAAATTTGGGTGAGAGGGGAGGGAGAGACCACATCCAAAAGTGATTCTAGAAGTTTCAACCACCTGGACATATTTCTGTGCTTCCTAGAAGAGAAACTCCTGAGCCCAGGGTTTGCTCATGGGAGTCTGACAGCCCCCACCTTCCGTCCAAACACTCTTAGGCATATCCAGCCTCTCACGATTTCCACCTCCTTTCCTGCCTCAGGTCATGCCTTGTCTGAGGCCTTCCACCCACCCTTCTAGGAATGGGAGACCCTCAGCTCTAGGAGATGGCTCCACCTCCTGATGGGTGGCTAAGACCCCCATAGCTTTGTGCTTGGGCTTGTCACCCCAAGCCTGAGACCCTGGCCACACTCCCTAAGCAGCTGCCCTTTCCTCTTTAAGAGAAGAACGGGCCCCCAGTCTTAGCTTCAGGCCCTAGTAGGGTCCCTCAATAGAACAGGGGCATGGTTGTCTCCTGTTGTGGGTCTTGCCTCTCAGCTGGAGGCTTATTTCAGTCATATACTTTCTCTGCTAGATCTGCCGGTGGCTGCATGCCTGTCACCTCCATTAGCATTGTGTGCTGGAGGCTCGTGAGCTGGATGAAGTTCCTGGACTCTGCGCTGTCCCATATCCTCAGCGTTGCAGCCCTCACCAAGACAGATACGGGGCTGGCTGGTACTCCACAGTGGGCACAGGCACAGAAGTTAGAGCCAAACAGGCAAACAGGGTCTAAAATGCTCACACATGGAGGGATTCCATGGAGTGTCAGCAACTCAGAAGCCCCAGAGTGCCGCACAGTATACTTGGCCATGGCTCATTTTACACAGGACACACGGCAGCATCCAGAATCCATGTGAAATCCCTGGTCCAGAGAGGAAGAGACACCCTTGGGGTTTCACCTTTCTTGCATATATTCAGTGTCCTTGGGGACTGTAGACTAGTGGGGAGCAGACTAAGTGCTTGACTGTAGAGATAGGATTGTGCCTGAAGCTCTGTCCTAGCAGGAGGCTGCAGGTCTTTATGGCCCCAGGGAGCAGCAGTGGATACACAGTATAGGAAGGGAGGCAACAGGACCCGGTGACTGCACTGGAAAGCCTAGGCTCAGGAGGTTAGGACCTGAGTGGAGCCCAAACTGTGGGTGTACAGAAGTCTGAGGAATCTTCTTAAGATCTGAGTGGTCTGTTCCTGGACATGCTGAGTTACCCACCAACCTGGGGTAGAAAAGGGCTCCCGCTATGTGCTGGGCAACTGGATGGATGGGACTCCAGTGATCCCTGGAGGATCTGAGCTAGGTGTGGTGTGTGGGTGGTGGTAGTGTTTGTAAACTCCCTTTCATGGGAATGCTCCAGCTGGACAGTGGCCTCTTCCCTTTGAGGGAGCAGCCAGCTTGTCCAGGTGGGTGGTACAAGCTTGGGCCGCCCAAACCCCCACCCGGTCTCTGAGCCTGGCACTGGCTGAGCAGTGCCTGGGGCCGACAGCAGCCATATGTTGGGAAGTGGAGCTGTGTGTGCTGCTCTGCGGCCCCCAGGGCCAGCCTTCCTGGGCCTGTCACAGATGATTTTCCCTGCCTGAATGACAGGAAGGATGGCGGGTGGGGCAGTGGGGAGCCTGTGAGCTGGCCCAATCTCCAGGCCCTTCCAATGCCCTCAACACCAGGGATAGCCACTTTTTGAGTAATCCAAGGGCTGGGCCTCTCAGCTTTGAAGCCCCCAGAATTTCACTGAATAAACCTTGTGGTGGGCACCCCTTTTAACTTAAAGTTGGGGTTCAGGAGAAGATTTCTGGTTGGTCAACAGGGAGGGACCTCCTGTTTGGTTGTGGGTGGTGGCCAGGGGTCCACACCAAGCTGCTGTGTGCCCCAGGCAGATGGAAGAGGGCCGGGAGCTGCAGCCCTGTCAGCCCAGCCCCAGAGCTGTGCACAGGGAGGCAGGGAGGCCATGGCTAATTTGTACACTAAGTGCTTCTGACAGGGATGCCTCACAAGTGAGAACATGCCACTGCTCGCCCTGGGAAGGCCATAACGGCTAGCAATGAAGACAGTGGGCCCAGGAAAAAGGGCCATGGGGACACAGGGCCAATAGGGACCAGGAATTTGGGGGAGGCCAGGAATATGTTGATGGCTATTGGATAGGACTTAGGAAGAAACACAAAAAGCTGTGAGAAGTGAGGATGAGATGGACTGATGAGGGGGCAGAGCCCTTACAACCCTCAGGCCCACTGTTTCAGTGGCTGGTCCTGTTGCTCTTGGACTTTGTGACCTCCTGCTCATGACAATCCACGGCAGCCTAGCCTAGCATATTGATGCTATGGTGTGAAGTCTGCTCTGACCAGTCTGCTCACCTTCTCCCTGAGGCCTTTCACCCTAAGCAGAATCAAATCTTCAGCAGCCTTTGGAGGAGCCCTCGCCCCCTTCCCATACTACCCTGAGAGTTTTTCTTATGTGTACAACTCCCCCTGTATGCCCTTTTCTTTCCCCTTCCCCATATGCTGAGGTGTTACAATGAGGATTTTTTGGCCCCAGGCACCAGAGGTTTAGACTCACAGACTAGTCACCTTAGACTTTTTAGCCACCTGCCGCTGCTTAGACTCTTTTAAAAATGATTCAGACACTTATATTAACTTTATGTTGTTTGGCCTATGGTTTAGGCACATTGTTAGCTAGTTTTTATATCTTAATTTATTTTTTATTTTTATTTATCTGTCACGTGGCCTGTGGCTCATCTGTGGGTTTTTTTTTTTTTTTTTGGCGGCTGGTTTGATTTGTTTTTGACTTTGTCTTTTTTTTAAAATTTATTTTGATTATATTTTATGGTGTTTATTAAGGGCTAAAACAGTTTTTTTTAATTTAAAGATAATTATAGCATAGAGAAAGACATTTTTACATCATCTTAAAAAAAAAAAAAAAAAAAAAGACAAAGTAAGACACAGATCTAGCCAGCCAACCAAAGAAAAAAAACATGTAAGGAGCACAGGTGAGCCACGGGCCACATGGTGGACAGATTAATGAAAATGGGTTGATTTAAGATGTAAGAGCTAGCTAGCAACGTGCCTGAGCCATAGGCCAAACAACATAAAGCTAATATAAGTGTCTGAGTCATTTTTGAGGGCCAAAGCAGCGGCAGGCAGCTAAGGGGTCTGGGGCAGCAGGTCTGTGAGTTTAGACTTCTGGGCGCCCGGGACCAAAAAAACCTCATTGTAACACTGGGGTCCATGGGGATGGTGTTTGCTGGGACCAACTAGGGTGGGTGAGCATGCTGTGGCTGGACCTCCATCTTGCCCTGACACCAGAGTCCTTTTTCTGGGGCTGGAGCTGCAGACCAGTGTGGTGGGTGCCAAGGTAAAGTGGGGCAGAAGAAAGAGGAACCGATCTTTAACTGTCAAAGGTGCCCAGAGCTGGCTCTTGCCACAGTATGCATAGGTGCAGGCCTTGCCCCTCCACTGTAAGACGGTCCAGCCTGGTGTGCAGCTGCATCAGGGCAGGGAAGGCGCTGTGGGCGGCGAGGTGAGATGTGTTGTGGCAGCTGCCCTGCTGCCCGAGGCCCGCCCGGAGCGAACACTGCTGGTGGCTTTAATTGCTTTCACATTCGATGGGCTGGCCTGTGACAGGCCTCTTGCGCTGTGCACTCTGGCCGTGAACCCCCAGCCCCCGCTTGCCCAGGGGCATCCTCTAGCTCCTGAAGGGGCCTGGGCTGCTGGCCAGAGATGGGCTGAGCAGCTTAGCGTCACCTGTGATATGAGATGGGCCCAGCCTACACCAAGCTGGGAGGGGACACAGCACACTAGCCAAGAAGAAAGCAGCAGCTACAGTCCCACTCACCCTCTGGCTCCATCTGCTCCTTCTTGGTGACTGATGGATTCAGACAGCCTTCATCCCCCCAAGTGAAGGAAGGAAAAAAAAAATACGTGCACACATGTCCTGCCCACCATGCTGGTCCTACCTGGCTGTGGGGCTAAAACCCTAGGGTCTGGCTCCAGCCTCTGTCTCACCTGGACACTCACTACTTCTTGAGGAGTCTGGCTGGCTCACAGCTCATCTGACCTTAGGCAGAAGCAAGAATGGTCACTCCACAGCCCCTGCTACTCTTCTGCAGTTCTATCCAGGAGACCACCATACTGGCCTTGTGTGTAGGGACAGGAAGGGTGACAAAAGACTGAAAGCTCTCTTACAAAACAAAACGCTTTTATTTGGTCCTTGGAGCCTGAGTGGAAACGGCCTATGGAGTCATCGAACAAGGAAGGGACCGATAGCTGATAAAATAGTCTCTGTGTTCGAAGAGCTGGTCCTATTTACAGGGTTAAAAATATTCACAGCTCAGAGTAAAAGGAGGCCCAGAGGGGAGGGGAGTGTTTCTCTAGGTATAAAAACCCTTGAAAGCCCCATGGAGGCAAGGACAGCGGGCGTAAGAGCTGCCCACTACCCAGGGGGCTGCAGGACAGCGGCAGCCAGGTGGGGGGCCCAGGAAATAACTCAGGCGTCCATGTGGCAGATAAGGGCTCTGATCTTGACAAGCAGCTAGGAGAATGTTGGACAGGTGGGCAGTTTGGCTCCCTCATCTAGGGAAGGGAGTAGTCAGTCACACCTTACATGTGCCTGTAATGCGACTGGGAGTGGGGTGTCCTTCTTTGTGGACAGACTGAGGCCATAGGACAGTGGCTGATTGTGGCCAGGAAAGCTAAGGAAAAAGCACTTCTCCAGACAGCTGGGCTGGGTCTGGCTCCCGACCTGCCACCCCATCATGGCTTCGATCCTGGCAGGTGCTCCAGGAATTGCATAGTGTTGCAGGAGGGGCAGCTGTCCCCAAGCCCTCGCTGACGGCCACCAGGCATCTGCTTCCTGCAATGTGCCACTCATGAGCCAGGGCTATCAGGACCCTGCTCATTAGGCAGGGAGCTGGGCTTGGGAACAAACCAAGGGGGAAGCAGCAGATTGGAGCCCCCACAAAGGGTTGCCCAGGCTCTCAAGGCAGGATCATGGCCTCTGAACTACCAGATTCGGTTCTGTGAACATATCTGGGATGCTTCTCTATAGCAAGTGACACTATATTCACATGGAAGGGCAGCCCCATTTGGGCCTTGGCCACCTGAAGCTGTCCCCAGGGCTCAGGATTGAAGTACTGGAATGAAGCCCACCTGGCTCGAGGTATTCTGCATGGCAGCTGGGAGGCCTGGTGGGGGACTGAAGGTACTTGGGGTTAGGGAAGAGGGAAGGAAGGCCCAGGGGAGGCTGCACCCTGTAGTTGGCGGCTCCCTGGGCAGGGTCCTGAGATTCTGGTTCAAGCATCCTCCATTGGGGGTCTCCCTCATAAAGTGCATGTAGGGGAGGGCAGGTGGGTGGATCTGCACATAGCCCCTGCCCTAGGGAACTGTAGTCATAGTGGCCGGGGTCCATGGAGACCAGCCACATCAGGTGTGAGGGGGGGGCTGTGGGTACCCCTAGAGGCTGTCCAGTCACTGAGGATGGCCTGGGCTGCCTTTCGATGTGCCAGGCGGTGGGTGATAGAGAATCCAGCATTGCCTTCCAGCTGGGACAAGATCACCAGGACCTGCCTGTAGGAGAGGGCTTATGAGGACCAGTGGGAGATCAGGGCCTAGGGTAGGGGGAAAACCATCATGTACTCACCTGTGCAGGGGTGGTACACTGTCCTGGGTGCGCAGGCTGCCACGTGTGGACACCACATTGAAGCTGTCGGTGCAATCACATTGCACGTGCAGGTAGGACTTGGGGTGTCGGTTCTCCACTACCACGATGAGCCCCGCCCAGCCATGAGTCAGGTAGTAGCAGGTCATGCCCTCTCGGCCCTGGGCACAGGCATAGGGTGGGTGGGCCAGGGCTGGTGGTTGCCCACCCGCTGCCCTCCCCCATCAGGACCCCACCCACCTCATGCCGCTCGCCCCGGCTCTCAGTGAGCAGGATGATGGCATCGGCCAGTGTGGTTGGCTGCGCCTCCACCGGCTCCACCATGACCAGCCTGGAGCTGTACACTGCGAGCACGTGGCCGGGTGGCTCAGGGGCACCTCGGGGGGCCCCTGCTGAGGGGCTGGAGGCTGTGGGGGGTGTGGATAAGGGAGCCAGCAGCTTTCCCGTGGGTGGGCTTTGGGACTCCGAGGGTGGGAAGGTGGGTGTGGGCCTCATCTGGCTGGGGCCCTTACCCTGGGCAGGGGGCCCTGGTGGAGCAGGGTTCCAGTGGTTGAAGGCACAGCACACCACAGCATACTCGCCAGGTTCCAGCATGACATCACAGTTCACAAACTTCTTAACAGCACGTTTGCTGTGGGCCAAGAGGCGGCCCAGGCTCAGGCGGCCACCAGTGCCAAAAGTGGCCCGGAATACCAGGATGCACAGATCAAGGAGGTGGCTGTCTACTGAATCCGAGCGCCTGAGGGCCAGACATAATATGCTGGGTGCTCATGTGGCCATAGCCATGAGCTTCTAGCTTGGTATAGTGCTCAACTTGTTGCCTACCTGCTGCCCTCTTGGAAAAGGGCAAACTCCAGCGAGGCCCGTTCGAGCACTGTGAGCGCCGTCACACCCACTGGTCCACTGGCAGTGCTTGGGAAACATCCCTGAACCCGTGCCTCCTGCCAATCTGAGTGTATCTTGCAGATGTCCACAGAGTCAAAGTACCTAGAAAGGGAGGAAAAAGGGTGACTGAGCACGAAGCACTTCTCTAGCCCATAGCCCTGGGTGGTTTGCATGAGAAGTATCTGGTCCCCAGCTGCTGCTGCTACTGCAATCTGGAGGGAATTGACCTCACCAGTGGGTGAAGCCATCAAGGAGTTCATAGCTGAATCAACAGGCTGTCAAGAGGTGCTGTCTGGTTGGAGGAAATAGGACACTGGAGGCCTGGTCTTTAAAGGACATATCTGGCCTCTTCCTGTCAATGAGGTGAACAACTTTCCTCTGTCACACCCTTCTGCCTTACTAGATCTGTACATCAATGGAGTCAGCTGATCATGTACTGAAGCCAAGAGCAAAATGAGCCTTGTTTTGTTTTTGTCCTTAAGATGGGGGTCTCATATAACCCAGGCTGGCCTGGAACTCATTAAGTACTTCAGAACTTGGGATACTCCTGCCTCAGTCACTGAAGCATTGGAATTACAGATATGTGTGCTGCCTCAGCCATGCACTCCTACTTTTAAGCTGTTCCTCTGCAACATCTGTCCAAGTGACAGCAAACTGACATGTTTGAACACCACAGGGTGCAGAATGACACACATAGCCCTGTTTCATATCCACTAAATTCCTTAGCAGACCAAGAGCTGCCTTTCAGGGGCCTGCAGGAGCTGAGACATGGATGTTGCTTATCTAGACCAGCTCTCTGAGGATCTGGCCATGGGACAGTGAGGGCAGTCAGGTACCTGATAAAGTCACTGTACTCCATCCAGAAAACACCCTCGCTGCTGCCATGTGGCATGAGCTCGGCTCGCAGGTGCCCTGGCCAGTGTGGCCACTCATCTGACCAGCTGCCATTCCAGGAGAAACGGCCCCAAGGGTTCCGGAGTCGTAGGAGCCTGTGGACCACAGGACTGAGAACCAAGACCATGTGCCTTGTGTCTACTCACTTGTCCACCCTCAGCCAGTTGGAACCTTACCTGGAACCCTGAACATCACGAACATCCAAGATGGAGTAAGCATGGCGGGGGCGCAGACCCAGGCTCTCATAAGCAGCATCATCTACCTTCATGTTACCTCCCCCACAGGAGGCACCCATGAGGAACCTGTGTGGGCAGAGTGACACTGGCTGATGGAATGAATGGACAGCAGAGGAGATGGCCCTTCTTGAACATTGGAGGTATAGTCTGGAACCTACGTGACATATGCTTTCAGGAAGTACTGGCCCACTCTGGAAGAGCTCAGAGTACAAGCTACTTGGACTACAAGCTGGTTTCTGAAGGCTTAGGCCTGAAATGGTGGGCAGTAGTACTGCTCAGGTTCACATGGACGCAGCAATTTTGGCTCCCTCTCCCAGGCATAGGACTTCTGTAGGTCTTTGGGTATAGACTCTTCTAGGCCTTGGGAATGGGATGTCAAGGTCCATAATGTTGACCAGGGTGTGGCATGTCTCAGAAAACTTCCTCTCACTCCTCAGAGTACCCCTGTGGACTCTTGTCTGTCTTTTCCTAAGTGAGAGAGTAATGAGGTCTGGGTTCTTCCTAGGGTGGCTACCTAGAATGGGGTACTAGTTACACTTCTTGGCTATGGCTAGCTGCACTAGAGCATCTAGTTAGATGTGGGCACAGTCAGAGGGTCCTGCTAACTGTCCACCTCTTCTTTTCTCCCAATGCCAGACCATGGCAGTACCATCTCTTACCCAGCCTCCTTAGAACTCAGCATTTTGGCCCAGATGAGGTCAGTGTCAACAGGTTCCTCTCGGGGGTTAGTGGAGCTGACCTGCAGTGCCAGGCTCTCACAGGGGGCACCCGTGAGTGTGGCTAAGCCTTCAATGGCACGCCCTGCCTGGAGAGCAAAGTAGGAGCCGTGCAGCTTGGCCAGCGCCTTCTCAATGAGGGCCACCCACAGTTGCTTCCGCTGTGCCTGGGGAAGGGATCAGAGTCATAGGCTGCCTGGTTTCCCGAGCCTGCCTCCCACCTTGTTGTCTCACCTGTGAGAAGAGCAGAAAGCCAGCCTCATCACAGGGCAGCATGTCATCCACCAGCACTGTTGTCCATGTGCCATCCTTGCACAGCCGCACCTGGTAGGCACCCTCTGCACATAGGCTACGTGTGACCATCACCCTCTCCACGAGGTCAGGGCGTTCAGCCAGTACTGCTAATGCACTGAGGAACCTGTATGGAGCCGGAAAACTTCACAACATGCCCAGAACTGGACCAGTGGCCTCATCCTCCCCTGAGCCTGTCTGGCCCTGGCAGGAACCTGGAGCCTCACCAGCAGTTCCCCAGCAGCCCCTGCAGGATGTCAGAAGGCCTCAGGATGTGGAAGACTGACCACGGAGTGCCATGGTCCCTGAAGACAGAGCAGTTGATTTCATGGGGCCGCAGCCACTGTTTCACTCGCTGCTGGACGCTGTCACCCACTGGGAAGCCGACAGATGCAGGCCCGGGGGGGAAGCTGTCATCCACAAAGTTCACACTATTCTGCAGGGACCATGGCCGGACACTCAGGCTGGGCAGGGCAGCCTTAGGCCCAAAATGATTTCACTCTACCTATTGGGGGAAAGACACCACCACCCTCCCAAGAGAGCTTTAGAAGGTTGGGGTGGAGCCCTTGAACGCTATACCAATCTTGGTGCTAGGCAACTCTAAATGGTTTGAAGGGCTCACCATCAGGATGATCCTGAGTGGTTTAAGGACACATGGCCTCCCTGCTCATGGCACTGCAGACCAGTGGCAAGTGAGCATGCTAGCCTGGGAGATGGTACAGTTCCAGCTGCTTCGTCAGCTGACCAAAGGGTGAAGTCACCCAGGGCTCAGACTCTGCAGCTCAAAAAAAGGTATCCCAGCCTTGAACTTTAACAGGCATGTTGTCCTGTGTAGGAAGGACAGCCTCACTGTATCCTCACTATGGGTTTACACATGGGAGGTCTGGGATCCTTCTAGGTACGTGAACTGGGGAAGTATGACATACATAGTAGATGTAAACGTTAGTTACCTTGGGCCAAGCCAGCTTTAGCCTCAGAAAAGAGGTTACTTACCTCTCTGCAGAAAGCCACTATGTTCTCCCAGAGTGCCTTGGCCTCGCCCTCATCTGTCTGCCTTCGCTTCTCCACATGCATGCTCTCTCTGCGCCTCAGGGGTGTAGTGCCTCGGCACTTGGTCACTAGAAGCTGTGGTGTATGGCAGGCTGCACAGTGCTTGGCGCGAGGTGTGTTGATCAGGGTGCAGGCAGGGCAGGCCCACTGGCCTAGGCGATCAGGCAAGGGATGGGCAGCCTTGTGTGCTGAGGGAGCTCGTCCACAGGAGCCAACACAGGGGCCAGGCTTGTCGGCACCACAGTCAGGGCAGTGGGTAGGGGGTTCACTGTGCTCCTGGAAACCATGCAGCTTGGAGCCACCACACAATGAACACCTGGGGGCTGTTGTGGGGTTCCTAAGTGTGCACCTGGCACATGACCAGGTGGTGAAGTCAGGGCTGGAAGGGCTGGCAGGTGTGTAGCGCACAGTGTCTCCAGCCAGGTCAATGACATCACTGCACGACTCACAGCGGGCAGGGCTGCTCTCTGGGGTCTCCTCCTCCAATACACTCAGTCGCTTGCCTGACAGCAATTCCTTGCCTGATAGCAGCTCAGCTAGGCGGGAGGCCCCAGCTGCAGCTCTTCCAGGGCCCTGTGGGGGCCCTTTGGAGCTTATGGTAGTTGAGGACTGAGCAGCCTCAGGCACAGGAGGCTGGAGCTGAGGGGGGACCTCCCGGCGGCTTCTGGGCACAGGGTTATTCTGTAGGGTAGGTGAGAAGGGGCTGAAGGGTGGTACTCTGGGGGGTTCCTGGTCAGCGGAGGTGGGACCCTGGCTCGTAGGAGAATCAGCCTCAGCACCTTCCCCAGGGATGACAGGCTGGGATGGAGCAGGAACATGGAAGCCAGTAGGGGCCACAACCTCGGGAACCACCAAGGCCTCTGGGGGGATGCGAGGCAATGACAGTTTCCGGGGTCCCCCACAGACAGAACAAGAGCTGGCCACTGGTGTGTTATGCAGTGTACAGCGCTGGCATGCCCAGCCACTGGCAGCCTCTGCCCCTTCCCCTTCGTTGTCCTGCTCCTCCTCTTCTTCTTCGGTGTGCCCTCCGGCTGGCTCCATGGCCACTAGCCCTGCTGTCCGCACAGGGCCTGCTTCTTCCTTGCAGCTGCCCTTTGGTTCCACCAGTATGGTGGATGGCTTGGGAAGGACCCCATTGATAATGGGCAGCAGAGGCGCTCCAGGAACAGGCTCTGGGGTAAAGCCACACACTTCACAAGCCTCTTTGCCTAAAAAGTTCCGGAATGTACAGCGTGCACAGGGCCATTTCTGTTCCTCTACGCTGAGCCGCAGGATCTGGTCAAGATCTGGCTTGTGTCTGGGGGCCTCACAGATGGAGCACTGGCGTTGGCCGGCAGGGTTCAGAAAGGTGCAACGGGCACAGGACCACTCCCCAACTGTGGCCATAGACCCAGGAGAATGTGTGTGGCTGCAAGGGAAGAACCTGATTAGTGATTCCTTTGAGGCTTAAAGTCACAATGCCTGTGGGCAACAGGACACCACTTTTCCATGGAGGGTGACTGGGACTGAGGGAGTTGCCTGCCTGGCTGCAAAGCCAGCAATGTGGAAAGCGTGGCCAACTTGGGGTCAGCAAAGTTCTGTTCTAGAACATGTTCAAGAGGGATAGAGTAGGAGTAGTCATCAGTCAAAATCTAAGCCTCTGCCCAGCGTGTGTCCTCAGCTTTGTAGCCCCCTCATTCATAGGTGAACAGAATCAGAGCCCGAACAGGGGCATTCAGGCCTGTTCCCTATGGCCCAGCACACTCCACACCACTAGGCTTGTTGCAAGGGGGTAGTGAGTACTGGAAGGCTGGTGGCCCCTTCTTGGAAAGGTTACCAGAGCACAATGAGGATACAAAGCAGAACAGGGGGGCCTGTATGGAGGTTGAGGCTGAGGATGCACCTTGCATTATCCTAGTAACTTGACATACTTCTGGGCTTTGAGACAAATGCATAGAGTACATGGAGTACAGACTCTGTGCTTGTGTGGAGGAGGGTTTCCTGGGCTCCTGGTCTGACTGCCTGTTCCCAGGTGACTCAGGTGGATGGAAAGGGTGCTGCCCCATGACAGGGCCAAGCTGCAAACATACCTCTACAATACCCATCTTTTGAACTGACCATAGCTGCTCTGCCTCTAGGAAAATCTATTGCATTTTACAATGAAGCATGAAGCTTATGCATCTAACCTTTGGTTTAGGAAGAAGGAAAATAAATTCCTCTTCAGGAAAAAAAAAAAAAAAATTCTTCCCTCCAAAATACGACTTGCCTAGGGGCCCAGAGTTGCTTCTGATTCTACCTGCCTGTGTAGGTTGGGTAACCCCTTATGATCAAGTGGAGGAGCTGCTGAGCTGCCCAGGGCCTTGTCTACAGTCAGCAAGGCTCCAATGGTCAGAAGGAGCTCTGAGAGCCCTGGAGCAACAAATGTGTTGGTGCACCAGGCTCAGCTCAGAGCTGGAGATCACTAGATCCCTCTCTGAAACTCCTTTACTTGGAGTCATGGATAAGGATAGAACACAGCGTGTGCTCACAGAGAGGGATGCCTCCTGAGGCCTCTCATGAGAGCACTACTTCCTCTACCTGCACATCTATCTACCTCACAGCACAAGCAAGACGGGCATCCCAGAAGGTCCTGGTGGGCCACTTCCCAAGAATCTCCCAAGGAAAATCAATCCTCATAAAATGCCTCTAGGGGACTCTTGGGCAATTTTCTGACTCAGCCCTAGGCCACTGGTCATACAGACTGAGGAAGACTGTAATGGTTAATTAGTGTTTACTGCCAATTCAGCTGGATTTGGAATCTCATAGAAGACACACCTTTGGCATTATCTTTGAGGGTGTTTTCAGAGAGGTTTAACTGAAGAAGGAAGACCCACTCTGTAATTTAGGCAGACCTCAAACTTAAGAGACTCTTCTGAGTGCTGGGATTAACAGCATGTCCCATCACACCTAGCCCAGAAGACCCATTCTGAATGTGAGCAGCACATTGGATCCACAGACTAGGACCAGGATTAAATAAAAAGGGGGAAAGGAGGGCCATTCAATCTGATGAAAGGAAATAACTCTCGTAAGTGTCCTCTGGCCTCCACAGGTAAGCCATGGCATGCATGCATGCACGCACGTACACACACAACATAAATTAATATTTAAAAGAGAAAAAAAGGAGAAAGCATGAGTATGAGCTTCTTTGCTTCTTAACTGTAGACAACACAGCCAGCTGCCTCCTGCTCCCATGCCATACTCCCCTTGAATGGGCTGTTTGAATGAAAATAGCCCCACAGCTTACAGATCTGAACACCTAGCTAGACTGTCTGCAAGGCCTTGAGAAGGCACAGTACTGAGGTAAACTGCAGGATTAACACCCACGATGCTGGAAATGCCAGGACCATAGAATAGCTGTTGAGGAAAGATACAGGAATGGAGTGTGGCTGGCTTAAGAAAGAGGCTATATGTGCTCTAGATGGCAAAAGTGGAGAATGGAATTATTCAAGGCTGTCTGAGTTTAGAAATGTCACAATAAGCCACAGATGCTGGATACTGAGCTTCAGAGTTTGTGTTTGGTCTTCCTTGGCCCTATTTTACCTTGCTATGCCCATTTCTTCTCTTTGGAATGGGGTATGCTTACTCTATGCCATGTATATTGAAATTATATAAAGAGACTGATTTGAATGCTGGCATGAGCCAGGTTTGGTGGCACATGCCTATAATCCCAGCATTCAGAAGGCAGAGGCAGGCAGCTTACTTTGGTCCCTCTGAGATATACCACTGACTCCCACCAGCAAACCTTGCTTTATGATGGAATATGTACCCACAAAAACTGTTAGCTAAAATAAATCCTTATTCCTTTAAGTTAATCTTGTCAGGCATTTTGTCATAGCAGGAAAAAAATGACTAATACAAATTTCAAAAATACTAGAGAGGAAGTCCAGGTGCTCATTCATCTCAGAAAACAGTCAGGGTAGCCAGGGTCTGAACCTAAAACATGGTCACTGACTGGTATAAGAGGTAGAGAGGGAACTCTTAGTAGATGAGCCAAATCAGGAAGACTGCATCTGTAGCATATGATAGCTCCAAAGAAAACAAAGCCTAAAGATCATACTTGATCTTGGGAAATTCCTGGGAAATAAAACAAATTGGCCAGAGGCCAAGGTGTGGGTTATCTGTAACCAGAAAACCTTTCAAGACAAAGGACTCTCAGGGCAACTCTGGTCATCTATGTGTTATAAAGTTCACAGGACCCCTACCTTTCACCCTCCTTGGCTCTCCTGGAATGCTCATAGTCCATGGGCATTCTATACTGCAAGGCCAGGGAAGGGACCCAGAGCTCAAGACCTGAAGCCCATAGGCAAGGCCAAATCACCACAGAAGTAAGCAGAGCTGAAAACCCAATAAAATCTGTATACAGAATTGGCAAAATCCCCGAGAAACTCTCAGCACAAGGGCCAGAGTACTGCTAGGTGGCAAAGTGCTCGCCTAGCACGTATAAGATACTGGGCTTGACATCTAGATCCAAAAGTAAAAAGAAATTTAAAAGGGGTTTTTGTACTTGATTTTCTAGAATTCTCAACACAAACACTCTTAAATCATGGTACATGAGCTCACAGAAGTAATTTCAACTCTTTAGGACACCAGCTTCCCACAGAGAACAAACTGAGGCAGCTGCCAGACGTCCATTCAGAACACTCAGCTTCTTGGGCACACCACCACTCAGATCCCATGTCAAGGGAGGTGACAGTCTCTAAAACTACAAGAGTCTACCTGACTAACTGGGAAATGAACCCCGGAGGACCTAGAGGTTGCTGCATTCTGCTGTGGTCTTGGCAGGAGTCTTTCCCTTTTTAGGAAGAACCAATAAAACTACCAAATTGAGGAAGGATTGGTAAGTTACTAATTAGACCACTAAAAGATGGATGCCCCTGACCAACAGAGGAATTTCATGTCTTATCCTTGCAGTTTCTTATCCCTAATTTGTGTTCAGGGTAGACTGTCCTGAGGGTCTATGTAAGAATGAGCTTAATGTCTCAGGCTATTCTCCTGGGCTGACTATAGCCTAGCCTGCTCAGCTTTTCTGAGGGTGTGTCCTCCTTGTCTCTGTCCCTAGGCAGCTAATGAGAGAGTCAACTGTCTACTGATGAGGCTGGACATAAGGAGGCTTCCTATGCTGGGCCGAGGAGGAAGATTCAGTGTACTCTCATCTCCTGGGCTCAGGTGGTGTGAGTTGCCTTTTTATCCACACAATGGGTGGGTGTTACCAGCTATGCTGGGGCAGCATTCCTTAGAGATATGAGGAGCTGCTATGGCTGTTAATTTCACTTTTGTCCCATGCTTCTCCCTGCCCACCTTGTACCCTATAAGAGCCGGGGAAAAGATGCCCATTTCCCATGCTTGTGCTCTGTTACTTCTGTGTGTGTGTGTGTACATCTGTGTGGGGAAGGAGTCCTGAAGGGCAGCTACATATAGTATCACCTCCTTCTCTCCTGTCCCCCGTCTAGCCCAGTAACCGTCTGGTGTCCAACCTCTCTCTAGTTTGGATATGTGTGGATTCTTCCAGATCATTAACACCGTTTATTTCTGATTCAACCTGGATGTCACTGCCTACTTAAGTGCTTGGCCTAATGGGAACTAATATGTATTGGGGACTCCTATTTAGGGGAAGGGACTGGCAGGAGGCTGGAGTAACATACAGACACATTCTCTAGTCTTGGGTCTCTCTCCTCTCAATCCCAACTCCTTGCTTTGTCTCCGAAGAATTCCTTTAGCCAAACAGTTGTGGATGTCTTTAACACTTGCTCTCACATAGCCCAAGCTGTACTTGAACCCCCGATCCTCTTGCTTCTGCCTCTAGAATATTAGGATTATAGGCACGTACTACCATGTCTGGCCATAATTTTGGATTTAAAAATCTTGTGATTTATTTATTTTGTGCCAAGGTCTTTCTTTATAGCCCTGGCTGTCCTAGAACTTAGAACCGGTAGACAAGGTTGGCCTTGAACTCATAGAGATCCACCTGTCTCAAAAATCGTGTACTTTACATATATATAAAACCATATATATACACATATATTTTAACTTCATGCATATGTGTGTGTGCCTAACTGTATGTATACATACCATGCACATGCTAGAACCCTAGAGGTCAAAAGAGGCACTGGATCCCTAGGAACAGAGTTAGAGATGGTTATGAGCCACAATGTGAACTGAACTCAGATCCTCTGGAAAACTGGTTAAGTGCTCTTAAGCACTGTGCTACCTCTACAGCCTCCCAGATCTTGTGCTTTTCCTTTTGCTTTTTGAGACAGGGTCTCACTCAGTAGCCCTGGCTGGTCTGGAACTCACTATGTGGCCCAGGCTGCCTCAAACCTCTCAGCCTACTTTGCCTCTTGCTTCAGCTTGCCAAATTCTGCAGCTATAGGTGTGTTATACAATGTTGGGCAACCTTAACCCCCCCCAAAAACGCATTTAAAAATTAAATAATGAACCTTGAACTTTCATTTGTACATATGAACTTAGTAGAATATAAAAGCAGGAGAGCCATCCGCTCGTGTGGCATGTACGTGGTAATGTTCTCTGCTGGGGCACTGCTTACAGACACAAGAATGAGAAAGCAAGCCCAGCACACAGCCTCAGCATGCAGAGCCTCAGTTCAGGCCTTGCTAGCAATTCCGTTCTTAATGTGTTTCCTCAGGAGACGCACACACACACACACACACACACACACACTTGCGCGCGCAAAAACATGAGATGGTCAACACCAACAGCCATCAGAAAAATGCAAATTAAATCAGGTAAAGCTCCACTGCACACCCTACAGGACGGTTAGAGTCACACAGATGATAGCAAGCATTACCAAAGTCAGGGGACATCAGAACCCTGCCAACACTGTTAGTGGGGATGTAAGTGTGCCAACCCCGAGATAGCAGCGTTTCTTAGAATGTTGTATAAACTTACCACAAACACAGCAGCTCCAGATCAGGGATATACCCAAAACAATTAAACATGCCCACATAAAAACCTTTAGCACAAATGTTTATAAAAAACATTACTATAAAAGCTAAGTGGAAATAATATACTATTTATAAGCAGACAAGCCAAAGGTAGCTTATTTTTACAATAGCACTGAAGTATGTACAGGAAGGAGGCCCATGTGGCAATGTGGATGAACCTTAAGGACAGTATGCTGAGTGAAAGAAGCCAGTCAGATACCCAGGTCACATGTGAAATCTCTAGAAAAGGTAAACCTACAAACAGGAAGCAGGTTAGTGGCTACCTGGGGCCAGAGCAGGTACAGAATGACTGCAAACAGGAACTCAGGAATGTTTATACATAGCTATGAACTGGTTGAAAATGACCTGAACATACACTGACCACAAGTGAATTTGATGGTGTGTGGAGTTTTATGTTAATCTGATACAAGTTAGAGTCATTTTAGAAGAGGGTCCTCAATTGGAAAAGGCCCCCACTACTTGGCCTGTGGTCAAGCCCGTGGTGCACTTTCATGATTGACGATAGATGTAGGAAGGCCCAGCTTACTGTAGGCAGTGCCACCCTTGGACTGGTGGTCCTGGATGCTATAAGACAAGCTGAGTAAGACACAAAGAGCAAGCCAGCAAGCAGCACTTCTTTATGGCTTCTGCCTCAGTTCTCCCTCCAGGTTTCTACCATGAGTTCCTTCAGTGATAGACTATTCTGTGGAACTGTAAGCTGAAATAAACTCTTCTCTCATTGGTCAATGTTGTTTATCACAGCAATACGGAAACTAAGACAGCGTGTAAATCATAATCCAATAAAACTGCTTAAAGGAGTTAAAGCTTGCACTGGAGGTGCTGCCTGGAGCATCTTGTAGTACTAAGAGGTGCCTTCATGCACCACAAACAGTACACCATCCCCTCTTGCTTGAAGGTCCCTGCCTTAGTTCTGCTTGTCTCTCTGGACCTTGAGTTCCCAGTGGTTGAGTCTCCAATCACTAGAGGGACTCATTTGGGGTCAGTGCCTCCTTCCAGCATCTCCTAAAGGCCACTGGTCTGCCAGCTCAGATCCTGGTGTTAAAGCTCCTTCAGAAGGCAGTCTCTTGTCTGCACTTTATGCCCAGCTAACTTCTTATATCTAACAGATGGGTGAGTGAGCTGTTTGTGAGTGTCACAAACAATGCACTTCTCTGAGTAAAGAAAAGATCAGTGTTACCTGGGTTCTCTACAACAGAGCTACTGGGGCTGCCTTCTCTCTAAGGTGAAGCCCTGGATATTTATGGGGTGCCAGATACCCTTCCAAAAGGAAGCTAATAACGTGCATGCCTTAGAAAGGATCTTTAGGTAAAGGAGGGCCCTGTGGTTCCCCACAGCCAGAATGGCATCTCTAGAGGCAGCCATACTGGAGCATAGGTACCACAGGCTAGGAAGGGAAGCAGTGTTCAATTCTGACAACTGTGTGAAGCAAGCCAGCACTCTTAATGCATGCTAGCTAGCTACAAGGGATGAAGTCATCAGCCTCCAGACAGCCTTCAAAAGATTTCAGCAGGCCCTGGGCAAGTACTGCTTATCAGTGGGCCACAACAGAACCTCAGGCAAAGGAAAGGGTCTCAGACCCGACAGCCAAGATCAGCAATAGCCCAGATCAGATCAGACGAGCACCTGCACCACAGAAACCTGTTCTGAGCCAGCATCTGTGCCAAAGTGGGACACACTGGAAAGAGGTCTCCTGCTTAAGATCCCTCAGGGTTGCCCCTTCCCACCTTCTTACCTTCGGGCCCGGGGACGTGGGTGCTGTCTGGTGACCAGAGCACTTCCCCAGACAGTTTCCCCAGGGCCACTTCTACACCAGCCAGCAGCTGCTGGGGGCCCTGGGTAGGGTGGCCCCCCAGGGAAGCCGTGGTCTGACTCCGTCTCCGCAGCCAGAGAGGAGGCGGAGCTCCCCATGGCCCCCCTGACAGTGGCCACGTAGAGAGCTGGGCCTGGTCACCTCTGGCCGGTGGCACGCGAACGGAAGCATGGAGAGAGGAGAGCACCCACGCTGGAGAGAGGGCAGCCGGCTGGTCAGTGACACAACAACAAAGATAAACAGAGTGAGAGAGAAGAAAACAGTGTGATTCAAACAGATGAAGCTTTAGATCCCGGGAGAGCTTCCCAGCATGCCAAGCGACCTGGGGTGCAGGGGAAAGTGAGGTCCAGGAACCTGGGCATGACTTTTAAAATATTCACCACTGTAGGACACACTCAATAGATAAATCCTATAAGAGAATATAAGCCAGAGTCCAAAGGCCAGCACTAAACAGAGCTGTAGCTCCCTGACATGTGGCATATTAGGGTCTCAGGTTACCCATCGTCCCCTCAAACTTGCCCCTCATCTTCAAAGGGACTGACTTTATTTTTCAATGAAGCGCAGTTTTGCCTCATTACAGAGGAAACTATCAAGTTTACCCACAGGAGGGGATCGAGGAACAGAGGGCACTGCGGGAATGACACTTGAAGAACAGAGCAAAACGTGCCTTCAGGAGGGCAGCAGCTGACTGTGTGAACACATACTCAGCAGGCCAGCCCTAGACCTGGGTAACGCCAGGGAGCCTAAGAAACTGACCATGTTTGGGAGGAGGAGGGTAGACAGCTTGTGCAGGGAGTCATTTTACAGCTGCTGGCCAAGAGGGGTGGTAGTGAGACCAAACAAATCTGAAAATGTGACCCTTGGGACAGGGAGGACGTAGTAGCTGGTAGACCAAGACACATAGGGTAACTGGGTGTGAGTGGGGTCCCCTCTTTGGGCTCTAGGTTAAGGAGTCTCTGCACTCCCCCTGACTGTTTCAGCAGTTCCTACCCTTGGGTCTTCTATCTCCCACTGACAGCATTTTCCCTGGCTTCTGAAGAAGCTTCTCTAACACTGATGCTGGTATTAGGGTGTAAATGAGGAGAGACTGACAGAGGTGCCAAGAAACACACCTACGAAGTACTGTGGGCTCAAGGGACAGCCCTGCTTGATAGGTACCAACCTATGTAGTACCTTTGAGAGTAAGCACTTGACACCTGAGAGGACCACCAGCATCAAGCCCATCAAGCCTCTCTAATATATTCAGGCACGGGCCATGTAGCTCTGTAACCTCTCACTATGAGGTTTCAATCAGAACCAGCTCTTTCCCCATGAAGCAGCATTTCGAACTACATTCTAAGTTAGCATGGGAGGGGCTATTGGCTTGGTGACCCTGTGAGATTGGAAAGCTTTTAATTCACACTTTGAAATGGCTAGGAAACAAGTTGGGTGATGGTGGTGCACAGCCTTAATTCCAGCACTTGGGAGGCAGAGGCAGGTGGATCTCTGTGAGTTCAAGGCCAGCCTGGTCTACAGAGTTAATTTTAAACCAAAAGAGAAAGAAAAGAAGAAAAGTGGAAGGAGGGGAGAGGGAGGGAGAAAGGGAGGGAGGAAGGATTGGAGAGAAGGAAAAAGGTAGGAGAAATAAACTTATGTGAACTAAAATGCTATACCTTGCTCCCCTTTTCTGGAGACAGGGTCTCACTATGTAACCCAGACTGGGTTTAAACTCAGGACCCTCCTGCCTCTGCCTCCCAAGTGCTATGATCATAAGTTAAGTTTGGCCTCGAGCTTGAAATTCACGTTTCAGTGTCTACAAATGGTTTTGCTAGACACGGCTGTGCTCATTTATTCATGCCGTCTGTGGCTTCTCTCAGAGATCACACAGGACAAGATGCTGCAAGTGCTCTCGGTTCCTTTAGTGAGGATTGGCCAGCCCAGGCCCCACAGTACAGTACAGGTTCAGTCTTCTCGCAAGCCACATAAAGGAGGCACAAAGAACCAAGAGGGCTGAAGATCTGGCCAGCGCCCACAGTGGAAGAATTCCCAAAACTGTCTTCTGACCTCCACATGTTCCCTGCCCCAATAATAATAATAATAATAATAATAATAATAATAATAATAATAATAATGAATCAAAAAGAACAGGTAGAGCTGGGTGTGTGTAAATCTGTAATCCAGCACTAGGGAAGCTAAAGCAGAAGCAGAAGGATTTCTAGGCCAATCCGGGGTACATACTAGACCCTGTCTCAAAAATCAACAAAACAGGGAACTTGCTCAGTGATTGAGAGTACTTGTTGCCATTACAGAGGACCTGAGTTGGATTCTCAGCATCTACATGATGGTTCATAACCATCCATAACTCCAGTTCCTGGGGATCTGACATGCTCTTCTGACATTCATGGGTACCAGGCATACATGTGATACACATTCACACATAAATCTTTAAAAAAAAAAAAAAACCCACAAAACAACAAAAACAAGTATCAGATAAAGAGACTTTAGCAAACTTTGTGTAACCTAATATCTAGAAGGTTGTCCTGTTTGTATAAAAGTATCACAAATGACATTACTGAGTTACTAAGTATCTTTTTTTCTGACTCCTCAATGCTCTCAGGGTGTTACACTCTTACTTAATGTCTTTGTTTTCACATAGGGTCTTACAATGTAGCCTAAGCTGATAGCAAACTCCAGCCTTAGCTTCCTGAGTACTACAGTTACAGGCATGACCGTGGCATTTGGCGGGATCAAGGTCTTTAGACAACTTTCTAGCTCAATTTAGACATGTCACTTCATGAGACTCAGTAGCTACATGTGCTGGTGGCTTTGTATGGGGCATCAGTGAACTGTTGGTGGCAGGATTCTGTTCAAGTACCAAACAACACATGCTCCCTCCACCAGTCCCTTATTACAATGGTCACCCAGTATACCTGCCTCTCCTGTGTGGTTATGTCAGTACCAGAACAACCCCCCCCCACCCCCTCCAAACTGATAAGCCCTGGCAACATGGGAGACTCCTGTAAGAAATGTACCTCATTTCTGGTGCTCCTCTCATATTCAGCCCTGAGCAGGTGAGGAAGGGAACCGAGCTGGGATGCCCACAGGGCAGAACCTGCTTACAACAGGGTCCTGAGGTGATCTAATGCCAACACTCACTGTGAAAGCAGGCCTTATACTCGTGGGCTGCCTATTTGCCTCCAGGAGGAATACCTGCTCCTCCAAATATACTAGAGTCCTGCACGGGCTTGAGTACTGTTTGCCCCACAGTTCCTATAATCCTCACCCATCCCTCTCTTGCCATCCAGCTCAGAGCCTATCCTCCTCCTACCCGTATTTGCTCACTGGGATGCCTTTCTTGAGCATAGGATCTCAGGAGGGTGAAAACAGCACATTTTTCTTTGCTAAGTGTACAGAACAAAGAAAGGAAGGCAGGATGAACAATGTTCTCAGGAGCTCTCCATAATACAAAGCCCCAACCATATCTGCTGTTAGGAAGGAGAGAGTCCCTTGGTGTGCTGAGGAGGCCCTGTCTTGACTAAAGGCCACCTGAAAGATGCTGACACAGTCTTAGTGTTCCCCTACCCACCAACACACATATCAGGGAGAGTTGGCTACCAGCTCTCTGTTGTCTTAGGGGGTCCTCTTACCTCAAGAAGCTAGCTAGCATCAGTATGTCTCTGCTTGTTTTGAGACAGAGTCTCATGTATCCCAGGCTAGCCTAAAATACTATGCAGCCAAGGATGTTCTTCCCCTCCTGGTCCTCCTGCCACTGTCTCCCAAGTGTAGGGTTAGAAATATATGTCACTGACACAACTGTACACATGTGCTTCTTGAAACCCACCTTCCTTCTGCTGGCCTTTCAGGCACAACTGTAGGTCCCAGCACCTTCTGGAGCCCTGGTGGCTGGTAACTCCACATGTATGGCAGGCAGCCGTGTAGAAGGTTCTACATGCCTTCCTTCTTGGTTCTGACAGCTGCAGTCAGGGACCACTGAAAGGGTAAAAGGGGAATCTAGCAGCAGCCCTTGCTAGAGGAGCTGGCTGTTTCTCTGGCTTGGCCAACCCTCTATAGAAGCAATTATTACACCCACAACACTTTGCCAAGGACACTGGGACCTTCTTTGAGTGAAGGAGGCTGGCCCCTTCCAGGTCTCCCCCATCTAGGCTAGAACACACGAGTATAATTAGCATGTGGTGACAGGCAGGGAATCTACAGAATGCCAACACAGGTGGGCCCAGTCTTTGTTCATTTTCTGGTTGCCTAGGCTGTACTCCAAAGAGGACAGGAAAAACAGAGCATGGCCCTCACTCTGGGTGGCAGGCTTGAGTCACCCCAAGGGCCATTTTCTCTTCCAGGGCCTGGTGGTGGACAAAGTCCCCTCCCTACTCCTGAAAGCACTTCATGTTCCTCCTTTTGCTCCTGTTTGTGTGCTTAGCAAACACCCTTTGGCCTCTGCTGCAAGTCAGGCTGTCTTAGGTTGGGTATAGCAAATAGTAATTTTCAGAGGTCTCTACCTAGACACTGTCTCACTGCTACAAGATTTAGGTGTAACCATATCAGCCTTGAAAGGTAGAAGGGGCAGGGTGTATTAAGGCCCACAAGATCTGAGAGAAAGGTTTACCCATCCTCTCAGTCCTGGGGCTTATGCCTATCCCACCCAAGACCTACCAGCCAGTTCCTCCCTTATTTGCATTTGGGAATTGTTCTACTTTTAAGTGGGACAGTGGCCTAGATCTGGCCTCAAAGAAGCAAGGAAGTGAGGCTGCCACAGCTCTGAAAGACAAAGTGTTAATTATCAAGATGTATTAGCATGTCCCCAGCTTTGGTGGGATATTCTCTGTATATGCTGAGGGCAGCTGGAGAACATCCACCCAGGACAAGCATGAGAAGGCAGGATGACATGTCCATGAATTCTGCATAGATCCTAATGATAACATCAACAGCCTCTCTCTGTTGTCCTCAGCTTCACCTTTAGCTCTGAGGGCCCTCTGAGAGGTCATCATGACAGCCCACTGCAGGTGACATACTTAGTGCTTCTCAGGTACAACAGGCCGATGGTTTTTCCTCATGGGTGCTCAGGCTGGAGACTGAGTGAGAGCCAGGCTCTCACAGGCCATGAAAACTAAGGGTCGCACACCCACTGTGGGGGTCCCTTGCCCCACGAGCCACAGCCAAGTCAGTACTTCCTGCCCAGAGCTCCCAAGGACTTGTGGGATGCCTAATTCCCAAAGGACAATCAGGATATCACCACCAAGTCAAGGCCAGGGAGACCCACTGTACCTTGTGTTTCTAGAGCTCTTGGTAAAGGAAGTACAACATCTTCCTATATCTCCGTCTGGGAATGCCCAGAGCACAGCACCCAACTCCAGTGGAATGAGAGGCAGAATGGGGCTTCCCACACTCTAGTACCAACCACACAAGACCCTCCTCTTGGTAATTTCACGAAGGACTATCCTCTCCCGTTGTAACAGCAGTAACCCCAGTATCACTCCTCTCTTGAGAGAGTGGATGGCAAGAGAAAGCAGCAGCCCTAGCCCTATCCAGCACCAATAGTATCCACCATACCTTAGCATTGAACCCATCAGAGCAGGAGGCAGCCAGTCCAGATGCGAAGCCAAGAATAAGCCACTTTGGGATGCAAGTCTGTCCAACAGCAGCTAATATCAAGGCCAGCTCCAGAGGAAATGGCCCAGGGACAAGAAACTAGGCTAGCATCTACCCCAGGGGAGGACTCAGCCCTGTGAGAACTAGTCGAACAGCATTCCCTGAAGACTGGTGGACTAC
Organism: Phyllotis vaccarum; assembly: GCA_033318265.1. Taxonomy (NCBI): domain Eukaryota; kingdom Metazoa; phylum Chordata; class Mammalia; order Rodentia; family Cricetidae; genus Phyllotis; species Phyllotis vaccarum. The sequence goes on along the minus strand of JARWLC010000016.1, from coordinate 65,139,983 downwards.
CTCCACAGGAATGGATCACGCTTGGCTCTTTGAGCTTCTTTTTGGTCAAGATAACCTACAGCCCAAGAACTCCATGTGAGAGCCTTTGGCAGGAGACGTCTCAGGTGGTACACCCAGGAGGGTATGAGACCCAAGTGACAGGACCAAACCCCATCAGTATAGCTTTCCCCAAAACAGTTTCCGGAAAGCCAGCAGGACAGAGGACTGGTCACTAGAGAGTACTGGCTCTCCCTCCCACCTAAGCACTTCAACTATGCTGCTCCATCAAACAAGCCAACAAACATGCCACAGCACTTGAGAACTAGCTCACCTGAGGCCAGATGACAAGATGCCAACGTACCCACACCTGGGTTGCTCCCTTAGGAAAGGACCTCTGAACAGGCTACCACTGCAGTACCCACCAAGACAGTATGCTCCTCTTATCAGGGTTTGGACTCTGGCCCAGGAATACCAAATGCAGCCTTTGGGTATCTGCATGAGTCAAAGTCCTGCAAACAAGTCTTGATTGGCTGTGTGGCTCAGGCCCTGCCCTCTTCTACAGTGCTATCAGAGCCTCTTGGAGAACTTTACTGTCCTACCTAAGCATATACTGCTCAGGGACTCCTTCCCTTTAAGAAGTTGTATCTGTTCCATAGCCAGAGATCACAGGGGACAACATGGTTTGCTGGCTCTTCACTGCTGTTGTCATAGGAACGAACCTGTCCCATGGCAAACACTGGTAGGACAACAGAGGGGGTTATTCAAGATCCCGTCTTGGTGTTCCTAAACTCGGCTCTGCCCTTAGGCAGAGTTCATCTCCAGGGCCACAAATCAGTATTAGCTGTCAAGGAAGCGTAGGCTGTCTAGGTACTGAAAAGGAACTGTGCCCAGGTTGGGGAAGGGCTCAGGGGAACAGCAGTGTGTTACCAAGATTCCCTGGATTCAGGTCCTGCCACTATTTAGTCATTCCAATTGCCAATGGGTAACCACGGTTTCAAGCTGCAACAGCATCTGCTTACTATGGCAGATGCTGCCATGCCAAGGCAGGTTACTCATGTGTCCCACCCCATATTTGCTTTCTGGGCCACTGCAACCACCTATTCTCTCCTAGTCACTGCCTTTTCATATGAGCAATACCAGAGACAGTGGCCATCACCCTGCACCTGCACCCAAGGGGAAGGGTGAAAGTTGAGCTCATACAGTGAACCTGAGATTGTACTGGAAATGAAAACCCACCCAAGGGTCAAGTGTAGGATAAAAGCCTTAGGAAGAAGAGTGCTGTGCTAAATCTTCTACTCTCCTAAATGGAAGATGAAGCCACAGAGTTCTCAACCTTGACTTCTAGATTTTTTTCCCATTTGTGCCAAGTACTTCCTGGTCCCCAGCTCACAGGCAACAATAAAAAACTGAGACTGGAGCTGGGTATAGTGGTGCATACCTTTAATCCCACTACTGGAGGGAGGCAGAGGCAGGTGGACCTCTGAGTTCAAGGCCAGCCTGGTCTACAGAGTGAGTCCAGAACAGTCTGGGGTACACAGAGAAGCCCTGCCTCAGCATACACGCGAGCACACGTTTTCACACACGCACACACACATATTCAAGGCTGGGCCTCAAAACAGCAGTGGGGCCTCTAGCTGTAGGCATGTTTAAAACAAATGAGACACACTGATCCTGCTGAGGTGAACTATAGCAGTTCTTGAGGCTGAGACTCTACATCTGGCCTCTCAGGTAAGGATCACCTGAGATATCTCCGTGCTGGCCCTGCTGACTCCTAGACAGGGAAATGGTCACTGATCATCCATCTGTGTTTCTGGAGTTGCATACCATCTTCATTATACATTATGACAAGAGAAATTCGTTTCTCAAAATGGTATTGCCAGGAATTCAAAGAGTTCCAGGTTTAATTAACAAGCTCAGTGTTGTTCAATGTGGAATACAATTTTAAGGGAAAAGGTAAAAAGGTAGGCTGGTGGCCTTGCCATCAGCAGAACAAGCATCATAGGGCGCCCAAGCTCGTTGCTGGATTAGGAGCATGAGGGGCTGTAGCAGGTCTCTCAGCACTTCCTTCCTGCTAAGCTTTGGCCTTTCAGATCTGCAGAAGAGCAGGGCCTCCAGAAAGCTGTAGAACTCATTGATTTTTCCATCAAATGGTTTATGGTCAGCACAGTCAAGAAACGGACAGAAAGTCTAGAGGTTCTTTAAATCCAAAAGGTAACTTTTTAAGAACTGTGGAGGAGCGCATGGAAGCACCCTTTGCAACAAGGAACACTGCGGCCTTCCCATCCCGACTATTAGCAGCAGACATGACTGCACCTTGACATTTTCAAATAGCAAATCTTCTAATATCCTGAACTCTCTCCAAGCCCATCCTCCAGCTTAGCCACCAGGGAAGTGGGAAAGGCAGTATCAGGGAAGCTGAGACATGGGATATGCAGCAGGAGAGCCATGTCTATGCATTTGTCAGTACCATTGAGGTCAATGAAAGTATTCCACTTGCTTTCCTAACATGGAAAATTGAACAAGCCTACCCTAGTGTTTGGTGAATGCTTACAAAGGAATGGCTATTATCACTGGTTTCCCACATGGCAGCTTGTGTAGAAGGGTACAAATAATAATAATAAAAATCAGGCTGTCCATCACCTTATGTGGACTTACCTTAGGGTCCCACACTATCATTACCATATCTACACTGAGGCAGAGTACTCCTGTCCTCCTGTAATTCTACCCCTGAAAACTGTTTGCCTAGTAGCACCAGCCTGGGAGACAATATGTTGCCCACATCAAGATGTTCTTTGGTTCACTGGTCACAACATGACACCCACAGACATGACACCCACAAAGTGACAGTCGTGTGGCTAAGCAGGTCTCCAAGCAAAGCCTCAACCCAGTGACTCCTCTGCTTCCTTTCAGGGACATTTATGCAAGGCTCAAAGGCTGATTAGTTCACTTCTCAGATTGAGAAACAAGATGATGGCAAGTGCGTGTTTCCACAGAGACCACATGCTGCCCTTTTAGATCAGGAGGCCTCTTCAACTTTAGAAGTCAATTGGCCCAAGGTTACCAATGGTCAGCAGCCAACTGAGGATGCTCATTGGCATCTCACCTGCTCAGTGTGGAGTTGGACTGAATTGGATACCAGGACCTGCCAAGAAATAACACACATGATTCAAGTAGAGGAGACTCAGAAAGCTGGGGTGCCCAGTAGAGCCCTGGGGATAAGCCAGAATGATATCGGAGGTATAGGGACAAATGGCTCCAGACAGCCTCTGGGAATGTGGAAAGGCCAAATGGCGGAGACTAAATCCAGCCTGAGGAGTTCAGAGACTAGTTAGAGCTTCTGGAACCAGGAGTGCATGCCCTTCAGGATGCTCTTGCTTGTCAGGTGACATAGACAGTATGAGGCGGGACCAGAAGGACTGGGTAATCAGGAGATGCACAGCCAGGAAAAAAGAACAATCCACACCCCTGGGGCGGGAGGGGGAGGGGTAGAAACAGGAAGTGTCCTTTTTCTAGGCTTGAGCCCAGAGTCTTAAAATCATGACTGCATTTCTCACATTCAGCTTCCCAGGCCAGGCAGTATGCAAACCAGGGCAAAATAATGTGAGGAGTTACCAGTGATCTTGGGTTTCCATATATGTGTTTTGCAAAGATCAATCTTTTTTTTTCATTTATTGCTTTTTTCTAAACTTTGTTTTCTCCATTTAATTTTGCCTTCTCGGCCCCAGAAATTGTCTAGTACAGTGAGGCAATGCTGACATTTTAGAGACCACTGGGCTGGACAAAGAACTACTCTGCCTTCTTCAGGCTCTTAACTGATCAACAACATATATATTGAAGGTTTTTTGGACCACCAAAAAGGCTCTTCTTTTAAGTGCCACCAATGAGAATGTGGAAGGAGAATGTGATTTGCAGACTTAGAACTCCAGCTACCCCTCCCCCAACAACTACCTTAGTTTCCCTCCTCTGTGAAAAATGGGGCTTACCTGTTTTGCCCCAATGCTGGATAATGTACAAGGAATGCTTGGGAGTAGGTAAAGCCTGTTAGTTAGAGCCAGGTCAAACAAAGCATGGATCCAAGGATGGAGAGCAAAGGAACCCATTTCTCCCGGAAGACAAGCTGAGGCTTCTATACAGATGTGGGATCAGAGCCTGGGTCTTCTTGCTCTGAGACACCTTGGCCAGACGAGGTTTTGATGAATGATTAAGTTCCCCATAAAGTTGTACAGTATCTGAGCCTTAGATTCGGCAAGAATTATATCTGTCTTCCTCGAGGTCACTGACCTGTCTGCCATTCAAACAGTTCCAGGGATTCTCAGATGTTGGAAAAGAGATGGATGGGTGCATCTCTCTGGACACAGAATCAACTACCTCATGGAAACATGGTTGCTCTTCAGCAAGACACCATTGTTCTATACTATAGAACTGTGGTCCTGAGGGCATAGCTAACAGCCAGACTCTGGAAGCTGGGGGGAGGGAGGAGGAAAGCCGACATCTGTGACTGGGACAGAGGAAACTGCCACTGGAGGAGCAGAACTCACAGTTCCTGAGTAGAGTTTCTTCCTGGTGCTTGTATTGGGGAACTGCAGGGCCAATCCCAAATACCCACCACGGTTCTCAGGTTCTGGGCCTGGGTGTTTGTAGAGTCCTGAAGCTCAGGAAGCTATCCTGTTTTAGAGTCTAGGTTTCACGGTCCTGTTACCAGTGTCTAGTAACAAACTACAGGCACTTGAGGGACCCTGAGAGCTAGTGCAGCAAGGGCCATCTGGCCACACAACAGGGTTCCCAGATCAGACCTAGAAGGACCTCCTTTCCAGACAACAAAAAGAAAATCCTGCAGCTGTCAAGGGGCCACTCTGTTAACTTTCCCGGCCTGCTGACAGGCCCACAAAAACAGAAGGAAGTGTGGGATGGGTGGGCGCATAGGGCGCCCTACACGCGACTCTCGGGGCCGCCCCAGGTAGCTTCAGGTCTCCGCAGATGGTGCCCCCACTACGCACACCTCCGTGCAGTGTGGGCCAACGCTTAGTCCCTGACAAGAGGGCAGTCAAGGACAGGCAGGCACTGAGGGTCGCCTGCGCCTGAGCTTCCTGGGCTGGCCTGGAGTGATCCACACAACCAGCTGCCCCCCACCCCCACCCCGAGCTTGCCACAAGCTACACGAAATATCCAGGCTGTTGCCCCGAGCTGGCCGAATCCTAGGCCGGCTGGCCCGCCGCCTACCGTGGAACTCACCTTAGCGAGCCAGCGGCGCCTCCTCAGCGCTCGCAGTCGGGCTAGGCGGGCGCGGCCCTGGTGCCGGCCCTCAGTCGGTTGACCCGCAACTTCTACCGGAGGGCACCAAGGCCCCCTTCGCGCCAGCCGCGATGCTCCGCCGGCTTAGCGCGTTTTCGGCCCCAAAGCTCCAGTCTGGGTCCGGCAACCTTACGCCGCCTCCGTAGCGCCCGCCGTCCCGCCCGGCCCACCCGGTACGCCTTACGCCTCCTCCGTAGCGTGGCGCCCAGCCGGGGCCCGCGGCTACGGAGCGTCGGGGGCGCACGCGGCACTGGCTATCGCGCCGGGACTACGGCTCCCACAGGGCAGAGCGTCGTCGCTCAAGGCACGCCGGGAGTTGTAGTCCACGAACGGCTCTGGTTTCTGCCCTCTTTCTCGGAGATCTGGCTCTCACAACGCGGCAGGAGTCGCTCAGTCAACAGATTCGTGTACTACCCTCATGCCAAGTTAATAAGGCGCGCTGGATCTGGGGAGATAGCGGACTACAGCTCCCAGGATGCACTGAAAGGGGCTTCTGGGCAACGCTCCCGTGAGCGTCCTTTCTGAGTCTCACTGCGCCAGAGGCGATGTCGGTAGTCTCGGTCACGGTTGTACAAGGTCCGAGGCAGTTGTCAGCGGCGCTGGGTCAGGAGACGATCCAGCCTAGCATGGACTGCTCTCCACCTCTTCCAAGCCCTTTAGCGACTTCTGGTTTCTTTCGCATTAATCTGAAGGAGCAATCGTACTGGACCTGCTCGGGTCCGAGGCCCATGCTTACACACATGAGCAAGATGGGCACATCACTTATTTTCCCCTAGAGAAACACTGGTATCTTCCCAAGTCCTCTGAGTGATGTTCACAAGAGCCCCCAAGCTATTTCCCTTTAGAGCCCTTTGGCTACCAGAAGTAACTGAATTACTCATAACCACTTGTCCTCTGCAACCCACAAGATGCACTAAGACTCAGGCTGCAGAGAAGGCACCACACAGCAAAGGGACGCCAAAAAGAAGCCCCTGGGATGCTCTGCACTCTGGATGTTCTGAGAGATTGGGTGACATTTTGTTTCAGAACCCAGAAAACCTGAGCCTGGCTCAGTGGGACCTACAGATACTTAGTCATGTTCCTGGGGAATCATTCACGCTCCAGAAGCCAGCAAGGTAAAGAGGAGCCATTGGACTCAGGATGTTGTGTGGGACACCTGTGCCCAAATGTGAAAGACACCACATTTTGGCAACATTGGAGCAGAATCTGGCACCTGATAACTCCAAGAGAAGCAGCTGGGACTAAGCCCATTAACACAGTGGTTGAAGTTACTACTAACTCAGTAATGAGCAGTCACTCCATGGCCTCTTTGGTGGGTCAGGCATTATGGAGACAAGGAAAAACTAGAAGCAAGGTCTAAATCCGAGGATTGATCATCCAGAAGACTGACCAGATTAACAGCTCATCAGTAGGTAAGGCTTAAGGTTGAGTCATCGGAATGGCCAAGGTGGATCCAAGATGGGACTTTGCAGCATCTTTGGTCACTATGGATCTTCCTTAGTGCCATGATGCAACCCATTGAGCTGATCACACAGCAGGAACTTTGGATCATCCCAGGTTGTTGGCTGAGCCCTGATCTATACTAGTGTAGTATGGGAACATAAAATAGAACCCTGATGAAGGGTCTAGAAGGGCAGAGAAAGCTCTGCAGGGACAAAAGCCACAGATCAACAACCCAGTCTTTAGTAAATGGGACCTCACACTGTCTTGGGCTTTGGGGACTTAGCAATAAAGGAAACCTAGTTTGGTATAGGTCTTACTCAGGAGGTTGAGACAGGAAGATCACAAAATTCAAAGTTAGCCTGGGCTAGAAATTAAGTTCAAGGCCAGCATGATCAATAGATGTCTCAAAACATAGAAGGGTGAGGCATGATGATGTCTTTAGTCACAGCACTTGCACTAAGGCAGAGGCAGGCAGATTTCTGTTAAGTTTGAAGCCAGCCAGGACTAAAAAGTGAGATTCTGGCAGTGATGGGAGCTTGGGGGTAGAGACAAGATCCTCAGTTACACAGTAAGTTTGAAGGCAACCCTAGTCACATAAGACCCTGGGTCAACAAGGAACAAAAGGGTGTAGTTATAAAGGTACATGCTGCAGATGTAGTTGAGAGTGCTTACCTAGCATGTACAAAACCCTAGGTCTAGTGAGAGACTCAGAGCTATTACAGAGGCAAAAATCTCCAATGGATGAACACCCAGAACTCTCCTTGTGCTTGGGTATGACTGGCAGCTCAGGTTTAAGTTTCTCTGACTTTCATGAGTGCATATGATATAAGTCACAACACAAATCTTACAGCAATCATAAATGGAGGCTCCTGGCTAAAATTGGTGAGTTTCTTCTAGGTTCCAAAAATGCCAGCAAGTTCAGGACAAATATGTCTAGGCAACTGCCGTGGGTTCTAACCAGGTAGTAAGGCTCCTTCCTTAGTTCACCAATAGTGGGTGTTCCTTGGGGTAGGCAGGGAGGTCAGTGTCAATTTAAATTTGCAGAGGCAGAGCTTCATTTATGCTGGGTTTTGGTTTTTTGTTTGTTTTTTTGAGTCATAATTTCTTCCTGTGGCTCTGGCTGTCCTGGAACTTGCTTTGTAGACCAGGCTGGCCTCAAACTCAGAAATCTTCCTGCCTCTGCCTCCAAGGTGCTGGAACTAAAGGCCTCTGTCACCACATGGCTGTTTATGCTGTTTTTAATGGTTAACTGGCCAGCACTGGAAAGATAAGAGCAACTTCAGGAGTCAACCTGAGACAGGATCTGCCTTGGAAAAAGTTTTGCTTGCTACAGGCTCAAGAGTTGGCAATCCCCAATGCCACTCCCTCCATACTCCCTACCATCAGAGGTATAGTGAAGAGGCTGCTAGGGAATACCAACTTCTGGAATTATCCTCTAGGCATTAGGCCCTACAAGAAATTCTTGGGCAGCTTTTTCTGGAATGTTTCTAATAGCAACCCATTTCAACCATATCCCAAATGGAGAACTATCCCCTTTCACCATATTCCAAATGTGGAACTATCTTTCTGGGGATCAACAACCTCAGAATCTTCCACTGGGGGTTGACTAGATCATACTTTAAAAGCTGAGGAACCACCAAGCTGTGATGTCCTTGCTTCCTTGCTGCTGCCAATGAAATACCCATGGTTAGAACCTGGGTGGGAGTGCAACAGACACATGATTTGCTGCCTGGTGACGCCCTTTAGTCCTTCCATTGTGGTGACAATGACTACCATGCCACCCCAGGTCTTCACAGAAATCTTTCAACCCTTTAGACTGACTTTAAGCCACATTTGCTCTGGCCTATTCTCTTTCCTGCTTTGGTGTTCTGTGCTGGCCCCTCCTGGGGATGTTCCTCCTATGGCTCTGATATTTCATTCCTGATCACACTACACAGTGACTCCTCTTAGGCACAGGATATGTATCTCAGGGGGAAGAGCACTGTTCCGGAGATTTGTTATATCCACATACTTTCCCCTCTGCCCATTTGCCAAATTCAACTCAGGCTCACTGTGGCCCTCCTGGGCTGTATTCAGGACACAAGTCCTACCAGTAAGGGGCTGTTGGAGGTCATTGGGACCTTGCTTTTAGAAATGACTCTCAGAAGAACTACCCACTTCAGGATCCAGACTTTGCCCACAAAACAGCCCATCTTAGAGAACAATCCTGGGACCTGGGGTGGGAGGTAATGAAGGCAGAAAACTGAGGGTCTTCCATGGTACTTAAATGACAAATGTCACCTCCCTAGAAACCTGAGGAAAACAAAGGCCAGGCCCATAACCACCCATCCCATCACCCCTGTGGACAAAGGAGCCGGCCTCTGTTTGGGGTAACAGCTTTAATCTGTCATGGCTAACACATGGGACAGGATCCTGCGAGCCTCCCATCCTTCCATGCCCTGGAGGAAGAGCTACTTCTCGGGGAGCAGAAGCAGATGCTGAGAGCAAGATGGTGATTGGTGTGTTTCCTAGTGTCTCTTGGAGACGTGTGTTTACAGTGAGCACTGCAGGGCAGAGGGCAGAGAGAGGCCAAGTCCTTATTCAGGACTTGGACCTGGGTACAGAAAGGCAGGGCTCCAGTATTGATATATTATACATATATATATATATATATATATATATTTCATATGTATACACAGATAGTTTTCTCTCTGGAAAGTATTAAAAAAATTGATCAACCTTCAATCTATAAAAAATACCTACTCTACATGATAGAAAAATCTTTCCTCCAAGTTTACACTGATTTACACACAAGGCTTTCCCCAAAATGTACAATACGAGGCAACATCTTAATCTGTAGTGTGGAAGGTAGGCAAGGGGGGGTGGGAGGATAGGCAGTGAGTGAAGGGATGCAGGGCAGCATGTGTGGGCACAAGCATACATACATTCACACTGTGTGTACACTCACGCATGCACACACACACACACACACACACACACACACACACACTCACACAGCCCATAGTGTGGTCCATGCTGTGCCCAGATTCCCGGCTAGTGCTCAGGCTCAGGCTCATGGATGCTGCACTCTGTGAGTGGTATAGGGGCAAGCAGCAAGCCTTCCTCTGCCTCTGGGTCTATGTAGAGCCTTGTCCACCCACCCACCAGCAACATGACTCCCATGGGACACCCAGGGATTTTAGAGTCAAAAGCAGAGAAGGAAACTGTTCCAAAGGCCTAGACTACTGTCTGAGAATGTCAACTTCTCCCAAGGCAATAAAGTCAGCCTGGGTCCAGGAACTAGGGTAGGCCACACCTGAGGAGAAGCAGCACCTGCGTCTGGGTGTTCACCAGTCCAGGAAGTGAGTTCCACAGCCAGCATGAACTAGCTGCCCTAGCCCCCACAAGAGGACCAGAGCTGATGAGTTACTGTGAGGGTCTGGCCAAAGAATGGCTGTGTGGCTTAGAGACCCTGGTCCAAAGGTGAATGGAAGCCCATCTGGTGGGAGAAGGCCTGAGCGGCACAAAGAAAATAGGTGGCCTATGCTCTGGACCAGACCCGACAGGTGCCATCTTTGCCTGCCTGTCTTTCCAGAACTACCATGTCTATGTGCAACTTGTGGGTCCTCAGCTTGCATACCATGTAGGAATGTGCAAGCTTGGGTGGCACCATGTCAACATGAGTGAGAGGCAGCAACTGAGGTGAGGACTCATTTTCTCCCTCTCTTCCTAGCAGGCTGCATAGCAGGAAGAGGGTGTGCCAGAGAGTCATCAAGGGGCCCATCCCAGCCTGAGGGACTATCCTCACATATTTGCATTCTGCTGAGCAGACATGGGTGCTGTTGGCTAGGCCGGCTTGTGGTAGGAGGCCCTGGCTCACTCTTCATCTGTTGCGGACTTCCCTTTCTTCCTCCGTACTGCTCTCTGCAGCCCTCATCTTTATTCTCCCAGTCCAGCTGCACGAGGCCCATACACTCTAGACTTGGTAAGCTGTAGGACCTGCTGGTCTTGGCTCGGCCACTCTGGGGTGCTGTGGAGTCTATAACCAGCCCAAAACTGGGCTAAGATGTCCTACTTGACCTCTAGGATGGATGGGTTGGTCTCCAGGATGGCCACAATAATCCTGTCAATGTAATCCTGCAGACGGAAATTGATCTCCTCCTGCTTCTGGATTGCTTCCATGAGCTGCAGAAAAAGCAAAGGGTCAATGCAGGGAGAGGAAGGGACCTGTGCAGAATAAACAGACCTGGGATATACAAAGGCAAGACAAGTTACCTCATCTCGGGAGACAGAGCTGATCTCTGCAGCTAGTGACTCAGAGAAAGATGTGGAGAAGAGGCTCTTGGCACCCTGGATGCTGAGGGTGATGATCTGCCCATTTAGCTCATCATTTTGCTCCTTTAGGTTGCGGTTGTCCTAGGGGACATGGCAGTGTCACACTGGTTTATGCCCCTTGCCAGGAAGGACCCCAGCTTGGTGCTCTTTCTCATGCCAGCCTCCCAGGAGACTGTGAGGGTAGGTGGAAAGGTGGGACACACCTGCTTGAGCCTGCGGACCTCCTGCTCGAGCTCACTCTCCCGCGCACGGCTGTTGTATTCCTGCAGGCCCAGGCTGCTGCTGCGGCCCCTTCGTTGCTCCACCTCGAGTCTCAGGAGCTGCAGATGTTCTAGCTGCTTGCGGAGGTCCTCGATCAGCTGTAAGGCAACCACAAGGTGGGCTTCCGCTAGTTGGCCTGACCGCCCTCTCCTGGGAGGGTGTTGACCTGTGTCACAAGACGCTGCTGCATACCAGTGCCCAGAGTGTCAGGAAACAAAACCAAGGAGCAGGCAACATCACACCATGTGGGAACACAGGGAGGAACAAACAGTCCCACTCACCTCCTGAGTTGCTTCCTTGTCTCTCTGGAATTGGTGCCGCTCATGGCTCAGCCTGTCCCCCATCTTCCTCTTATTCTCCTGTTCTTCACTGAGCCGCTGTGTCAACTCTTCAATCTCATCCAGCATCTTCTGCTTCTCCTGCAAAAACAGACACCAGTATAGACAGGTAGTGGCACCAGTTTACTGGTATATACAGCCTGACTCAATAGTCTGTGCTCAACCACTGATCTCCCAGTCCATTGACAGACATTGTGGCTCCCACTCTCAGTCAATGGCAGGACTATGTCTGTGCTTTCCTGTCATCCTGTCAAAGCTGCCTGTCTTGGGGCCAGAGGACATTCATATGGCCAAGATCTACCCCAGTATCGGTAGGGTGCTCCTGCTTGGCTTCTTCTCTGGTTTATAAGAGTCAGAGTCTAGGCAGGCTGGAAATATTGTGGATTCAGACCTTCCCCGGGGCACTCTCTAAGAGAGTGCCTGGAGGAGTGGCCTCTCAGTTAAAGGCCTCTGCCTGTTGGTGTGTAAGACCATCTTCCCATGATCTCAGACATGAGTAGATACTGAGGGCTCTGGGCCTGCAGATCCCAGGTCTGTGGGAGACCAGAAAGGCTGGATGGGGTCAAATGTCTAACAGCAGCTCCTTCATATTTGAGCACATCAGGACCCAGTGTTTCCTCCCCAAACCTCCATTCAAAAGGCAATGATCACATGTCCTGGCTCCATACTGATAGGCAGGGCCTTCCCCACAAGCGCCAGGCTAGCAGCTCACCTCCTCTAAGCGCTCGATGTTGGCCTTCAGACAAGGTGTGCAGGACCGCAGCTCACTGTTCTCCTCATCCAGCTGCTGCAACCTGGGATAATAAACAGGTTAGGACCTGCTCCCCCTAAAATGTACCTCCCCGGAACAAGGGAGGCCTAGCTTGAGAGGATACTCACTCACTGGGAGGTGTTTTGTGACTCAATGATAATCCCAAATGTCATGGCCAGTCCTTACTTCAGGATAAGTTGTCTGTTTTTGTCTTTTGGCCTCCATCTTCCTGGGCAGACATGGATGACCCTGAATGCCCGATCCTCTAGCTTCTATTTCTTAAATGCTGGGAATACAGGTGTGTGTTACCTTGCATTGGCCATGATAGCTTTAAAGGACTTTGGGTTTAGGAGATTTAGGTTTATAGAAAAGTTATGGATGGTGAGAGTCCCTGTTTTGGTTTTTCTATGTGTCCTTCCTGTTCATCACTGTGGCACCCATCTGGGCTACACTATCAATGCACACATTCCACAAACTCTAGGACTTCATACATTATCCTATGCCTTTTATGTTCCCTGGTCTGTGTATCTCCCAGACTATCATACTGTGATAATCTTGGACATATATTCTGCAAAATGTGCCTCAGACTAGTTTTTGGTGTTTAGACTGGGGGGTGTGATTAGGGAAAATTATTCCATAGTGAGGTCCTTGTCACACTCCCCTGACACCACCAGTCATGGGCCACTTGTTTAAGCTGTGTCTGCCAGGCATATATCTCTGCTGGTCCCTTAGTTTGTACCCTAAGATAGGGACCCCACCAGCTGACTGTGAGGCTGAGGATTCCTGCCCGTTCCCCATTCCCATGGGTGGGCATGCCATTCACAGCTCCGGTCACTGGAAGCTCTTTCAGCTAGCCCCAGTGTCCCTTTGGCACAGTTCCATCAGTGTGTAAGTGTATATGGATAGTTCTATTATCGGTTTCTCCTGGGGTGTGACTGTTAAATGTACCAAACACCCATGGTGTCAGTTCCAAATGAACACAAAAGGAATCTGTCAAATTCTCTTAAAATAAAAGTTAATGTTTTTGGGGTGGGTAGGGGGATGAGGTCTCTGTTTCCCGGGCTGGTCTTATGTTCAACTGAATCTGAATTCCCCAAATGCACATGGTAGGAGAGAACCAGTTCCTACAAGGTGTCCTTTGACTTTCACACTTGTACATGCACACACATACACACACACAAACACACGCATGCACACACACATAATAAATAAATGTAATTTAAAAATTAAAACAGTGTTTAGTTAGCATCTTTCAATTTGGGAATCCCTTGTTCCATTATTTAGCATCTCCTATCCCAGGTAGAGCACATTTCTGCTGCCTGCTTCAGAGTCTGCTCACCTGGCCTGCAGGTTCTCGATCTCAATGCTCTTCTCACGTTCCATCTTACACAGGAATTCCTTCTGCTTCCTGGTCTCCTCCAGGACCCTCTCCTGGGCTCTGAGCTCCTGCTCCTTCAGCTGCTCTTCCAGGGCATTGGCTCTAAGGGAAAAGGGGACGTGCAAATCTGTAAGGTATACGAAGTTCCTTCTGAGGCACTGTACAATGATCAGTAGCAGTTGTCCCAGGGAGGCCTACAAACTCAGACAAGTAAGGCCTGAAGAAAGAGCCACAAAACATTGGGGTCTGAGGGACAGAGAATTTTGCAGAAAGCAACTGTGACAGCAAGTCCATCTGCTGAGGCAAATGCAGACTTCAGTGGAAGCACAGTTGTGGTGGGTGACACTTGAGAGGCCAGCTGCTTGGTACATGTGGCCCCTAAAGGCTATGGTAGAGCTGCAATCAGAGAGAAGGAGTCACTTTAGCCCCCTCCAGGATCATTAAAGAGCTCTGTTGAGGCTTGAGTCTCTGGCCTCTTCCCTAGCTTCCTGCAGAAGGGATGGTCAGAGGGATACTGAGAGAGGTACTGTCAGCCCTGCCCATAGCACTGCTGTGTACACCTTAGCTCCTCTTTGGTATATGAGAATAAAGAACAGTGGAGAGTACCAGACAGCACAGGGATTTGTAACACACATGAGAAACACAGCATACATATACCTACACTTTGGAAAGCCTATGTCTAGTGCTGGGAGCATATAATAATGGCTATGGGAAGAATAGGTTAAAAAACAATTCTTAAAGCCAGGTGTGCACACCTTTTAATTCCAGCAAAAGCAGGCAGATCCCTGAGTTCCAAGCAGTCTGGTCTAAGAGCGAGTTTGAGGCCAGCCTGGTCTACAGAACAAATTCCAGGAGGCCAAGGATATTGAAACCCTGTCTCAAAAGAACAAAAAAACCCAACCGTAGAAACAAATGTCCAGAGCATGCGGCTCAGAAGTGAGTGCCTGCTCAGAATATGCAAGACCCTGGATTGACTCCGGTGAGGAACAGGGTGATATACTAAAATTATGAAATGAAGAAAATTAAAGCTTGAGTATATCTACTATGACCAAAAGAAGTTAAGGCTGATGAGAAAACAAGAGACTATCCAGAGCTTTAGAATTCCCCCAGGGGCTGCCAAGATGGCCTGGCAGGTAAAGGTGCTTGCCATCGAGTCTAACTACCTGAATTTGAGTTCCCCAAACCACAGGGTGGAAAGAAAGAACCTACTTCCTTAATCTGTACACATAGAGACACACACAGACACACACAGACATACACACCCCTCAGAGTTGAAGACTGAAAATCAATGCTCAGCACAGAAACCTTTTGAGAGCCACAGGATACATCCAGAGAATGCGAAGAACAGCCGCCCAGGCTCCATCCTAGGGTGGTCAGCCACATTCAGAACACGTCTCCAAGAGCTCCTGACCCCCTGGCCTCCATTCCTAAGTGCTGGAATTACGGGTACACAACCCCAGATTTGGCTCCTTTTGGTTTCTTTTTTAGTTTATGTGCGTGTATGTTTTGTTTGCATGTATGTAAGTGTGCTACAAGATATGCGGGAGCTGGAAACTGAACTCAAGTCTGCAAGAGAAGCAAATGTCTCTCACTCCTTGGTTTTTTCTCACTTCTCCCTCCCGTTCTGTTTTTGGAAGAGAGCGTCACTCTGGCTATGGGCGGTGCCAGGCCACTGCGCCACTCACCTGTGCACCAGCTGGAGGTTCTCTTGCCTCAGCCTGCCATGTTGCTCTCCAGCAGCTGCACTATCCTTCTCCAGCTCTGATACCCGTCTCTCCAGGAAGATGACCTAAGAAAAGAGATCAGTGCTTGAGGAACAAGTAGGAAGAGGCAGAAGCTGTGCCCCCAAGGGAACATCTAAGAGGCAGCATGGGGATTTCCATAGCCACCTGCTGAGTGGGAGCCAGGCTCATCCTTAGACACTGTGTCATAAACCCACTGGATTCTAGTGCAGCTGGACAGGATCACAGTCGGCCCAGGGTCATTCATTAACAGAGCAAGGCAAATGTCATTGGGAAATCTGAGCCCTAAAGGGTACCAAGAGTATCTTCTGGCTTATGCATAAAATCATGAGGCTCATCCAGACACACATTCACATGTAGGACTCAACTGCCAGATAAAACACACAGAGGCAGCCCAGATGTCTGGAGGCAGTAGGGACAGAAAGGGCCATGTCTCGGATCTTTTTCTCTGTCAGGGGAGAAGGGACTATGAGGAAGAATGAAGACAAGTGGAGGAAGAATTTAGCCTCAGAATTACAATGCAAGCCCCTGAAGATGCTGAGGAGAAAGAGAGATGGAGAAGGGAAGGCTGGGAACAGAGAGAGATGAAGCATGGCAGAGAAGAGCCAAGGCAGGGTAGGAAGAGCAGGTAGGGTGCCAAGACAAAGTAGGCCCAGGTGATTGCAAGAGAGAGTACAGAATGAAAAGTATGTGAGCACAGTGTGAGGAAAGGCAGGGGTGTACACCTGTAAGTACCAACCTAGGAGGGTGTCTGCGGTTAAAGGGTATTAAATGCTAAAGAATGAGATCCTATAACTTGGGATGGGGGTGTGTGGGAGGACCCTATGAAGCTGAGGACTTTGAATCCTCAGGTTCTCAGGGGTTTATTACCTGAAGAAGTATTCTCTCCCCACCTCAGCTGAAGATGTATTCCCACCCCAGTACCCTGAAATACTGCCTTTTATGCCTTTGACTGGGAAATATTCCTTCACTGTCTGCTAACCAGCACTGACTTTGTCTGAAGGAGACGCCAGGCAACACAATACTGATGTCCCTCAGAGCACCCAACAGTTAGCTCTAGAGCTGTAACTTAAGGCTAAGCAGGTTCCTAGAGGGAGGTAGAAAGTGTGGTCCAGGACGAGGGGCACTGCACCATTAAAGAGCTTAATGAGTTTATAAGTCATTCAAGCAGAAGTCTGGGGAACATGTGTGGGAATGGATTTTAAGGGTGTGGGATAATGGTGGAAGGAACATTAAACTGGATCAGGCTGGATTTACTGATAGTGAACAGAGATTCTAAGTTTAATATGGAGATTCTAAGTTTAATATGGAAGTTCTCACAGTTAAAAAGAGTGTCAAAGTTTTGAATGGCTGGTGACACATTTGTCAAAAGATGGCCTCCTGAGAAGAAGTTGGAGATGCCTGATATCCTTTGGCTTAGTATTGATGAAGGGATTTTTAGGCTCAAGGAAACTGCAATGCTAGAGTGGGTATGCTATGTAAAACTAATTCTCCACAAGGGGATTGCCCAGAAGACACGCCCCTTCGCTAGCTGTATGAGATGAACAATGGTGAGGGGCACAAGCACATTTGAAGAATTTTGCTGTCACCTTTTCCCTTGTGCTAGACCTTAGCTTGGAAGAATTAAATACAATGGGTTTAACTGGGCCCGGAAGTAGCAAGGGGCAGGTGGCAAGGTGATCTAGTTATTGTAATGGTCAGCAGAAACAAAGTAACTTTTATGGTGGTATGACTCACATATGGACCTTTGGTACTGGCTAATCAATCATGGTGTTTCCAGGCATGAAATAGATAAGAAGTCTATTGCATTTCTGTTTGATCTGTATAAGCAGAAGAATTCTCAAATGAAGGAAAAGTCTCTACTGGCAAAAGGGAATCTAGGCCTGTGGACCAATTTCCAGACTTAAGCCATTTTGCAGACCCAGGTTCCCTGAGAAAGGGCCTTGATAAAATACCTAAGAGTTTTACTGTTCGCCTTTCTCTGGTCCTTCCCAGAGGGGCCTGCAGCCTTTTACAAGGGTAACTATACACTGGGTGAAAGGAAACAACCAGACTTTCCGGGGTCTGTTGGGTATTTACTGGTGCTGAGTTGACGCTGATTCCAGGAGACCCCAAGAAACACTGTGGCCCTCCAGTAGGGGCAATGGAGGTCAGGTGGTTAACAGAGTTTTTCTAAAGTCTGACTCACCTTGAAGCAGGGGGTCTCTGAACTCATCCTGTGGTTATTATCATATGATCAACAGACCCTGATGCCCTTGAGCCAACAGGCTAAGAAAAGACGAACAGTGTTAGGGAGGAGATTGATCCAGATTACCAAGGAAATCGGATTGCTTCTCCACAATGGAGGTAAGAAAGATTATGTGTGGAGTGTAGGTGATTCTTTAAGGTGTCTGTCTCTTGGTGCTACCATGTCTTAAGATTAAAGTCAATCGAAGGCACAGGACCCTTCAGAAACTCCTCCAGGAAAAGAGCCAAGTCCTGCTGAGGTTGCTTATTGAAGGTGGAGGAAGATAGTTATAAATACCAGCTAAGGACATGTGACCAAGTGCAGAAACAAGGATTATGTTTAACACAATGTTTCTGTCCTATTTTGTTAAGAATGTAGATATACGGGCATTTATGTTTTCTTTCCTCAGTTTCTTTATATTATGAAATGTAACATCCGCCGGTGGTAGT